>CM032450.1:33431854-33789354 GCA_019049505.1 Pachyrhynchus sulphureomaculatus
TGATTTAGATCCATCAGTGTAGTAATGAAGGTAGTTTTGATATTTATCGTGGATTTGTTGAAGAAACAATGATTTTATTTGAGAAGAAGAAAATGATTCTTTGTTATATTTTATCAAGCAGGTATCTATGTTGGGAACTGGAGCGGTCCAGGGAGGGAGTAAAGGAAATTTAGGTGAGTCCGATGAGGTAAAAGTGAGTTCATGTGTAGATAGAAAGCTTTTAATTCTGGCTTGAACGGAGTTTGGACTGAATGATTTTGAGCATAATTGATGTAATTTTAAAGCTTGTTTTGTGTGAGGTTTAAATAATGAGGTAGAGTAAAATCTCATTAGAGATTTTTGTCTTTGTAAGGAAAGGGGAGGAGTGGATGCTATACATTGTAGACTTAGAATTGGAGATGTTCGATATGCTCCCGTCGATAGGCGTAATGCTTGATTTTGGATAGTTTCAAGAGATTTTTTCTTTGTATGACTAGCTGCGTCGTAAATAAAATCCCCGTAGTTTTGATATTTATCGTGGATTTGTTGAAGAAACAATGATTTTATTTGAGAAGAAGAAAATTATTCTTTGTTATATTTTATCAAGCAGGTATCTATGTTGGGAACTGGAGCGGTCCAGGGAGGGAGTAAAGGAAATTTAGATGAGTCCGATGAGGTAAAAGTGAGTTCATGTGTAGATAGAAAGCTTTTAATTCTGGCTTGAATGGAGTTTGGACTGAATGATTTTGAGCATAATTGATGTAATTTTAAAGCTTGTTTTATGTGAGGTTTAAATAATGAGGTAGAGTAAAATCTCATTAGAGATTTTTGTCTTTGTAAGGAAAGGGGAGGAGTGGATGCTATACATTGTAGACTTAGAATTGGAGATGTTCGATATGCTCCCGTCGATAGGCGTAATGCTTGATTTTGGATAGTTTCAAGAGATTTTTTCTTTGTATGACTAACTGCGTCGTAAATAAAATCCCCGTAGTTCAGTTTAGATAAAATGATCGATCTATATAGCTTTGTTAAGGAGGGGAAATTTGCACCCCATGCGGTATTTGATAATAACCTCATTATGTTCAAATCTCTCGATGTTTTTGTCTTGAGGTATTCAATGTGATTTTTCCAATTTAATTTATTTTTTTTATTATTTATTATTATATTATTTATATTTATTATATTTTGAATGGTTGTAGCTTCTACTTGATGAAAATTCATTATAAATATATAACAAAAGACTTTTTTTAGTCAATTTCCACTGGTTTATTTATAATTGTGATGACGCGTTTCGCTGTCGATGCAGCTTCTTCGGATCTACATTTTACTCTGTCAAGTTAGGTTTAATGTTTACAATTTTATATTATTTCTTAATTATAATATTACACCTAATTAAATTACATTAATTGTATTGGAAAACCACACAGATTTGGAATTAGGAGAATAAATTCAATAATGGTGAATTGCTTAATTCTATCTGGTCGTTGAGCAAAGTACCTAAAATCGATTTATTTGATTAAAAGCATATGTTGAAAAATTTTGAAATTCTTATTAGACTTTCCTCTGTGAAAAGATGATTAGCATATGTGAATTAGACTTTCTATGGGTTTTTTTCGTGTTCTGTAATTCTTTGAATAAATGTTCGTTCAGTTTGTCATATGTATGCTTTAGGACATAACCCACATGTTAATTGATATACACCTGATTTATTATCTTTATTGATTTGCGGTTTGTAGTTTTTGAGATATTTCCCTATAGTATTGTTTGTCTTTTAAGTTATGTTGATATTTTTTGATTTAAAAATGTTCCCAGTTTTTCTGTTGGTTTGCCGAAGTAGATTAAGCATTTAAATGTACTTTTTCTGTCCTTAAAATGGGCGCAGGTAATTTCCACACCACTAATCCGTTTATGACCTAGACATATTTAAGGGATTGTAATTGCAGAAGTAAATTCCACACCGTGTACTTTCAGGTAGAGGATGAGGGTTGATAAATGGGTGGTGGTACGCACCGGCCTGTTTAATTAAATCATTATTAACCCCTTCTACATATCACTTTAGTACATATTATTAATTTGTGATTATTACTTGGTTGTGCGTATATTTTTTAAAGTGTTGCTAATATGGAAGCAAAGTTAATAAAAAGTAATCGAGGAAAGGACATGTTATGTGTGAATTACTACACTTACTTTCGACAAAAGGTGCTAAAATGTGGAGAAACATTTTGGAGATGTTCAAAAAAAGATTGCAAATCAAAAGTCTTCACCGTTGGGCCCGAGAATTTAGTTACCAGAAGTGAAGGACTCCATACACACGAAGCCGACACCAAGAAGCTGAATCGGCAAATAATTAGTAATTCCTGCAAAAGAAAAGCCGGAGAGCATATGAGTGAAAGGCCATCTAAAATTATCCGACAAGAACTACAAAACACGCTGCCTGAAACATAACAGTCGAATATATTAGAAAAAAAACATTTATAACCATAGACGAAAATTTTTGCCAGGACGTAATCCAAGAAGTGCTGAGGAGGTGCATAGTATTTTAGAGACATTTGAAATCAAAACTAGCAAGGGTGAGAATTTTCTCTATATCAGTGCACAATCTTGCACTGCAAATGTCAATATGTTGTGTAAAATATCCTATATATATATATATATATATATATATATATATATATATATATATATATATATATATATATATATATATATATATATATATATATATATATATATATATATATATATATATATATATATATGGACAGAACCTTTTCATACTGCACTAAATATTTTACACAGTTATTTACAGTGTATAGTTTTGCAAACGGTCATTACATTCCATTATTATTTTGCTTATTGCGTGATAAGAGGGCTGAAACATTCAAAAACCTCTTCACATTATTAAAACGTAAGATTTATTCAACAGATACACTGTATTTCAATACAGAGAAACTTACGATTGACTTCGAAAAATCTATTCATAAGGCAGTATCTGAAATTTGGCCAAATGCTGAAGTGTTAGGATGTAGATTTCATTTACACCAATCTTGGTTTCGCAAGATACAGAATCTAGGTCTAGCTAAAGAATATTGCGACAAAAATTCTGAAATTATTCGTTGGTTAAAGTATTGTTTCGGCTTGTCTATTTAGCACTCGAAGAATTAGGTGACAGTTTTACATACGATTTATATTCTATAAAACTTGAGGATGAACGTTTAAATAAATTTTGTGATTACCTACTAGAAACGTATATAGAGGATGGAGCCGATTTTCCAATTGAAATATGGGCAGAATCGAGTCCATCTTTAATTCGAACGACTAACTGTTGCGAGTCCTTCCATTCTCATCTAAATAATTGTTTTTTATTCTACACATCCGTCTCTGTATACTTTTATCGATAGGCTGAAAGAATTTCAGATTAACGTATATATAAAAATACAAAGTGTCGACGAGTCTAAAATAAATAATAATCATAATAAACAAAAATTAAAACATTTAAAAAATCTTTAGGTACAAAGACAATTAGGAAATATTAATCGTTTCCATTTTTTTAAATTTTTCTCAACCTGTTTTGTAAATATATTTTTCTCAACCTATATTATATATATAATATATATATATATATATATATATATATGTATATAGTTTGTAGCATTATCTAGTATATGTAAGGAAATTTGTCCAATTGTATTTTATGTATTTAGCAAAAACTTCATGTTTTATCGATATTATTCTACTATGAAATAAAAACATATATTTTTGCAAATATCTAAAATTTTCAATAAAAACTGATTTAAAAGAAATCCATCCAATTTTATTTAGATTAATAAAGCATAATTATATTTGCTTGGTGTGGAAATTACCTGCAAGATTTAAGAAAAAGGTTAGTGTGGAATTTACCTGTTGTATTAAGGGCGCAGGTAGTCTTGGTGTGAAATTTACTAACGCCGCTTAAAATATGGGTATAATTCTGAAATTGCCTTATTCCTAAGTTTTTTTCTAACGATGTTATCGATTAAGGTAACTGAATAACCGTTGTTAACGGCTACTTGTTTTATGTAGTTTAATTCTTTAGTAAAAGTGTATTCTGAAAAAGGGATATTACTTAATTTGTGTATAAAGCTACTGTATAGGCCGCGAGTTTATGATGGTTCGGGTGGTGAGAACTATTGTGAATTGTGGTATCTGTATGACAGGGTTTGTGATATATTGCAAATTCTTGTTTTTTCCCGGTTTTACTGATTATTAAGTCTAGGAAGTTGATGTTCCCTTCAACTTCTTCTTCCACTGTAAAACTGATATTTCTATGTGAAGAGTTGATGTACTATAAAAAGCGAGTTAATTGTCTATCCGACATAATTAATTTATTAAGAACCTGCCCAAGATAAAATTATTTTTCATTTACCAATAAATTCTACAATAGTAAGGAAGTGTTAATTTGGACAGTCATTACTTGCCGAAATTTTCATGCATTTTCATCTTCACAACCCACTGTTTTGACTGTCACAAAACGTTTCGTCTACAGCCACAAAACGACGCCAGAAGTCCGTCAGATGACACTGCGCCTTTTCCAAACACGATTTTGAAATGTCTTTCCTCTTGGGTTTTTCAACTGGAGTCAACAAACGCGGCACTCATCGAGTACTCAGCTTTTTAGAACTTCATGCAAGATGTTATGTATGCATTCATATGAGATACCTCCCATATTAGCCATCTCACAAAGATTAATGCGACGAGCTTCCATCACGATATCATGAATTCTATCGACTATTTCTTCAGAAGAATCTTCAAGCGAGCGTCATGAATATGCAGCATCAACAGTAACCATACGACCACGTTTAAATTAATTTATTCAGTAATAAATGTTCTTGAGTGCTGGTGCTGAGTTTCCATGTACTTTCTTTAATTCAGTTTCTATCTGGGCCGCAGTCCACTTTTTTAAATAAAAATGCACGATACTCAACTTTATCCCTTTCGAAACGTATAACATGATCACTTATGATAGCTGCCAACAAACAACTGCGCCTTTTATCCATTTTAAACTGAGAACACAACCGTTACAAGAATCACGCTTACCGGCAGTCATGCCATTTAACAATATATCCCGCCATTTCGTAGAAATTTACGTGTCAATCTACCTTTGTAGTGGTAGGTAGGATTTCAGTATACTAATTAATTAGTAAAAAATAAATTAATAAGCATGTAGAAAAATTAAATTGTCTTGTCAAGTAAATAATCTCCAATCAATTTAACGAATTGGATGATTGTCTCAAACAAGTCTACTGAAATCGTAAATGATAATAACCCAATCAGGCCGATTCTTTCTATATAAACTCCTGAACAAAATTAACGCAACAATCTGAAAATTAATTTATCTTTTTCTTATGTCAGTTTTAAAAGTTTATCGAGTATTTGAATAGTAGGCTATACATATTTTGTTTCGTTGTTCATGACAGAAATCAAAACAATTCGTTTAGATTTACAGTTTTAAAGAATTTTTTAGAGGATAAACAATTTTCTGTAATAATGCGATAGATTTTTTTAAAAGTAAGCTTATAAATTGTTCCCTTTTTCAAAGTAATACGTTTTTGTGGTAGACTGTTTTATTTTTGACCCCGAAGAATTAGATAAATGAATCGAATAAGGAATTTAACTGAACACGAGGTAGTGCGAGCCTCAGTTTTATTGGACGAGGGATATTGTCAGAGTTATGTTGTCAATTTGTTAGGCAAATATCGTTCCACAATAAGTCGTATGGTAAGACGCTTGAATGAAGTAGGAACTTATTCTAGAAGGCTAGGGCAAGAGCGAAAACGATGCACTAGCGACATAGATGAACGTTTTACAAGACAATAATGCTTTAAGAAACAGGACTGTCACTAGTTCTATAATAAGAAACGAACTCGAAGCTGTTCGCAATGTCACAATTTCTTCTAAAACAGTTAGAAGACGGTTAAATTAAGCTGGATTAAACAGTAGGAGACCAGCCACTGCGCCCTTGCTTACTAGAGAGAACAGAGTTGCCAGGTTACGTTTTGCTCGAAATCACGAAAACTGGTCTGTGGATGATTGGAAACAAGTTTTCTTCACAGATGAAACTAGGGTTAGTCTAAAGCATCCAGATGGTCGTGAGCGAGTATGGCGAAGACCAGGAGAGAGGTTTGCTCCTTGCAATATCTCTGCAAGGATTCCATTCGGCGGTGGCTCTGTTATGTTCTGGGGTGGCATCTGCTTTGATGCTCGCACAGAGTTAGTACCTGTCCGTACGAGATCCATGAATCGGACTACTTTCTTGAGGATATTGTAATAGAACATGTGATGACTTTCGGTCATTTTGTCCCAATTTCCTGTTTATGCAAGACAACGCTCGACCTCACGTGGCTAGGGAGGTACTCGATTATCTTAATCAAGTTGATATACCGATTATGCAATTGCCACCAAAAAGCCCGGATCTGAATCCGATAGAACATGTATGGGATTACCTTAAGAAAAATGTGAAACGTCATATACCTGCACCTAGAAACCTGAGGGAACTTGAAAATGCAGATATCACAGAATGGGAGCAAATTCCTCAAGATTTTATCCAAAATTTAATTAGAAGCATGCCTAGGCGCATAAACGCTGTCATCCGAAGTAGAGGAGGCAACACACGCTACTAGTGTCCCAGTTACACCATTAATTTTGCTACTATTGTCCCAGTTTATTTTTTTTCATTATTACATAATTTCAACGATTTTGTTATTAGGTCTTAATAATTTTAATTCGAATCTTATAGAGAAATTTGGTAGCTAATTCACTTTTAAAGTATCCGAATAAGTTTTTTTTAACTTTTAGTGTAACCAATATTTATAAAAAATTATTAAAATTATTCATTAGAGATTTGTATGATTTAATATATTGTTGCGTTAATTTTGTCCAAGAGTGTATTTTAGGTCACGAGAAAATTAAGACAGCTGTTAGTGAATATTGGTATTCCAAAAAATTCTAAAGAAAACGGTTTCTTACTTGTTATACAACTATTTGATCACCAAGTTTAATTAAAATAGTAACTGATTATAACAATTAGTTGATATTGCAGTAGGTTTTAAAAAGAATATAATCAGGTTAGTTTTTGGACGTAGTGTATTAAAACAATGACCATCCGACTTGCCAATTCATTTTTGCGAAAGCAATTTCCACTTCGTGATTCACATATCGCAAAAAAACATATAAAGTCATCAGCATATTTATAGTGAATCATGTGTCACAAACACAACGTGTATTTGATTTGACGTATTACGAGGGTAAGAGACAAAAATTCTCGACCCTAAAAAGAATCGGGCCGATGATTCATTCCAGTATTTGGGTCTTTGCAATTAGGGATAAGGACACAGGAGGTGTCTTATATCAGTGAAATATTATCCAAGAGGAAAAAAAGTATATTAAAAGACGTATTATTTACCTAAAAATGTTAGGTTTTGGTTATATTGACGCTCTCTACGGAAAAAAAAATAGATACTTTTACAATAAATTTTTTGCCAAAATTTATATCTTTTGTAAACTAAATTTTTGTTTGTGCGTTGTGTCCCTTTGTACTATAGGTGCTATTTTCTTGTAAATTGTTTTTATTAAGTGTATCTTCTTCTCTCGGCTCCTATCCGTTTTGGATTTTGGTAACCATATTAGCTATCATCATCTTGTTGACTGCGGCACTAAAAAACTGTCGGGTCGTCATTGAAAACCAAGTGCGAGGATTTTTAAGCCACGAAATTCTTCTTCTTACCACACTTCTCTTTCCACAGACTTTACCTTGCAGTATATCCTGGAACAGATGGAATTTGCTCTCATTCCTCATAATATGGTCGAGGTCCAACTGAACATATTTGGCATCAAGTTAAATACTACTATATATATCACCACTACACCAAACACTTTATTTTTGCACTCGACGCGCGTTTCGCTAACCATGTTAGCTTCATCAGGAGCGATGATTGACTAAAGCTAAACTACAAATCTACCCTATTTATACTTAGCCTAACCCTTGAATTACTCAAGCGGAACTAATAACATAGGCAAGGCCATCAGTTCCGGTCAAGTAACCAGTAGAGGGAACTATAAGTTGTAGGCCCTCTGTCTTTATTTAAACTACTTTTACATTTTATGATTTCCATACTTTCGTATGCGTTCAACAATCTCCTATCAGATACATTTTTTATTAATCTTAGATTATCTAATGTTACAGTATGATCAGCTTCAAGGGCATGTTCGGCGATGCTAGACTTTTCTGTTCTACTGTATTTTAAGTGTGCTAAATGTTCTTTAAATAACATACTTTTTGTCTTTTCATAAATCCACTTTTTTTAGGAATCTTATCTTTGGGATTTCCTTTTCCTTAGATTGTCTGATGACCCAAACATACTTTTTTGCTATATTTCGTCACAATCATTACAACTAATTTTATTAAATTCCATTAGCTTTTCTCACAATTAGGAATACGATTTATCTTCTGGGGGATTTCCTAAGATATTTCTCAGATTGTCTGAAATCCCAAAGACCTTTGTAGACTACATAAGGTGTGAGGCCTTTTTTATTACATTTTTTCTAGTTCCGATCGTTTGAAGTCACTTTAACATTAGATAATCTAAGATTAATAAAAAATCTGAGAGGAGATTGTAAACTTATGGAAATCATAAAATGAAAGGAATCGCCTATTCCTTAGAACTTGACCGGAACTATAACCTATGTAGCTTGAGTAATAGTGGTTATGACGATGACTTAGTAAATAATGAAGCTAAAAAAAAACGACAAATAAGTTTAGGTTATAACTGATAGTATCAGAATTCCACATTTTTCAAGTTAAATCAAAAATAAGTTTGTTTGTTAATGTTTCTCCTACTTTAAGCGAAGAAAATTGTGAATACCAAAAGCTATGAATCTCCATACCATATAAATCCGAACCACTGATAATTACCTCAGGTAGGCTTAAGTTAAAATATATTTTTATTTATACAATATGTCCCCTCTTGTAAACCCCATTCATTCAAATTGTATATTTGTACTTTGTTTTTACATGCATCTATAAATGAACATCTCCGAAAACACTTATAATCTTATTTATTTGCATTAATGAATAAAATGCTTAAGTCCATCTCTGCAACCTATCATAAACAAAAGGTCAGAATTTTTATATTGCCCACTTAAAACGACAAAAATCAGGATCTTATATTTTGGGACAGGCTATAACACTGTTGGATTCTACCTAGCCAGGTACCGAGTTTTGCCGAATTCTAAAAAGTACTCCCGATCTATGTCTAATCTGAACACGGCCTCCAAGGATACCTTGTATCTTGTTTAAAATTGAATTAAACTCAACTAAAATGAATCAAAATATAAATTGAAGTGTACGGTATGAATAGGGTTTTGGTATAACTTGGTAATTTAAAAGCATTAAAGGAATAATAAATTTTAAAACTTCGATATTTACAATATCGTTCTCTACTCCTGCAACGAGAACCAACCTAAATTCAATTGGCAATATTTAATGAAAGATCAAAAGAGATGCCTTCGTCATTGTTACAAAGAATTCTTAAACTGCATTAAGAGTTTACGAAAGTAAAATGATAAAGAGAAGCCGCTTTAGGGATGCAATTCGAAATCTGATTGTCGTTTCAGACGAGGGTGACCAGACTTAAAAATATATTTTAGGGGGATTTGTAAAATGGGAGCTAATTAGGTTGACATTCCCCCAAGTGGATAGCCTGTGTTTTATGAATATAGGGGAGTGATGATCATTACCGTATGGAGTTTAAAAGTACAAGGGACATTTTTAAATATAACTGATCAATACTCTTTTTTTCTTTACATTACTGGCATGTGCTGGCGGTTCCGCCTACATCATTAAAGTAATATGGACATTGAAAAGTAAGAAAACTTGATTCTCCTCTACCTCTTATAGGGTGAACTATCCCTGATATACCCAGCAGTAAAATAATACAACGGGAGGAGAACTAACAGCGAAAGTTGAAGAAATTCAACTTCAAGGAATTTTTATTAATACTAAGTACATAATAAGGGAGGGAGATCCACAGACACTAGCGCCAGCCAGTCGCCTTTTACCCGTCATCATGATTTTGTGGCAGGTAGTTGCATCCCTGCAGCTGATACTCACGTTGCGTCTTGCAGCAGTTTCCTCTAGAGCTTTGAGCAACCTTCCAAAGAATTCACGTTACTGCCTTATCAATAATTAATTGTCTCCGGGGTGTAATCGTGGATCTACGTTTCGTCTGCAGCCACAAAACGACGCCAGAACTCCGTTAGATTACACTGCGCCTTTTCCAAACACGATTTTGAAATGTCTTTCCTTTTGCGTTTTTCGACTGGAATCAACAAACGCGGCACTCATCGAGCACTCAGTTTTTTAGAACTACATGCAAGATATTATGAATGCATTCATTTGAGATACCGCCCATATTAGCCATCTCACGAAGATTAATGAGACGAGCTTCCATCACGATATCATGAATTTTATGTGACCGTCTACGTAATACTGCTACAATTTAATTTACTATGTGGCGGCCCGTGGCTCCGTGGCGTAGTACTTTGCTTACGGTGCCGAAGGTCGGGGGTTCAATCCGGTCGGTATACCTATTTATTAAATTATTCAAGTATATTTAGCCTGGCTACGTACATACGTAGTAGTTGTTCGCAGAAATGCAATAACGTCCGAGGCAGCACTACCGCGTTGTCTAAAAGGTACTGTGAAATACAGAAATGTATGTTTCGGCACTTGGACAAGGTTGACAGGTATTATGACATCCTCGCTGATATGAAAAAGGTTAAAATCCCTACTCAGGCGGGGAGGTGAATGATAAAAAAAAAAGCTTAGTCAACGACCAAATGTCTGAGTCAGTGCATATTGCAATATAACTTGTTTTTCAGGTTTCTAAACCAGTTCCATCTACTTTTACTCATTACGACGATTCGCCTCATCACAGCTATCGTAGCATGACCTGCGGTTGCTGCCTGTAAGTGATAAGGCACTTATGTGATCTCATAGTTGAACTGGAACGAGCTGAAACTTTACAAAGAAGTGCTTAACGTGTACGTGTACTCAATTGCTGATTATAAAAAGCATTATGTAAACTTTACGGAGGAATATGACTTTGTAAAAACATATTTTAATATACTTATATTATTGTTTTAACACAAAAGTGTAACTTATATATTTTGTTCCAAGAAAATAAGTACATACCTAAATGTACCATCAATATTCGATTTTCATGAGAAAATCAGTTTTTACAGAAATATAAATGAAATTTTATACGTATCATGTAAGCCTGGATTGACCTGTGGAATTGTTTTCATGGAATGGTAAATCATGGAATTTCTTTAGGATAAGCCCTGAATAAAGAAAAAAGCCTACAAAATCCCAGGTCTCAATGAGAAAAACACGTACTGGAAACGACGTTGGTAAGAAAATACAGATTTTAAAAAGAATATTCATTGGGTTTTATTATTTTTCATTCATTTCCCCATAGAATTTATTGAAAAATAAATGGAAGAATTTCCGCTTTGTACACACGTGAAGAAAAATTATTTCATACAACTAAACTACATATTCATTGATAACATGTTAAACTGCCTTGTATTTCGATGAAAATTTTTGCAAGAACTTCCTAAAAATTTGAGTTCTTTCAGAAGTCGTCTTGTTACAATTGTCAACATTCTTGCTACAATTTGTGACGTTTATAGTAACAGCTACCAATCATTTAAAAAAGTGTACCAAATTGCGTCGTTATTCTATCTTTGTTCTAAACTAAATTGGTACGTAAGTGCTCTCTTGTATGGACTGACAAATTATTTATATTAATTGACTCGATTCTTGGAGATTAATTTTCTTCAGTTTGTAAGCTTTCTGTGTTTCTGGGGCGTCATTTCCAAAACGGTGGTAGTTTTTCCCTCATGTTAGGGGAACACATTGCTTCAGCTTAGCCTTGGTCCTAGAAAATTTAGTCGCTTAGCAGATATTTCGCATAAATAAAGTCGGGAGTAAGTAAGTAAATAAAAAGTGAGTATAAAAGTTTGAAGAGCCTGGCTTAAAGTAGTTTTGGAGTCATGTTCAAGTCTCAATGAGGGTTAATTGAAAAGGGCGTTTCCCTTAGAAAAAAATAGAGCATAAACGGGAAGCTGTTTATACAATGTGTCTTAGAAATTTTTTCAAAATTTCAGGAAAACAACCATACTTCGGGAAGAAGAGGCGTTATTTTCTAAATCCATAGGTACGGAGGGAGTTTATGCCCTCCTTTGCTACTCCGGTGGTTTAAAGTTAAATCAATTTTTGGAAAGACGACCGAGAGATAACACAATGGTGGAGTGCGTTTGGATAACAAATACTTGGAGTCCGGACCTTCCAATACGCAAACTCTCCAGTATCGTAAATATGTCCAGTAGTTCGTTAAAATTCATGTTTTGTCAAGCGTTATACCTCTGGAGATATACTTCAGCTCTACAAGCATTGGCATAGTCACGAAAGGGCAGGGGGGCATATGCTTCCCCGTCCCTATGGACGTAGAACTAGCGTCCTCTTGAAAACAGGGTGTTTGTAATGGGAAAAGTTTTCAAAGTTCGGTTTTACGACAGAATTCTTTTTTGTAAAAAAAACTAAATTCTCATCGATTTTTTAGTTTGCTGCGTTGGAGAGGGTTGGCCATGGCAGTAAACAAATTTAGCTTTAGTGGAGTCCGACAAATTCAAAACTAAAGCATCAAAAACCTTCATACTCTCCTAAAGAAACGACTTGCCCTTACTTTTTTTGGAATGACGGAAGTCAGACAAATATGAATTTGGAGTATATATGAACATAATTGAAAACTTCTTTGTAGCCACATTACAATTTTTTTTATATTTGTAACCAGAGAAAAAAAATCCACAAGGGGTCGCATAAGTAGGCGTCCACGTATCCCAAAAGTAAAGTATATTGTAATCCCTGGACCTCGCTTTCTAAAGCGTCTAAAAGATAATACCGGACAGCAATCACGGAATAGAAATAAGTAGCAGTAATTGGCAATTTCGTCAGAACAGGTCACATTATATTATTTTTAAGAAATGACTTTCTAGAAACTTTTTTATCGGACACAGTGGTGAGCTACCTTGTATAAAATTAGTATATTTTATTTTTTCCGGTGTCGTTCTTTTCTATATCTAGAGAGTTGAAACTCCAAATAATTGTTTAGTGTAATTAATCTTTAATAAATAAATGAAAAAATATCATTGCTAAGCAAATTCTCTTGATTTGTACCATTAAATACACAAATTATTCTTCTTCTTAATTCCTGGCACTCTGCTTGGGAGCATAGAACCGCACCGAAAGTCATCTAACGGGCTCGATTCTGGGCCAAGATTCTTACTTATTTCCATGACTTCCCCTCTGGAGCTGCCTCTTCTATGATGGTTCACCTGCATGTCTGCCAGGAGCGCCCTATGCGCCGTTGCCCTTGTGGGTTTCAGTTCAAAGCCTCTCTCTTATAATTTTGACTAGTTCTTCGAAGTATATCTCTAATCCACTTCCAGCACTTCGTCTTAATAATTCCTGCGATGATCCTTTAGTTGGCTCCTAAAGCTCTTCATTTGTCAAGCTCTTCATTTGCATCCTGTTCCAGCTTCCGAGTTTCGCAGATATATATAGCAAGATGGCTAGTACGTTTGTACGAAAGATGGGAAGCTTCACATTCCTAGAAATTTTAGATGACTTCCAAAACGGATTTAACTGCACAAAGGCTCTCTTTGCCTTTTTTGACAGCGTGAATAAACCTCCTCCCTTTTGTTTTTTCCAGGTTCATCTGTCTTGTCTTTCTCGTCCCGGCTATCAAGTTTCTTTCTCATATCCATCTGGGTTTGCGATAAGGCACAAGTCGTCTGCAAAGTCAAAATATTTCCATCTTTTAAGAAGGTCCCACTGAAAATTCGGTCAGCTTTCCGTTATAGTTGACAGTGTATAAAAACTCATTTTATGTTTCTGTGATGATGTTAACGATCTTTGCTGGAATTCCAAATTGATCAAGCTTTTCACATATGAAAGGTCTCTTAATCTTATCAAAAGTCTCCTCAACGTTCACAAAAGTCATGTATAGGGACGCCTGGAATTCTAAATCCGTAAGTGGATTTATGAAAAGTTATTTTCTCTTTAGATCAGTGATAATAGTCATCTGCTCTCCCCTAAACATTTTTCATGGTTATATTCCTGCTTTAATAAAAATTACTCTTTTTAAAAGTTGATTCCCACGATATATGTAAAAAAATTATTAGGGATAATAAAATGCCCTGCGTTCGTTTTAATTTCACAAAATTTGGCCTCCGGTCCAATTTAAATATCTCTTTTATTTTTTCCAATTTTTTCATATATGATCACAAAAGTATTTTAATAATATCCGTTATTTATTTTTAATGCATTTAAAATATTCAATTGTCAACAAATACCCATAACTATTAACGAGCACGATAAAAATTAATAAAATGAAACCTTGCATTTTATAGCTCTATCTATCTCATGTCGACGGCAATGAAATTTAAAAAAGCGTAATCGATAGTTGAGAAAATATTATACTAAAAAAGTTGGCAAAATTATTAACTGACTGCTTCCCTGGGAAATACTCAGTTCTAAAATAAATACTAAATTTGACTTCGTCACTCTCAAGAATAACAATGTACAGGCGGTCAAGTAAGAATATGTCCGCGATAATTTATTTTTGGTAGATGCGATTCTAGTGATACAACAAAAAATCGGTAGAGGGAATCTTCGTCTATGACACATTTTAGTAAAAGTGTCAGGTGATTCGAAATCACGTAAAATCCAAAATGTGTCGCTTATTTGCGCAGCGGTTCGAGGCAGTCTATTTTTGGTTCCATCCAAAGGGGCCTAAAATAACACATTTAACGGCCACTAAATATATTAAAAAGTCGGTGTCGTTTTTGGAGAAGTGGGTAAATCATTTTAACGAGGCGAAAAATGTCGACGACTTGCCAAAACGGGGCTCGGTAGGTAAAGTCACTCCGAAAGTCGAAAAAACGAATCCTTTCTTTATTTTCACGGGATTCGAAACTGACGCTGCGTCAAAGAGCAGCAAAACTAAGAAAATCGGGTTTGAATGTGTCCCATCAGACCATTCGACAACATCTTCGTGCTAATGATATCAAATTCTGAAGCACGTTGAAGAAACCTTTACAGGGCAAAAATCACGTCGCGAAGAGGCTCGCTTGGGCCCACGATAAGACGCTAAAGTGACCCTCACAATCGCCAGACGCCAACCCTATTGAAAACGTTTGGTCCTTTGTAAAGAGACAGCTTAGAGAAAAGGCTTTAACTCAGTTGTCTCGCGAGATTCGAAAAATTTTCAGGAGGCCATTGGATAACTTACCAAGGTAATTTCGCCATTGTTAGCGTACCAAATCATACATTGGTAGCAAAGAATGTTCTCGAAACACATTTTTTCATGAATTCGAGTGGTCACGTTCTTACTTGACAGACTGTATATAATCGTATTTATTCAGTGTGCTAATCGAAGAATAAAGATGCCTGAAGGTGCCTCGTGCACTCCTAGGAAAAACGTTGAAAAATTACTCCAAGTTGACACAGTGCAGTTCGCAGAACCACTATTTCTCAACTTGAACGGTTTTAACCCAAAATATATACTTTTCATATATTCGACATTAGGAATCTGCTAAGAAATAATATAAAAATCATTAAAACGACACCCTGTGTGTTTATAACTTACGAAAAAATATTAAAAGCTATTGGATTTGACTGTGTCCCATTCGACAACATCTTCGTGCTCATGATGTCAAATTCCGAAGCACGTTGAAGAAACCATTGCTGGGGGAAACTCACATAGCGAAGCGGCTCTTGGATCCACGATAAGATACTAGAGTGGCCCTCATAATCGCCGCATGCCAACCCTATTGAAAAAGTTTGGTCTCTTCTAAAGAGAAAGCTCAGAGGAAAGACTCTGAGGACTTTGACTTAGTTGTCTCGCGAGATTCGAAAAATTTGGCGATCATTAAGAAAATTTCGTCGACGGCATGCCTCGAAGATGCCAGGCGATTATTGATGCAGGAGGCGATTGGACAACTTACTAAGATAATTGCGCCGTTGTTAGCACGCCAAAGAATACATTGATGGCAAAAAATGTTCTTGAAACACTACGAAAATAGTTCAGTATAACAACTGCAAGCTGAAATTGTTCTCTACATTATTATTACAATTTGGGTAATCGGTCCCAAGAACTGTCAAATGGATGTATCATGCGATATATTAGAAGCAAATCCACCATTGCAACCACCAAATTGTCAGAATCATGTTGAAAATATACAAAAATTATAGACCTTCACCTTTTTTACCCCTTCTTTCTACGAAATACTCCTCAAAAACTATAAAGTCTTTTTCTAGTTCAACCATTATATTTGTACCATATTTGAAATAGATATCTTTTTTCGTTCGAGAGCAACTGCGGCGACAAACATACAGAGGATTCGGGGGAAATTTAAAACTATATTTTGTTAAATATGCAAAAACTTCAAAGAAACAACATTAATATATTTAAAGAATAAGATATCCTGAAGTTGGGTTAAATATTTTGAAGAATTTTACTACTATTACTTCAAATTCAAAAAAAAAAAACGGTTTTGTAGGTTTCCCTCAGAAATTTCGCTTTTAATACTAAATTTCACTTCCCGCTCCTAATGCAATGATAGCTTGCGTTGTTTGAAATATATGTGATGTACGTTAGAAGATCTCCTGTTGATCTTTGCTTACAAAAGCCATATTTATAGTTGCTAATAATAATATTCTTCTAGACATTTTAACAGGTGGTAATTGATAGCCTTTTCCATAACTTCTAATATTACTGAAAGCAGTGCTATTGGTCGGTAGTTGTTTGGTAAGGTCTTGTTGCTTTTTTGGGTATATCCTGAACTGTGGCATATTTTCCAGCAGAAAGGAAATATATTTTTTTGTAGGATAGGTTGAAAAGTCTATAGAAAACTAGTTAGTTCACTCGCACCATTGTTGGGTACTGAGGCAGGTATTCCATCCGCCCAGAAGCTCTCATTAAAATACGTTTTATGTCACTCTGTTTAAAGCGAATATGAGACATTTGGGAATAATTGTGTTTTTCCTTAGCAAGTAAAGTCTGAAACAGAGTTTAGCTTACTAACTGACTTTGTCAACAGGTTTTGAACAGGTTTCAGTAGTACCATACAATCTGGTCCTGTAAATGGTGACAAAGTAAATTTAGTGAAATTTTGACTATTGGCTTTAGCCTGAAATTGTTAGGACATGCAAGAAGTGTGTTTTGAATTCTTTGATGCTGTGCCTCCTTGGTTTTGTCAATTATTTATTTGCATTTGCTCCAGGTATGAGCGAAGATTTTTTTGGAATTAGAGTTTTCGTTATCGGTAGGCAAGATGTGTAGAAACAAAAGCTTCTTTTCACCTTCGATCGAATCAAGGATTACTGTTGGTGGAACATTTCTTCAAAAAAGGTCTATGTGTGATGTAAGCTTCCATGCTAATAAAAATGACATCAAAACCCTCCTTAGCACAGTAAATCAATTTACTGATTTTTTGCGATGTATATTAGATAATATTTTTAATGTATCGAGTAAATAAAATATGTCGACCCTGGAACTATATATGCAATAAAATTTCGAATTATTATGTACATCATCCACAGCATATTTAGAAAATTATTAATTAATGTTCTCTACCGAACACTTATGGGATCAGTTCAGTGTCCATCTCAGAATTTATGGCTCAATCAGAGCCGTGAAAGTTAACTTTGACTTAAGAGGTTAGCTTGTGGGGGAAGTGTTTTTTTTTTTAAGATCATCGAGTGCCGTATCAAATGAAAGCTTGTGAAAATAAGAGTTCAAAAATATATATGATGTAATACTCGCTGAAATTTTTCTTTATACTACTTTTAAAAAAATGATCAAAAATCGCAGCTCCCCCCCCCCTGCCTCGAAAAGTACCGGTCAAAATTTTCAAATAATTCTGGAATATTCTCCATAAAGTGTAGATTGAGTGAAAGTTATCACGAGTGCAATACGTTTGATAATTGAAATGGTATACAAAAAAACTGTTTGAATGGACAATATGGTGGAGATTTTTTTCGTGGAAAGTTGTGATTTTAACCGGGACTAAAAGCTACAAAATATCAATACGTATTCCGTGCAGATTCACAACAGATCAGATATTCACTGTTAAAGAAATTCAAACTACGTGTTATGAGCATAAAATAGCGTTACATATCCTGTTTATAGACTTCCGGCAGGCTTATGATAGAATTATAAGAGACAGAATGTATCAAGCATTGTTCCATTTAGAAATACCAACAAAACTAATCAGATTAGTTAAAATGACTCTACAAAAAACCACCAACAAAATAGTGTGGAATCAAAGGATTTTATAGTGGAAAGGGTGACCCACTGTCTGCGACGTTATTTAACTTAGTTTTGGAGAGGATAATAAGAGAGAGCAGCCTAGAGGCTAACGGTACAATTTTTAATAAGGAGCACCAGTGTATAGCATATGCGGATGATTTGACGTTGATAGCAAAGTCTAGCAGAGAACTGGTAAAGAGAACAAAAAGACTAATAAGAGAGGCAAGTAAGTATGGATTAGAAATCAACTCCGAGAAAACGAAATATATGAAGCAGGAAACACAGAAACTAAGAAAGAAAAAGAACTTAATGTAGTGACCTATGATGGAAGGGAATATAAATTTGAGAGAGTGGATAGATTTATATATTTGGGGGTATTGCTGGAAAAAAACGGGCATGAGGGTAGCGAATTGAAGGAGAGAATAGCAAAGGGCAACCAAAAATGTGGGAGCCTGAATGATTTAATTAAATCAAAAAATGTCTAGAAAGACAAAACTGAGGATTTATACATCGGTCATAAGACCTACTGTCACCTATGGATGTGAAACACGGGTAAAGAATAAATTGGAGGAAGAGACGCTAGAGAGGTGGGAAAGAAGGATGTTAAGAGTGATCTACGGAGGAAGAAACACACCGGAAGGGTGGACTAGACGGACAGATCAGGAACTGGAAGACTTATGTGACGCACTTAGAATCACATCTTTTATAAGAGCTCAAAGAATGAGATGATTAGGACACGTACAACGTTTGACAAGAGGACAGGAGATGGTCGCAACATGTGGAGGAGGATTTAAGAGCCATAGGGGTCAGAGACTGGAGGACGAAGGCGCAGAACAGAATAGAGTGAAGACATACGATCCAACAATATTTGGACGCCGGATGATGGAAGAGGAAAGAGGGAAAAGGACACAAGTTTTACTAAGCCTAGGCCTTCATGGCCTGTAGCACATTTATATTATTATTCCGTGCAATCAGTATGATGACTGGTGACCAGCGGGTAGGTACCGAGACAAAATAATTTAATTTTTTTCATCATTAAAGAAATATTTAGGCAGTAAATATTTGTTTTCAAGATTTACTACAAATATGTCTCGTTTTTTACATATTCTTGGTAATTCTTGTATTGAAGACGAATGTGTAACTCAAATTCATAGAATACTTCAGCAATCAGGGTACGGGACACCAATTATGCAAGTCCGACTTCCACCTGGCCAGTTTTTTTTTTTTAAATTTTAATTAAGTATTTTTATGTTGCCTATAAACCGAGTACTTTTGCGAAAAGTGGATCATGTATATTGGATATAAATAAGAGTTTATGCCATTTAAGATTTCTTAAAGTAACAATAAAAAGAAAATTAAAATGTTTATGCAAAGTTGGAATTCATTTTCGTATAAAATTAAGTGATTACAGTATAATTTACGATCGAGATAAGTAAATTTTTAAGAGTCCACGCAAGTACATGGAAAATATTCTGCTATGAACTGTTTAAAATTCGCAATAAAATTGTAAATCATACAGTTTATTGCTAGAATACAGTATCTTTTTACCAACTGTATTTTTTATTAAATATCATAAAAAAAATTAAATAAAGTTGGATTGAACACAAACTATGAACTGAGAATGAGCATTTTTTTTTTAAATTGAAATGTTCATAACACGTCATTTTACATTACGTTATACTTTATTAACATTTAAGGAAATTATAATAAAATTCAAATTTTGTGTTAGTTTTATGACAACATGTTTCACTGTGTTTTATGGGTTACAATATCGAATTCTATTATTTTCATAAACAAGATAGGTAGCGAATATTTTTATGGACTGAGAGCTCATAGAAAATTTTATAGTCCCGTTTATTTTCTTCTAGTCACTTAAGAACAGTTTGTATAAAATATTGGAGCATATAAAATTTTTCCTGAGGCTGAAAGTTAAACTATAAAACATTATTATTAGTGTTAATACCATATATTAAATAAAAATTCATAGACAAACGATGCAAAATGCAAAACTATTACCACAAACTTACATATACTTCTTTGGAATAATGATTGTACAGGGCGAGTCAAAGATAGAGTAAAGTTCATTATCTTATTTGTGTGTTGAATACATTTTTTTTAAGGGAAACTTAATTTTTGAGTATGCAGTGTACTTCAAAAACGTTTGGCCACTATAACATGTTTTTTAAATCCTATTTTATAATTTATTTTTAAATTCTGCGTAAAATGTTTTAACTTTTTTACTAATAATGTTATATACCTCCCCGTGGGGGAGCGGGATAGAATATCTCCCCCGGTATGTTCTGCCTGTCGTAGGAGGCGACTTAAAGAACAACCTAGATGGTATATGCCCAGATCCCACCAGCATCGCCCGGTGTGATACCATCGCATCGGCATAGGCTGCGTGAAGTTGCTTAATGTTTCGTGGCTGTGCCGATGTCCCGGATTGTGGGACCAAATGGCATGATGAGGCACCTGGATACAAAAAATTCCGGAGGTAAAATAGCCCCCCGTTCGGATCTCCGGGTGGGGGGGACTGGTTCAGGGGCGTCGACATGCAGAGATCAGAATTTCAAAATGGATTTTTGCAACATACGAGGTTTAAACACGAACATAAATTCAGTGCACCAACACCTACAATCAAATAAACCTCATGTACTCGCTCTCTGTGAAACTAAGGTCAGTTCATCGACCAGCACAGTAAACTATCTTTATCCTGGGTACGACTTCTATTCCCGATTAAGGCGTAACTTTGGAATCTGTCTTTATGTCAGAAGCGACCTCTCTTGCCAACGAGAAGAGGCTCTGGAGCCCCGGCTCTGGAGCCCCCAAACTTCGATGTTATGTGGTTAAAAATAACGACTCAACCAACCACAAGGTTCATCTGTATCCTCTATCGACCACCAAGTGATACTAACTTTAGAACACTTTTCGCTTCCCTTGCAGACACCATCGATCATTTACAAATTAACTATCCAAATGCCGAAATTGCCATCCTGGGCGACTTTAATGTCCACAACATCAACTGGCTTAAATATTCAAATACTACCGAGAACAAGGTCGTGAAGCCGAATCATTTTCAATCAGTTTGGCTTAACTCAGCTTATTGACGAACCAATACGGATCCCTGATCGAGACGGATTTGCCAGTCTTTGATAAACCACCAATCCGAAATTTACACAGTCAGCGTAAATCCGCCGTTAGGTTCTTCCGACCATAAACTACTTTCAACATTGAGTATTCTACCAATCAATGACAGAGAGGCGCCTAAACCGCGCAAGATTTGGCACTAAAAGTCTGCTAAATGGGAAGATCTCATGGAATATTTTCGAACTTTCCCTTGGTTAGACGTTTGTTTTCGATCTGACGACCCATCTGACTGCGCCAGGGAGGTTTCCGATGTTATTTTGGCCGGTATGGAGGCTTACATCCCTTTTTCGAAGAAATGCCCTTCCAACGGCAACCCTTGGTTTGACCGAAAGTGCAAAGAAGCTGTTGCTTTTAAACATCTTGCATACCGACAGTGGTGTGAAAATCCTAATACCATAAATCGTAACACATTTGTTCGTGCCAGGAACATTCTACTATCGATTTCCAAGGAAAAACACCACCTACTATTTCCATAGTGCAGTCAAGAATGCCCGATGTTGTCTTCAGACAGCGTATCATAAAGCGTATTCTGATGAAGCTAGATACCAAAAAGGCTTCTGGCGCTGACGGAATACCTGCCATAGTTCTTAAAAACTGTGCGAGGAACTAACACCAGTTTTCTGTAGACTTTTCAACCTATCCTACAGAAAGGGAATATTTCCTTCCTGCTGGAAATGTGCTACAGTTCAGCCGATACCTAAAAAAGGCAAGAAGACCTTGCCAAATAACTACCGACCAATCGCACTACTTTCAATAATATCGAAAGTCATGGAAAAGGCTATTAATCAGCATCTTCTAAAATATCTTGAAGGATTCAACATTATTAGCGATCACCAATATGGCTTTCGTAAAAATAGATCAACAGGAGATCTTCTGACTTATGTAACACATGTTTGGAACAATGCAATTGAACACTTTGGAGAATCTCGAGCGATTGCTCTTGACATATCCAAGGCATTCGACCGTGTTTGGTACGATGGGCCGTTGGCTAAGCTGCGTTCTTATGGTATGTCGGAAAAGTTCTGTCTGTGGCTCTCATGTTTCCTCAGAGAGCGTTCTCTTCGAGTGGCAGTCGACTTATTTCTTTCTAACACCTTCACTATCAACGCCGGTGTACTCCAAGGCTCCATACTGTCTCCTACTCTCTTTCTCATTTACATTAACGATCTGCTGAAAAGACCGAGAATCCAATCTACAGCTTTGCAGATGACAGTACACTTATCTCTTCATTCACTTTGAACGCTCGGACATCGGCTACTCAGACGAATATCCGCAGACAGCAGGAAGTCATTTAACTTAACAAAGACCTGGAAGAAATTCTATCTTGGGGTGACAGTAACCAAGTGGAATTTAACGCTACAAAAACCCAGGCGGCAGTTTTTTCTAAAAAAGTTAACGTTGTCGTTAACGAAAGTCATGGAAAAGGCTATCAATCAGCATCTTCTAAAATATCTTGAAGGATTCAACATTGTTAGTGATCACCAATATGGCTTTCGTAAAAATAGATCAACAGGAGATCTTCTGACTTATGTAACGCATGTTTGGAACAACGCAATCGAACACTTTGGAGAATCTCGAGCGGTTGCTCTTGACATATCCAAGGCATTCGACCGTGTTTGGCACGATGGGCTGTTGGCTAAGCTACGTTCTTATGGTATGTCTGAAAAGTTCTGTTTGGCTTTCATGTTTCCTCAGAGAGCGTTCTTTACGAGTGGCAGTCGACGGATTTCTTTCTAACACCTTCACTATCAACGCCGGTGTGCCCCAAGGTTCCATACTGTCTCCTACTCTCTTCCTCATTTATATTAATGATCTGCTGGAAAAGACCGAGAATCCAATCTACAGCTTTGCAGATGACAGTACACTTATCTCTTCATTCACTTTGAACGCTCGGACATCGACTACTCAGACGAATATCCGCAGACAGCAGGAAGTCATTCAACTTAACAAAGACCTGGAAGAAATTTTATCTCAGTAACCAAGTGGAATTTAACGCCACAAAAACCCAGGCGGCTGTTTTTTCTAAAAAAGTTAACGTCGCTGAACCCGACATAGTTATGTCGGGGTACTCCATTCCTCTAACATCGTCACTCAATTTGTTGGGCGTTAATTTGGGAGCAAATATGTCCTGGCATGAACATGTTGCAGGCATAGCAAGGAGAGCTTCTCAAAAGTTGGGAATATTGTTTCGAACCAGAAAGCTTTACACTCCACAACAACTGTTAATTCTTTACAAAGCTCAAATTCGACCAACTATGGAATACTGCTCCCATGTTTGGAGCTCCGCTCCCAAACATACACTGCATTTGTTGGATTCTATCCAGAGAAGAGCTGTTCGTCTGATTGGACACCCGGAACTGACCGACGGCCTTGATTCGTTAGAGCATCGAAGAACGGTTGGTGACTTGAGCCTATTCTACAAGTACTTTCATGGAAAGTGTTCGAAAGATATGGCCCGCTTAATTTCTCCCAGAGCGGTGCATGTTAGAAGTACACGTAGCGCTAATACTTCACATCCGTATGAGGTTCAGCTTGTTACTCCTCGTACAACGCTTTTCAAGCAGTCTTTTATATGGAGAACATCATACCTTTGGAATAGTTTGCCCAGGACTGTGTTTCGCATCGAGTACAATCTACAGCGATTCAAGAACTATGTGAATCGCTTTCTCCGCACACGTGTCGCTCCTGTAGGGCTTTAGGGACTTCCCTGTAGCACGTGTGCTAGACCCATAAAAAAAAAAAACAAAAAAAACTCAAAATCAAAAATTTCGTTGAATTCCAGAACTACAATCAGGCGAACAGCTTATGATAAATATGAAGTAAGTTTAATAGACTCAAGAGTTTTTGATATTTTTAGGTAAATGTTCATCTCAAACAAGCATCTTCATCCATAAAATATTGGTGTATCTGTATTTTAAAAATTATTTCTAGTTGTTCAGCGGTGGCGAAGTCAAAGGAGAGGGGAAGGGATGTATATACTCCCGGTCTACGTGGGTCTAGAAAGAACGTCCTTCCCAATTCATTAAAAAATCGACCAAGTTACCCTGCCGTGTTAGTGCTCTTTAATGTTTTTTTTTTACTTTTTTCCTAAAAAATACCCTCCGTTGAACTCGGCTACGCTCGTGCTCGCCTGAAAATAGTTATTTCGAGATATGGGTGTCTAAAATCTGACTTTTTTACACTTTGACCCACTGCAGCAGTTTAGAGGTAAATTACTCTACTCGAAAATGTCGACTTTCGGTTCAATTCAATTTCAAATTTTTGAATAGAAAATGAAAAGCTGTTTTGCTTCAAAATGTACTCTTTAAATGTTATATGTTCTTAAAAATGTCAATATCATACATACGATTTCATTAAGTACGTTCTTTTTTAAAGTCGATTAAAAGAAATTTTCAGTCATTTCAAACGTGCCATGCAAATAAAATACAAAGTGACAAGCTAAATTGCAAATCTTCGTTTAATACAATCGTCTCCTCTTTACACACATCCTGTATATATCAATCAAACCCGGACATTTATGGTCGAGTTGACACCCAACAACCGAAAATAACCTGCGGCCAATTTGACGAGAGTTCGTTGCGGTTAGATCAAAGAAAACTTCGACTGGTGTAAACTCCCTACTGTAATAAGCCAGATAAGCTGGTTACTCTCGGATCGTGTGAGTTTCAATTTTATTTTAATAATGATGAGCTGATAACTGATAAAGGGCCAGGGAGCGAAATTTTTAAATAACTAGAACAATATTCAAGGATAGACAAATCTTGACGAGGTCTAATATAAGGATTTGGTGTAAATCATAAGTAATTTTGCCTCAGAATTTTACTTTCATTCCACTTAACTATAATTTTCCGTAATTTAGACGAAAAATAAATACTCAAAATAATCACACGACTTTTTATATGCTATATACCTAGTTGGAAGACCCACACACAAAGTTCTCTAAAATAGTATCCTGATATATTGTAGCCGAAGTTTTCACATCTTTTTCACAAAAATGAATACTGGTAACCCCATCCAAGCTGACTCCCCACCGAACCATAACTGATACTGGATGATGACCCCTCTGAACTTTTCGAGCAAGTTCAGATCTCTTCCTTAAAAGATCTGGCCTAAATCCTATCATTTTTTTTATTGAAAGATTGTTTGTCAGTAAAAGCTTTTTCGTCGGTAAACAAAATTTAGATTTTTGCCACCGTTTTCGCTTTAAATCATCCGTTAGCAGCGTTAGTAGATCAGTGTGTCTCCTCCCCAAGTCTCATTTTTTATGGGTCTAGCACATGTGCTACAGGGAAGTCCCTAAAGCGCTCCAGGAGTGGCACGTGTTCGCAAAAAAGCGATTCACGTTGTTCTTGAATCGCTGTAAATTGTTCTCGGTGGGAAACACAGCCCTGGCCAATTGTTCCAAAGGGATGATGTGCCCCATATAAAAGACTGCGGTCTTTATATGAGGACTTAGGTCTTCTTTAATAATATGAGACATAAAATTATTCGAAATTTTCATCTTACAAGATAAAATTATAAAAAGCTTTAACAGCTTGTGGTGTTCGAACTGTCCTTGGGCTTCCTGAACGTTGCCTATCTTTTATGTTTCCTGTCTTAGTAAATAATTTTATCGCCATAGTAAACAAACGTACGACTTATTTTAAGCGGTTTCAAGGTCTTGAAAATGTCCATAACGCAATTAAATAAAGCTATATCAGTAATTCTATTTTGTCGATCACCCCACTGCATTGCTTGAAGAATTCAACAGTAACACAACCTATAAATAATTTTACCAAAAATTTTTAGAGGGAGTACGTGAGAGTTCATAACAGTATTTATGGGAGTATTAGGTGTATATATATATATATATATATATATATATATATATATATATATATATATATATATATCTGGACAAAATTAACGCAACAATATATTAAATCATACAAATCTCTATAATGAATTAAATTTAATAATTTTTTTTGAACATTGGTTACACTAAAAGTTAGAAGAAACTTATTCGGATACTTTAAAAGTGAATTAGCTACCAAATTTCTCTATAAGATTCGAATTAAAATTATTCTTAAGACCTAATAACAAAATCGTTGAAATTAAGTAATAATGAAAAAAATAAACTGGGACACTAGTAGCAAAATTAATGGTGTAACTGGGACACTAGTAGCGTGTGTTGCCTCCTCTACTTCGGATGACAGCGTTTATGCGCCTAGGCATGATTCTAATTAAATTTTGGATAAAATCTTGAGGAATTTGCTCCCATTCTGTGATAACTGCATTTTTCAAGTTCCCTCGGGTTTCTAGGTGCAGGTATATGACATTTCACATTTTTCTTATGGTGATCCCATACATGTTCTATCGGATTCAGATCCGGGCTTTTTGGTGGCCATTGCATAATCGGTATATCAACTTGATTAAGATAATCGAGTACCTCCCTAGCCACGTGAGGTCGAGCGTTGTTTTGCATAAACAGGAAATTGGGCCCCACAAAATGACCGACAGGCATCACATGTTCTATTACAATATTCTCAAGATAGTAGTCAGCAATCATGGATCTCGTACGGACAGGAACTAACTCTGTGCGAGCATCAAAGCAGATGCCACCCCAGAACATAACAGAACCACCGCCGAATGGAATCCTTGCAGAGATATTGCAAGGAGCAAACCTCTCTCCTGGTCTTCGCCATACTCGCTCACGACCATCTGGATGTTTTAGACTAACCCTAGTTTCATCTGTGAAGAAAACTTGTTTCCAATCATTCACAGACCCGTTCTCGTAATTTCGAGCAAAACGTAACCTGGCAACTCTGTTCTCTCTAGTAAGCAAGGGCGCAGTGGCTGGTCTCCTACTGTTTAATCCCGCTTCATTTAACCGTCTTCTAGTTCGTTTCTTATTATAGAACTAGTGACAGTCCTGTTTCTTAAAGCATATTGTCTTATAAAACGTTCATCTAGGTCGCTAGTGCATCGTTTTCGCCCTTGCCCTTGCCCTAGCCTTCTAGAATAGGTTCCTACTTCATTCAAGCGTCTTACCATACAACTTATTGTGGAACGATGTTTGCCTAATAAATTGTCAACATAACTCTGACAATATCCCTCGTCCAATGAAACTGAGGCTCGCACTACCTCGTGTTCAGTTAAATTCCTTGTTCGATTCATTTTTCTGATTCTTCGGGGTCAAAAATAAAAGAGTCTACCACAAAAACGTATTACTTTAAAAAAGGGAACAATTTATAAGCTTACTTTTAAAGAAAATCTATCGCATTATTACAGAAAATTATTTATCTTCTAAAAAAATTCTTTAAAACTGTAAATCTAAACGAATTGTTTTGATTTCTGTCATGAACAACGAAACAAAATATGCATAGCTTACTATTCAAATACTCAATAAACTTTAAAACTGGCCTAAGAAAAAGATAAATTAATTTTCAGATTGTTGAGTTAATTTTGTCCAGGAGTTTATATATATATATATATATATATATATATATATATATATATATATATGTATGTATGTATGTATATATATATATATATATATATATATATATATATATATATATATATATATATATATATATATATATATATATATATATATATATATATATATATATATATATATATATATATATATATATATATATATATAGATTATATATATATATATATATATATATATATATATATATATATATATATATATATATATATATATATATAGTGAAAATATTGAACACAATTTGCATATATCTTGACTCCAACAATCCTGAAAGCCACATAACACAATATGTACGAAGCAACTCGCGTAATCTCCGTCCGTATCTCATTAGACTTTTATATTGTGTGTCCCAGTATTCCGTGTACATAAAGTTACTGTGAATTTCTGGAAAGAAAATTTGACAATTTATCCTTTACCTTAGTCCAAAAATTCGTAATTTTTGAGATACAGAGTGTCAAAGTTATACTTTTATTTTAGTTTTTCTTAAGTAGCTTTCTTAATAATTGTATTATTTATACAAGATTCAGTGCCAAGGGGTTTTCTGAGATGAGAAATCGAAATCAGTTCACAGTTTTGTTGTAAATTGTAGGAGATACCACTTATTGCACTGGGTATACTTTTAAATTGTCTTAACTTTTTTTATATTACTCTGTAGGATAATTTTAATTAAATATTCGTATTTTCCGCCTTCTCCTGTCTAAAAAAGCTCTCTTGTTAAATGTTGCTCCGAGCAACAGTTTCTGACCTAGTGGGATGTTTTTATTTATTGATTACAAATTTATCAATTTGTGGGTAATCTTTTATGCCCTTAGCTAGTTGGTTTTTACATTCCTACTGTTATTGGCCCTTTGGTCTTTAAATTTATTATTTTTGTTAGCCGGCTTACCTTTAAGCATGTTCCAAATTTCAAAGACTATTGTTTTGAACCTGCTTTTTTGAGACAAATCTCTTTCCCGCGAGCGTGTTTTTGAGGTCTGCGAATAGATAATGGTCGCTGGGGGCCAAATCTGGAGAATACGGTGGATGAGGAAACAACTCGAACTTCAATTCATGCAACTTTTCCATTGTAACCATTGACTTGTGACACGGTCCATTGTCTTGATGAAAGAGCACTTTATTTGGGACCGTTTCTTTGCGATTTCTGCCTTCAAAAGCACCAATAACTTTATATATAATATTCGCTCTTGATGATTTTTCCCTTCTCAGCATAGTCGATGAAAATTATTCCATGCGCATCCCAAAATACAGAGGCCAAAACCTTCCCGGCCGACTATTGTGTCTTTCGTCGCTTTAGGCGGCATTCACCGGCTGCTGTCCACTCAGCTGACTACCGATTTGATTCCGGTGTGTAATGCTGGATTCATGTTTCATCAATTGTCACATATCAC
This sequence comes from Pachyrhynchus sulphureomaculatus, assembly GCA_019049505.1. Taxonomy (NCBI): domain Eukaryota; kingdom Metazoa; phylum Arthropoda; class Insecta; order Coleoptera; family Curculionidae; genus Pachyrhynchus; species Pachyrhynchus sulphureomaculatus. Next base: position 33,461,281 of record CM032450.1, read on the forward strand.
ATGAAAAAATCGTTTTTATTGTACTTAAACAGGTATAGACAGCGCTCAGAATCATCAACACGTTGTTGTTTTTGGCTCACTGTAAGCAAACACGGTACCCATTTTGAACAAAGCTTCCTCATGCGAAAATATTCATGCAAAATATGACCGACACGTTATTTTGGTATCTTTAGTGTGTCGGCTATCTCACGCAATTTCACGTTAGGGTCATCCAAAATAATTTTGTGGATTTTTTTATTTTTTCCGGCGTAACCACCTCATTTGGGCGTCCAGAGCGTTCAGCATCATTTGTATCTGTATGACAGCGTTTAAATTGAGTATACCAAGGGGCAGAGTCCCTGTAACGCTTATCGAGCCATTACTTTGCTTGAACGGTATTTCCCATCAAAAAACAGTGTTTAATTAACATACTGTAGCTTACTGTTAACGCCGGTGTGCCCCGAGACTCCATACTGTCTCCTACCCTCTTTCTTATTTACATTAACGATCTGCTGGAAAAGACCGGGAATCCAATCTACAGCTTTGCAGATGACAGTACGCTTATCTCTTCATTCACTTTGAACGCTCGGACATCGGCTGCTCAGGCGAATATCCGCAGACAGCAGGAAGTCATTCAACTTAACAAAGACCTGGAAGAAATTCTATCTTGGAGTGATAGTAACCAAGTGGAATTTAACGCTACAAAAACCCAGGCGGCAGTTTTTTCTAAAAAAGTTAACGTTGCTGAACCCGACATAATTATGTCGGGGCACTCCATTCCCCTAGCATCGTCACTCAATTTGTTGGGTTTTAATTTGGGAGCAAATATGTCCTGGCACGAACATGTTACAGGCATAGCAAGGAGAGGTTCTCAAAAGTTGGGAATATTATTTCGAACCAGAAAGCTTTACACTCCACAACAACTGTTAATTCTTTACAAAGCTCATGTTTGGGGCTCGGCTCCCAAACATACACTGCATTTGTTGGATTCTGTTCAGAGAAGGGCTGTTCGTCTGATTGGAGACCCGGAACTGACCGGCGGCCTTGATTCTCTGGAACATCGAAGAACGGTTGGCGACTATTCTACAAGTATTTTCATGGAGAGTGTTCGAAGGATGTAGCCCGCTTAATTCCTCCTAGAGCGGTGCATGTTAGAAATACACGTCGCGCTGATACTTCACATCTGTATGAGGTTCAGCTTGTTACTCCTCGTATAACGCTTTTCAAGCAGTCCTTTATATGGAGAACATCATCCCTTTGGAATGGCTTACCCAGAACTGTGTTTCCCACCGAGTACAATTTACAGCGATTCAAGAACAACGTGAATCGTTTTTTTCCGCACACATGTCGCTCCTGTAGCGCTTTAGGGACTTCCCTGCAGCACGTGTGCTAGACCCATAAAAAAATACGAAATTCGATTTTTTCCATTGTTTTGAAATACCAAAAGTAGCATCACTAAAACCACTGTAACTTGTAAACTAATCGTCGAGATGTCATGAAATTTTGACACGTGTCGTTTGAAGGGTGGTACTTCCTAAAAATCATATGGATTTTTTGAAAAGTATAACGTCTCTCTGTTTGTCTGTTCGTTAGTGCGCTTATCATTCGAGAACCACTTATCCGTTTTACGTGCTTTTTTTTAATTCATACATGTGTTCTCTGGCTAGGTTTTAGTATATATTATGTTATATTAGGTAACATACGGAATAAGCAGTGACGGCAATAGTGAATCAAGTCGGAAAATAGTTTGCTGCCAGTACAATCTCTAGCAAAAAAACCTAAACAATAATTTTGTAGTCCACGTGAGTGGAACCACTGACACAGCTGGTGTGTAATAAATTTGAATTCTTATTTTATTTGAAAGTTACCATGCATACAATCAGATAGATAGACAGATCGATAGGTCGACAGATCAACGGAAATGCGTGTCTGCTATTTAGTGATCTACGGATACTAAAAGTGAAGAAATACAAAAATCACGAAGGATGATTTTTTCACGAATGCAGCGCTACCCTTTAACAAGGAAATTAAAAAGTAGTATTCTGTTACCATATACTCATTTTCTTAATTCTAGCATTACAAAACATTTCTTTAATTGCCATAAACGGTAATAGTCTGAAAATAATAGGGTTTTCTTTCAGTATATATTTCGAGGTACAAAACCCTGAAATCATAATCCTTGTATTTAGTTACATTTTATATACATTATCAATTACGCTTTTGCGCTGAGTTAAATGTACAAAACCGCGCTGCGATGACAAAGAGAATAGCTTTATTTTATTCAAGCATCATATGAAAATGATGTCGCTCATTAACCCTATTTGTACCTAAACTAATTTAATTGTAAAATAAATTAGCTTTATCATTGTACATATTTATTGTAATGAATAATTAACAAAGTTTTGATTCTGACGCTAATTCACTCATATTTATCAACTATATTAGATAAACATTAGGACCAGAATATTTTGTTGAAGTTTTTTTTGTTTCATTTATACGGAAACAATAACTTACCCAGCTATTCGGTGTGATATACGACGAAGACTGGCAGATTCATGGAAGCACAGAAAATATAATTATGCCTAGAGAAAGATAAATACGCGGAACAAAATCGCGAAACGAAGCCGGCTGGCTACCGCTGCGTTGCTAAAATGTACCTCGTTGAGTATCTCATAGATGTCAAGTAAGTAGAAGTATTATACGTGACAATAATAAAAAAAAAATATGCACGATATCTCTGAAAATCTCGGGGAGGGACATTTTAACGAGGGACATTTTAACAAGGGAGATTTTAACGATCCGGCGGTAGCTAGCCGGCTTCGTTTGCGGCCAGATTTGGCCCACGTATTTGTCTTTCTGTAGCGATAGCTATATTCTTTGTGGTGAACGTTAACTTTTGTTGCCGTATCTAAACAAATAAGTCCACCAAATTGCGAAGGCTTGCTCCCTAAACATCTCTTCGAATAATTTATTTAAGAATATATTCACCGAACGACAACATGAGTGACAAGACACAATTTGGTTCCATTAAAGGATATAACATTGTTCTCCATAAAATTATTGACAAGAAAATGATGCAAAGAAAAGATATTTTTATTTGAGACCTTCTGACAACGTGAAGCATGAGACTTTGCTAAAAGGATTTCGTGATATCAAGGTTGGTGCTAAGAATCATAAAAAAGTTGTTCTGGCAACAGTCCGCTGAAGTGGAAATAACTGATTTTTTAGACTTATTAAAGGCAGGTAAAATTGCATGTCAGTAAAAGATAGATAATACTCATGTAAAGGTGACAGAAACCCAGTAGAATTTAATGCTACAAAAACCCAGGCGGCAGTTTTTTCTGAAAAAGTTAACGTTGCTGAGCCCGGCATAGTTATGTAAGGGCACTCCACTCCTCTAGCACCGTTACTTAATTTGAGAGCAAATATGTCTCTGCATAGCAAAGAGAACTTCTCAAAAGCTGAGAATATTATTTCGAACTAGAACGCTTTATACTCCACAACGACTGCTAATTCTGTACAGGGTGAGTCAACGATAGAGTAAAGTTCATTATCTCTTTTGTTTCGGGAATGACGAAAAAATGTTAAATACGAGGCTGGTTTGAAAAGTTCGTGCAAAAATAAAAACTACTTATGTGTTTGGGGTAAACCTTTTTTATTTTTCGACATAGTCTCCTTTTAGGCTTATACACTTCGTCCAACGATGTTCTAGTTTGTTGATCCCTTCCGAATAATAGGATTTGTCCAAGTCTGCAAAATATCCATTAGTGTCTGCAATCACCTCCTCGTTTGAATAAAATCTTTGTCCCGCCAGCCATTTCTTTAAATTGGGGAACAAATAGTAGTCCGAGGGAGCCAGGTCTGGAGAATAGGGAGGATGTGAAACGAGTTGGAATCCTATTTCCATTAATTTTGCGACCACAACTGCTCAGGTGTGTGCTGGTGCGTTGTCGTGATGGAAAAGGAGTTTCTTGTGGGCCAATCGCGGGCGTTTTTCTTGCAGCTCGGTTTTCAAACGGTCCAATAACGATGCATAATATTCACCTGTAATAGTTTTACCCTTTTCCAAATAGTCGATGAGGATTATCCCTTGCGAATCCGAAAAGACAGTCGCCATAACCTTTCCGGCCGAAGGAACGGTCTTCGCCTTTTTTGGTGCAGATTCCCCCTTGGTAACTCATTGTTTAGATTGTTGTTTGGTCTCAGGAGTATAGTAATGTATCCATGTTTCATCCACAGTGACGAAACGACGCTTAAAGTCCTCCGGATTCTTCTGGAACAGCTGCAAATCATCCTTGCAACATTTCACACGATTCCGGTTTTGGTCAAGCGTGAGCAATCGCGGCACCCATCTTGCGGACAGCTTTCTCATGTCCAAATGTTTATGCAAAATATTATGTACCCGTTCAGTCGAGATGCCCACAGCACTAACAATCTCACGCACCTTAACTCTTCTGTCATCCATCACCATATCATGGATTTGATCAATGATTTCTGGAGTCGTAACCTCCACAGGCCGTCCAGAACGTTCAGCGTCACTTGTGCCCATATGGCCAGTCCGAAAATTTTGAAACCACTCATAAACTGTTCTGATCGAAGGTGCAGAGTCACCATAATGTTTATCAATCTTCTCTTTAGTCTCCTGAGGCGTTTTGCCTTTCATAAAGTAATGTTTAATCACCACACGAAATTCTTTTTCTTCCATTTCTTGAAAATCACTCGACTTCCTTGATTCACACGAATGCCAAACATAAAGAAATAGACCAATATGGCTGAAACTTGGTGTGCGTTCATTCAAGAGATGCTACTAACTATACATGACCTCGATACGCGCCGGTGGTGCCATCTCTCGGACTTTGCACGTACTTTTCAAACCAGCCTCGTACAGTAGTTTTAGGGAATGTTAAGGTGCACAGTTTAAAATTATTTTTGAGTTCTTCAAAAGAATGTGGCCGAGATAACATATGTTTTTTTTTTAAATGGAACATCCTATTTTCTAATTTATTTTTATATTCTACGTAAAATTTTATAACTTTTTTAATAATAATGTTATATACCTAAACCTAGTAGTTTTTCTAATATTTCATTTTTTTTTTAAAAATACTAGTTTTCAGTTTTGTAAAAATTGCCAGTAGCGCCATTGTTTCTGAAGGTGGAATACTCATAATTGGTACGAGCGTTCTATAGAGATGAAAAAAAAGATATATTGAAAGAAATTTGAGTTAAATGCTACAGGGAGTTCAAAAGAAATTTATGCATTTCGACTATTTTAAATTGAAAAATCTCAAATTTTTTAAAGGAATTGTATTAAAAGCAAGGGTAAAAATCGAAAAATTCAAAATAAGTCGAAAACTATTAGAAATAGGTATATGACATACTTAATAAAAGTTGGAGGGTTTTGTAACATCTATCAGAAAAAATAATAATATACAGGGTGAGCCGCTTAAAAAATTTTAAATTTTTCAATTTAAAATAGTTGAAATGCGTAAATTAAAATAAATTGAAATATTAGAAAAACTACTGGGTTTAGGTATATAACATTATTAATAAAAAATATATAAAATTTTACGCAGATTTTAAAAATAAATTAGAAAATAGAATGTTCCTTTTTTTAAAAAAAAAACATGTTATATCGGCCACACTTTTTTTGAAGTACCCTGTATACTCAAAAATAATTTTAGGCTATGCACCTTACCATTTCCTAAAACTATTATATTTAACATTTTTTCGTCATTCCCAAAACAAATGAGATAGAACTTTACTCTACCGTTGACTCACCCTGTACAAAGCTCAAATTCGACCAACGATGGAATACTATATCAGAAGAGAGCCGTGCGTCTGATTGGATTCCTTGGAACATCGAAGAACGGCTGGCAACTTGCGTCTCCTATACAAGTATCCTTTTCAAGCAGTTTTTTATAAGCAGAACTTCATCCTTTTAGAATGATTTGCCCAGGACTGTGTTTCCCACCGAGTACAATTTAGAGACTAAAGAAAAGCTTTTTTCCCACACGCGTCGGTCCTGCAGCGCTTTAGGGATTTCCCGGCACCACGTGTGCTATATTATAAAAAAAATGTAGATCATCCCCTCTTTATTTTTTAATCTAAACTTTCACTGATGTATGTTATACTCTATTTGCCGTTTGCCAAGCGTTTTGAATAATTTTTCTCTACTGATAATTTCATCTGAAAATTTTACTTTATCCATATGGTGGTGTTTGACCGAATTAATTTTTTTTTTCACAACACACTTTTCGTGAAAATTTTTATATTAGTAAACAGATAATTGACCAATTCTACAAAGATATAAATAAAGCATTGCTACACCATAAAACAAGATATATGATAATAACTGGTGACTTCAATGCCAAAATAGGGAAACCAGCGAATACAAATGAGAAGAGTATCGGAAAGTTTGGTTTGGGTACGAGGAACAGCAGAGGAGAAATGTTATCAAATTTTGTTAATGAAAATAACTTGTACGTTATGAATACATTTTTCCAAAAGCCAGAACATAGACGATGGACATGGCAAAGCCCAGATGGTATAACAAAAAATGAAATTGATTATGTTTTATCAAATGACAAGAATATTGTTATCGGCACGACATTCCTGAACACGATAAGCATTGGCAGTGACCGTCGGATGCTCAGATCAAAAATAAGAATAAATCTGAAACAGGAGAGACGTAGATTGAGAACGCTTAAAAAGATAAAAACACTAATAGAAATAATAAATCAAAACATAGACGAATATCGACAAGCATTGGAAAAACTACCAAACAAAATTTGATGAACTAAACGCACAAATAACCAACAGCCTACTCAAGACTACAAGACAAATAGCAACATTGAAAAAAAGAGAAAACAGAAAAATTAAGTAAAGAGATACAAAACCTTATGGAACAGAGAAGACTATTAAGAAATGATCCTACACATGGTAGATTAGAATTGGCAGAAATAGACAAAAAAATAAGGAAAGAGATCACAGGAGACGTCAGACAGTACAGAAACTCGAAAATACAAGAAACTTTGAAAGAGGGAAAAAGTTTAAAACATCTAAACAAAAAAATTAATGACGGGAGATATCAAATAATAAAACTTATAATTAACGATTACCAAGAGATCGCACAAATCAAAGAGATAAAGGAAGCTACAGAGAAATATTATCAAACACTATATGACACGAAAATATCGCCACCACCCGGAAAAGAAGAAGGAAATAGTGTGATAGTAAGAAAATGTGAGATCTGAAGAAATTCCCGATGTAACAACGGATGAAATAATGAACGCCCCATAACATATGCACAACAACAAAGAACCAGGGGACGATCAAATAACTATAGAAATTATAAAGTATAGGGATAGATCTACATTTAAATTAGACATCCCAAATCTAATAAAAGTCGGAGTATCAATATGTACTGCTGGTATTAACATATGGCACTGAAAGGTGGGCTTTAGATAGAAGTATAATAAATAAACTCTAGGTAGCCCAAAGCGCAATGGAGAGAAGAATGCTAAATATTAGACTCCAAGATCGTATTCCTTAACATCGAAACACAAAAAAGATCAAAAGTGACAGATTTAATACAACGAATATGTATATCAAGGTGGAATTGGGCGGGGCATGTTACAGGGATGAATGATAACAGATGGACACGCCGTATAGTTGAATGGAGGCCTAGAGAACACAAAAGATGCAGAGGTATACCATAGACAAGATGGACGGGCGACATAAAAACATTAGCAGGACACGATTGGATGCAAAACGCAAACAACAAAGCTAATTGTAGACAACTTAGGAATGCTTACATCCGACTATGGATGGAATAAGCTAGTGATGATGATGGCGATGAAACAGATAATTTAAATTAAATATTCTTCTAAAAAATTTATCAAATTAAAAAATTATTTTATATAAAACAGAAAAACCGAGGTAGCCATCTTTACACCACCAAAAATTATTTGCCGTTTTTTAAAAATAAAAAGATTTTGTGAAATATTGAATATCAGGTATGAACTCTCGTTGTTTCGGCTGTATCTTTTGTTGTGTAGTAGAAGTTTAGATTTAATGACATATAAAGGACCCCACACAATTTTAAATGTAAATCCAGCTTTCGTTAAATTTGCTAATTTTTTTTATCTTATTGTACTCATCATGCCGATTAAAAGTCTTAATGGGCGGAACCTCCAAATTCTTCATGATTTTGAGATATTTTCAGTTTTTACCTATATTTTTGATGAAGATGCAGATAGTGGTCAATAGTAAATGCGCAAACGGCACCATTATAAGTCGATTTTGCCGCTTGCGATTTGTTTGAAACTATTAAATTCGAACAGATTGTCGAATATTAACTCCTAACCAGTAGGTAACAACCGTCAAAGTACTCTCCGCCCCAGTGGTCATTATTAGGGAATGAAAAAGGGAAAAATCGGCTATTTACGATTTACTTGGACTTTGGAATACGACTTGTTAAAAACTTTTATTAATCGAAGATAACTTTTGGGCGCTAATACGAAATAACTCAAGCTACCCTCCACCCCCAGCGGTCATTATTAGGGGATGAATAGGGGAAAAATCGATTTATTTCGATTTTCTGGACTTTGCTGAGTACGGCTCGCTAAAAACTTTTATTAATCCTAAGGAACATCGAACTTTTACTTTTGGGCCGATGGATATACGCTAAACTACTCTCTCAGCCCTAATGGTCATTATTGGGGGGTGAAAAGGGGAAAAATTGACTTATTATCACTAGTTAGAGGAGTAACTAGTGATAAACGATACAAGTTACATTTTCCACCTTTTCAACCCCTAAACATGACCAATGAGGGTGAGGGTAGTTTGCTAGTTGTTACACTTTGGTTCAAATAAATATCCGATATTTATTTCGTCTAAAAAAGTTTTTAGTACGTTACACTAAGCAAAGTCCAGGTATATCGAAATAAGCGGATTTTCCTCGTTTTCATCCCCTTATAATGGCTACTGGGGTGGAGTGTAGTTAGGCAGTTGTTACCCATTGGCCCAAAAGTTTGATGTTCCCTACAATTAATAAAAGTTTCTAGCGAACCGTACTAAGCAAAATCAAAGTAAACCGAAATTAGTCGATTTTTCCCTTTTTCATCCCCTAATAATGAGCACTGGGGGTGGAGGTAGTTTAGCGGTTGTTGACCATTGGCCCAGTAGTTAGTATTCGATAAACTATTCGAATTTAACAGCTTCAAATAAATCACAAGCGGCAGTATTGACTTATAATGGTGCCCTTTACTTTGATCACTATCTGCACCTTCATCAAAAATAGGAGATAAAAACTGGAGATATCTCAAAATCACGAAGAATTTGGAGGTTGCACCCATTAAGTATTTTGATCGGCATGTGATTATTACAAAATAAAAAAAAAATAACCTGTCAAGTGCAAGTTGGACTTGCGCAATTAATGTTCCGTTCGTTGATTGCTTTTAAAATAAAAATTTTCGTTATAGAAATATAAAATGATCAGTGACTTCACAAAACACATCACAAATGAGTTTTCAACAAAGTTTTTTTTTCCGATTTTTAATGAAAACTGATGACCTTTTGTTTTTTTTTATATACCAGATAAATTATTAAAGGTAATGCACTCGTGATAATTTTCGTTCACTCTACAACCTGTAAAGAATATTCTAGAATTTTTTTAAAATTTTTGATCAGTACTTTTCGAGATAAGGTGGGGGGACAGCCATTTTTCGCACTTTTTTAAAAATAATACAAAGAAAATTGTGCGCAAGTATTACATTATCTAATATTTTTGAACTCATCAAACTTAAATTTGCCACCCCACTCGATTGACCGGGCAAAAAAAAAATTTTTTTCACTTCCGATTTCAACCCTCAAAACTAAGCCCTTAAGTCAAAATTTAACTTTCGAAATTACACGGCTCTGATGAGACCATCGGTTCCTATATTAGTGCCAAATTTCAACTTTCTATGTCAAATAGTTTCGGAGAAAATCGGACAGACAGACAGACGGACACTGAAGTGATCTTATAAGTATTCCATACGGAACACTAAAAATTAGCAAATTTAATGGTCCTTTTATATCAGAGTATTAAAATAAACCCAGGTATATTTTAGTTAAAACATTTTATTTTAAAATCATAATAATATGTAATAATTAAAATATCAATATATTAATTGTTAGTAGCAAAATCTATCTATAATATCTATTAATAACTTTATAATATGTATATTGTAAAACATTTAAATAATTAAAACAAACAGTAGGTAAAAGAAAAATACAGTAGATAAAACATTCAAATAAACCAATTATAACAAGTTAACAAATCTGTTGTATTCAAGAGTTATCCACAAATTAAGAGTTGTATCAATCAAATACATACATAAAACAGGTCGATATACTCAGAAAGCTATCGGGGTCTAAATAAAAAATAAAACTGCATTTTTGTGTACGCTGTGTTGTTTTGTAATATGTTTTACATTAGCTTAGTTCAGAAATATACCATCAACGTCTTTCAAAATAACATTGTTTGCATATCATTTTAATAAAAATTATGTTATTACAGGGTACTTTCTGAAGTCGGTACTAAATATGTGATATTCCTTGTTCGAAAAAACAAACTGTAAAACAGAAATAAGAAGTAAATCCCTAAAAATATTTTTCTTTGCTTGTTTAAGTATGGAATTTGCTATTAGAGTATATTTTAGCTATATTTTTGCGTTTAAAATACTATAAGCGGCTTGCAAGTAAATGCTAATTTGGATCAATAAGACACAACGACGTGCATATTTGGCTACTGTCTGTTTTTGAAGGACTAATAGAGAAATTATTTGGGCAGTTGCTAACAGTTACCATTGGACAGCGCCATTGTTTAGATTCCCACGTATATAAAAATCAATATCAATGGCTAAAATCCCACGTGTCAGCAGTTATTTACTGTTCTTTCATCTATGAATCCAGCTCGGGAAGTGTCTCGTCGTATCATGACTTATTAACCGAAGTAGCATCGTGATAAGTACTACTTTGTTCCGATTCTTACTCAGCTGATGACTCATGAAACGACAAAACGCGTCAGGCAGTGGATTATCAGATAAGAGAAGAAGACATAACTGCTGAAATATGCACTTCAATGTACAATTTTAGTAGCTAATATTGATACCTAATTTGGACATTTAAATAATAGCTCATACTTCCTTTTTTTTTCTTTGCATACAAACGCTTTGATGCCTTTGGTACGAAAATACAGCCCCAATTGTCGTAAATACATGAATATATAGGATCCTTGGTTTAAAAAGTTATTTTTTGTGGATTAGAATAGAATATTCAAATTAAAAAGTTAATTTACGTGTATGAGTTTTTTAATACTTCAATTGTATGTCAATTTGTGTCATAACTCAAGAACACGCTGCAGAAAATAAATTATAGACAAACCAAACATTGACAAAAATAATTTGTTGTTATTATTTCATTATTTCAGAATTTATTATCTTCAACTAAAATACCTGTAATGTCTCAACAATATAAAAGAACAAAAATTCTGAAATTGCATGATTCATATGTTTTCGAATACAATACAATAATGATTCTCTCTATTTTGCTGCGAAATAATGACAAAACAAAATAATTTCTCTAAATACCTGGTGTGACTATTTGAGTATAGGTACAGCGAACGCAGCAAATATTCATTTAAAATAACAAGTTTCACTTGAGTCTCCATATATTGGAAATAGAAATAAAATGGAAAATTGTTTAAAAAATGGTAAAGTCATTTACCCAGTACATCCCTGTAAAATAAGTAGCTCTGAAATAAATAGTGGATTTTGATTTTCTCATACTAAAGAATAACTTAATCTGATAACACAGGACCTTAAAAAAAGATTAGTAGTTCAAAAAACACCTTAAAAATGACCAAAAATACTTTTACAAATAAATTAAAAATGTAAACGAGCAAACCGCCATATTTATAGTACTTTGGGGTGCTGAAATCGAATTCAACGTTAGAATTCACCCATCATGACAGCATTTTGACATAACCTAAAAAAAGCTCCTCAAAATTGGTTAGAAATACGTCTGTAAGTAACTTTAAAAAATTAAATGAACACACCACCATATCTATACGTATTTTGGGGTGCTTAAACTGAATATGTCAAAAAAATTGACCTATTAAGTCAAGATCTTGAAATAACCTCAAAAAGTCCAGTCCTTTCATTTACAGGTTGCTGGATTAAGTGAGTTCCCTCATTTCTCGCCAACTGGATGGATGATAGACTTCAGTGTGAACAACTCAAATTTTGTATCAAGTTCTATATGCATGTGAAGCACTGAATAAATAACTTTGCCATTTTTTAGTAATAAAAGTTAATCAAAAAAACATATATTTATAGAAAATAGTGCTATTTTTAACAGAATTTATAGCGAGATTTTAAAATTTTTTTTAAAAAAGTCGTTAAATGTTTTTTTATTTTCGATCGGTTTACCTACAACTAAATCAACACAAACAATACTAAATTTAATTTTTTAATTTGAGATAACGTATTTAGAGCGTCTTGAAGAAATGTCAAAATTTCGAAATCTTTTAATAATAAAAACAAAGTACGGAAAATAAGAGATGTGTAAAAATTACCAATATATTTAATTAGGGTAAAAAGGGAAAACAATGCTCAATTTTTCTATTTCTATACGTAATGATCTGCTTAATAGTACAGCATAACCATATATGTAGTTCACAATCTAAAGGTCGAACTGTATTAACTACGGCTATAAATTTTAGAAAAAAAATTGGCAATTTTTCTTTTATTCATAAAAAAATAACTTTTAGTTTTTCCAGTTTATATTATGTATCTTTAAGACACTCTATACAATTTATATCAAATTTGCTCAGAAATAATGTATAAAAATATAACAGAATAAAATGTTATTTTTCGTCAAATTTACTTGTAAAACTGAGAAATTACATATCCAGCGATGCTAATCATTAAAAGTAGGAAAATACTCACACAAAAATAAATATAGTAGTTTCTTCCATATTGACATCTTGGTATTCCGGTGATATCCTTGGGAATTTCGACAGTAGTAATGGTCTCCATTGATTCCTGATTAGGTTCCTCCACCGGCGGCACTAATTGAAGTTCTTCGCATATATCCAGTGATTTGGCCTCATTAAACACGTCCAGAGACTCCTGGCTAGAGAAGGTTCTTCCAGATGTTTGGACATTTTCGAAAAATAGGGCTCCACTGTCCAATTTGAAATTACTTTTGGGTTTCTCACAAAGAGGAATATCTTCAGATACCTGTAATTTCTTACTTCTAAGCCGTGGCATCAGAACTTTAGATTCTTCGGCAAAAAGTTGCCTAAATTCTTCCCTATCTGTTTCAGTAAATTCAAGTCTTTTAGGTAGTTGTTCAGGCTCCATCATTTTGTAAGAAGGTAGATCATTCTGGACCGGAAGAGGGTCTACCCTTGTTAATTCTTCTCTTAGACGATCTGTGTTAAAGATATTGAATTTGTGAAGTTTGGTCTCGTTATTTTTGAAACAGGTGGCTGTTTTATTTTCCTCATTTTCATTTTTATATTCTTTTTCAGACTCCAATGATGTATCGAACATGACATTATCGTATTGATATTCAGTTTTCTCATATTCTTCAAGATCTTCAGGTGTTTCTTCTTTAATTTCATCCAGCTTTATACATTCCATCATATCTTGCTTAAACTTTCGTTGTAAAAGCTCAGCTTCACTGGTACTTTGCTTTTTATTATTTTTAAATTTCTTAACTAGAACCATAGCTGACGGTCGTTTTCTTTTAAGAGTATTTTTGATGTAAATAAAACTATTCTTTGTTGTTGACGTATTTTGATTTTCGAAATCACAAACACAACTCTTTTGTCCTGTTACCACACAATTTAAACACTTAGCTTCCGCAGAAGGTTTAACACGGTTGTTCCCGTTGGTAGTTGTTGACAGCTCTGCAGCTTTGAAAATAGGTTCGTGGTAACCTAACAAACGTTCGGAGGTAATTCTGTCGTTTTGATTGGCCATACCACTTACAATTACCCTTTGTTTTCTTTCTTTGAAATCACTCATATTAAATTTTATTAGGAGTAATAAAAAACATAAATAAACTAACTTCAGAGAACAATCAATCAATAGAGATAATTGTTCACCTAGCCACAAATTTTAACACAATAATTTAGATAAAACTAAAGCGTTTTTATTAACCGATTGTATTAGTTTTAAACTGTTTATTTTATAGAGTAGTTCTGACTCTCGTTATATGAAGCAAATTTATTTGAAAAAGATTGTAGAGGTAAAAAATTATCGTTAAAGTACATACGTGTACGAATAATTCATTCTTTAATATAGTATTTGGTGGAATAGGTAAATACACAATAAATATTGATGTAGCATAGGTTAAGTTAATTTTAAACCGTATGCAGATTTTGCTCCTTTAATTTACACTACGCGCTAGTTGAAAGATCACTAATTTCACTTTTTTGCTTTTGTAACTTTGTAATTTACTTCACTATACTGAACACTGTCACTAATAAATTTTAACCCTAACCTAAAAACTGTCCTTATTGTACAAAAGAAAAACAAAATTAAAATGACTAAGTGGTTTACCAACCTAAGGAATCTAAATCTGTCAATAGTTTCACGCTGAATCAAGCTTATCAGTAGATTGCGCTGTAGCGAATATCGTGCAGTTTTAATGAAGAGCATTTTGCATTTCATTTATTTATATTTATTTTTTTTTTGTTCCGGAGATAAGTTCAAATAATAAAAAAACCCCACAAAATCTAAGAACTGTTTTTACTGTTCCGTATGGAACACTTATGCGATCACTTCAGGTGTTTGTCCGTCCGTCTGTCATTCCTAATTTTCTCAGAAACTATTTCACGTAGAAAGTTGAAATTTCGCTTAAATATAGTTATTGATAGCCCAATCAGAGCCTTGTAGTTAAATTTTGACTGAGGGGTTAGTTTTGGGGGAGTGAAATGGGAAGGGAAAGAAAAAAAAAATTACCAGGTCATCGAGTGGGGTGTCAAATCAAAGCTTGCGAAAATATGAGTTCAAAAATATATATGACGTAATACTTGCACAGGGTCTTCCTTGTATTATTTTTAAAAAAATGCTCGTACTCGCGCACGCTTTTCTTTGTATAAATTGCCAAAAATCAACTTTCCATCCCTTATCTCGAAAAGTATTGATCAGAATATTTTTTAAAAATTCTGGAATCTCGTCTCAACTCATTTTACACCTCCGTAATAATTTTTTTTTATTTTTAAAGGCAATTACAGTACGGAACACTAGTTGCGCAAGTCCAACTTGCACTTGATCGGTCTTTTTTTTTTAAATGAGCCCAAATAACAAGTCAGGAATTAGAACGGTTGGGATAAAATTAGATAAAATATATGTATCTATAAAACTATGTTGAACAATTGTTTTTAAATTCCTGTCTCTCTACTAGACATCCACTAATTAATATTTCTAATTAAACTGATGGACAATTGAAAGAAAATTGGTAACAATTTTAAAACTTAATACTTTTGAAAACATACCATTAAATACTGTCATACTCTCCGCTCTGCTATAATTTATATTATACATATGTTTGTCGTTTTTCTTTCTAGACGATTACCAGGTGTACAAGTATGACACTGTGCCATTTTGTTGTGTCATCAACAAGTGTCAGACGCGCACGAGTGATAAATTGGAAAAGTGTGTGCATAGTGTTTTATTGTTGTGTTCAATATGTCGAAATTTATACCGAACAAAGGGCATTCGCGGACAGCATTAATTTTTTGTTTTCATTTGAAGAAAACTGCTGTTGAATCACACCGATTACTTCGAGAAGCTTGTGGTGAACATGCTCCATCGCAAGATACGTGTGTCTGCAACATCGAAGTGGTGACTTTGATGTTGCAGACAAGGAACGTGGAAAACCTCCAAAAAAATACGAATATGTGGAATTGCAAGCAACTTACCGAGCAATTGGGCATTAGTCAACAAGCTGTTTCCAATCGGTTACGAGAAATGGGAAAGATTCAGAAGACCGGTAGATGGGTAGCACATGAGTTGAACGACAGGCAAATGGAAAAGCGCAAAAACACGTGTGACATTTTGCTCGCTCTGTACAAAAGGAAGTCGTTTTTGCATCGTATAGTTACAGGGGATGAAAAGTGGTTTTATTTTGAGAATCTCAAGCGCATGGGTAGACCCAGGCGCACCATCCACATCGACCGCAAGACCGAATCGCTTTAGCAGAAAGACGATGCTCTGTGTTTGGTGGGACCAGAGGGGCGTGGTCTTATTATGAGCTGTTAAAACCTGGGGAACGGTTAATACTAAACGTTACCAACAACAATTGACCGATTTAAACCATCCGCTGCTTGAAAAAAGGCCAGAATACCGAAAGAGGCAACACAAAGTCATTTTTCTTCATGACAATGCTGCATAACATACAGCAAAACCAGTTCGCGACACGTTGGAAGCATTCAGCTGGGAAGTTCTACCCCATGCGGCTTACTCACCAGACTTGGCTCCTTCCGATTACCACTTGTTTGCATCGATTGGTCACGCACTTGTTGAGCAGCGCTTTGGTTCGTACGAAGATGTGAAAAAAATTGCTCGTTGAATGGTTCGCAGCAAAAGGGGAAGATTTTTAATGGCGTGGTATTCACAAATTGCCCGAAAGATGGGAAAAATGTATAACAAGCGATGGAGCATACTTTGAATAAAGCAGTTTTTATCATTCTTCAGATGTTTTTTTTAGAAAAAAAATCCGCATTTCATACTTGTACATCTGGTATATAAAAAATACAATTCCAGTAAGATACAATTAGTTTGATCTGTACTGATGCAAATTCAATATTAAAAACATATTCTCGTCCCTCTACGTTCAAAACAAGCCACACACTGACCCAGATACCAATGATGCATATGGCAGTTACAGTTGCTAAACAGCATTTAGGCAGAGCCACGTATATATCTCAGGTAAACTCTCAACATACAATTAATTAATAACTACCGAAATTTAACAAAATCTGTATTGTCGCAATTATTTTAAGCTCTTCCATCTATAGAACCACCTTGAGTCGCGCCTATAATCGCATCACGACTCGTTTGTCGAACTAGGATTAGCAGAAATGAGAGAAAAAATGAGTACCAGTAGTACTGCAATTGCTGATCTTTGTTCTCTTTCTGCCGATTCTGGCTCGTCATTATATAATAAGGACCTTATTTTTGGTAGTAGGTCTTTATTGTAATACACGTTTCAATTTTCTAGCTATGAAAGAAAATTGAATAGTTTAGTGAAATATAGAATGTGACATATACAGTTAGAAGTATGTTTCATCAAGCAAAATAAAATAATTCTTGCATAATATTTATAGATGAAATAGATGTAAGAATTAGGATTATAGTATTAGATAATATACTGAGGCCAAGAACATTGGCAGTTAACTCATTTTGTTTATATTTTTTATTATTTCCTGGCTAGCAGAACTGTTATCCCGCAGAAAATGTTTTCTTGTGGGGACTGAGGCAAGGATTGAAAGTTCGTGAAAAATATTCCTTATTTCTTTTTTCCATTTCGCACTAACCAGTAATGAAAATAAAAATGCTTCTAACTTCTCACTGCGACTTATTTAAGAGGGCCTAAAGTGTCTTGAAACATAAGAAGGTTATTAGGTTTAGTAAACTAAAGAATCGAGTCGTGACCACATACAGTGCCCACGCTCGATGGCGTATTGTCTTAATCCTGTGAAGGTGGACTTAAATGAGGTAGGGGGTCTTCGTTGATATTTTAATTAGTATTAGACAAGGCGTTTTTGAGGCTCAAAGGAATAAGGAAGGGATGACACGCTTCTGATATATTTTGTAGAGTTCCAAAGGTACATATTATAGAAATTTCTCTAGGTTTTTGTTTGAGAGATAAACCTTTTTGTTTTATTTATAGTGATAAATATAAGTGCGGGGGCGGAGAGGCGCGTAACTTTAAATTTATTAGATGTCCCTTTCGTCGTTCCTGGAGAACGTGAAAATCATGTTCTTCATTCTTTTTCGCGATTTCTAATATTAAAAGAAACAGTGTGTAAATAGGCGTAGTTCCTCAGGTCTAATGATACACACAACATAATCTTACATTGCCATAATCAAGACAAACCAAATAAACAATAGATGGATATGAAATTATCAGCTTATGGCATTGAGGGGTTTTTTAAAATTAGTTTGTTCTACTGAGTAACCTTCTCATGAGTTCTTCGTTTCCCTCCATGTAACATATGTAAAAAACATAAATAATACCAATTATTGCATAAACTTAGTATATGATTTGAAAATTACTAAAAACAAGCAATATCGTATACACTATGTAATTTAACAGTACATATTCCTGTTTCAGTACGAAACTTTAAATTGACCGATAGTTTAAATCTCAGTCGTCTTCTAGTGTAGTGAAAACAGCCGGTGTTCCATTGGACTTATAAAATTTTAAAGCGGAAGTGCTGATGGTACAATAAATTCAATAAATCGTTTTTAACTGTAAAAGTATATCAAATATCCTTAATGAAAGTTCTCACGAATGTCATATCGTGGGAGTATGCATTTATCAGTTTATCTGGCAAGCATATCAGTAAAATAACGCTAATATAGAGAGCAGGAAGCTTGCCGCAAATGTAGTAAAATAAGTTTGCTGTTGTTGTAATAATGGATAGAGTTGCCCATAAAGTTCTACATTTTCATTTCAGAGTAATAAAAAGTACAAAATAACATCTTCTGGAGAGAAAATATATCGGCTTAGTGGACCAAGATCCCTAAGTAAGCACGTTGCTCTTACATCAAAAGTACGGGTATTCCATCTATGAATCACCATATCGAAACTCGTCAGTCAGCCTAAGTGCTGAGACAAATTGCAAACCTTACTGTAACAGCGGAGAAGCTTAAAACGCATACACCCAAAAGTACCAGTAGTCAGCAAACCTCAGCGCCGTACGGTGCACAACCGCCAAAACTGTTAATTGAAGACCAAAACATATAGGAAAAAATATTTCTATTTCGACCTATACATCCTGTGTATTCAAAAATGTTTAGAGTCGTTGTCATGCTGAAAAATAAATTTCCCCTTAAAAATATCTCTTCCAGAAGGAAGCATTTGAGTTATCAAAACTTCTTGATACTATTCTTTTCGCATGATTCCTTCTAACCTAGATTTTTCCAACTTTATCGTTGCCAAGACAACCCCAAACCATTACTGAACCTCCACCATGTTTTACTGTAGGCAACTGACAGGCTTCCAACATCCTCTCTCCAGCTGACCGCAAAACTCGTCGATTTGAACCGAAAATTTCAAATTTAGATTCGTTGCTCACACGGAATTCCATTGTTCTAATGTCCAGTTTTCATGTTCTTGGGCCTATTCTATTCGTTTACGTTTATTCACTTGCCTCACTGCAACTCTCCCGTGTAGTCCACCTTGTACTAACTTGTTCTTCACGCTTGTCACGCTGATGAGGATGGGCCGCTCCAGGTTGACTTGAGACGTGATTTCTGGTGCGATTAGGCGGCGATTACATCTGCTGGACATTGACATAGCTCTGTTTTCAGAGGGAGTCGTTTTTTGAGGCCTTCCTGAACGTTTTTGGTTGGGAATTCCATGTCCCACAGAAAATTTTTTTTACGATGTAATCCACCGTTCTCCTTGGCATCCGCATATCACTCGCGATTTGTCGACTCGAGTGAACATTTTGATGTCTCGCAAGTATCAGAGTCCCGATTTTCAACGGAAACTTCTTTCGTTTCTGGCATTTTCACAAAACAATTGAGCCTGTATCACTGACAAAGTACTCTTTGCGAATAGTTAATCATAAAATGTCACTAGGAATTTCCATAATCCCTAGAAACTTGAAATGAGTTCTTACTTCAACTAGAATTCTTAGAAATCGCCTCAAAACTATTATCATGCAAAACTTGGAAATTTGTTCTAATTGGTTTTTAATTGGTGATTTCACCAAAAAAGCTTATCTAAACAATTTTATGAGGCACACTTGTTAAGAACAAATAAATTTACCTAATATAATAAAAGAGTTTAATTAGGTATTAAATTGTAGCAGTTACATTGAAATTTCTAGGTGTACGTGTGTCTCAAAAATCAATTCGCTTCGAGAGTTGATAGGACAGCTCATTACTCATAAGAATATGTAAATATGATCTGTATGAAAAATGGTTATATTTCGAGTCAAAGTTAGCTAGTTAAAATGTTTTTGCTTAGCACAATTACTTTTATTTAGAACTGTGATCAACAGCAGGGTTATTCAGGATTATGTAATCATAATTAGAATCTTATACTATGGAAGTATGCAGTTGTGGCAGTCGATAAACTGATTTAAGGTGTAGATTTTCACAAAATTCATAAAAGTGTTAATATCTTTCTGCTGGCTTATTAGCCCTCGAAGGAAATACGTTGGTTTTTGTTACATCCGGTATATATATATATATATATATATATATATATATATATATATATATATATATATATATATATATATATATATATTATATATATATATATATATATATAAATTTGATTTCTTGAACCTTAATGCAAGTAAATCTTTTATTACAATCTTGGGTATAGGTTCATTCGATTAACATATTTGAATATTTTTTTTAATTTTTTTATTGAAGTTTCGCCCTTGGTTTTGGGCATTTCCAAAATTTCTTTGGTATATTTGCCATTTCTCGAAAATAAGCGAACTAGATTAATACACTTCAGTTCAAGGCTAACGGTACAACTGGCCAGTCGCCTGACTTTTTGAGGAATCTACCTCAGGGATATGTATGGCTCCATGTAAAACAACTGCGAACGTACGAGGGCCCATATTTTAGCAGTCTACCCAATGTTCCCTTATTCGTCAATCCATTCTGAGATGCGTTTGACGGTATCACGCCTCATTAGTCGGGCTGCAAGGGGTTTCCCTTTTCGCTTGTTGTTTGAAGACACTGTTTGTCCATTCCGTAGGTAGCTCCGCGGTTAGTATTTTTTTTTCCTTAAAGGAACGTCCCTCGTAATCATGCGCCCCCTCTCTATGAACATGCCTACGCCACTGGCAGAACTAAATAACTAAACGTCAGGACCGAAGAATGGTTATACTTAGTTCGTATCTTAAATCACTAAATCCATAATAGGCAATTAAGTTACGAAAAGTTTTCCCTTAAAATGAAAAATTGATGAGGCTGGGCGAAACGTTCTCTTTATCTTAGGATACTAAGAAATATTAAGAATTACTTTATGGCCAGTAATATGTAATAAAATATATTTATTACAGTAAGCCTTCCTGACCATTAAGTAATAGAGAGTAAACACGAACTATAAGTTTTTTACGGAATAGAAAGGATAATTGACAAAATTATTTACCCTGCTCTTTTCTCCCAAATAAAATGAAACTTTTAAGATAAACGTATTAGTTAACATAATAAATAATTAAAAATCAGTATGTTTCTTTGTTGTCTATTTCCTTCACTCTAGAAATTCCGAAGTTAACAAAATATAGTTTAAACAGCCTTTATATGTACAACTATAAAATAGTATTTAAAACTGTTCAGTTCTCTCACTCAAAAATAAAAAAAAAACGCCAAGTAACATTCTACATTAAAATTCTACAAAACATACCAAATCCCATCCCACTTACTCTACTTTTATTACATCCTATATGTGTATATATTTGAAAAAGAAATCTTATTTTGCTCGGGGGTTGTCGCGGCAACAGGTCGATAGGTAGGAAGGTAGAAGGTAGAAGATCAAGGATTGGGAGAGAGAGAGAGCAAGATTTGAAATTGTTTTGACCAAAATCGTATTTTATCAGCTTTGGACCAATAAAAATATGATCACAAAGAATTTTAAATTTGAATTATATTCATTAAATTGATACAAGAATTTAACAATTTATTTTTTATTATCAAGTTAAGTTTTACTTGTTTAACAATCAATAATTCTGACATTTGTAAAATAGGGGGACAATTATCAAATATTTTTACCCTATTACTTAGAGTTTGAAGTTTTTTTTTTATTAAATGACAATCTAGCATTATAGTTTATTGCAAAACATAAAGTAATAAATGCAGACTAGAGAATTGTTCTTTAAGTTTATAGTTTTTTATTTATTTAAGTATTATTATTAATACTTAATGAAGTGTCCCTAATTTATTTATTTCTTTTGTGCTGTATATTCAATGTCTTTGTTAACTCTAGTAGATACGAATTCACTACATTTCTTTTATTTTTTTTGCACGAAAATTGCTGCCCTTTTCTCCCAAATAAAATGAAACTTTTAAGGTAAATGTATTAGTTAACATAATAAATAATTAAAAATGAGTATGTTTTTCTATTTCATTCACTCTAGAAATTCCGAAGTTAACAAAATATAGTTTAAACTACTCTAGTCTCACTTTTTTTTCAGCCTTTATATGTACAACTATAAAACAGTATTTAAAACTGTTCAGTTCTCTCACTCAAAAATAAAAAAGAACGCGAAGTAACATTCTACATTAAAATTCTGCAAAACATACCAACTCCCATCCCACTTACTCTACTTTTATTACATCCTATATGTGTATATATTGGAAAAAGAAATCTTATTTGGCTCGGGGGTTGTCGCGGCAACAGGTCAATAGGTAGGAAGGATCAAGGGGACGGTCTACAATAAGATGGTCCGACCAAGTAAGATCTTTACTTGGTATGGGTATGCATGAGTCAAGTCAGGTTGCACAGGATCGAAATGACTGAAGAATGACTGTTGAGGCAGCAACTGCATAGTGTCACTGATACTCCTGTTGGGGTGAAAGGATTGGGAGAGAGAGAGAGAGAGAGAGCAAGATTTGAAATTGTTTTGACCAAAATCGTATTTTATCAACTTTGGACCAATAAAAATATGATCGCAAAGAATTTTGCATTTGAAATATATTCGTTAAATTGATACAAGAATTTAACAATTTATTTTTTCTTATCAAGTTAAGTTTTACTTGTTAAACAATCAATAATTCTGATATTTCTAAAATAGGGGGACAATTATCAAATATTTTTACCCTATTACTTAGAGTTTGAAGTTTTTTTTTTTTATTAAAGGACAATCTAGCATCATAGTTTATTGTAAAACACAAAGTAATAAATGCAGACTAGATAATTGTTCTTTAAGTTTATAGTTTTTTATTTATTTAATTATTATTATTAATAATTAATGAAGTGTCCCTAATTTATTTATTTCGTTTGTGCTGTATATTCAATGTCTTTGTTAACTTTAGTAGATATGAATTCACTACATTTCTTTTATTCTTTTTGCACGAAAATTGTGAGGGTAGAGTGTCCTTAAAAAACAAAAACTTCAAACCGCATACTAAACATTGTCCGTGTGACAAAATCATCATTATTTAATTTTTGGTTGTGAAAAAAGTAAAAACTGGTTTTAAATCAACAAATAAATTCTAAAATTCTTCTATCAATCTAACTAGTTCGAACTCAAGAAATAAAAATCTCCTTCCAATAATTTTTTTATTGATCAAAATCTGAAAAAATACGATTTTTGTCCAATCAATCTGAAATTTGGCATACTAAAAATGCAATTCTAACTACTTTTTCCTTATAAACGTTCTTGATATTTCAACAAGCGGAGTGAATTTTGGACGTTAAATTTTATAATAAATCAAATTTTCCGCCAACCGACAAATAACCATTGTTTATTGAGTTTCCGTTGATGTAGATCCACCTATAAATTTACTTTTTTTTTTAAATTAAGTATTAAAGAAAAATTCCATATGTTCCATGCTTTCTGCCTATATATATATATATATATATATATATATATATATATATATATATATATATATATATATATATATATATATATATATATATATATATATATATATATATATATATATATATATATATATATATATATATATATATATATATATATATATATATATATATATATATATATATATATATATATATATATATATATATATATATATATATATATATATATATATATATATATATATATATATATATATATATATATATATATATATATATATATATATATATATATATATATATATATATATATATATATATATATATATATATATATATATATATATATATATATATACAATAGAGGTTTTCACGGATGGTGTATATGTATGTATATATATATATATATATATATATATATATATATATATATATATATATATATATATATATATATATATATATATATATATATATATATATATATATATATATATATATATATATATATATATATATATATATATATATATATATATATGTATATATATATATATATATATATATATATATATATATATATATATATATATATATATAACACGTAGGCTGAAAAGTTTTTGGTCTAGCTACTTAAAACACATTTTTTTTGCAAAATTCGGCATTATTCATTAATATAGTCTCCTTTCCACAAGCATTTTTTTTTGTCTGAGAATAGATAGTAGTTGTTGGGGGCCAAATCTGGAGAATACGGTGGATGAGGAAGCAATTCGAACTTAAATTTATGCAATTTTGCCTTCGTAACCATTGACTTGTAACACGGTCTTGATGAAAGAGCACTTTTTTCTCGTTCATTTGCGGGGATATCTGCCTTCAAACGCGCCAATAACTTTATATAATATTCGCTATTGATGGTTTTCCATTCTTAACATAGTCGATGAAAATTATTCCATGTGCACCCCAAAATACGGAGGCAAAAACTTTCCCAGCCGACTGTCTAGTCGTTTCGAGCGGCTTTCACTGGTTGCTGTCCACTTAGCTGGCCGCCGATTTGATTCCGGTATGTAGTGTTGGATCCACGTTTCATCCATTGTCACATATCGCATGAAAAAAAATCCTTTTTATTGAGTTTAAACAGGTCCAAACAGCGCCCAGAATCATCAACACGTTATTTTTGGTCCACTGTGAGCAAACGGGGTATCCATTTCGAGCAGAGCTCTCTCATGCTCAAATGTTCTTGCAAGATATGACCAGCACGTTTTTTTGATATCTTTGGGGTATCGGCTATCTCACGCAATTTCACTTTACGGTCATCCAAAACAATTTTGTGGATTTTATTGATATTTTCCGGTGTAACCACCTCATTTGGGCGTCCAGTGCGTTCAACATCATTTGTATCAGTACGACCTCGTTTAAATTCAGCATACCAGTAAATAATGAATGATTTTCCAGGGGCAGAATTCCCGTAACACTTATCAAGCCATTACTTTACTTGAACGGTATTTTTTCCCATCAAAAAACTGTGTTTAATCAACACACGAAATTCGATTTTTTCCATTGAGAATATCAAAAGTAGTGTTACCAAAACCACTGTAACTTGTAACTTAATCGTCGAAACGTCATAAAATTTTGACACATATCATTTGAAGGTTGGTACTTCTTAAAAATCATGTGAATTTTTGAATAGGTTAACATCCATGTAACAGACCAAAAACTTTTCAGCCAGTGTGTTATATATATATATATATATATATATATATATATATATATATATATATATATATATATATATATATACGAGGCTGGTTTGAAAAGTCCGTGCAAAAATAAAAACTACTTATGTATTTGGGGTAAACCTTTTTTATTTTTCGACATAGTCTCCTTTAGGCTTATACACTTCGTCCAACGATGTTCTAGTTTGTTGATCCCTTCCGAATATTAGGATCTGTCCAAGTCTGCAAAATATCCATTAGTGTCTCCAATCACCTCCTCGTTTGAATAAAATCTTTGTCCCGCCAGCCATTTCTTCAAATTGGGGAACAAATAGTAGTCCGAGGGAGCCAAGTCTGGAGAATAGGGGGGATGTGAAACGAGTTGGAATCTTATTTCCATTAATTTTGCGACCACAACTGCTGAGGTGTGTGCTGGTGCGTTGTCATGATGGAAAAGGACTTTCTTGTGGGCCAATCGCGGGCGGTTTTCTTGCATCTCGGTTTTCAAACGGTCCAATAACGATGAATAATATTCACCTGTAATAGTTTTACCCTTTTCCAGATAGTCGATGAGGATTATCCCTTGCGAATCCCAAAAGACAGTCGCCATAACCTTTCCGGCCGAAGAAACGGTCTTCGCCTTTTTTGGTGCAGATTCCCCCTTGGTAACCCATTGTTTAGATTGTTGTTTGGTCTCAGGAGTATAGTAATGTATCCATGTTTCATCCACAGTGACGAAACGACGCTTAAAGTCCTCCGGATTCTTCTGGAACAGCTGCAAACCATCCTTGCAACACTTCACACGATTCCGTTTTTGGTCAAGCGTGAGCAATCGCGGCACCCATCTTGCGGATAGCTTTCTCATATCCAAATGTTTATGCAAAATATTATGTACCCGTTCAGTCGAGATGCCCACAGCACTAGCAATCTCACGCACCTTAACTCTTCTGTCATCCATCACCATATCATGGATTTGATCAATGATTTCTGGAGTCGTAACCTCCACAGGCCGTCCAGAACGTTCAGCGTCACTTGTGCCCATATGGCCAGTCCGAAAATTTTGAAACCACTTATAAACTGTTCTAATCGAAGGTGCAGAGTCACCATAATGTTTATCAAGCTTCTCTTTAGTCTCCTGAGGCCTTTTGCCTTTCATAAAGTAATGTTTAATCACCACATGAAATTCTTTTTCGTCCATTTCTTGAAAATCACTCGACTTCCTTGATTCACACGAATGCCAAACACAAAGAAAAAGACCAATATGGCTGAAACTTGGTGTGCGTTCATTCAAGAGATGCTACTAACTAAACACGACCTCGATACGCACCGGTGGTGCCATCTCTCGGACTTTGCACGGACTTTTCAAACCAGCCTCGTATATATATATATATATATATATATATATATATATATATATATATATATATATATATATATCAAAATTTCACCAAATCCACCATACCACCACTCACACGGCCAGATAATTCTATTGCAACGACGCCTGTTGAGAAAACGAACTTGTTGGCTGAACTCTTTGCTTCACATTCTACTGTCGATTTCCAAGGAAAACCACCACCTACTATTCCCATAGTGCAGTCAAGGATGCCCGATGTTGTCTTCAGACAGCGTATCATAAAGCGTATTCTGATGAAGCTAGACACCAAAAAGGCTTCTGGCGCTGACGGAATACCTGCCATAGTTCTTAAAAACTGTGCTAGGGAACTAACACCAGTTTTCTGTAGACTTTTCAACCTATCCTACAGAAAGGGAATATTTCCTTCCTGCTGGAAATGTGCTACAGTTCATCCTATACCTAAAAAAGGCAAGAAGACCTTGCCAAATAACTACCGACCAATCGCACTGCTTTCAATAATATTGAAAGTCATGGAATAGGCTATCAATCAACATCTTCGAAAATATCTTGAAGGATTCAACATTATTAGCGATCACCAATATGGCTTTCGTACAAATAGATCAACAGGAGATCTTCTGACTTATGTAACACATGTTTGGAACAATGCAATAGAACACTTTGGAGAATCTCGAGCGGTTACTCTTGACATATCCAAGGCATTCGACCGTGTTTGGCATGATGGGCTGTTGGCTAAGCTACGTTCTGATGGTATGTCAGAAAAGTTCTGTTTGTGGCTCTCATGTTTCCTCAGAGAGCGTTCTTTACTAGTGGCAGTCGACGGATTTCTTTCTAACACCTTCACTATCAACGCCGGTGTACCCCAAGTCTCCATACTGTCTCCTACTCTCTTTCTCATTTACATTAACGATCTGCTGGAAAAGTCCGAGAATCCAATCTACAGCTTTGCAGATGACAGTACACTTATCTCTTCATTCACTTTGAACGCTCGGACATGGGCTACTCAGGCGAATATCCGTAGACAGCAGGAAGTCATTCAACTTAACAAAGACCTGGAAGAAATTCTATCTTGGGGTGAGAGTAACCAAGTGGAATTTAACGCTACAAAAACCCAGGCGGCACTTTTTTTTAAAAAAGTTAACTTTGCTGAACCCGACATAGTTATGTCGGGGCACTCCATTCCTCCAGAACAACGTGAATCGCTTTCTCCGCACACGTGTCGCTCCTGTAGCACTTTAGGGACTTCCCTGTAGCACGTGTGCTAGACCCATAAATATATATATATATATATATATATATATATATATATATATATATATATATATATATATAAACAATAATTTAATCGTACGCCAATGATACCGTAATGGTTTGTCCATCGTTAAGTGTTAAAAAGATATTATTTTATTTAAAAAAATATTTTTCATATTTAACTCATTGAAAATGATCTTTGTAGGTATATTAAACGATTTTTTTAAAATAACATAAAGCATTCAAGCATAAAAGATTCCACTTAATGAAGTAAAATTTTAAAAACATATCCACTCTTTTCTCTGCCGGTATAAAAAGCCCTGGAGAGTTCTTTCGACGTATTCAGTTTAAAATGCGCATTAAAAACAGAATTCTAAAGGCGCCATTAAATGCTACAATGCAATATTTCAGTTTTTATAAATTATTTTAACTTTCTAAAACAGGAATACACAGTGTCTAAAAGTAAAGAGGATTTTTTGAAAATAAATACTTATTAATTTGGCGAAATTCATTTATTGTGTTCAAAATAGTCCCGTCGAACTCGATACAGCGTTTTAAATGGGCAATAAGTATAGTAAATGAGTTTTTTAGCTCATCTTTTGAGATGTCACTTATTATCTTGGTCGCCACCTTTTGGATGTCTTCAATGTCCGCTAACGCTTTCCTTCTATTAACAAATGTAATTTTGGGAATTGATAGAAGTCGCACGGAGATAAATTATGCGAGTATGGTGAATAGTTGATGGCTAGAATGTGGTTGTTGGTCCAAAAACCACTAATAGGAGTCGAAAGGTGATTATCGTGTAACGCTTCATAACACCTAGATAATACACAGGATTATTCGTTTTGTCAAGCGGAACATATTACTTGTGCATTATGCCCTCCGAATCGTAGAAACAAATCACCTTTTTATTTCTCCAAACGATTTTTTTCTAATTTTCCTCGCTTGAGTGCTTCCATTCAGAGCTTTGGCGCCTGGTTTCTGGATTATATTGAAAACACCAGGTTTCATCGCCAGTTATAACTGATTACTTGAAGTTTTTGTCCTCTTTCATCGAGTCTTTACAATGTTGAAATTGTACAAACTCTGCGAAAATCTTTCTAAGCCCCAAAAGCTTAGTCAAAATGCCATGGATTGAAGCTTTAGAAATATTTAATTCCATTTCCATGTATCCTAACGAATATTTCGGCTCTTATTTTATGTTTTCATGAATTTTGGTTCACCAACGTGTTCATTTTCATTTAGGTCCTCACGACCTCCTTCAAAACAATTATACCACTAATGTACTCTGCTACTGTATAGACCCCCATCACATGTTTGATCAGTTGATACGTTTTGGTAAACATTTTACCAACTTTTACACAAAACTTAATACTCTGTCTTTGTTCGATGTTTCAACTGATAGTGAAAACGCGCTGTCACTTTATGCGCAATATTTCAGCTTCTATTCGTCTGATTGTCATGAAAATCAAATATAATATGAGTAAAATATATGCCTTTCCAACGCATACTTTATCCAATAGGTAGAGCTACTAATATTGGCTATTTTGAGAAAGGCTTGTTTACTTTGAGACACACCCTGTAGTAACGGCCAAAGCAACAAAGGTTTACGAGGAGACGATTTGGAAAGAACCGGAAATCACGCAATGTTGTAACTTACCCTTTAATTACGGTTTAGCAAAAAGGCCTTTTTACAAAACCGTTTACACTGTTTTGCTAGAAGTGTTAAAGCAGAAAAAATTCACATAATGATGTTCAAACGAGACAAAATTTATTGACTCCCGCTCTTTTTATTCTCTTCTCTTAGAGCTACGAGTATGTTGGCCAAGAATGATAAGTGTTCACTAAATTTGGAACAGTTAATATATTTCGTTCGCTATCGTGCGAACAAACAGATCGACAGACGGCTGGAAGATTTATATAAATTTGTAAACATGTAGTTGACACATAGAAGTGCTTACGTGATAATCAAAACATATTCACCGGTCTTTATCAATTTTTCTTAATAGACTCATTGTTTATGGGCCCAGACAAATATATTAGTCCCACAATGACCAGTTTTCAATAACAATGTTTTATCAAAGTTTCCTGATAAAAGAGAATTTTTGCGTCGAGTTTGATGTACGGTTAGGTGTACAAGAAAACTTATTTACTGGTGCGATTTGCCAAGATATATTAACAATAAATTATTTTCTGATTTTTTTTTGGAATTATTAACATCTTGGGGTTCCTAAAAAATACAAAAAGCGAGCTATGTTTGCTCTTTTCAGTATATCGGTCATTCTATGTATATATTGCCGCGACGACTTCCGAATGAGAACATACGGTTAGTATATAAAGTATGGTTTTAAGGGTTCTAAGAAGGGCGAGAGGAGAAGGTGAAATTATCGTAGTTCCAAATATATCATGTTCATGTCATTTTAAATTTTTCAGTGGTCAAGAAATTGGAAATTATGTTTACTTCTTACTTTCCGAATCTAGTCACCATCATATTTTTTCTTTCCAGTAATAGGCTATACGAATAGCATGCTCATTGGCCAGGAAGTTATGTTAATTTTTTACTACTTCTCCCAACTAAACTTAAGTTATCAAATTAAAATATCGTTTTTCTTTTATCGATAACTTGTATCTTCACAGTTTCAGATCAACAACTTGACCGGTACCACGGAAACTGTCACAGTACTAATTTGATGAGAAATCGTCGTTCTTAGAATAAGACACATCAAATTAGAGTAACTTTCCGACTTTTACCCTGCGATTGTGCAATTTCTCTTCAAGGATATTTACTTTTCGAGATTAGAACATTAAATAACCTCCTCCCATAAGCTACAAGAACTTTACTTTTAGTCTGTCAAGTAAGAACATGTCTGCGATAATTCATTTTTGGTAGATGTGATTCTAGCGATTCAACAAAAAATCGGTAGAGGGAACCTTTGTCTACGACGCATTTCAGTTAAAGTATCGCTCGATTCCCAACCTGCGTCGAAATCACGTAAAATCTAAAAAGAGTCACTTGTTGCTGGGTCTGTTCGAAGCAGTCTTTCTTTGTTCCCATCCAAAGGGGCCTAAAATGATACATTCCGCGGAAGTTAAATATATTAAAAAGCCGCTATCATTTGTGAAGAAGTGGGTATATCATTTTACGGGACAAAAAATGTCGACGACTTGCCAAAACATCTTTATGCTCATGATGTCAAATTCTGAAGCACGTTGAAGAAACCTTTACAGGGGAAAAATCACGTCGCGAAGAGACTCGCTGGGCCCACGATAAGATGCTAGAGTGACCCTCACAATCGCCAGACGCCAACCCCATTGAAAACGTTTGGTCTCTTGTAAAGAGACAGCTCAGAGAAAAGACTTTCAAGGACTTTGATAGTTATCTCTCTCTATATATATTTTTATAAATTTTAATGAATTATTATTGATTTTCATATTATTTACAGTCTAGAAAATCAGAAAAATATTCATGATTTTCCAGATTTTTCTTATCTATGTGACCTCCGTTGTTTTTAAATACTGTTTTACAGAGGTTCGGCATTCTGTCCAGTAGTTTCTTCAGAGTTTCTTCACTTATTTTAACCCTTTCTGCTTGCAAAAGTTCCCACAAGTGATTTTCTGATGTTGGATTGAGTTTTCGAACACACCTGTCCAAATTGTCCCACAGCAATTCGATGGGGTCAAGTTGGGTGATTGTGGAGGCCAAATCATCACTTCCAGGACGTCATCGGATTTCCATTGGTCCAAAAGTTCTCCAATTTGTTTAGCACTATCTTTAGGGTCGTTGTCATGCTGAAAAATAAATTTCCCCTGAAAAATATCTCTTCTACAAGGAAGCATTTGAGTTAGCAAAATTTCTTGATACCGTTCTTTTCGCATGATTCCTTCTATCCTAAAGATTTTTCCAACTTTACCGTGAAATTTTGAATTGTTGTGACTGTTACTTGATGGAAATTCATAACGAATGTAATGAAAGACTGATTTTGTCAAATTTCCACTTTATTTAGTTTCACTGAAACTGTATGACTCGTTTCGCTATACTATAGCTTCTTCTGATAAAAAATGCCGTTGCCAAAACAACCCAAACCATTACTGAATTTCCATCATGTTTTACTGTAAGCAAGTGACAGGCTTCCAACATCTTCTCTCTCCAGCTGACCACCACACGTAAACTCGTTGATTTGAACCGAAAATTTCGACTTTAGATTCGTCGCTCCAAAGGACGGAATTTCATTGTTCTAATGTCCAATTTTCATGTTCTCGGACCCATTCTAATCGTTTACGTTTATTCACTTGCCTAAGAAGTGGTTTCCTCACTGCAACTCTCCCATGTAGTCCATCTTCTGTTAACCTGTTTTTTACGGTTGTCACGCTATTTCGGATGGGCCGTTCCGTGATTTCTGGTGCAGTTAGGCGGCGATTTCGTCTGCTGGATATTGTTATAGCTCTGTTTTCAGAGGGAGTCGTTTTTCGAGGCCTTCCTAAACGTTGTTGGTTGGGAATTCCAAGTCCCGCAGAAAATTTTTTTACGATGTGGTCCCCCGTTCTCTTTGGCATCCACATATCACTCGCGATTTGTCGACTCGAGTGACCATTTTGATGTCTCGCAATTATTAGAGCCCGATTTTCAACGGAAACTGCTTTCGTTTTTGGGATTTTCACAAAACAATTGAGCCTGTATCAATGACAAAGTACTGTTTACGAATGGTTAATTTCCAAAAGGGCAATGGTATTCATAGCATAGTTTTTATCATAAAATGTCACCAGGATGTTCCATAATCCCTAGAAACTTGAAAGGAGTTCTTCCTTCAACTGGAATTCTCAGAAATCGCCTCAACACGATTATCATGCAAAACTTGGAAATTTGTTCTAATTGGTTTTTAATTTGTGATTTCGCCAAAAAGGCTTATCTAAACAATTTTATGATGGACACTTGTTAAGAACAATTAAATTTACCTAATATAATAAAAGAGTTTACTTAGGTATTAAATTTTGGCAGTTACAAATTTCTAGGTGGGCAAATACTTTCTGACGGTAGTGTATACATTTTTCATATATTCGACATTAGGAATCTGCTAAGAAATAACATAAAAATCATTAAAACGACACCCTGTTTGTTTTTAACTTACGACATTGACATTGAAATTAAGAGGAAAACACCATAAGATAATTGAATCGTTATTATTATTAACAGATACAGGACAGGATAATAATTGTACATCATCATTTCAAACAGAATCGCGTAATACGCTCATATTTTAGAAAACAATGCTATCGTTCCCGTTGCTAAAACTCCTTAAAGTCTTAAAATGTTATTCAATCTATATAGATTTTAAACAGGGACTAATTGGCTCCTTCGTAAAAATATTAAAAAATGTCCAATATATTTACCACTGTGACGTAATTCTTAGTGATTGATTACCAAATCCAGCAAAAAAAATATTAAAACAATGTCTTTTTTTTTAGTTTCTAGGTTCCAAAATTAACTTTGAAGTACTACTGAAATTCTAGCCAACTCCAATCAATGATGAAGTCGCACTTTTACAGCGTTAATTTTAATTGGAAAATAGCAAGTGGAGCTCTCATTACTAGGACCAAACTAAGGAAGTATAGAATTATCGATGGGGTTAATTTCCAACTTATTCTAATTTTTTTATAAACCTAACATATAAATCTTTGACAATTCGTTTTTAAGGAACTTTCAAAAAATGGATTTTCTTTGTCTTGAACAATATTTTGAACCCTATTAGTGTGTAAGTAGTTTTATGGGTGGCTTTCATACTTTTGTGACAATTTTGTAAAGCAAATCCCTAGGCTTTAAAATGACTCAATGGAGCGCCGAGTTGCTCTGTCTGACTAGCAACTCAAGAAGCACGAATAGGCCAGAAGTAGCAGAAAGTTGGAACACTATCACCAATATGTTTCGGAAACAAGATCGCAATTGAGAGCACTTTGGAGAATCTCGACCGTGCTCTCGACATATCCAAGATTCGACCGTGTTTGGCATGACTGTTGGCTAAGCTACGCTCTTGTGGTATGTCTGAAAAATTCTGTTTGTGGTACTCATGTTTCCTCAGAGAGCGTTCTTTACGAGTGGCAGTCGACGATTGCTTTCAAACACCTTCACTATCAACGCCGGTGTGCCCCTAGGCGCCATACTGTCCCCTACTCTCTTTCTCATTTACATTAACGATCTGCTGGAAAAAGACCGGAATCCAATCTACAGCTTTACAGTGACAGTACGCTTTTATTCACTTTGAACGCTCGGAGATCGGCTGCTCAGACGAATATCTGCAGAGAGCAGGAGGTCGTACAACTTAACAAAGACCTGGAAGAAATCCTATCTTGGGGTGACAGTAATCAAATGGAATTTAACGTTACAAAAACCCAGGCGGCAGTGTTTTCTAAAAAAGTTAACGTTGCTGAACCCGACATAGTCATGTCGGGGTATTCCATTCCCCTAGCATCGTCACTCAACTTGTTGGGCGTCAATTTGGGAGCAAATATGTCCGTAGCATGAACATGTTACAGGCATAGCAAGAAGAGCTTCTTAGAAATTGGGAATATTATTCGAACCAGAAAGCTTTACACTCCACAACAACTGTTAATTCTTTACGAAAGCGCAAATTCGACCAACTATGGAATACTGCTCCCATGTTTGGACTCCGCTCCCAAATATACACTGCATTTGTTGCATTCTGTTCAAAAGGGAGCTGCTCGTCTGATTGGAGACCCAGAACTGACCGGCGGCCTTGATGCGCTGGAACATCGAAGAACGTTTGGCGACTTGACCCTATTCTACAAGTATTTTCATGGAAAGTGGGAAGGGGATGTGGCCTTAATTCCCCAGAACGGTGCATGTTAGAAGTACACGTCACGCTAATACTTCACATCCATATGTGGTTCAGCTTGTTACTCCTCATACAACCCTTTTCAATCAGTCTTTTATATGGAAAACATCATCCTTCGGAATAATTTGCCCAGGACTGTGTAGCCCCGAACGAGTACAATTTACAGCGATTCAAGAAAACGTGAATCGCTTTTCCGACACGTGTTGCTCCTGTAGCGCTTTAGGGAATTCCCTGCAGCACGTGTGCTAGACCCATAAAAAAAAAAAAGACGAACATAATCACAATTTAGAGGAAAATTTTTATGCTCCTAAAATAGCTGTTTAAAGGTAAAGTTTTTGAACTTGAAACATAAAAAATCGCTACAAGCCATGCAGGCATACATTTTTTGCACTGCCATGTAGCCACAGCTCCAACGCCGCCACTTGTGTGTTTTTTTTTAAACAAAGATTGTATTAGTGATGTTAAGTGTTGATTTAATAAATATCTTCATACCAGTTTTCATTCTGATGTACAGTTTTTTCAAAAATTTATTAAAATTCAACGATTTTTTAGGCGTCCTAAGTCGTGCTACTCCTTAATAATAAAATGCAGCTATTAAAAGCCTTATATTTTTATCTCGCTACACTTACTATACTATAGTTAAAGTACATTTGAAGTTGATGGTAAAACTTAGACGCAACATAATAACACAAAAAGCTGAGTGTACAATTCGATTGAGGATGTCTTGGCTGTCAATTAAAAAAAAAATTTTATATCTAGAATTCACACTTCCATTTATTCTCATCGCGCTAATTTTAATGGTCATTTAACATTCTCTATCCTAATGGGGCTAACACTTATTTAAGCACGCTTCACGTGAAAGAATCAAATAAAATAACCATAGTTCATCGATGCTGTGCGGCTTTTGAAAATAAATAGTAAATTATAACGTAATTAAAATTTCGTATATTTATGTTTATAAAAAATGGACTTTAACGATTTCATTTACGTGGAGACATGTCCAATAATATACAATAGAAAATACGTAGAACTTTAACTTAAGTGTCTGGATGAGCGTAAATGATCCATCTACACAATGGTTATTACCGCTACGAGGTGCCTTAAAAGTATATGAACTGCTACAAAGTTATTAAGGGGTCGGTAGTTTATTTAATAATTATATTTATTTATTTTTTTTCAAAGAAAAACATGTTATTTTGCCTTTTTAATAAATTAGATTATGCGTTATATAAATAGTGTTTGTTACGTCGATATATTTCAACTAATTATTGAACTTTATTACATTCACATTTGTATAAAGCATGTGAGCTGTAAAAATAAATATACATAATTATCACCGCGATCATCATTATGGCTTTGGTAAACATAGATCAACAGGAGATCTTCTAACTTATGTAACACATGTATGGAACAACGCAATTGAACACTCTGGAGAATCTCGAGCGATTGCTCTTGACATATCCAAGGCATTCGACCGTGTTTGGCACGATGGATTGTTGGCTAAGCTACGCTCTTGTCGTATGTCTGAAAAGTTCTATTTGTGGCTTTCATGTTTCCTCAGAGAGCGTTCTTCACGAGTGGCAGTCGACGGATTTCTTTCTAACACCTTCACTATCAACGCCGGTGTGCCCCAGGGCTCCATACTGTCTCCTACTCTCTTTTTCATTTACATTAACGATCTGCTTGAAAAGACCGGGAATCCAATCTACAGCTTTGCAGATGACAGTACGGCATCGGCTACTCAGACGAATATCCGCAGACAGCAGGAAGTTATTCAACTTAACAAAGACCTGGAAGAAAATCTATCTTAGGGTGAAAGTAACCAAAAACTCAGGCGGCAGTTTTTTCCAAAAAAGTTAACGTTGCTGAACCCGACATAGCTATGTCGGGGCACTCAATTTCGCTAACATCGCCACTTAATTTATTGGGCGTTAATCTGGGAGCAAATATGTCCTGGCATGAATATGTTGCAGGCATAGCAAAGAGAGCTTCTCAAAAGTTGGGAATATTATTTCGAATCAGAAAGCTTTACACTCTATAACAACTGTTAATTCTTTACAAAGCTCAAATTCGACCAACTATGGAATACTGCCCCCATGTTTGGGGCTCCGCTCCCAAACATACACTGCATTTGTTGGATTATATTCAGAGAAGAGCTGTTCGTCTAATTGGATGCCCGGAACTGACTGGTGGCCTTGATTCGCTGGAACATCAAAGAACGGTTGGCGACTTAAGCCTATTCTACAAGTATTTTCATGGAAAGTGTTCGAAGGATGTAGCCCGCTTAATTCCTCCCAGAGCGGTGCTTGTTAGAAATACACGTCGCGCTAATACTTCACATCCGTATGAGGTTCAGCTTGTTACTCCTCGTAGAACGCTTTTCAAGCAGTCTCTTATATGGAGAACATCATCCCTTTGGAATAATTTGCCCAGGGCTGTGTTTCCCACCGAATACAATTTACAGCGATTCAAGAACAACGTGATTCGCTTTATCCGCACACGTGTTGCTTCTGTAGCGCTTTAGAGACTTCCCTGCAGCACGTGTGCTGGACCTATAAAAAAAAAACCCTGTATTATTCAGTATGTATCACCACTACACCACACACTTTATTTTTGCACTCGACGTGCGCTTTGCTAACCATGTCAGTTTCATCAGGAGCGATGATTGACTGACTTAGTGATGAAGCTAGCATGGTTAGCGAAACGCGCGTCGAGCGCAAAAATAAAGTGTTTGGTGTACTGGTGATATATACTGAGTAGTGTCATTGTGCCAAAGATTCCACATTCCCAACCTAACACCCTTATAATATTATGTCGGGGCAAACTGATGACATTGTAGTTGACAAATTAGTATGCAGTATCGAAAAAGTTCATATTAAGGGGTAAGGCCACTCCAGGTCCCAGAAAAAAAAGGCTAATTTCGGGAATTTTTTTCAAGAGTATAATAAAAGCAGTCAAAAATTTGTTTGAAGTACTTTATTAAATAAATATTTAAGTGTACAAAATTTTTTATTATCTTTTTAATACAAAATGGCAGCTTTAGAATCCAAGATGACAAGGCATCTTTTATGCCTGAAACGGACGAAATAGATTTCACCCTAGAACAGGAAACCAAAGATCTTCATTAGTATATATTAAGAACTAGTGGATAACGTACGTATTTTGCTATAAGTTATAAATTTCCTTTTTTATAAACAATTTTTCGTGACATTTTTGGGTGGAAAATGAATATTTTTCAAATGTGCATTATTTTTCGAAAAAACGATATTTTCAAATTCCCGTACATTATCCACTAGTTTTTAACATATATCAATGAAAATTGTTTGGTTGTTCTAAGTTCAAATCAACCCGCACATAAAAGGATTAAAAATATAAAAAAAAATGTAGGCTTAAATATTTATTTAATAAAGTACTGCAAAAAAATTTTTGACTGCTTTTATTATATTATTCAAAAAATTCCCAAAATTAGCCTTTTTTCCTGGGAGTGGTCTTATAAAATGAATTCTTCTTACCTCCCTCTATGAGGAAATATTGTATCAGTAAAAGAAATAACACTCTCTGATTTTTTTTCGCATTTATTTACGAGTTTAGGTCCTTTAGATGATGAGAAAGAGTCACATATATATATATATATATATTATATATATATATATATCTTCTGACGTAGTGGTCCATTATTGTAATAACTTCCGAATGAAGTGAGATATCGATATCACTTTTGGTAGTATTATATATTAAGTAAGAATGCTTACCATAATTTTAAGTGTTATAAGAGAGGCGAGAGGAGGGAGTGCAATTACTGTAGCTCCGAATAAATGATGCGTACTTTACTATCACTGTTCTTGAGTCCAGGAAATTTAAATATTATGTTAGTTTTTTAAAACTTTCTTTCTCAAATAAGTACATTTGTTAATTAAAATATGTTTTATTTTAATAAGTGTGAGTAAAGAGCTTCTCCGTTATAGAAAAAACCGAAATAGAGAAATTTCTGAGAAAAAGTATGTGAAGAACCTTTTTAAAAATGTACCTGGTATGTTTATGATTTAAGAAAAATTATTATAAGCTATTCTCAAATTCGGTATGAACATCTGTGTCCATTTTACGACTCTACTCGCGAGATCAGAAGGTGGTCGAAACTGGGAAATCAGAAATCAGAACTGTAATTTTTAAGTATTAATATTAAAGAGTTTTTATAAAACACGTTTAACTTAACATAAATGAATAATTAATAAAATTATTTAATTTTCGAGTACAGTTCTGGAATCTATTGAGAATTGAGTACCTATATGCAATAAACGAAACGAATGGATTTTATTCACCTGTCAACATTCGCAAGTGACACTTAAGAAATTTTTGTACTTTTTTTTGTGCCTGTTGAACATAAACCGTCAAAATGCCGCCCAGAATGGACAACGAAGACGTGGTGTTGGACTTGGAACCTCCCCATGTATTCCCAAGTAAGACTAAATTATTTAATTTAGTTTTCGTACATTAGAAAAAAGGGTGTGGTAGTTCTAGCTTTTTAAACAAGAGAAATTGTTTAAGTTATTTAACTAGTACTTAAAAATACAATTTGTAAAGTATTATTCTTTATTATTAGTATATTCTTTAAGAACACCCTATAATAACACTAATCTTTACATACTATGGCTAAAAAGATTATAAATAATAAAAAATATATATAACTTCCAGATCTTGACCGTAAAAAATTATGCTTAAAAGTTGTTCGTAGTCTAACCAAAAATCGGTATAAACTCTTATGATTCTATTGAAATCATACATTAGAATTTAGCTGGATAAAATCTTTCCTTCAACTTAATGGCTGCTTTACTGGAAGGAACATATATTTTTTTAAGGATATCTAAGTTTTATACATAAACCAAATTTGAAATCAGTCTTTTGATTGATAGTTCTTGCAAGAAGAGAATAATATATAATTTTTTTTTTGATCTAATGACTCTAAATCGAAAAGAAACCAAAAAAAAATAACACTGTAATACTACTCCTTGCGAGAGAAATATCACTTAGTTTATTTCAGCAACACATCCATTAACCAGTTATCTTTTTATTTTGCTACAGATCCCATGGTAGATGCGGAGAACACACAAAATGAACACGAATATACGCATCGAAGAAGCCACAAAATGTTGGATAAGAGTAAGCTGGATTCAATTATTTGGGCTAATTTTCTGCATGATCGTTGTTTTTGTTTTCATGATCTTGCTGCCTATTGTCAAAGCTTTTGTTGACTGGTGATCTTGAATTACTCAAACCGCATATTCTTATTATAAGACTGTAACATATTATACTTATATATAACTATATGTGAGACAAGAAATAAAAAGTTTCGTAAATTAGAGCAAGCCTTTATTTCTCTCATTTTCTCATTTAGAAACTAACTCCCTTTGACAAGAAGTTGGCTATAATTTACTCAATAGATAAAGGAATTTTTTATGGGCAGAGCATATGCGCTGCAGGCAAATCCCTTTAGCATGGTGTGGCATTTAGTGGAATTTAACGCTACAAAAACCCAAGCGGCAGTTTTTTTTCAAAAAAAGTTAACGTTGCTGAACCCGACATAGTTATGTCGGGGCACTCCATTCCCCTAGCATCGTCGCTCAATTTGTTGGGCGTTAGTTTGGGAGAAAATATGTCTTGGCATGAACATGTTGCAGGCATAGCAAGGAGAGCTTCTCAAAAGTTGGGAATATTATTTAGAACCAGAAAGCTTTACACCCCACAACAACTGTTAATTCTTTACAAAGCCCAAATTCGACCAACTATGGAATACTGCTCCCACGTTTGGGGCTCCGCTCCCAAACATACACTGCATTTGTTGGATTCTGTTCAGAGAAGAGCAGTCCGTCTGATTGGGGACCCGGAATTGACCGGCGGCCTTGATTCGCTGGAACATCGAAGAACGGTTGGCGACTTGAGTCTGTTCTACAAGTATTTTCATGGAAAGTGTTCGAAGGATGTAGCCCGCTTAATTCCACCCAAAGCGGTGCATGTTAGAAATACACGTCGCGCTGGTGCTTCGCATCCGTATGAGGTTCAGCTTGTTACTCCGCGTACAACGCTTTTCAAGCAATCTTTTATATGGAGAACGTCATCCCTTTGGAATAATTTGCCCAGCGCTGTGTTTCCCACCGAGTACAATCTACAGCGATTCAAGAACAACGTGAATCGCTTTTTCCTCCCTCGTGCCGCTCCTGGAGCGCTTTAGGGACTTCCCTGCAGCACGTGTGCTAGACTAATAAAAAAAAAAAAAAAAAAAAAAACATTATAGGGGAGACGCTTGTGCGAAAAAAGCGATTCAACCTGGCCTTGAATTGCTCTTATTAGTAGTCGGTGGGAAACACAGTCCTGGGCAATTCATTCTAAAGGGATGAACTTGAAAAGGGTTGTAGGAGAAGCGACAAGCTGAACTTCGTACGGAAATGTCCCGATGTAACTATGTCGGGTTCAGCAATGTTAACTTTCTTAGAAAAAACGACCACGTCGGTTTTTTAGCGTTAATGTTAAAGTCTACTTGATTACTGTCATCTCAATATAGAATTTCTTACAGGTCCATGTTAAGCTGAATTACTTGCTGCTGCCTGCGGATATTGGCATGAGAAGCAGATGTTCGAGCTTTTAAAGTTAATTACGAGATGGATTCCTGGTCCTTTCCAGCAGATCATTCATGGAAATGAAAACAGGAGTAGGAGATAGTAAGCAGCCTTGAGGCACGCCGGTGTTAGCAGTGAAGGTATTAGAAATAAATCCGTCGACTGACACCCTTAAAGAAAGCTCTCCGAGGAGATACGAGTCGTTTACACAAAAATCGGACGAGAAATAATTTTGCTAAATGTATTTCATGTTATACGTCCATTTGAGGGTTTTTGAAAACAAATACTCTGAAAATTGTTTTATAGGCATTATTTTTAATTATTATAGTTTATAAAGAAATTTGAAAATTACTGTTACTGTTTCATTATTTTCTTTTATTTATGATCAAACATAAATGTTTAGAAAAGTGAGAGAGGAAATTAAAGGGGTTCCTCAATATATAGCCTTATATATCCTTTTCAAGTTCTTCCAGCCAAAGAATGTTGTATTTTTTCATTGTTTTAACTTATTTATAGTCAAATATATAAAGGGTTGACCGTGTGGAATAAAGTTAAAAGAGTTATTTCGTTTATATTGTACTATCGTGTTTTTTTTTTATTTTTTACTGTCAAGAAATCTGAAAATTGTGTTATTCTCCATTATAGAAAGTATGTAAATAATTGGGAGGGGAGCTAGATTGCTCGCTCCGTACATGCAACACTAGGAAACTAAAAATAGTTTTCATTTTTTTAAACACGACTAGAACTTTTTTTTTAATTAAACAAATTATGCATAATTAAATTACATCGTCGTAGATACTGGAGAGGGGGATTCAAGATTGGTATATCTTAAATAAGAAATATTTTTAGACATTGGTGTTTTTTAGAATTTTATTTGTGCTTTTCGTAATATTTAAAAACTGAAACCTACAGTGTTTTTTCCAGTTACTTCAGTAATTGTGTGAACTTGGCACTAACAAAATTCAAGCTTATATAATATAAATCAGGTATTCTAAAGCAGTTAGGTGTATATTTATTTATATATATATATATATATATATATATATATATATATATATATATATATATATATGTGTATGTATATATATGTTACTATAGAGGTTTTCCCACCTGGCATCCTCAAGCGCTTGAAGTTACCAGGTGGGATTTTGGCGAGGCTTCGTGCAAATTTATTGTTAGACGAAAGGATTGAAACCCGGAATTTTAATGTATTACATTCCACCAACCGTGAAAACCTCTATTGTAACATATATATATATATATATATATATATATATATATATATATATATATATATATATATATAGGATTCATTTTTAAGCCTTTGTCTTTCTATCAGCATTCATCGTGCACACTTTCTTACTAGAGGTAAGTATTACAATCGAAAAAAATAAAACTCTAAGAAATTTGTATTTCCCCATGTTTGGGGTTCCTAGATCACGAAT
This sequence comes from Pachyrhynchus sulphureomaculatus, assembly GCA_019049505.1. Taxonomy (NCBI): domain Eukaryota; kingdom Metazoa; phylum Arthropoda; class Insecta; order Coleoptera; family Curculionidae; genus Pachyrhynchus; species Pachyrhynchus sulphureomaculatus. The sequence continues at coordinate 33,504,307 of CM032450.1, forward strand.
AACTTAGTCTCCCATTTTCATTGGTCTTTCGACCTGCCTTCTCTGTTTTTGCATAACTGAAATATGATATCGATTTCAAATTTGATGCCTGATAGGTGTTGTATACACCTGATATAGGAAGGGAACCTATAGTTTTTGGGCGATATTGCTTTAGGGAAATTTTGTAATGTCAATACGATACTAGAATTTTTCTTGGTTTTTGTCTGCGATAATAAACAATTTTTGGGCATAATTATTTATAGTTGAACATGTACTGGGTTAAAGAAATGAGGAAGGGTGTTAGAGGGATTACCTCGTATATATGACATTATATGTCCATGATACATATCCAGGAATTTGAAAATTGTGTTATTTGTTCAATATTTTAAATGTTTACAGAAATAATATGTAGAGGAATGTATTAGGTTTCAGTTGTAAATATCTCTCAAGCCCGGAGTCTTTTAAAACTTTTTTTTAATTACTATGGGCGTAGCCAGCCTACCTCTAAGCTGGAGGGCAGCTTCTTAAAACTCAAAATTCCATTAATGGGGAAAAAAAATTGTGTTAAGAAATATACATATATATATATATATATATACAGGATGCGGCGCCACAATCCGAACAAAATTCAATTTGAATTTCCCGCCGTTCTATACCACTTCAAGAAATCGCGGTTGGCGTCCAAATAGCTTGACGCATGTACTAACATTTATAACCTCGAAATAGTCACAATGTTGAAATCAAGTGCGGAGTATAATCGAAGAGCCGCAATTATCGAAATTGTTCGCGCTGAGCGCTCAGCAAAAGAAATCATTCGATTCTTCGAGTACCCAAGATCGACTGTGTATGTTGTTGTCGCGAAGTATAACGAGTCGGAGAAGTCCAACAAAGGTTTTGCAATACCGGCAAGGAAAAAATTGGTTGTCGGAAAACGTCGACGTGTTTTGGTCCAAAGAATCTTGGCCTCCCAACAACCTAGATTTAAATCCCTTGGACTTCTATGTATGGAGCGTAGTTGAAAGGGTCACTAACAAGTTCAGACATCCAAACGTCGCATCATTGAGAGCCGTTATTGAAGCGGCTCTCAATGATGCGATCTCTCCATTCATCGATATGGACCGCGACTCATTAAAACGGGCCTGCGACCGCTTCAGACCGAGAATGGAGGCGATCATTTAAGCAGAAGGGGGTTATATTAAGTAAAAGTGTTCTTTATGACCTAACAAAGAATTTAGTAAAAAAAAATAATTATGAACTTCTCTATTTTTGCAACAAAAATTATGTTTCAAAAAAATTTTAATTTGTCCGGATTTTGGCGCCGCACCCTATATATATATATATATATATATATATATATATATATATATATATATATATATATATATATATATATATATATATATATATATATATATATATATATATAAAAGTAAATGTTTTATGATCATCGTAAGTACTCATTTCTTTCTTTAAACTAATAATGCATGAATTATTTCAGTGTAAAAAATTTAAAAGTAGTATTTATCTTAGAACGCATATTTATAAGGACTCACCAGCTAAAAAACTTTACCATTTTTTCTATTCTTTTGCGGAGTACAAATACAAATAACAAATAGTTTTCTTGACACGCTGGTGAAGTAGTACTTAGTAAATCATAATCAATTATCGAAATTTGGAAACGCTTTTCCAATATTTGATATGGTTCTTACAGTTATTTGAAACAAAACTTATAAACTTTTGTTAAAAATGTCATGGAATATATTGCAGGTTGGTTGATTCTGGTGAAGATTTCAAACAAATTCTTTGTACCAAAATCAAATTATCAAAAGTAGCAGAGTAGAGGTAGAATTAGGAGTGAGAGGATTACAGTCAAGCAAACAGACCAGAGAGAGAGGGTAATGTGAATCAGATGGAACCTACAGTTTTAGCATGTGATCCGAACCACATGGTCGACAGAAGGTATTTTCTCAACCTGCTGTTTTAACTGCCTTAGTTTTTTTTTACTACCTTCTGGCCATTAACCTCGACGGGCTGCTAAGCTTAACAATTCTATGGACGTCTCCCTAGCATTGCGGGGAAATATATTCGTCCGCGACTGCGCACGGTGGGGAAAAACGAAAAATCGTGTTTCAAAATTGTCTAGAGCCTTCAATTTTGGTTCGATTTGGCCGATTTTTTTTTAAATTGAAGCTTATTAAATTCCGAACAAAGTTGTCGGAGCCGATTTTGCAATCAAACTTCTGTTTCAAAATGGCGGACGTCTTCAAAATAGCGGTTTCTGATTATATAGCGACTGAGACACAGAAAACGCTTACAGTTTCAAACCAAGTTGTGCTAAAATGCGTGTATGTATGTTTTTTTTATGTCGCAGATAATATATCTAATATCACAGTTACAAGATTAATAATAATGAACCCAAAATGGCTGCCATGAACAATAAAAGTATTATAAATATGAATAAACGTACCATTATTATTTTATATCCATAACATTTGCATAAATAATTTCTTTAAGGTTGTTAATTATAAATATGTTTCAACAATTGACTTAAAATGACAAATCAAGTATGGCGGATGCCAAAATTGAATCGAGCAAGAAAGTTTCTCTGTGGCATTTAGACTGTGGCAGTCAGATCATTCAAGTTATTCAAGTTTAGTTGCGGGATTTAAATTTTCATGCAGCTATTGCTAGAATATTGCTGCTGTAAATTTTAAATATCGTAGACAATTTTCTAGCAGATACAAAAAACAGCGATACACGCAGAAAAGGACAGCTCACACAGCTAGAAAATGGCTACAATATTTTTTTTTTTTTTTTGGTTGGTAGAAGCTCTCCTTGCTATGCCTGCAACATGTTCATGCCAAGACATATTTGCTCCCAAACTAACGCCCAACAAATTGAGTGACGATGCTAGGGGAATGGAGTGCCCCGACATAACTATGTCGGGTTCAGCAACGTTAACTTTTTTAGAAAAAACTGCCGCTTGGGTTTTTGTAGCGTTTAAATTCCACTTGGTTACTGTCACCCCAAGATAGAATTTCTTCCAGGTCTTTGTTAAGTTGAACGACCTCCTGCTGTCTGCGGATATTCGCCCTGAGCAGCCGATGTCCGAGCGTTCAAGGTGAATGAAGAGACAAGCGTACTGTCATCTGCAAAGTTATAGATTGGATTCCCGGTCTTTTCCAGCAGATCGTTAATGTAAATGAGAAAGAGAGTAGGAGACAGTATGGAGCCCTGGGGCACACCGGCGTTGATAGTGAGGGTGTTAGAAAGAAATCCGTCGACCGCCACTGGTAAAGAACGCTCTCTGAGGAAACATGAGAGCCACAAACAGAACCTTTCAGACATACCATAAGAGCGCAACTTAGCCAACAGTCCATCGTGCCAAACACGGTCGAATGCCCTGGATATGTCAAGAGTAACCGCTCGAGATTCTCCAAAGTGTTCAATTGCGTTGTTCCAAACATGTGTTACATAAGTCAGAAGATCTCCTGTTGATCTATGTTTACGAAAACCATATTGGTGATCGCTAATAATATTGAATCGTTCAAGATATTTTAGAAGATGCTCATTGATAACCTTTTCCATGACTTTCGATATTATTGAAAGCAGTGCAACTGGTCGGTAGTTATTTGGCAAGGTCTTCTTACCCTTTTTAGGTATCGGCTGAACCGTGGCACATTTCCAGCAGGACGGAAATATTCCCTTTCTGTAGGATAGGTTAAAAAGTCTACAGAAAACTGGTGTTAGTTCCCTTGCACAGTTTTTGAGAACTATGGCAGGTATTCCGTCAGCGCCAGAAGCCTTCTTGGTGTCTAGCTTCATTAAAATACGCTTTATGATGCGCTGTCTGAAGACAACATCGGGCATCCTTGACTGCAATATGGGAATAGTAGGTGGTGTTTTTCCTTGGAAATCGACAGTAGAATGTGAAGCAAAGAGTTCAGCCAATAAGTTCGCTCTCTCAACAGGTGTGGTTGCAATGGAATTATCTGGCCGTGTGAGTGGTGGTATCGTGGATTTGGTAAAGTTTTGACTAACTGCCTTAGCGACTGCCCAAAAGGACCTGGAATTGTTGGGACAAGCGAGAAGTTTGTTTCTAATTCGTTGATTGTGTGCCTCCTTGGTTTCGTCGATAATTCTCTTGCATCTGTTCCGGGCATGAACAAAGATGTTTCGATTTAAGGTGTTAGGATTTTCACGCCATTGTCGGTAGGCAATATGTTTAGAAGCAACAGCTTCTTTGCATTTTCGGTCGAACCAAGGCTTGCCGTTGGAGGAGCATTTCTTCGAAAAAGGGATGTAAGCTTCCATACCAGCCAAACCAAATCTTGCGCGGCCTAGGCGCCTCTCTGTCACTGAAATACGTTTTTATGGTTAAAACCGTAGGGACAGATCAAGAAGACTAAATATTTTGCTGCACTAGCCACCACATTGTTTGCTGTTGTAGCAAAAAAGTGGCTGCTATTGCTAAACAGTGGCACAACTTGGTTTGAAACTGTAAGCGTTTTCTGTGTCTCAGTCGCTATATAATCAGAAACCAACGTCCGCCATTTTGTAACAAAAGTTTAATTGAAAAATCGGCTCCGACAACTTTGTTCGGAATTTAATAAGCTTCAATTTAAGAAAAAAATCGTCCAAATCGAACCAAAATTGAAGGCTCTAGACAATTTTGAAACACGATTTTTTCGTTTTTCCCCACTGTGCGGCGTGGATCTTTTCAGCTTGACGTCAGACCTGCATATTATTAGGAATCCTATCTACTTCGTCTGCATTTCATTTGCTAACAACATGCCGTCAGCAGTTTTTCGGTCGCAGTAGGCTTCTAGTTCTCGAAAATTTAGAATATCGTCAATGTCACTTTTCGTAGGCAGTTTTTTGTCATCTAACTTTACAAAATGGAACCTAGCTAGACGTTTTGATGCTACAGTTAATCAACGTTAAAAATTCAGAGTTTATTGGCTGTTTTCCCCAATATTTCAGAGATCTCGTTATCAAAAAAGAACCGATTGAGACGAGAAGCTGCAATGTTGTCCACTCTTTTCCAGCAAAACCGTAATTTTGCACTTATAAATTTTAAATTTCACATGAGAATATGCAGTTGAAGAAGTTAATAATAATTGATTATAAAAATAGGTTTATTCTCAAAAACATTAGTTAGTCATATTAAATTTATAAACATATATGATTACCAGAAAAGTTGAAGTAAAGTTAAAGATGTTAAATTCTAACGTAGTATTAAAAAAGTGACAGCTCTGATTCCATAGTAAAGGTCCTGCTTATCATATCGAGAGTCTTAGGTTCGATCTCCGGCAGGTCAGTTTACTTTTATTTTAAAACTGTATTTGGCTAATCCACACTCCATGTCATGTCGACATAGGTAAACTTATACTGTAAATAACCGGTCAAGTGCAAGTTGAACTTGCGCAATTAGTGTTCCGTACGTTGATTGCTTTTAAAATAAAAAAAATTGTTACAGATGTATAAAATGATCAGTGACTTCACAAAACACACCCCAAATGAGTTTTCAACAAAGTTTGTTTCCAATCTTTACTGAAATCTGATGACCTCGAAATTTTTGTTTTTTTTTTAAATACCAGAAAAATTATTAAAGGTAATGCACTCGTGATAATTTTCGTTCAATCTACACCCCGTATAGAATATTTCGGAATTTTTTCAAAATTTTTTGATTAGTACTTTTCGAGATAAGGCGCGGGACAGCGATTTTTCGCGATTTTTTAAAAATAATACAAAGAAAAGTGCGCGCAAGTATTACATTATATATACATTTTTTACTCGTGTTTTCACAAGCTTTCATTTGACACCACACTCGATGACCTAGTAAAAAATTTTTTTTTTTCACTTCCGATTTCACCCCCCAAAAACTACCCCCTTAAGTCAAAATTTAACTCTCAAAACTACATGGCTCTGATGAGGCCATCAATTCCTATATTATTACAAATTTCAACTTTCTATGTCAAATAGTTTCGGAGAAAATCGGGTGTGACTGACAGACAGACAGACAGACACACACATTGAAGTGATCTTATAAGTGTTCCGTACGGAACACTAAAAAGGCAGTTGTTGGTGTGAGTCTGCACGGACTATGAAAGTCTTCAGTGAAGGTATAGCCCACCCATACATGTGGGATGGATACTTGAAGTCGGCCTTCGAGGACTGGAAGCCGACACCGAGCCAGAAGGCGGAGAAGATAGATAGTGCTTTTAAATGAGATGCAGGTCTGAAGTCGAACTTAACCGTAAGGGAGGGGATACGTTCAAAGATATTAAGGTTGGTACCCCGACGAAGTTCGTGGCAGGCGGGAAGTAAAAAGAACATGACTGTAAACACAGCCAGCTGAGATAGTACTATCTGCCAATAATGTAGGACATATCCTACGGTTAAACTCTGGGTCTTATCTGACTGATACAAGCCAGACGTTAATATAGAGTGGGCACAAAGCATCTATTTGTTTATCCCTACTACTACTACGTACTAGTATCAATAGAGATATTATTAATGTATGTACGACATAACAATTTCAAGTGTTTACCTACTACTTGTTGAAGAATTACATTCTTGGACCTTGTCCAAAATAGTTAAATACCCGGTATGTAAAATTAAAATATTTTATTAATGGATATAGGCTTTCACGACGGAAGTCTGATATTTTTTTTTATCGCTCACCTCCTCGCTTCAGTAGGGATTTTACCCTTTTTCCATATCCCAAGGATATCGGCGAGGATGTCGTATTTTTTTTTTTTTTTTTTTTATTGGTCTAGCACACGTGCTGCAGGGAAGTCCCTAAAACGCTCCAGGAGCGGCACGAGTGCGGAAAAAGCGATTCACGTTGTTCTTGAATCGCTGTAAATTGTACTCGGTGGGAAACACAGCGCTGGGCAAATTATTCCAAAGGGATGATGTTCTCCATATAAAAGATTGCTTGAAAAGCGTCGTACGCGGAGTAACAAGCTGAACCTCATACGGATGCGAAGCACCAGCGCGACGTGTATTTCTAACATGCACCGCTTTGGGAGGAATTAAGCGGGCTACATCCTTCGAACACTTTCCATGAAAATACTTGTAGAACAGACTCAAGTCGCCAACCGTTCTTCGACGTTCCAGCGAATCAAGGCCGCCGGTCAATTCCGGGTCCCCAATCAGACGGACCGCTCTTCTCTGAACAGAATCCAACAAATGCAGTGTATGTTTGGGAGCGGAGCCCCAAACGTGGGAGCAGTATTCCATAGTTGGTCGAATTTGGGCTTTGTAAAGAATTAACAGTTGCTGTGGGGTGTAAAGCTTTCTGGTTCTAAATAATATTCCCAATTTTTGAGAAGCTCTCCTTGCTATGCCTGCAACATGCTCATGCCAAGACATATTTGCTCCCAAACTAACGCCCAACAAATTGAGCAACGATGCTAGGGGAATGGAGTGCCCCGACATAACTATGTCGGGTTCAGCAACGTTAACTTTTTTAGAAAAAACTGCCGCTTGGGTTTTTGTAGCGCTAAATTCCACTTGGTTACTGTCACCCCAAGATAGAATTTCTTCCAGGTCTTTGTTAAGTTGAACGACCTCCTGCTGTCTGCGGATATTCGCCTGAGCAGCCGATGTCCGAGCGTTCAAGGTGAATGAAGAGACAAGCGTACTGTCATCTGCAAAGCTATAGATTGGATTCCCGGTCTTTTCCAGCAGATCGTTAATGTAAATGAGAAAGAGAGTAGAAGACAGTATGGAGCCCTGGGGCACACCGGCGTTGATAGTGAGGGTGTTAGAAAGAAATCCGTCGACCGCCACTCGTAAAGAACGCTCTCTGAGGAAACATGAGAGCCACAAACAGAACCTTTCAGACATACCATAAGAGCGCAACTTAGCCAACAATCCATCGTGCCAAACACGGTCGAATGCCTTGGATATGTCAAGAGCAACCGCTCGAGATTCTCCAAAGTGTTCAATTGCGTTGTTCCAAACATGTGTTACATAAATCAGAAGATCTCCTGTTGATCTATGTTTACGAAAACCCGTTAACATTGTCGAAGTACCCAAACATACATTTTTGTATTTCACGGTACCTTTTAAACAACGCGGTGGTGTTGCCACGGAAGTTATTTGCATTTCTGCAAACAACTACTACCTATACTTGGCCAGGACAAATATACTTAAATAAATTAATAAATAAGTATACCGACCTGCGGGGTTGAATCCTCGACCTTCTGCACAGTAGCAAAGTACTACGCCACCGAGCCACGGCCACAATATATGTTATATGAGAATATGATATGACTGGTTTTGGTTGAATAGTTACCATAGTCAATATTAAAGGCTAAGTGGCCAAAGTTCTTCCGAACTGGTAACAATTATGGTCACGCAGTCCAGAAAATTACTTCGAGCGTTGCCGTATTGCCTTTAACAACGTCTACCGTTCCTGTCAATTATTAGACTCCAAGACCATATTCCTAACATCGAGGTATGAAGAAGATCAAAAGTGACAGATGTAATAAAACGAATATATATATGAAGGTGGAATTGGGCGAAACATGTCGCTAGGATGAGTGAAAACAGATGGACGTATAGTTGAATGGAGGCCTAGAGAACACAAAAGCTGCAGAGGTAGACCACAGACAAGATGGACGGACGTCATAAAAAGATATAGCAGGACACGATTGGATGCAAAAAGCAAACAACAAAGTTCATTGGAGACAACTTGAGGAGGCTTACATTCGACTATGGATGGAATACGCTAATGATGATTGTGCTCGAAGAGTAACAGATTTAACGGAGTAAAATTCTAAATTGTTTTAACTAGTTTGGGCTTTCATTGCCGCAAGTGGTTGTTTCTGAGCCGACATTCTTGGTTGACATAACGTGGCATCTACATTTAGAACAATGATCTGATAACGATCGTCGTCTAAGATCACCTCACCGTTCGCCGCATGGCTTTGATAACACAGGGGGACAGCTGTTTTGGTGTCGAGGTTTTTTGAGCTGATTCTATATCAATTTGATGTCCTGAATTCAAATAACGTATTCATTTGTACCTAGGAGCTCAAATTTTTAAGATATACAATTTTAGAGAAATATAAGTTACATTATTGTAACTCAAATCCGTAAGTGTAGTAAACAAAAGTAGATACGAAATTTTTATTTTAGTTATACAAAATACAATATTATGTCGTACTTACAAACAAAAAAAAACATTGAAGAAATGAAATAGTCACTCAACACTTGGAAAGCTTCTTTTCCGCGACATTCTTGAATGTTTTTTTTAAACAGTCCCTTTTTAAACTCCAGCAGTAATCTGCCATCATGTGCATGTCCCATCTTCCTTGGTAGCGGTCCTCCATAACTTTAATATCTTGGTGAAATCTTTCACCTTGTTCCTCACTCATGTCTCCTAAATTTTCTGGAAAACGGTCTAAGTGGCTGTGTAAATAGTGTATTTTAATACTCATATTGCACCCTAAGGATTTGAAACTATTAAGCATCTTGTTAACCATTTCAACATAGTTTTTTGAGCTTTATGTTTGCCTAGAAAATTTTCTACAACTGCAACAAATGATGTCCAAGCTTCTCGTTCAACTTGATTCATTGAATTTATGAAGGCAGGATCCTTAATTAATTGTCTTATTTGTGGGCCGTCAAATATCCCTGCTTTGAGTTTTTCTGTGCTCAACTGATGCATTTTTACCCCTATATATGCAAAACAAGACCCATTCTTATCAAGAGCCTTTACAAATTGCTTCATTAAGCCCAACTTTATATGTAACGGAGGAAGTATGATTTTTGCTCTTTCAACCAAAGCGTCGTTAATGACATTCTTTTCCCCAACGTCCATGTTTTCTCTCTGAGGCCAATCTTTTCTAACCCAGTGGTGTGTTTTGTCCCTACTATCCCAGAGGCACAAGAAACACGGATATTTCGTGTAACCACTTTGCTGCCCAAGAAGAAAGTTTACCATTTTTAAGTCATCCATTGATGTTCGTAATACTTTATCTTCTGCAAGACCAAAGCTATGGTATTATATTCTTCTTTCAGTTTCGTTGAGTGAGCTAGTGGTATTGAACCATATTTATTCCCATTATGTAGAAGGACACATTTTAAACTTCGCTTTGAACTGTCAATAAATAGGCGCCAATCATCTGGAATATATTCAGAAAGTCCCATTTCTTTCATGAGTCCCCTAATTTCGTGACAAAATACAAGATTGTCTTCTTGAGAAAAGAATGGTAGCAGATCTTTTTCTCTTGTACGGTAAAAGGTAATTTTGGTTCCTTGTTCCAGTAAATTTTTGTCGTTCAACCTAGAAGCTTTTTTCGATAAATTGAGATCCCTGGTGAGATCATTTAATTCATTTTGATTGAAGCGTTGAGGAACTGATGACGTCCCCTCATAGTCACTGTTAGTTTCATTAGCATCAGAACTTTTATTAGCATCAGAAGAGCGTTCAGAGGGAAAATATTCGTCATCAGAGATATGTGGTAGCTGATGAAATGTTGGAATCGGTATTTCATCTGAGTGCGGGATAGGGCGTATTGCCGAGTCTAAATTGGGATAAGTCCACTTACTGCGGTTATTTCGATTGATTCCATTAGTATTTACTAAACAGAAATAACAATCATTGAAGTGGTTTTTTGGTTCTCTCCAAACCATTGGTACGCCGAATTTTAGACATTTTCTTTTCCCGGTAGTCCACTGCCGTAAATGCTCTATACAAGTTTTATATACGAGATGCGGGGCCCACGTTTTGTCCTGATCACCAAGCTTAACTCCAAAGTATCCAAGATACGCTCGCTTTACAAAGTCAGTAATAGTTTGTCTGTTTTGTTGCAACATGTATTCTCCGCATATATAGCAAAACACATCAGGTTGATTTACACAACTTCTTCTTGAACTGGAACCTGAACTCATTTTAATTCTGACGAGACTTACCCGAGTTAGGTGATTAAAAGGGTCAGTTCAGGTACCTGATAGGCAATGGTTCCACTATTTATAGATTTACCTGGAATTTACTCAATTACAGACTGACAATAAAACCATTGTACCTACATTAATGAATATATAATAATTTTAGAACTCTCATAAATGAATATACTGAATAAAAACCACATTGGTAGATAAGTTGATGTATCTAAAAAAGTAGAGCTGATAGAGAAAAACGGATTGCATGTATAGATTTAGCGTCCCAAATATAGTTAAAATCAGCTCTAAAATCCCAGGCACCAAAACAAAAATATTTTTTTGTTGCCCTGTGTAATATCTACAGTAACTAAAGCAGAAACTTTAGATAGAAGTAGCTGTGAGTCTCGACCTAGTATCCTAAAAATAACCACTTTAACCTGCACTGCAACCAAGAAGGCGAAGCAACTACTGGGGAAACTCTACCCGATCCTGAACCGCTCCAGTAAGTTGCTCCCCCGGACCAAGCTATTAGTCTACAACTCCATCGTGAAGGCAGGCCTCACGTACGCCTGCCCCACCTGGTGCCAGCTCTCCAAAACAAGGAGAGCTCAGCTTCAGGTAGTGTAGAACAAGGCCCTGAGGATGATCACGGGAGCCTCGTGGTTCATGAGAAACCGTCAAATTCACAGGGACCTCGGTGTGCCTACCGTAAAGGCACACATGAGGCAAACTCAACAGGAGTTCCTCGAGAAGGCGTCCCAGCACCCCAACCCGTGCATCAGGGACGCCTTCAGACTCCCACCTCAAGCTAGCCGCCAGTTCCCTAGACCGTCGGACCCGCTGCTGCTCTCGGACGAAGACGATGACCCCCCTCGCCCTCCGTGACAAGAAGAATGTCATCCCAGGTTAAGTTTAAATTAGTCTTAATTTAAGTCTTGTTACATCCGTTTAAGTTAGCGTCTTAGTCTTAGTCTAAGGTAGTTTTAGTCTTAGTTCTAAGTCCTAGCTTTAAGAAACTTCATGTATATACCAAACACATTTCCTAGGTTAAGTTAGCATAGGATTCCTATTGTAAGAACTTAGGTTAAGATAGAATAAGTTTACATTTAGTTATAGAAATTATTTTTATATACTTTCAAAAATTATAAGAAAGAGGCCTAGCCTAACTTAGAATCCAATAAAGACAGTGACCACTTTAACTACTTTATCATTTAAATATTTTGTTTGCAACCATCGAACGCAGAGTTCTAAAGTTTAAAACAAATATTTCCAGCAATTCAATTACTTATTCAGAAAGTTCTAAGTGTTTTCTTATAAAGATTAAAGTTTAATGCAATACGACACATATAAAGGCCTGAACGGTAGTTACGTTTAGCGGTAGACCGTATAACACTTTAAAACCTAAAAGCGGGTTTTAAAATTTAAAGGTTAATTAGATATTTTCAAGTGAGCGCTCCTCCCTTACGTGGTGCCATAAATTCTTAAACCACGAAAGAATTTTTCAGAGTTTTTCGTATTAGCCAGTTAGCATTTCCTACAAGAAAAATATATTTTGCTACGAAGCAGCGGTTGTATTTTATTATTAGGATAAATGTGAGTACACTTCCTACTTTCCTAATGCAAGTAACTTAAATATTAAATTACTTAGATGTCTATCGGGAAAAGTTTTTAAGTTTAAATTTGTCACTTGATACGAAGTTTTATTTAATGGTGTTACATTTATTTCAACAGAGAGAGGAATTACGGGTTTAACAAAGTTACCCACCGATATAAAGTCGAGAAATTTGCACATGCAAAATGACCAACAAAGAACACCCCATGAATGCTATATTCTACGCTTTTCCTCCTACGACTATAGTTTCTGAGCCTATACTCTTCATCAGGTAGACTTTAGGCAACGGTATCGACCGTGAAGATTCGAGTACCGTGGAGAGTCAAGTTGGAATGACTTTCACTGGCTTATAGCAATCATGGTAGCTTAAATAAACGAGATACTACTCGTTGGGCAAGATACAGACCCTTGCGCCATCAATCAAGTAACAAACCATATTCCGAAATTTTATTTCGGAATATCGATTTAGTTTACCCTTCCTAACAATGTTAGGTTTATATAGTTGAGCAATTTTTCGAAGTTCGAAAATCTCAACAGATGGCGCAAGGGTCTGTATCTTGCCCAACGAGTAGTATCTCGTTTATTTAAGATGCTATGATTGCTATAAGCCAGCGAGATAATATTCGATCGACCGTTACCACGTCTAGACAGACAACCTTTTGTTAAATGAGCAAAAAGGAAGTTTGACAGTAAAAGTTCAGAAATTCATGAGAAAAGAAATTCAGCTTTGTGCTTTTCAGCGCAAAGCCTTTCCTAGAGCTCTTTTTAGGGCTCTAGGCTACCAAAACTGTCAAATCTCTCCCAAATTGCTTCCTCCTCCGCTCTCTTCTCACAAAGTAGTGTTAAAACCGGTAATTTCAGTGACTGTGGCAATTATTTGCAAATGGAATCATCTCAAAAACCAGGCGAGACTTCTCTATTTGAAGGTATTGAAATAGACTTCACAACACTTGACAAAACACCTACACTAGACACAATCACATATAAACCAAAAACATCAAAACGTAAAAAACTCACAGATATTCCAGCAATTATGGACAAAAAAGAACACACACGCTCACAAAAAATAATCCAACAGCAAGAAAACACTATCGAAGCTTTTCAAGAAACAATAAAAAACCTAAACAAGCAAATCTCAGAATAAAACAAGCTAATCTCAGAACAAAACATCCAACTGGCTGATCTTAGACAGATGCTGTCTAAGATGAACCAACGAATGGCTGAGCTAAAAGACATAACACAAAAAAATTCACAAGCACAAAACACCACACCAAAACAAAACAAGACACAAACACAAAATACCACACCAACACAGTCAAAAACACCACTCTTACCGACACCAACAAATACGACGGATTTTCCAACTTTGGCGCAGCCAAAAATACAAAATCCCTTACATTCAGAACACACAGAACTAAAAATCAAACCACTAAACTTCCCTGTAACGACAAACAAAAAAACATTTCGAAACATTAAACCAACAAACAAACAAAACAAACCAAGACAAAGACGACGACGCCATGGACACGACTTCAGGCGAAAACGCCAAAAAAGACATAATAAAAACTATTCCAATAACTATTAGGGGCGCCGACAAATGGCCCCTAATAACTAAGGACCTTAAAAAACTAGGGTGCCAGCTTGCTTTCAAACCCAAGCAGGTAGCCCTGGGTATACAACTTTCTTTCTTCCGGTGGAAAAAATGTTGAATATATTTATACGCGGACTTAATATGGAAATCAACATCATGGATATAAAACAAGAATATACCGTCTAAAATTGGACAGAGCACGAAAACCCTGCCCAATTATCAAAGTACTCTTGCCAAAATCGCAAGAAAATATATTCAACATCACAGACTTACTAGACCTACCAGTGACTATTGAAACTCAACACCAAATTTCATAAAACAGTGTAAAAAATGCCAAATATACGGACATACTGAAATTAGGTGTTTCGCGGCACCAGTATGTTACAGGTGCCCTGTCGCGCATTATTACAAAAACTGCGAGGCAGTAAAAACCGCTGCTCCAATTTGCTGCAACTGTTAGGGCCCTCACTCTGCCAGTTACAGCAAATGCCAAAAAAATCCAAAAAACATAAACACTCCGAGAACGTTCACCTCAAATACACTAGTGCCAGGAACATCATACGCTAATATGACTGCACCAACACAAAACACGCAAACACCAACACCTCCACCCAAACCACAACCAACAAAAACACCGACGCCACCAACAAAACAACAACTACTAGACCTATTAACAATGACGGACGAAGAAATCGACAAAAAACTCGCAAACATCACAAACAAAATACAGACAAACCCTATCCTAAAAGCCTTCCTTAACAATGCCTAGACACTAGAGTAACCGGATCTCATAGAGGAGGAAAAAAAATGTCGGAATCTTGTTCGTCTGGACCCCACAAAACGATTCCCCTTTCCAGATATTGAGATAGCCGAAATTTGAGCTCGATTAAACGACGTTAACTCGTGCCGCTCATCGCTCAAAGTTTGAAAAAATCCAAATTTTTGGCCAAAAAGCTGACATATGGAGCCATAACTCCAGAACGGTAAATAATAGAAACACGCTTAATATCTCAAAAGAAAGCTAATGTTGTTCTTCAAAATTTATATTCTATACATAATTGTTGTTATTTTAAGTCAAACCGAGTTACAACAGCCTTTAGCCCCAAAAACGTGACCTGGTACCACTAGGAGCATACTTCGTATATTTTGTTATTAAGTGATAAATTTTGCTTTTTTTTGGTATATTTTTGAGTGTAAAGTAGAAATATAATAAAAAAAAACAAGTAATACTGATAAGTCTAATGACATTTTTTATTTTAAAATATAAAAATTAGGTATATAATACATACAAAACAGACACAGAAAAGATACAGACGTAGTACCTACATGAGTTGATAATTTTACATAGTTATCTAATCTATTCTAGAGCTTTTGTTAAAGTAGTTTTTGAAACGTGAGGATATAATGCTCGGCATTTACTTACAACTTGCAGGACATATTGCTTTTGGTCTTCATCTTTTGTCAGAAGGTCGTTAAAGTCGGTTATTAATTTAACACCACGCTCAGCCATATCATTAACTACTTTTAATGTTTTGACAATTTTCAATCCTTCTTGGAAGTCATTATTTTGAGGCCAGGTGTTTGGATGTTGTCTTAGGAAATCTGTTTTTATATTAAATTGGTCAAAGAATGTAAACGTTTCTTTGGTAAGTAAATTTACCAATCCTCTATCAACTACCTCTTTTAAGTTTTCTTTCCTAACTTTTGGATTTACAACCCTAGCGTGCTGTGATGGTTCATCTGTGCTACTGAGCAATTTATTAGCCATTAACAACTTTTCATCGTCTCTAATGGTGGGATCAAAAAACGATAATCCCACCAACTTTGCATTCAAATACCACAAATGGTTCGAAAATTTGGTCAGGGCTATTTCTGCAATGTCGTTGTCACATTCTTTATAGTCTAACAGACTATGCAAAATAAATAAATCTTGCTTTGGTGCAAGATGAGCTTCTTCTTCTTTAGACATCTCAAATTGACGACGAAAAATGAACATTTTTAAGCAGTAAATAGCCTTTGCCATCCACCTAGCGTGATGAATGGCTCCTGGAGTTCTAAAACCCACAACATTGCCGTCTAGTGATCCAACAAATACGAGAACCAACTGCAATAGCTCCTTGTAGTCATCTCTGGGGTGGCTCTCAGTTAATTTGGTCTCGAATTTTGCAGTAACATTTGCAATTACTTCTGGAGTTAGCTGCTTTTGTATTAGATTGTCACTGATACCTGTGTCGTATTTTCCGTTGTCTATCTTGGGCCACGCAGTGAGGAATCTCTTGAAAATGTCTGGATGAGGTCCACTGGTTGATCCCATTTTTGTGTCGAATACTCCTCTTAACAGAATTTCCAAGATATGGTGACGGCAAGCTAGGTATAACAATTCTCTTTCTAACATTTGCTCCAATATGACGCATGCTCCTTTGAGTCTTCCCGTGTTGGATGCTGTAGTGCCGAAGCACATCGCCTTGACGGTGTTGAGAAGACCCCATTCATGTAAGCATTCATATACGGCTACGGCTTGCTCCTCTCCAGAGCTGTTTGCTGTTACAGAAACTCCCAGCAGCTGTTCCTTTTCGCCATATGAAATAGCTATAGCTATTCGCTCACATTGTTCATTTTTTAAAACACCCGGTAAAAGTTTACCGTCCCAATGGACAACCACGGGCTCTTTTTCAGGAATGTTTACTTTATCAAAAATTTTTTTATTATATTGTTCTCTGAACATTTGCCTTCTATCATGTAATAAAGTTTTCGAGACTTTGTACTCAAGAGGGTCAAGGTTTAGTGCTTCTAGAGTAGCTGTTAAAATTCTCGTGGCATTTCTGTCGGATACCTTACATCGATCTAATAAAATGGACAATTTCATGTTTAAAATCTCTTTAACGCCCCTTGCAAATGAAACTTTCATCCTCTTGCTCTCAGATGGTCCTGGATCTTCTGCAGCTTCTTCAGGGATGTCCATTTCCTCCAAGCTCTCAAGTTCCTGGTAGATGCTGTCCTCTTCAGTGTCTTAAAATATCTTCACTAGATAATTGTTCGATCTAACCAGCTCAAAGGCACTTTAGACACTAAACTGAATAAATAAAAGGTCGGTTGTACGCTGAAGTAAAATCACCATCCCTAAAATAGAAATTAGATTCACCCTCCTTTTTACCTGTCAAACGGGTCTTTCTTTGGTAAACTAGTCAGGTAATCCCCATATAATAAAAGATTAAATTTGAACAAAAGGCTCTTTATGTTTGAAAATTGAGTTCCAAAATACTTTTTAACAAAAAAATGTTAATTCCGAGACACATTATGTAAAAACCCGTAAAATTCTTAGAATACTTCCAAACTGGCTCCTACTGGTACCAGGTCACGTTTTTGGGGCTAAAGGCTGTTGTAAGTCGGTTTGACTTAAAATAACAACAATTATGTATAGAATATAAATTTTGAAGAACATCAGCTTTCTTTTAAGATATTAAGCGTGTTTCTATTATTTACCGTTCTGAAGTTATGGCTCCATATGTCAGCTTTTTGGCCAAAAAATTTGGATTTTTTTTAAACTTTGAGCGACGAGCGGCACGGGTTAACGTCGTTTAATCGAGCTCAAATTTCGGCTATCTCAATATCTGGAAAGGGGAATCGTTTTGTGGGGTCCAGACGAACAAAATTCCGACATCGATTTTTTGCGGTCACCCTACTAGACACACACGACACAGGAACGTAAACGCTCCTGTAATACAGCCGCAATAAACACACACAAATACATGCCTTCAAATAAAAAAGTCTAAACTAGTCTCAAAATTTCTCTCTATTAAAATTCTTCTAATTTTCTTCGAAAAACTTCCAAAAACCACAAAACGGAGTATGAGTGCCACAGGCACTATCATCCATAAATCAGGACCCAGCGCATACTCATTAGATAAGCCAGTGAGAGTCATTAAAATTTGACTCTCCACGGTACTCGGATCTGCACGATCGATACCGTTATCTAACGCCTACCTGAAGAGTTTAGGCTCAGAAACTATAGTCGTAGGAGGAAAGGCATGGAATATAGCATTCATGGGTTTTTTGTTGGACATTTTGCATGTGCAAATTTCTCGACTTTATGTTGTAGTGACCAATCAAGTAACAAACCATATTCCGAATTTTTTTTTCGGAATATCGATTTAGTTTACCCACCGATATATGCAAGTTCGGAATAGGTAATTATTGATTAAATCTTGGTATTAGTTATTTCTCTTGTTAATTACACAGGCCGACAAAATTTGGCCAAACCTTTTCCGATGGTTTTTGATGCGCTCAATTCGAGTCCGAGGTCAGAATTTCTCTGATGGCTCCGGTTTTCGAGATATTCTCACCTAGAAGTGCGAAAATCACGGTTTTTCGACATATTTGAGGTTATGTTACATCGAAAGGTAATTTTTAGTGTTCCGTACGGAACACTTATAAGATCACTTCGTTGTCTGTCCCGTCTGTCACACCCGATTTTCTCCGAAACTATTTGTCATAGAAAGTTAAAATTTGGTAATAATATAGGAATTGATGGCCTCATCAGAGCCATGTAGTTTTGAAACTTAAATTTTGACTTAAGGGGTTAGTTTTGGGGGTGAAATCGGAAGTGAAAAAAAAATTGTTTTACTAGGTAATCGAGTGTGGTGTCAAACGAAAGCCTGTGAAGACACGAGTAAAAAATATATATATAATGTAATACTTGCGCGCACTTTTCTTTGTATTATTATTTTTTAAAAATCGCGAAAAATCGCTGTCCATCCGCCTTATCTCGAAAAGTACTTATCAAAAAATTTTGAAAAAATTCTGGAATATTCTCCACGGGGTGTATAGATTGAACGAAAATTATTAGCATTACCTGTAATAATTTATCTGGTATATAAAAAAAAACAGAAATTTCAAGGTCATCAATTTTCAGTAAAGATTGGAAATAAACTTTGTTGAAAACTCATTTAGGGTGTGTTTTGTGAAGTCACTGATCATTTTATACTTCCGTTACAACATTTTTTTATTTTAAAAGCAATCAACCTACGAAACACTAATTGCGCAAGTTCAACTTTCACTTGACCGGTTTTTTCTATAAAACCATTAATGGTGTCCTATAGAACTACTTGTCCTCTTCAAAACGCATTTAGATTTGTCCGGATATCTTTTTTATCTTTGAGAAATCGTATGTTGAAATTAAGCATTTCGACTTATTTCTCGATTTTTGGAAAATAAAAGGCATCGAATAAATACAATTCTTCGGTGCATTAAATTTGGAACGATTGTTTATATATGGTGAAGGATGTTTCAAATTAGACTTATTTTGAGTTTAATAAACAAATAGGAAAGTTAATGCGTCGAAGAATTATATTTATTCGATGCCTTTATTTTCCAAAAATCGAGAAATAAGTTTAACTACTTAAATTCAACATACGATTTCTCAAAGATAAAAAAAAAGGTATCCAGACAAGCCCTAATGCGTTTTGAAGAGGAGAGAGTAGTTCTTTCGGACCCCGTTAATGGTTTCCCCTTCGATGCAACATAACCTCAAATATCTCGAAAAACCGTGATTTTCGAAATTTTAGGATAGAATATTTCGAAAACCGGAGCCATCAGAGAAGTCGTGACATCAGATTCGAATTTCGCGCTTCAAAAACCTCAGGAAAAGTATGTTCTGGTTTCTGGGCAAAAAATTTGTCGGCCTGTGTTATTCATTTTCTGCCAAAGCTCTTGTATATTTGGTTCTTTCTGTATGTCATAGGTTTATTATCAAAATCGGAATATTATATTCATACTAGTAACATTATAATCTTACGGATTATTGTCAATTATCTCTAAGTACTACAATATTACGGACTAGTTTCAGTATTATTATAATAATACTGTTCCTGAACTAATCTGAGCTAACCTGAATTAACTTTGTGGTTCAACTCCACAACAAAAATTACACTCCAGAACAACTGTTAATTCTTTACAAAGCTCAAATTCGGCTAACTATGGAATGCTGCTCCCATGTTTGGGGCTCCGCTCCCAAACGCACACTGCATTTGTTGGATTCTGTTTCGAGATGAGCTGTTCATCTGACTGGAGACCCGGAACTGGCCGGCGGCCTTGATTCGCTGGAACATCGAAGAATGGTTGGCGGCTTGAGTCTGTTCTACAAGTATTTTCATGGAAAGTGTTCGAAGGATGTAGCCCGCTTATTCCTTCCAGAACGGTGCATCTTAGAAATACACGTTGCGCTAATACTTCACATCCGTATCCGTTCTAAATTAAAAATTAAAACTCTCTATTAAGGGGTAAGGCCACTCCACTCCAGAATGGTTGGCGGCTTGAGTCTGTTCTACAAGTATTTTCATGGAAAGTGTTCGAAGGATGTAGCCCGCTTAATTCCTCCCAGAACGGTGCATCTTAGAAATACACGTTGCGCTAATACTTCACATCCGTATCCGTTCTAAATTAAAAATTAAAACTCTCTATTAAGGGGTAAGGCCACTCCAGATCCCAGGTAATTTTTTTCTAGAGTATAATAAAAAAACAGTCGAAAAACTTAAAGTACTTTATTAAACAAATATTTAAGTGTACAAAATTTTTTTTTTTACCTTTTTAATTCAAAATGGCCGTTTCAGAAACCAAGACGACAAGGCACCGTTCATGCGGGGCCTGAAACGGGCCAAACGAATGCTCTCGTAGATTTCAACCTAAAACAAAAAAACCAAAAAATTTTCATTAATATATGTCAAAAACTAGTGCATAACTTACGGAAATTTGAAAATATCTAATTTTGCGGTAAATTATAAACTTCCTTTTTTAACAATTTCTCGTGAAATTTTTGGGTGATGATGAACGTTTTTTTTTTTTTTTCAAATATGTGCCATTTTTCGAAAAAACGAGATTTTTAAATTTCCCCTACAGCGCTACAGAAACGATGCGTGTGCGAAAAAAGCGTTTCATGTTGGTCTTGAATCACGGCAAGTTGTATTCGGTGAGAGACACAATCTTTGTCAAATCATACTCTAATTTCTTTCAAATTCTTTTATCGTGTAATCAAAAATTACGTGGTATATGTGGATATTTTAAGAAAATGTTATAGACCATTATATTGCAAGGCTTATCTCTCCCTTGTGAGCTTGTCAACTTTCCCTTTGTATAGACGTTTTAAAACATTTCAGACCTATTTGGAAATTCAAGAAATGCTGCTTCGTGTATTCTCTTGGTAATAGTTTTGGTATCAAACTTCCAACGCATATAAAGTTCAATAAAATATTTTATTGCTTGATATTTGTGAATTGATTTGTCAGGATTCTGGCGGAAAAATCGTTAAATATTTGGATTATTTAATGGTGTGGGTAAACTAATGCTTTATTTTATGCTGAATAATATGAGAAACTGGACGGTGAGATATTATACTTTTTTTTTTGCGCTTGACCGATGTGCCTATTTACTTTTTATTTATTTGAATAGTTTAAATATCACAGTATGTATAACATTACACCATTGCAAGTCGGACTTGCGCAATTAGTGTTCCGTACGTTGACTGTTTCTGAAACAAAATTTTTTGTCACAGAGATATAAAATGATTAACGACTTCACAAAACACGCCCTAAATGAGTTTTCAGTAAAGTTTTTTTCCAATTATTACTGATGACCTTGAAATTTTTGTTTTTTTTATATATACCAGAAAAATTATTAAAAGTAATGCACTTGTGACAATTTTCTTTCAATCTACACCCTGTGGAGAATATTTCAGAATTCAGTACTTTTCAAGATAAGGGGGGACTGCGATTTTTCGCAATTTTTAAAAAATAATACGAACAAAAGTGTGCACAAATATTACATTATATATATTTTTGACCGTATTATTCGTTCGCTGTTATAGTTTCTCACTGTGTCTCTTTGTTTTCCTAGGCACCATTCTATTCCCTTGTTCTCCTTTCCCGCCCTTCCATTCATATCTCCCATTATTATTATCTTATTGCTTGTATTGTCTATCTCTTCCTGTAAATCATTAAAAAATTTGTCCTTTTCCTCAATTCTTGCGTTGTCATTTGGTCCATAGTACACAATCAAAGTGCAGTCTTCGCCCGCTTCATCTTCTTTTATTGCTATCGAGAGTATTCTTTCATTTACAAACCTTCTTTTACATTCTTCATCTTCTCTTCTTTGACCACCATGGCCACTCCTGCCCCTGCATTTTCTTCTCCTTTTACTCCTGAGCAGTACATCCAATAGGTAATCTTTTGCATCCATTCCCTTTCCTTCTTGTTTCTCTGATTTCTACATAGTGCATTTCTATTTTTTCCAGTTCCTCTGCCAGTTCATCCTATTTTCCGTTTATGCCCCTAACATTCCATTTTCCCAATCTAATTTCTTTTCCGTTTATACCCCTAAATTTCCGTGTTCTCAATTTACTAACTCGGTAATTATTTCCTATTTCTTTCTTCCTATCCATTTCTTTGATTATCTTCTTATTTATATTCCTTTCATTAGTCTTCTCTTCCGTATCCTTTGTCTTTGCCAGGGTCGTCGTCGATCTACCCATCTCTATCCTTTTCTCAGTTTTTTGGCTTAATGATCGTAGTGTTCTTTGTTTGTTCCTTCAGTTTTTCTTCTTCAGTGTCACATTTATATTCTCTTTCTTCGATTAAGATTTTCTGATATCCGATTTTCACTCTCTTTCCATTCTTTCTCTCGTTCTCTGCTATATGCTTCAATTTATTTTGAATTTCCCGTTCACCCTTTATTAAATCGTTGTTTATGTAAACTCTGTCTCTCTCCAATTTGTCAGTTTGTTTTTATTTTTCATCACAACTTCCTTATCTCCTGAGTTTCCAAGTTCTATCTTGCATATAATCTCTCTCATTTTCATCACATCCTTAATCTGTACCTTTGTGTCCATACTTCCCGATAATACAATATTATTCCTTACGTTTCCCGTTTCCAGTCCACTCATCCTCGAATCCATATTTCTCATGTTTTCTCTAATTGTCATATTTTCCTCTTTTAATCCTTCATTCTCCTTTCTTAGTTCTTTCACCTCTTGTTGGTATCTCTTCTGATCCTGATTCATTTCCTTCATATCTAACATTAACTCTCTGATCATTTCTGTTAGATTGTCCCTCTTATTTTTTCCTTCATTTTTCTCTTTCTTTGGGGTTTCTATCAGCTTTTTACTCCTCTTGTATATTCATATGGGCTCTTTCCTTTCCTCGACTCTTCCTCTTTTCGAGTCTCCTAATGTATAATCATCGTTATCCATTGTTATTTCTGGTGAAACATATGTTATCAAAACTTTTCGTATGCTCCTCGTATATTCTATTTTCAAACCCGGGAGAAGACAAGGACAAAAATTATTGTTTTTATCTGTTATCACCGTATACATAGTAAACAAAATAATCAAGGTCGTCGTTCAACGCTTCTTTAGCTTCATACAATTTCCCAGAATGATTCCCATAGACATAAAATCTTTTTTTTTAACTTATTGTCTTAATTGTAACATTACACTCTGCTTTATTTCTAGTCCCTCTCGTTCGCAATCGACCAAAACAATTAAATAATTCAATATATCGAAACAGTACCGTAATAATGCTCGTTGAACGAGTTGACCACTGCCGGGCGTTCGATTTCAATGTGTACACTTCGCGTCCGGAACTCGACCTTAGGATATGAAAAAGGGTAAAATCCCTACTCAGGCGGGGAGGTGAAAGATAAAAATAACCGGTCAAGTGCAAGTTGAACTTGCACAATTAGTGTTTTTAAAATAAAAAATTTTTATTAGGGTGGTATAAAATAATCAGTGACTTCACAAAACACACCCCAAATGAGTTTTTAACAAAGTTTGTTTCCAATCTTTACTGAAAACTGGTGACCTTGAAATTTTGTTTTTTTTTTCTATAAAAGATAAATTATTAAAGGTAATGATAATTTCCGTTCAATCTATACCCCGTGGAGAATATTCCAGGATTTTTTCAAAATTTTTTGGTCAGTACTTTTCGAGATAAGATAGGGGACAGCGATTTTTCACGATTTTTTAAAGTAATACGAAGAAAAGTGTGCGCAAGTATTACATTATATATATATTTTTTATTCGTGTTTTCACAAGCTTTCATTTGACACCACACTCGTTGACCTAGTAAAAAAATTTTTTTTTCACTTCCGATTTCACCCCTCAAAACGAATCCCTTAAGTCTAAATTTATGTTACGGTAATATAAAATGATCAGTGACTTCACAAAACACACCCCAAATAAGTTTTCAACAAAGTTTATTTCCAATCTTTACTGAAAACTGGTGACCTTGAAATTTTGGTTTTTTTCTATACCAGATAAATTATTAAAGGTAATGATAATTTTTGTTCAATCTATATCCCGTGGAGAATATTCCAGGATTTTTTCAAAATTTTTTGATCAGTACTTTTTGAGATAAGATAGGCGACAGCGATTTTTCACGATTTTTTTAAAAGTAATACGAAGAAAAGTGTGCGCAAGTATTACATTATATATATATATTTTTTTACTCGTGTTTTCACAAGCTTTCATTTGACACCACACTCGATGATCTAGTAAAAAAATTTTTTTTTCACTTCCGATTTCACCCCTCAAAACGAATCCCTTAAGTCAAAATTGAACTTTCAAAACTACATGGCTCTGATGAGGCCATCAATTCCTATATTACTACCAAATTTCAACTTTCTATGACAAATAGTTTCGGAGAAAATCGGGTGTGACAGACGGACAGACAGACAGACGGACAGACAGACGGACAGACACCGAAGTGATCTTATAAGTGTTCCGTACGGAACACTAAAAATATATATATATTTAATTAAATTTTGCTTCTTGAGCACAGAGCGTTTACAAGCCAACAAACCAAACTAAAACTAAAGATCCCTGAAGACACATCGTGTGGTCATAAGCAAAACCTTAAATCCTAAGAACCATAGTTTCTTATAATTGTACGCTATTAAATTATTTAGGTAAAACGTAATAAAATAAATGCTACGTTCGACTTAGAATATAACTGAAACGAAGCTATAGATTTTAATACTGTAAAACACGTTGGCGCGAAGGAAAGCCAGAAGTTATTAAATAACTTAAGGTAACTTAACTACTATCTGATTTGCAACCTAGCAACCTGCAGCTATTAGGAAGAAAATCGCCTACCTAAATAACTTCCGAAATGTTACTCAGAGACAAACGTATGAGAGTAAGACTAGATTAAATGGAAAACTGTTTAATCTCGCAGCTCTTAATGAAAATTAATTGGACGAATTAAAACGTATGTAGTTGAAGTAAATTTCCATCTAAAGTCTAGTTTGCTTTTATAGAACTGATTAACAATATGTATGTTAATTTACTTCAAATAAATCGATCTAAATTCAAATTGGCCCATTACAAATTTCGCCTGATAATGCTATTAAGTTAGCAAATCGATTTGTTAGATGTAAATGTTGTTAATTTGTCTCTTGGTCATGTAATATTAGCGAACCATCTTCGAATTTAATTTGAAAAATGGATAACAGTAATTCATAATTTTTTTTAAACCTTATAATTTCTATTTATTTACAGTCATTGTAGAACTTAATGTAATAATGATAGTTTTGAGTGTTAAAATCGGACATACACCGTTTGTCCAAAAAGTGCTCCCATGTTTGGGGCTCCGCTCCCAAACACACACTGCATTTGTTGGATTCTGTTCCGAGATGAGCTGTTCATCTGACTGGAGACCCGGAATTGACCGGCAATCTTGATTCGCTGGAACATTGAAGAACGGTTGGCGACTTGAGTCTGTTCTACAAGTATTTTCATGGAAAGTGTTTGAAAGATGTAGCCCGCTTAATTTCTCCCAGAGCGGTGCATGTTAGAAATACACATCGCGCTAATACTTCACAGCCGTATGAGGTTCAGCTTGTTACTCCGCGTACAATGCTTTTTAAGCAGTCTTTTATATGGAGAATATCATCCCTTTGAAATAATTTGCCCAGGGCTGTGTTTCCCACCGAGTACAATTTACAGCGATTCAAGAACAACGTGACGCTTCTCCGCACATATGCCGCTCCCGGAGCGCTTTAGGGACTTCCCTGTAGCACGTGTGCTAGACCCATAAAAAAAAATGTTGACCCGTCATGTGGTGCTTGATTTTCGAGAATAAGAAAAAAAGTCACTAGAAGCTAAATCAGGGGATAATGAGGATAGTTTTTTTTTTTTTTTTTTTTTTTTTTTTTTTTTTATGGGTCTAGCACACGTACTACAGGGAAGTCCCTAAAGCGCTACAGGAGCGACACGTGTGCGGAGAAAGCGATTCACGTTGTTCTTGAATCGCTGTAGATTGTACTCGATGGGAAACACAGTCCTGGGCAAACTATTCCAAAGGTATGATGTTCTCCATATAAAAGACTGCTTGAAAAGCGTTGTACGAGAAGTAACAGGCTGAACCTCATACGAATGTGAAGTATTAGCGCGACGTGTACTCCTAACATGCACCGCTCTGGGAGGAATTCAGCGGGCCACATCCTTCGAACACTTTCCATGAAAGTACTTGTAGAATAGGCTCAAGTCGCCAACCGTTCTTCGATGTTCCAGCGAATCAAGGCCATCGGTCAGTTCCGGGTGTCCAATCAGACGAACAGCTCTTCTCTGGATAGAATCCAACATATGCAGTGTATGTTTGGGAGCGGAGCTCCAAACATGGGAGCAGTATTCCATAGTTGGTCGAATTTGAGCTTTGTAAAGAATTAACAGTTGTTGTGGAGTGTAAAGCTTTCTGGTTCGAAACAATATTCCCAACTTTTGAGAAGCTCTCCTTGCTATCCCTGCAACATGTTCATGCCAGGACATATTTGCTCCCAAATTAACGCCTAACAGATTGAGTGACGATGTTAGAGGGATGGAGTGCCCTGACATAACTATGTCGGGTTCTGCAACGTTAACTTTTTTAGAAAAAACTGCCGCCTGGGTTTTTGTAGCGTTAAATTCCACTTGGTTACTGTCACCCCAAGATAGAATTTCTTCCAGGTCTTTGTTAAGTTGAATGACTTCCTGCTGTCTGCGGATATTCGTCTGAGTAGTCGATGTCCGAGCATTCAAAGTGAATGAAGAGATAAGTGTACTCTCATCTGCAAAGCTGTAGATTGGATTCTCGGTCTTTTCCAGCAGATCGTTAATATAAATAAGGAAGAGAGTAGGAGATAGTATGGAACCTTGGGGCACACCTGCGTTGATAGTGAAGGTGTTAGAAAGAAATCCGTCGACTGCCACTCGTAAAGAACGCTCTCTGAGGAAACATGAGAGCCACAAACAGAACTTTTCAGACATACCATAAGAACGTAAATTAACCAACAGCCCATCGTGCCAAACACGGTCAAATGCCTTGGATATGTCAAGAGCAACCGCTCGAGTTTCTCCAAAGTGTTCAATTGCGTTGTTCCAAACATGTGTTACATAAGTCAGAAGATCTCCTGTTGATCTATTTTTACAAAAGCCATATTGGTGATCACTAATAATGTTGAATCCTTCAAGATATTTTAGAAGATGCTGATTGATAGCCTTTTCCATGACTTTCGATATTATTGAAAGCAGTGCGACTGGTCGGTAGTTATTTGGCAAGGTCTTCTTGCCTTTTTTAGGTATCGGCTGAACTGAACAAACACTTGTTTTCGCGCAAAAAACTGCCCTGCAAGAAAAAAACCTTTGCTTTCCATCGTTTCGATCGAACTCGCTCAAGCTCTATAACATCCAAGTAGTACCTGGCATTCACTGTAGTGCCCTCGTGAACAAATTCTTTGTTGATAATTTCTTGTGCGTCAAGAAATGCGACGAGCACTGTCTTTGTTCCTGACTTGAAGTTTCAGTTGGTGGGAACAACCTTTGCACACTTTCCTTTTGTTCAAAACATTTCGAATAATGTCTTGAGCTTCTCTGCCATCAGTCTGCATGAAAGATGACAGTCGGTTTGGAGAAGACGACGAATTTTCACGTTTGCGTCTGCCGAACTTACGCTAGAATGCACCTTGAAAGACGATGTATATTTTCTGTTAAAAAAGTAATCGACTCTAATTTTTTTCAGACAAAGTAATATTAATATCGTGGCGCAATTTTGCAGAATGATGCGCATGCTTCAATTTTCGGGAATTATTCAGGCTCATTAATTTCTGTAAGGTAGTTGCTGTGCGAGATATTATAGTGCAAGTTCGTCGCATTTCAATTTCTCCGGAAATAACGAAAGGTGCAGAGAATTACTTTATTAGGTTTTATTAGACGCTCAGTGATACTCAAGTTGAAGTAATTAGTAAAATTCGACAGGTTTTTTTGGCCTGCCTGATGAAAATACTCCAATAAAGCGGCACAACTCGGAACGCAACTGTCATCGAGCGAGTACGAACATGAATAATGGAGCCGGTGAAATATCGTACATATGATTTTACGGGATGATGGTGCTAACACAGAAACAACAGCAAGTACGCCTTGAGGTCGCATGGCATATATTGGACACTACCAACATGAATCCTGAATTATTTAACAGGATAACTGGAGATAGGTAGTTACTCAAAAACAAGAACTCCGTCATCAGAGACTCGAAGACACGAAAAAGCACAGCGGGTTTGTAGTAAAATCAAGGTGATACTGACTGCCTTCTTGTACTGCCATAGCCTTGTGAATCACGACTACCGACAGGCAAGATAAACACTTACTATGAAGTATTATTAAGATCTTCTCTTCAATTTGTAGAACGGTGTAGTAGCCGAACCGTGGTTGCATCATTACAATGCTTTGTCCCACTCAGTCCAACTAATTCAGGTTTTCTTAACCAAACATGAAATTTCTATCATCAACCAAACTCCTTACTTTCCAGACATGGCTTCTGGTTACTTACGAAAATAGATGCAGAAAGAGACATAGACAAATCCTTTCGGTAGGCCAAGTGTGTTTTTGCAAGGTACCGTCTGTCAAGTAAAAACGTGTCCGCTCATATTCTTGAAAAAATGTGTTTCGAGAACATTTTTCGCCAACAATGTATTCTTTGGTGTGCTAACAACGGCGCCATTACCTTAGTAAGTTGCCGGCCATATTCGAGGCATGCTGTCGAAGTCAAAGTCCTTAGAGTATTTCCTCTGAGCGTCCTCTTTACAAGAGACCAAACGTTTTCAATAGGGTTGGCTTCTGGCGATTGTGAGGGTCAGACTAGTATCTTATTGTGGGCCCCAGTGAACCCCCACGCGACGTGAGTTTCGCCCAGCAAAGGCTTCTTCAACGTGCTTCGGACTTTGACATCATGAGCACGAAGATGTTGTCGAATGGTCTCACGGGACATATTCAAACCCGATTTTCTAAGTTTCGCCGCTCCTTGACGCAGCGTCAATTTTAGACACAATTCGTTTTTCGACTTTGCCCACAGAATCATATTTTGGCAAGTCGTCGACAATTTTCATCTCGTTAAAACGATCTCACTTCTTTACAAACTACACCGACTTTTTAATGTGTGTCATGTGGAATGTGTCAGTTTAGGCCCCAATGGATGAGAACAAAGAAAGACTGCCTCAAACCGACGCGCAAACAAGTGACTTATTTGGGATTTTACGTGATTTCGACGAAAGTTCGGAATTGACTGATACTTTCACTAAATTACGTCACAGACTCCTTTACCGATTTCTTGAAGCTAGAATTACATCTACCAAAAATGAATTATCACAGACGCGTTCTTACTTGACAGACTGTACCTACCTCGAACGAAATTTGTGGCCCAAACCTGTCAAGTACATCACTTATTTTTCCCTAGCTACGGGGTTCGGCAGACCTTGTATTTGCAGGGCAGATTTTCATTTTAAACAAACAAATGTTTTGTATTTGGAATGACTAAAGAAAATAAACGTTTAATATATGGATTAAGACAAATAAATTTTCTGAGGCTGATTGTATTTTTATACTATTTAAGGCCTAAATTACGTCTCTATACCAGAGCTGCTACACTCAATTGTTGTTTTATTTTTCATGCATTTTTACTTTGAATGTCCCAATTAGATGCTTTGGTATTCAAATTTTCTATTGAATTCAAAACTTAAGCACATCTTCACAGTTGTTCATTGGTCAGGACACATCGGAGTAGGGAGCTTGTATATTACCGTGTTATCACCATAGATTGCGCATTGGAGACCTGCTTACAGCTACTGTCGGGTATGGCCCAATTTTTTTGGTATCTTCACACTGTCAAAGCAGAAGAGATTGTCGACAGCCTTTGTCCATCACTCATCACTGCTGTAAATGCTTTTACCAACATTCAGTTGAAGTGCAATTTGATGTAGTTTTTTTCTCTAATTGAAAGTTTACGTATTTCCAGAACTATAGGCCTTATTATTAAGACTTAATTTTTTTTTTCATCTCTGTATAACATGTTCCAAGGTTGACAAAGTTATAAATAACATAAATTAATGTTCGTAAACACCAAAATGATGGATTATCAAGTTATTTAGACAACACCCCTGTCTTGATTGTTTATGTAAAGTATAAGAGCAAATAACAAAATTTAGAGATTAGTTGACAAATTCAGTGGGTGTAAAGTAAATTAGGGGAATAGTATTGATTTTTATGAAAACATTTGTAAACAGAAAGCGTCACTGATTAGACATTCTGACTACTAAGTGCCAATATTTAATTTAAAGCACGGTGGTAGTTTGACAAACAATGGCCCATATACCATGTTTACTAGAGATTGGTTAATATGTACCTCAGGCTAGCTATTTTAAACGGACGGATGCAGATAGGCACTATTTATCAATTTCTTGAAGTTTACCACTGGTGTCAGTTGATAACAAGAATTTAGAGTCGGTCAAATAAGAACTTATCGCGCATTGTTTTACATCATTCGATAGTAAAGGATTGCGATTAAAATGCTAACAATTCAGTAGCTCGTCTAGTTCCCATCAACGTCGATGATCGCCTGACCTTTTCGGGGTATACTTCCGAAGAAATTTTCCGCGTGTTATTGGGGCAAAGATTTCCAAATTGCCCGGATTTGCCGTGACAACTATATACACCATTCTACTTTCTGCCTGATATATGACCACATGTTATCGATTGGGTTTACGTCGGGCGACTGAGATGGCTGATCTAGTGTGACGATAGCGGATTTCCCTTTCCTCTGGAAACACGATTTACTCCGTTGTTTGGGACCAATATGCTCTTGAAGAATCCGCTTCTCATTTTTATTGCCACACCACTATTTGACAATCGTTACTAATGCTTCTTGTAAATCTCGAGCGTTTTTTCAGCGTTCATATTGAAAATAAAGATGAAAAGTCTTCCAAAATCTTTTTCCGAAAGACATCCCCAAACGTGGGTCTTCACAGGATGTTTCTCGAAGCGCTGCACTAATCGGGTAGTGGAAATAACATAAGCTGAAAATAAAGCTTGATCGGAAAAAATTCCATTGCTCCAGTCTCGATCTATTCTCTCCGCACGTAACTCGTTTCTCTCTATGTTTCTCGCTCAACAATGGTTTCTTGACTGTACTCCATCACTTTAAATTGTTAGCCCGGAGATGAGTGCGAATTATTTAATGCGATATATCTAAACCCTTCTGCTTTAGTTTTTGCGCCCCTTGGCGCAAAGTTAATTGAGTATTTCGGGAAACACGTTAATAATCATTTTTTCGTCCTGTTTCGACACTTTTCCTCTCGAAGCACGTTCTCGCAAATCAACATTTTGTAACTGAGAGCATGGTTTCACACACTAGCTAATTAATGCCCTCAACTTGCTCATATACTTAGTAGCCGTTGTAGGTGTCATTCTCATACCTTTGGATGATTACATAGGAACATAGCCCAGAACCACAAATAAGTTTATAAATGAATCTCTTTCCACAAAGCATTGTGTGGAAAGGTATAAATAACCTAAAAAAAAATTCTTTTACTGACTATAAGTTAGAGGCGACACGAAAAATAATAACGTATATTAGGTATATAATTTCACAAATAATTAATATAATTGTAGAAAATATCTAACACTATAAGAGAACAAGCTATGGTCATTAATAACACAGGTCTGCGATAAAAAAGTTTTCGAATAGTCTCACATGAAACAAATAAATTTTGACCTGCTCATTCCACATATAAGCTTCGTTTTAACGTATCACGTCATGATTTTTTATTCATATATACATTGTAACATTCATTTTTTCCTA
Source organism: Pachyrhynchus sulphureomaculatus (assembly GCA_019049505.1). Lineage (NCBI taxonomy): Eukaryota > Metazoa > Arthropoda > Insecta > Coleoptera > Curculionidae > Pachyrhynchus > Pachyrhynchus sulphureomaculatus. The sequence goes on from CM032450.1 coordinate 33,536,543, forward strand.
GATTTTAAGATCATCTTACAACATCGTTTTTATTTCTATAATTTATATTTTATTACAGTTTTTTATATTTGATTACGCAGTGAGTTTAAATTTTTGAGTAGTGTAACTTAAAGCAGTGATTTTAAATTTTTGAGCAGTGTAACTCAACCGTGTGTAATGCGTGTTGCCGACTTAACTCATTTCATTTGCATTGAATGCGTCTGATTTACAATTCTGAGCTCCGGAAGTGAACCATTTCAAAGACTTCACTTTGAAGAAGGGGCAAAAGATATATAAACGGCCATTTGAAATTTTTAAGGGCTGCCGTAGTGGCTTTTTCCCTCCGTGATGCAGTAGTACAGTAACGGTTTTTTTTTTATCACCAAGCGGATGTCGTGTCTAGCTCTCAAGTTTTAGGCCTTCTTCCATTCTTAAAATATGCTGCCCATCCGAAGGCATTTCGGGTCAAAAAGTGATTAGCTACCCAAATGAAAATAGGAGAGTAGTGGCTGAGACAATATTTTTGATGAGAATCTCACCAGGAGAGGCCAAGCAGCTTATGGAAAACCCACGAGGAGGAGCCAATCAGTAAGTCAGTAGTATACCAGTTTAAATATCTCACTTCCTGTCTACAACGTGTGTTTCCAACGATTACTCAACACACGTGTAATCCGCGAAGTTGATTTTACAAGCTTTTATATCGTGGCTTTTACAGCCATTTGCTTAGAACTTAATAATTCTAATTTAGAGACTCTATGCGATAATGTGCACTCTCACAGTATACAAGATTATTTATTTAGTAGATGTAATTTTACGAGTGTAATAAAAGTAGGAATTTTTATTTTGCTAATATACTCTTTTTTATTTAAGTGTAGGGTTTCACTAAAACTCCTGCTCTTTCTTTCAGGCAGTATAGGTTGTACGTAAATTAATTTTATTTCAACAATTAATAACTCTTCAGTAATTTTTCATTTTTAGAATTAACCTTAGAACCTTTTTATTCTAAAATGAATGGTGCCCAAAAACAGTACAACTAAATTTTAAACAACTATAGAGACTATTTTCAAAAGACGCACAAAAATTATCTCTTATCCATGTTCTGCTCCAGTAAAAGAAAAAAAACGCGCTACCTGATATCTTAATTCTGTCCTCTATTAGTATTAACATCCACTCAATCCATTCTCAGAATTAAGATATACATAAGGGGCAAATAACGACTTATATTTAATAAATAAAATCTTTATTAAAAATAAAGAAACGTGAGGCTATATAAATAGCCCCGCAAAACAGACGTTACAACATGTAGATATTGTTTTTAAAATAATTCTATTAAAATTATTAAATATTTTAATCAGTTCTAAAGGAGTAAATTCATGTTTACTTTGATAGTATACTTTATTTTATGATCTATGATATACCCACTACACATACTCATAGTATATCCGTCTCTCTCTAAATCATAACAGTTACTATAGAACTTTTCAAGCAGTCTACGCGCGTCACTAAAAGTGACAGGTATACATGTGTAGGATGAAACTTGTTCTTTTTCCTTATCCATAATTATGACCTCTCGGTCTTGCAAAAATAGTCCAGAAGTATTTTGTTACATTTGTGGACAATATAGAGCAGTTAAACAAAGGCCAAATATAACAGATCTTGTGAAAAATGCATATTTTGCTTACTTCGGAATTAGGTTAGGTCACGAAGATCAGCAGTGTGTTCCACATAAAGAATGCCAGTTAGGGACAGGCCACAAGGTTGATTTTAACAGTTGCAATTCGCCGGCCCCATGGGTGCCACGTACCCTCACGATTGACCAAAAATAGCAACGTATCGAAGACTGAGAACCCTGTTTGACACTCTTTCGGCATAATCCAAAGGAGTTTTTACGTCGATTCGGAACAATGGACGAAATGTGGATCCACTACTAGACTCCTGAGTCTGAGGCAATACGCAGAGTAGCTGGAACCGCATAAAAGCCGACTGAAGTGTACAAAAACACAAACATCAGCTGGAAAGGTTTTGGAAAGTATTTTTTAGGATACACATGGAATAATACTGATCGACCATCTTGAGAAGGGGCAAACAATTTCCAGAGACCATTATGTTGGCTTCTTGTAATCAAGAAAAAATGGCCGCGAAGAAAAAAGTGTGGTTTCACGAAGATAATGCATCAGTTGACGACTCTATAAAATCGATGGTGAAACTAGACCAATTGGGCTATGAATTGCTTCCTCGTCCGCCTTATTCACCGGATTTGGCCTCCAGCGATTATTAAGACTTTCCAAGTTTAAAAATGTGGCTTCAAAGAAAGGAACTTGACTCAAATGAAAAAGTCGAGTGGGAAAGAGCGGATTATTTTAGAGAGCTCAGCAAATCGTATTATATTAAAGGTATCCAATTGTTGGAAGATCGCTGGAAGGGAATGTTGAAGACCACCATTACCCACCAATCCGAAGATTTACAGGGTCACCGTAAATCCGCCGTTAGGTTCTTCTGTCCATAAAATGCTTTCGACATCGAGTATCCCACCAATCAGTGACAGAGAGGCGCCTAAGCCGCGCAAAATTTGGCACTACAAATCTGCTAAATGGGAAGATCTCATGGAATATTTTCGAACTTTCCCTTGGATGGACGTTTGTTTTCGACCAGACAACTCATCTGACTGCGCCAGGGAGGTCTCCGATGTTATTTTGGCTGGTATGGAAGCTTACATCCCTTTTTCGAAGAAATGCCCCTCCAACGCCAAGCCCTGGTTTGACCGAAAATGCAAAGAAGCTGTTGTTTCTAAACATGTTGCTTACCGACAATGGCCTGATAATCCTAACACCATAAATCGTAACACCTTTGTTCGTGTCCGGAACAGATGCAAAGGAATTATTGACGAAACCAAGGAGGCACACAATCAACGAATTAGAAACAAACTTCTCGCTTGTCCCAACAATTCCAGGTCCTTTTCGGCAGTCGCTAAGGCAGTTAGTCAACATTTTACCAAATCCACCATATCACCACTCACATGGTCGGATAATTCTATTGCAACGACACCTGTTGAGAAAGCGAACTTATTGGATGAACTATTTGCTTCACATTCTACTGTCGATTTCCAAAGAAAAACACATCTACTATTCCCATATTGCAGTCAAGGATGCCCGATGTTGTCGTCAGATAGCCGATACCTAAAAAAGGCAAGAAGACCTTGCTAAATAACTACCGACCAGTCGCACTGCTTTCAATAATATCAAAAGTCATGGAAAAGGTTATCAATCGGCATCTTCTAAAATATCTTGAAGGATTCAACATTATTAGAGATCACCAATATGGCTTTCGTAAGCATAGATCAACAGGAGATCTTCTGATTTATGTGACACATGTTTGGAACAATGCAACACTTTGAAGAATCTCGAGCGGTTGCTCTTGACATATCTAAGGCATTCGACCGTGTTTGGCACGATGGAGTATTGGCTAAGCTACACTCTTATGGTATGTCTGAAAAGTTCTGTTTGTGGCTCTCATGTTTCCTCAGAGAGCGTCCTTTACGAGTGGCGGTCGACGGATTTCTTTCTAACACCTTCACTATCAACGCTGGTGTGCCCCAAGGCTCCGTACCTATTCTCTTTCTCATTTACATTAACGATCTGCTGAAAAAGACCGGGGATCCAATCTACAGCTTTGCAGATGACAGTACGCTTATCTCTTCATTCACTATGAACGCTCGGACATCGGCTACTCAGGCGAATATCCGCAGAAAGCAGGAGGTCGTTCAACTTAACAAAGACCTGGAGGAAATTCTATCTTGGGGTGACAGTAACCAAGCGGAATTTAACGATACAAAAATCCAGGCGGCAGTTTTTTCTAAAAAAGGCAACGTTGCTGAACCCGACATAGTCATGTCGGGGCACTCTATTCCCCTAGCATCGTCACTCAATTTGTTGGGCGTTAATTTGGGAGCAAATAAGTCCTGGCATGAACATGTTGCAGGCATAGCAAGGAGAGCTTCTCAAAAGTTGTAAATATTATTCCGAACCAGAAAGCTCTACACTCCAAAACAACCGTTAATTCTTTACAAAGCTCAAATTCGACCAACTATGCAATACTGCTTCCATGTCTGGGGTTCCACTCCCAAACACACACTGCATTTGTTGGATTCTGTTCAGAGAAGAGCTGTTCGTCTGATTGGTGACCCGAAACTGACCGGCGGCTTTGATTCGCAAGAACGGTTGGCGACTTGAGTCCCTTCTACAAGTATTTTCATGGAAAGTGTTCGAAGGATGTAGCCCGCTTAATTCCTTCCAGAGCGGTGCATGTTAGAAATACACATCGCGCTAATACTTCAAATCCGTATGAGGTTTAGCTTGTTACTCCGCGTACAACGCTTTTCAAGCAGTCTTTTATATGGAGAACATCATCCCTTTGGAATAATTTGCCCAGGGCTATGTTTCCCACCGAGTACAATTTACAGCGATTCAAGAACAACGTGAATCGCTTTTTCCGCACACATACTGCTTCTGGAGCGCTCTAGGACTTCCCTGTAGCACGTGTGCTACAGGGAAGAATAATATAGATTTTTATCAAAAACATTTTTTTTCTTCAAAAGTCTCAGGACTTTTCACCCCATGTGATTATTTTTACTTTTTTTCTTATGTTTTTTATGTAAATGTCTTTCAAAAAAGTCTACAGTTTCATATTTGATATACAAAATCCAAGATAAAATTAAATAAACATTAAACGAAATAAAAACCGCCATAGCTCATGGTATTATAAAAATTCTTTCAAACATATCTAAAACCTGACACATTTCACTCGTGGGATTTAGATCTTACAGCCAACAAAAGATGTTTTCATAAGTTTTTATAAAAGACGTTTTGGAGGTGAAAAATGCTTTGCGATTATCGAATCCAAGAATAAAATTGTTTTGGCAAGCCACTTCCTCTTGTCAGCCACTACCGCTACTAATCTGAGAGTTTAGATAAATATAGGTTGATTGACGGTCAGTCCTTTTTTATATTTTCTTTTTTTGTAGCAAACAGCAACTTAAAATTTAGGTACAATGAAAAATAAATCACTTAAGAACTTAGATGTGATTAAATCCATATAACAATATTTTATACTAAATCATATTTCACAAAAAAAAATAGTCGCCCGAACACAATACAAAATTATTAATAACACAACTCTACAAAAATTTTTTTTGTTTTTGTCCTAAAATTTATTTTATGATTTTTCTATTCATTATGCTCCAAAATAAAGGAAGTACCCATATTCCATATATAGTTTGCTTTCGTGGTAGTTATGATAATAATACATTTTTTTGAGTTATCGTAGAAATATTAAATATTTCGGGTATATTTATGCTCCAAAATAAAGGAAAAGTACCCATATTCCATATATAGTTTGCTTTCGTGGTAGTTATGATAATAATACATTTTTTTGAGTTATCGTAGAAATATTAAATATTTCGGGTATATTTAAAAATACCGCGAAAAAATAAACAGGTCGTAACTTTCACACAGTGTCTACAGATGTCACTTAACTGATAAATAACAATGGACTGTTTTGTAGAAGACTTAAAGAGGTTAAAATGTCGTCGAGAAAGTGTAAATATGATGCTGATGCATTTTGTTATATAACATATGTGGTATATTTATTAAAGTACGAGATATAAAATTTTATTTAAACGCATCTGAAAAGCTTTGTGAAGCCTACAAAGCCTATTTCAACTGCCTGTTCGGAATCTAGACAAGCCCTGGGCTCCACATGCTGCTTGTAGTAATTGCAAAAGATGTTTAGAAGGTAAACAATTTTTGGTAAAAAAAAAATATAAATATGTTTATTTTTATCTTTATTTATTTCAGGTTGGTATCGAGGTGAGAAACGGAGTATGAAATTCGCAGTACCGAGAATTTGGCGAAAGCCAAGAGACCACGTTATTTTTGCGTAGTAAATCCAGCTAAAAGACGTAGAGGCAAAAATTCGAAACCCATCGAATATCCTGACCTTGCTTCATCTTCTGCTCCAATCTCACATAGCCCACAACTTCCAGTACCTGAACCTCCTAAAAAAGTTGTCAAGCTCATCTCAGAGTTCAAATAAAAATACTGAAGATGAAGAATTTGTACTGTCACAGGAACCACCAAAACCCCATTTTCTTACCTCAGAAGACTTTAATGACTTAATAAGAGATTTAAATTTGCCGAAGAGTAAGGCAGAGCTTTTGAGTTCTCGTTTGAAGCAATGAAATTTGCTTATTGATGTCAAAATAACAGATCAACGAAGTCGGCATGAGACATTTGCTACGTTCTTCAATAAAGAAGATGGACTTTGTTATTGTAACGATATAAGAGATTTGTTTGAAGCAATTGGGATGCCCTGTGTTCCCAGTGAATGGCGTTTATTTATTGACAGCTCGACGAAAAGCTTGAAAGCCGTTTTATGACATAACGGAAATAAATTTCCATCTCTTCCAGTCGCTCATTCTGTACATCTAAAAGAAAACTATGAAAGTGTTAAAATTTTACTCGAAGCTTTAAAATATCAAGAGTATAAGTGGCAGTTCATTGGAGAATTTAAGATGGTAGGATTTTTAATGGGACTACAGGGTGGATACACAAAATATCCATGTTATCGCTATTTGTGGGATTGTAGAGCGGATGCTCAACACTATGTTCAACGATCATGGCCACTAAGAACGGAATTTTGTGTTGGAAAACAAAACGTTAAATGTAAACCTATTGCTGAACCTGAAAATGTATTAATGCCACCTTTACACATCAAGTTAGGGCTCATGAAACAATTCGTAAAAAATCTGAAAAAGCTTTTACATTTTTAAAAAACTTTTTTCCGAAGTTGTCAGAAGCAAAGGTTAAAGCTGGAATTTTTGTGGGTCTACAAATTAAAAAAAAAATTGCCAGTGAAGAATTTCCAAAATTACTTACTAGTGCTCAAAAACAAAGTTGGAATAGTTTTAAAGCAGTAGTCTTTGGATTTTTAGGGAATAACAAAGTTGAAAATTGCCAAGAGCTAGTTGAAAACATGTTAGAAAACTTTAAAACCATGGGTTGCAGAATGTCTCTAAAAGTACATATGCTGCATGCTCATTTAGATAAATTTTAAAACAACATGGGGGCGTACTCAGAAGAACAAGGAACGTTTTCATCAAGATATTATGAACTTCGAACCACGTTATCAGGGCCAATACAACGAAAATATGATGGGGGACTACATTTGGGGTTTAGTGAGAGAAAATACTTATGAACATGAAAGAAAAAGTGAACCCTATCACTTTTAAACTTTTTTCCACTATTTTGTAATTTAATATGATAGTAAAAGTTGATAAAAATCATATATAAATATATTTGTTTCAATTAATAAAAATTTAAACTATGGATTTTTTAAAATACTGTTCAACCGTTCTCCTGGATACAAAAGCAAACTTTTTCAGGCCATATATATTTTTTTCGTCTAACTGTCGATAAATCTATGGAAATTTCATATCCTCTTATCAAAGTCAAAATTCATGTTGACCTGTGTAATTAGCATTTACCGAAATTGAACGAAGTTCATATCTTCGCGAAGATTTACTGCTATTCTTTTTGTTCAATCGTATCGGGACAAGCGTTTCATTATATTGTTGACTCATCAGCTGAGCTAGAATCGAGAAGTATTGCCACACCGCATAATATAGTAGTAAGATACTGCAAGTTATATCTCTGACAAATGTCAACAGAATAAGGGCATTTCGCCCTTGATTAAAGGTCGTCCATTCCCAAACCACAGATTAATTGCGGAAATTTGAGCAACGGCGCATTTCGCGGTCAAATTACTGCTAGGCTCCGCCACATATATAAGTCATTAATCCCTAGTTAGGAATAAAAAAATCGGAATCGATTTAGTTATGAGATATAGAATAATATTATTATTTTGCAAAGAATATAAAATATAAAGAATATAAAAAATAAGTGATTGCTCGTTGTTATTTTTGTGTGTGATCGTGGTGATGAAAAGTCCTTATAGAAAGCTATACTTAAAAGGGCAAGAGTGAATTATTTTGACAGCTTTATCTGTATAACTAAAAACTTCCTATTTTTTTTGTAGGCATAGCACACTTGCTGCAGGGGAATCCGTGAAGCGCTACAGGAGCGACGTATGAGCAGAAAAAGAGATTCACGTTGATCGTAAATTGCTGTAAGTTATACTCGGTTGGAAACACAGTCCTGGATAAATCATTCCAAAGAGATTAGGTTCCCCATATGCTTCAAATGCGTTGTACGAGGACTTACAAGCTGAGCCTCATATTAAGATGATGTATTAGCGCGATTTGTATTCTTGGCATCCCTCGCTCTTGGAGGAACTAAGCCGGCTACATCCATAGAACACTTTCCATGAAAGTACTAGTAGAATAGAATCAAGTTGTCAACCCTTCTTCGATATTCAAAGGAATCGAGGTTGCCGCTGAATTCGGTCTCTCCAATCAGGCGAACAGCTCTTTTCTGACTAGAATCCAACAAATGCAGTGTATGTTTGGGAGCAGAGCCCCAAACATCGGAGCAGTATTCCACCATTCGTTGAATATGAACTTTGTACACATTAAAAAGATGTTGTGAATTGTAAGGATTTATAATTCAAAACAATATTCCAGCTTTTGAGAAGCTCTCTTTGCTGTGTATGCAACATGTTCATGCCAAGACATGTTTGGTCCCAAGTTAATGCACACCAACCATGTCGAATTCAGCAACGTTAACTTTTTTAGAAAAAAACTGCTGCTGTTTTTTATGGCATTAAATTCTACTTGGTTACTGTCACCCCAAGATAGAATTTCTTTGATGACTTTGTAGAGTTGAAGGACATCCTGCTCTCTACAGATATTTGCATGAGGCAGGCGTTTAAAGTAAATCAGAAAATAAGCGTACTTTCATCTACAAAGATGTAGATTGGATTTCTGCTCCTTTCCAACACATCGTTAACGTAATGATAAAAAGAGTAGGAGACAGTGTGAAGCCTTGGGGCATAGGGGATAGTGAAAGTATTAGAAAGAAACCTGTGACCTGCCACTCGTAAAAAACGTTCTCTGTGAAAACACGAACGCCCAACACGGTCAAATGCCTTGGATATATCATGTGCAACCGCTCAAGATTCTCCAATATGTTCATTTGGTTTGTTCCAATCATGTTTTACATAAGTTGGAAGAGCTCTTCTTGATTGTTTTTTACGAAAGACATATTGATGAACGCTAATAATATTGAATCCTTCTAGATATTTTAGAAGATGCTAATTGATACCCTTTTCTATAACTTTTGATTAAAGCAGTGCGACTGATTGGCAGTTGTTTGGTAAGATCTTCTAGCCTTTTTTTGAGTACCTGCTGAGAGTTATTGGTCTGATTGAGAACCTGGAATTCATTCTATAACTTTACACCCTCGAGTACAAGTTGTTGATAGGATTCAGTTCAATTAATAACACGTAGGCTGAAAAGTTTTTGGTCTGACAGATGTCGCCCTTTTCAAAAAATCCATATGATTTTTAGAAAGTACCAACAGGTCAAGATTTTATGACATTTCGACTATTAGTTTACAAATTACAGTTGTTTTAGTGGCGCGACTTTTGATATTTTTGACATAATGAGAAAAATCGAATTTCGTGTGTTGGTGGGAAAAAATACCATTTAAGCAAAGCAATGGCTTGATAAGCGTTACGGAGACTCTGCCCCTGGAAAATCATTCCTTTTTTAGCAGATAGGAAATATTCCCTTTGAGTAGGGTAGATTGAAAAGTGTACAGATATCTGGTATTCGTTCGTTCGCTCATTTTTTTGGGTACTAGAGCAGATATTCTTAGCGCCAGAAGCTTTTTTGGTATCTAGTCTCAATAAAATACATTTTATAACGCGCTGTTTAAAGACAATATCAGGCATCTTTGATTGCACATTGAGAATAATGGGTGGCATTTTTCCTTGAAAATGTCCAGTAGATTTTGAAGCAAAGAGTTTAACTACCAAGCGTACATTTCTTAGTTTAATGTTTTCTAAACTTTACTTTGACCGTTAAAACGAGGTTCAACAAAATAATAATTCTGTAATTATTTTATGTTTACTTAGCTAACTAACCGATTCTCCCAACATAAGTTTAGAAACTAGGTCGGGACGCAAAGAAAACAACCCGTGGATCTAATTGTAGGGGTTTTATTTTTGTGCGTCTCAGCATAACAGAAATTTGCTGTTCTCTATGACACCGACTCCTCTAGTTATTTCAAAGATCCAATTTTAAGCAACGTCCAAGAGCCTCCAACAATGTGAGATAATGAAGGGTTTTATTCTTGATCCAAACAGGCTGAGCCGGGCGAATACCGGGCTAATTTTCATTTCACAGTGGTGCAGGTATTGAAATTTAAATTATTTTCGATATAAAAAAAAAATTAATCAATACTGGTTACGGTTTATTGGTAAACCTAGGGTAGATTGGTAAATAAGTACAGACGGTGAATGGTTATAACGTTTATAATTATAAGTATTAGTCTTAAAAATAGTATTCTCCATGCGCGGTAATATAACCTAAACCGCGTAAGATTTGGCACTACAAATCTGCTAAATGGGAAGATCTCATGGAATATTTTCGAACTTTCCTTGGTTAGACGTTTGTTTTCGATCCGACGACCCATCTGACTGTTCCAGGGAGGTTTCCGATGTTATTTTGGCTGGTATGGAAGCTTACATCCCTTTTTCGAAGAAACGCCCTTCCAACGGCCAACCTTGGTTTGACCGAAAATGCAAAGAAGCTGTTGCTTCTAAACATCTTACCTACCGAAAATGGCGTAAAAATCCTAACACCATAAATCGTAATACCTTTGTTCGTGCCCGGAACAAATGCAAAGAAACTATCGACGAAATCAAGGAGGCACACAAACAACGAATTAGAAACAAACTTTTCGCTTGTCCCAATAATTCCAGGTTCTTTTGGTCAGTCGCTAAGGCAGTTAGTCAAAATTTCACCAAATCCCCCATACCACCACCACTCACACGGCCAGATAATTCTATTGCAGCGACACCTGTTGAGAAAGCGCACTTGTTGGCTGAACTCCTTGCTTCACAGTCTACTGTCGAGTTTCAAGGAAAAACACCACTTACTATTCCCATAGTGCAATCGAGGAGGCCCGATATTGTCTTCAAACAGCGTATCATAAAACGTATTTTAATGAAGCTAAACACCAAAAAAGCTTCTGGCGCTGACGGAATACCTGCCATAGTTCTCAAAAACTGTCCGAGGGAACTAACAACTTTCCAACCTATTCTACAGGAAGGGAATATTTCCTTCCTGCTGGAACTGTGCCACAGTTCAGCCGATACCTAAAAAAGGCAAGAAGACCTTGCCAAATAACTACCGACCAGTCGCACTGCTTTCCATAATATCGAAAGCATGGAAAAAGCTATCAATCAGCATCTTCTAAAATATCTTGAAGGATTCAACATTATTAGCGATCACCAATATGGCTTTCCTAAATATAGATCAACAGAAGATCTTCAGACTTACGTAACACATGTTTGAAACAACGCAATTGAACACTTTGGAGAATCTCGAGCGGTTGCTCTTGACATATACAAGGAATTCAACCGACATATACAAGGAATTCAACCTCGTGTTTGGAGTGGCACGCTCCATACTGTCTCCTACTCTCTTTCTCTTTTCATTTACATTAACGATCTGCTAGAAAAGAGCGGGAGAAGCCAATCTACAGCTTTGCAGATGACAGTACGCTTGTCTCTTCATTCACTTTCGGCTACTCAGGAACGCTCGGACATCGGAAATTACTGTTATATTAGAGGTGAGCATAGTTTTTAATATGGTAAATAAACACAGACCCACCGTAAACGGGCATGTACCGCACGCGGGCGGCACATCCAGGGTGACGGCAAATATAGAGACCTAGTCATGTTCAAACTTCGTTTCTCATCAGCATTATCAATGTCATTACATTTATTGCAAGACAATTCACAATTATTATTTTTTTCAATTATATGTTTTTTCATAACAACACTATTGGCATAACAAAACCTATGTATCTATTTTTTACTGGACAATTATTTTTGAAAATTTTACGTCATAAACATTAGTGATAATAAATTGCTTGACTTTGGAAAGTGTTCCTTTGCTTTTTTACACACCCTTACCATAACTAGTCTTTTGTACAGATTACAGTTAGGGAAAATAGGGTGGTGATCGAGATGGAAACAGAAAATTTCTAAGGGGGCATCATAGCAGGTTTTGCACGCAGACGTTCAGGCGGCTAGCGACGACCCTGCATCCTTTTTTGATGATATACTTGAAAATATAAGACATAATAACATACATAAGTCTTAATAAACAAAAACACTGCATATATTACAAAAACTCTAAATAAAGCCTATAAACACCCTAGAAAACGAACGAATCTAGGGTTTGGTTCGGATAAATATCGAGTGTTGTCGGCAATATCCGCAATCTTGTTTTCTTTGACTATTTTGACCAAGAAAGACGTTAATGCTAATGTAAAATTAGTCACTTAATGATTTGGTGCAACTAACAAGGTACTTGAAAATGACGGTCATTTCCGATATAGTAGGCATCCTATCAAAGTTAGGATCCCACTTCTCTACGTTCATTCTCGTATGCTCTCCATTCTCTGGTTAGTACATGTCAATGAACAAAATTTTATTTCGTGATTTTTTGTTTCATAATGTTAAAAGCAGAGCCTTTCGTGCCACTGGATTGGATTTAAATTTGAAACTTTTTTGGTCAACCTAATTAGCCGTAATTTTACTACACTACAGTCTGTTAAGTAAGAACACGATTCTAGTGATTCAATAAAAAATCGGTAGAGGGAACTTTTGTCTACGACGCATTTTAGTAAAAGTATCAGTCGATTCCCAACTTTCGTCGAAATCACGTAAAATCCAAAATGAGTCAGTTGTCAGTTCCTATCTATAGGGCCTAAAATTTCGCGGCCGCTAAATATATTAAAAGACGAAAAATGTAGACTTGCCAAAGCGTGACTTGCCGTCGAAAAAGTCGAATTCGTACTTTTGTTTTCACGGTAGCCGAAATTTATGCTGCGTCAAGGAGCGAAAAAATTAAGAAAATCGAGTTTGAATGCGTCCCATGAGACCATTCAACAACATATTCCTGCTCATATATCAAATTCCGAAGCACCTTTGCTGGGCGAAAATCACGTCGCGAAGCGGCTCCCTTGGGCCCTCGAAAAGATACTAGAGTGGCCCTCGTAATTGTCGGATGCTAACCCTATTGAAAATGTTTGTTCTCTTGAAAAAGAAAGCTCAGAGAAAAGACTCTGAGGACTTTGTTTTTTCGAAATTTCGAAAAATTTACAGATTATGCAGAAAAACTCGTCGACCGCATGCCTCGAAGATGTCATGCGATTGTTGATGCAGGAAGCGATTACAAAACTCACTAAGGTAATTGCGCCGTTGTTAGTACACCAAAGAATGCACTGATGGCAAAAAATGTTTTTGAGTCACAAAGAATACGAGCAGTCACGTTCCTACTTGACAGACTGTACAATAGTAGTGACCAATGTTTAAACTGAACCAGAAATATCAAAAAAAAAACAACATGCAATGTTAAGTAAGTAAAAGTAATGGCAAATATTTAGTCTAAACAAAGCTTCTATATTTTGTAGTAGGTACTGTACTACCAACTGTGAGTAATGAATTTACGGTGAACTTGAATGAAAATGTGCTAAAATTTTAAATGTAATGGACTGTTTGATTATGTTTAGATGCCAAAATTACAATATTTAACTTATTTATCTGTTTTCGATTTCTGATTTCAAATATAAACGGCTGAATATATTTTCACAAAAAATAGTGTAGTGCTTATTATTTATACAAGGTGATATCTGCTTTTCTTGATACGAGTAGAACAGGGAAGAAATCTAAATTATGTGCGAGTTAATATAAAGAAAGTAATGATGTTAATATTATAACGCAAGTAACAACGTGAACACACGGGAAATATAGAAGAGACAGGTGTCAGTATGTGGATGACCGTTATACTGTAAGGTCCATGTTAGGTAATAATTGGGTAGGTCGTTCCAGAGAAAAATACTTTTTGTTGGCGTTGGCAATATATATGGAAAACATTGCAAGCGAAATTACTTAAACGATGTGTCGTTGAGTTTACAAGGGCGAAGCCGATGACACATCTTAATTTTTATAAAAGTAAAAAAATTGAACCGGAAAGCACGCTACTGGTCCATAGTGTTACAAATCCCATCAGTATCCCCTTGACAACTTACTCAGATAAGTTTGTGAGGGTAGCGAAAAAAACTGACGCCCGGCTTACAGAAGGGGTTCATGTTGAAGCTTTATTTTCGGAAGATTATGTTAATCGTAAAGTTTATAATTTTATTACCAGGTAAATAGTAGAAGTAAACTTAACAACAAAAGCGTTTTAAACTGCTTAAGGTCGTTTAAGTAGTTAAAGATTTCTCTAGTTTCAGGTTTTAATTTTATTAAGGTATTCGGTTTAAATCTATTAGAGTGCTTTTAGATTCGGTGCTAAAAAGTTATTTGGATAGCAAGTTAAAATTAAATTGTGTTCCTCTGTGATCTACTTTTGAGAGCTTTGTTGTCTACTAGATTTTTACTGCCGAATTATTGGAGTTTCATTTAAGAAGTTTATTGTATTCTAGTTAAAAGGTCTCATTAAAGTTGTAACAAACAAAACTGTAAAATTTATGAGTTAATTTTATTGTAGGATTTTAAATAGTAGCAGTTCGGAGATGATGATTAAAGTAGGATTATCCTGCTATTTTAGATATTTTGGCAAGATCCATGAACCTGAATTTTCTAAATTATAAATATATTAATGTGCGCGAGAAAAAATATTTGAAGTTATAATTAGAAGTACCAAAAAGATATAATAGAACAACGTTAATCATAGTTAAAGAGTGTGATAAAATACGTTACTTTTATGGCTGCCTAACTTCCTTTTTTCCAAAAAGTCCGTCTATTTTTTAGAATATGCACAGTTTTTATATCCCATTTTGTACAACAAATATTATAAAATTGTTTTAAAATTACATATTTTTTCCAGTTTTTCTTATTTGTAGCTTTAAAACTGGATTTCAGTAAATCTGTCTTCATACAGGTATCTTACTTTGCGTCTTTTTTTGTTAGTGTTCCGTACGGAACACTTATGGGATCACTTCGGTGTCCGTCTGTCCCATCAGAATTTCGTGTCGGAATGGTTTCGACAAATAACAGAATAGTGGGTAGACTGCTGAGATACCGACTTTTATCCATTTTCAGTTGTTCT
This sequence comes from Pachyrhynchus sulphureomaculatus, assembly GCA_019049505.1. Lineage (NCBI taxonomy): Eukaryota > Metazoa > Arthropoda > Insecta > Coleoptera > Curculionidae > Pachyrhynchus > Pachyrhynchus sulphureomaculatus. The sequence goes on from CM032450.1 coordinate 33,551,823, forward strand.
TACAGTAAACTATATATATATATATATATATATATATATATATATATATATATATATATATATATATATATATATATATATATATATATATACAGTCCCTGGCCAAATTATTAGACGCACTGCAAGATTTCATGTAAAATATTAATTACCGAGTGATATTGTACCGTTTTATTATTTTAAATTGATTTGTTTTTTATTTTTATATTATCCAATCAATTACCTATTTATTTGACATAAATAAAACAGCATTAATTTAGAAAAGCATAAGTTTATTAAGTTTTAAAGAAAAGTGAAATTAATGTTAGTAAAAGTCAATATTATTTGAGCCACCTTTAGCCGCTATCAAAGCTTTAATTCTGCGCGGCATGCTATCAATGCAAGATTGTACTGTCTCCTGCATTTGAGGATGATGATTCCACACATGAATAATCTTTTCTAGGAGCTGGGTTTTGTTGGTAATCACATCTTTAGCCACTTCTCTTTTCATCAGCTCCCATGGGGTTCATATCAGGGCTATTACCCGGCCAATCCAACAGAGGGATATTTTTTTCTGCCAAAAAAGCTTTAACAGACCGAGCAGTGTATCAGGGAGCTCCATCTTTCATGAAAGTGAATGGTTCCCCATTTGGAAACCATTCTCTGAGCTGCGGAATCAACCGATTTTGTAATACTTCTTTGTACTGATCTTGCCTCATTATTCCTTTGACGACGTACAGACGTCCAGTGCCCTTGCCGCTGATGACTGACCAAATCATCACTTTGGTGGGATGTTTAACCGTCGGGACGACACAATCGGGATGAAACTTTTCTCCATGACGACGACGCACATACTGAGCTTTATTCTGCAAAATTTCGAATGTGCTTTCGTCACTGAAGCAGACCTGTCAAAAATAGGAAAAATATATAAACTTCCATGTTTATTTGCTTTATTTAACTGAAAATGATAATAATGTATCAATTATTGATTAAATTGCTGTATCTTACCGATCTCCAGAAGTCCACATCTTTGTCTTGCCATTGTTTGGCCCACTTCAGGCGCTTTGCTTTCATTGCAGCTGTTAACTTGGGCTTCCTGGCGGGGCGACAGGCCTTAAAATCTAATTCTTTCAATTTTCTTCGAACAGTGCGCTCAGAAACATTTACGCTAGCATCCTGGAGTTGTGATTTTATTACCTTTGTGGTAGCAAATCTGTTTTCTACACAAATTTTCTTCAAACATCTCTCTGACCGTGGAGTGAAAATTGGTTTTCTACCGCATCTTTTCTTTCTTTTCGGGCTTAATTCCTTCCCTGACTCAATTTTCTTTTTTATGCGTCGTACACTAGCTTCAGAAACCTCCAATCTTCGTGATATTTCTCGGTTTGTAAATGTTTTCGCAATCACAAGGGCCTTCACTTCAGCTTTTTTACGTGGTGAAAGATCGCCTTTTCTACCCATAATGAAAATAGTCCAATTACTTTTTTAAAACACTGCATACAAAATAAACTAATAACTGAGTAGTATAAAACTGTTAAACAAACAATCACAGTCCATAAAGCCACAGAAACACGTCCGTACCTGACTCGATTCCGATCGCGACTGATACAGGTTTGTACTTATTTACGTTCATGTATCACTTTGTCAACACAGTGTTACCATATGTTAAAAATAAATACAAATATGTAGTCTACAACAATTCTTTTAAATAAAAATCAATAATATTGTAGTTTAAATATATCATTATTGCATAAAAACTCTTAAGAAACATAAAATTACTAAAAAAAATACAGTGCGTCTAATAATTTGGCCAGGGACTGTATATATATATATATATATATATATATATATATATATATATATATATATATATATATATATATATATATATATATATATATATATACAGGTTTACAAATGAAAAAAAATTTTTTTTTTTTTTTTTTAAAAACATGTTAAATTCGGAAGAATGATAAAAAGTGCTTTATTCAAAGTATGCTCCATCGTTTGTTATACATTTTTCCCATCTTTCGGGCAATTTGTGAATACCACGCCAGTAAAAATCTGTCCCTTTAGCTGCGAACCATTCATCGAGCCGTTTTTTCACATCTTCGTACGAACCAAAGCGCTGCTCAGCAAGGGCGTGACCCATCGATGCAAACAAGTGGTAATCGGAAGGAGCCAAGCCTGGTGAGTAAGCCGCATGGGGTAGAACTTCTCAGCTGAGTGCTTCCAACGTGTCGCGAACTGGTTTTGCCGTATGTGATGGAGCACTGTCATGAAGAAAAATGACTTTGTGTTGCCTCTTTCGGTATTCTGGCCTTTTTTCAAGCAGCGAACGGTTCAAATCGGTCAATTGTTGTTGGTAACGTTTAGTATTAACCGTTTACCCAGGTTTTCACAGCTCATAATAAACCAAGCCCCTCCGGTCCCACCAAACACAGAGCATCGTCTTTCTGCCAAAGCTATTCGGTCTTGCGGTCGATGTGGATGGTGCGCCTGGGTCTACCCATGGTTTTTTGCTCTTGGGATTTGCAAAATAAATCCACTTTTCATCACCTGTAACTATACGATGCCAAAAACGACTTCCTTTTGTACCGAGCGAGCAAAATGTCACACGTGTATTTGCGATTTTCTATTTGCCTGTCGTTCAACTCATGTGGAACCCATCCACCGGTCTTCTGAATCTTTCCCAACTCTCGTAGCCGATTGGTAAGAGCTTGTCAACTAACGCCCAATTGCTCGGCGAGTTGTTTTTGTGTTTGCGAATCATCTTCGTCCAACAATACTTGCAATTCCACATCTTTGTATTTTTTTGGTGGTTTTCTACGTTACTTATCTGTAACATCGAAATCATCACTTTTGAAACGCCGAAACCATCGTTCACACGTATCTTGCGATGGAGCATGTTCACCATAAGCTTCTCGAAGTAATCGGTATGATTTAACAGCAGTTTTCTTCAAATGAAAACAAAAAATTAATACTGTCCGCGAATGCTCTTTGTTCGGTATAAATTTCGACATATTGAACACAAAAACACAACACTATGCACACACTTTTCCAATTTATCACTCGTGTGCGTCTGACACTTGTTGATGACACAACAAAATGGCGCAGTGTCAAATCTTTAGAGCACAAAGTGCATTGGTGTACCATCTGTTGTCTGAAATCCGCATTTCATATTTGTACACTACAGATGAAAATATTTTGAAAAATTCTAGAATATTGTTCATAAAATAGCTCTGTGCCTTGACAATATTGAGGAGGAGGTTTCTCGACAGTGTGCTGGAGATAAATATATTTTCAGTACCGCGCGTGGCGGCTGTAGAGACAAAATAATTTTATTTTATTTGTTCATAATTAAACAAATATTTAGGCAGTAAATATTTATTTTGCACTTTTACTACTAGATTCTAGATTGAGCTAGACTTATTTATTGGATATTAGGTAGCGAAGATGCTATAACTATTATACATTATTGACTAAAAAAAAAAACGCGAAAACGCATATTGGATCTTCAGATATATACATACGCTTTTTGTCTTATTCTCTTTGGTATGATTAGTATATTAGTAGACCTGTTTGTAATCTGAACTCTTAATTTTTTTATTGAAAACTCATTTGGGGTGTGTTTTGTGAAGTCACTGATCATTTTGTACCTTCGTAACAAAAATTTCTATTTGAAAAGCAATCACAATATGGAACACTAATTGCGCAAGTACTTCCACTTGACTGGTTTTTAGTGTTCCGTACGGAACACGTATAAAATGGCTTCGGTGTCTGTCCGTCTGTCTGTCAGTTTTGGGGGGTGAAATCGGAAGCGAAAAAAAAAATGACTAGATCATCGAGTGTGGTGTCAAATGAAAGCTTGTGAAAACACGAGTAATATATATATATATATATATATATATATATATATATATATATATATATATATATATATATATATATATATATATATATATATATATATATATATATATATATATATTTATATATAATGTAATACTTGCGCGCACTCTTCTTTCTATTATTTTTTGAAAATCGCGAAAAATCGCTGTCCACCCGCCTTATCTCGAAAAAGGTACTTATCAAAAAATTTTGAAAAAATTCTGGAACATTCTCCACAGGATATAGATTGAACAAAAATTATCACGAGTGCATTACCTTTAATAATTCATCTGGTATATAAAAAAAAAAAAAAAAAATTTCAAGGTAATCAGTTTTCAGTAAAGATTGGAAAGAAACTTTGTTGAAAACTCATTTGGGGTGTTTTGTGAAGTCACTGATCATTTTATACCTCCGTAACAAAATTTTTTATTTTAAAAGCAATCAACGTACGGAAAACTAATTGCGCAAGTTCAACTTGCACTTGACCGGTTATTTTTATATTTAGCTTCAACGATGTTCTTGGGAAATACCCTCATTGTGTGGACTTATATTCGACTAACCTATATTCACAGGTCCTTGCGTCAGTATTCAGAGCCTTATTCTTTTTAGTTGATTTTTTTCAAATTTAGCTGCTCGTTACAAGAACTTTAAGAATAAAAAATATAGTTAGTTACAAACTCCAACAAAATATATCAACCTAAAATTATACAGATTTCCAAATTAACAAAATAAAAATTTGCTGATATATAGTTCTTTACTCATAATTCTGTAAACATGAAGGAATTTTTGAAGGTTGTTAAATGTCATTAACGTTTGCTCGTTCTTAATGAGACTAAATGGTAAATGAATCTAAATTATAGGTTATCTCATTGTTTAGCCAAGCCAGGTATTGACAACATATGACCACGACTTAATGGTGATATTTAATTAGACTCAGTTAATTCCATTATTTATTTATGTAATATGGGATATTACATGAATAAGTGTATGACCCAAAATACCAATTTATTAAAGATTTTCATCAATTACTAATTAAAACCATTTTGTCTTAGGGCACTATTTACAATAAAAATTTTGTTAAACTAGATTTTTCTTTCAAAATCAAAAAAAAAAAAAAAAATTTCTACATTTTAAATTAATTACGTTCTTTTAATAATCTATTTAAAGTTATACAGAGATCTAGAAAGTTTAAGTAACTACTATTATTAAATAATTTGAATCCTTCGGAGCTCTTGTTATAATCCTTTTATTATGCTTATGTTTTCTTTCTTAAATAGGTTTAAAACTCCAAGTTTTCTTACTAAAATTATATTTTTTGTTTTTGTAAAATTGTTGTAAATTAAAGTAAATTAAAATTGTTGTAAATTAAAGTTCAACGGAAAGGATTTTACGACTTTAAGCTAGGTCTTCAGGTCAAAATGGACGTAGCGTTACTCTACTACTTTGAATACCTTCCTGAATATTTGGCAAGACGTTTATTCTTAGCCACCACCAAAATGACTTTTTGAAGCAAATATCTCCTAACTTCTGTCATATATCTTTAGAACAATGCAATTATACGTTATGGAATCTCGAGAGATTATATTTGATATATCCAAAGCAATTGATCGTGTTTAACACGACAGTTCGTTGGCTAACGTATGTTCTTTTGGTTTGGTAGAAAAGCTTTCCACACAATAGTTATCACCACTAGAATAAGCACTTTATTAACTCAGGCATCGTTCCTGATGATGTCAACATGATTAGCGAAACGCACATCATAGTGCAAAAATAAAGTATTTGGTGTAGTACTTATACTATAACTGTTATGTTCGAAATATTTGTTACTTGCCAGTTTTGTCGGTAATCCTTCTTTACAAGAAGATTAATGTTATAGTCCGCACAATATAAAATGTTATTAAAAACAATAAAAGAAACTATTGCCCCAAAATCTACAAGGTAAAGTAAATCCCGCTTTTTTGCTTTTTCAATGGGGCAATAAACGACCCTATTATGGTTTTGTGCATAGTTGCCAGGTATCACGATAAACGTATTTTTATTTTACCTGCTTTGTATACCTTACCTCACTTACACCTGCAATCATATTGGATCTATTTTTACCTATATATTTACTACCTGGCAACCCAGTTTGAATCCCTTTAAGTATTTGATAATATAGACCTAATGACCACAGGTCCCCATTGAGATTCGAAAGATACTTTTTATTATTTTTATTTTTAGTTTTACTTACAACTTACAATGTAACGGTTCTATTTTAATTATGTGGCGTCCTTGGAAAAATTGCAATAGTGGCTATCGCAAGAGACAACATTAATCACTTGACGCTAAACATATAGTGAAAAATGTTTACGACAGTTTGGTAAAAAGAAATTTGAATAAACAAAGTGCTTTGCAAGAAATCAGTGAACTAACCAAATCTGGAAAGATTGCATCATGTAGACGATTGTGAAAAAGACGTCATCAGGAGAAAAATATATTCTATGTATGAAGAGCAGTTGCTGCCGACACTAGACAAAATAAAATTAAAACTGGTGCAGTACGGGACCAATATACATTGTGGCCGATCAACCGTTCACAGAACTCTCTTAAGAATATGATTCACGTTCCGAAAAATCAACAAAAGGCAAGTAGTGATGAAATCACAAAGATTCCGAATCTTGCAACATACTTATTTACAAGAAATTAAAACGTATCGATCAGAGAACTGGCCAATAATTTACCTTGACGAAACATGGTGCGATACCCATGACAATGTGCAAAAAGGGTGGGTTGACAGCAGTACAAAATGTCATTCTAATGCACCTTCAAATAAAGGTAAACGAATAACCATTTTTCATGCTGGATCTGCAAAGGGCTGGGTTTTAAATTGTCCACTATTATCTGACACGACCGCAGAACTTTTTGAAAATTGGTTTCAAAATTCCCTTCTGCCAAATTAGGCTTAAGTTAAAATATATTTTTATTTATACAATATGTCCCCTCGTGTAAACCCCATTCATTCAAACTGTATATTTGTACTTCTTATCCATTTATTTTTACATGCGTCTATAAATAAACATCTCCAAAAACACTTATAATTTTATTTATTTGCATTAATGAATACAATTCTTAAGTCTATCTCTGCAACCTATCATAAACAAAAGGTCAGAATTTTTTTATTGCCCACTTAAAACGGCAAAAATCAGAATCTTATATTTTGGGACAATCTATACTAAAAAAGTCTCGGTGGGGGGATCCTTCTAAATAACACCCATTAAAAGATTCCTAGCTGTTCATGTTCTTTCAACAAAATTCAGGAACTAGGATTGATTAAATTTAATTTTATGGAATTTTAAATTCGTGTTTCTATCTCACCACCTTACATTATAAGTCATCTTTGAAACTAATGATTTTCATCAACCTCGTAAACCTGCGATGTGGAAATAACTGAGTAATTTCTGGAATATAGCAATTCGGTTAAGGTATATATTCACTAAAACCCGCAAGATTTAATATTGAAGATTGAAGTACCAGACGTCAAGCATGCATATTAGGAATTTTTAACCCTGGCTCTGGGGTATATTATTTCGAACTAGAAAGCTTTACACTCCTCAACAACTGTTAATTCTGTACAAAGCTCAAATTCGACCAACGATAGAATACTGCTCCCAAGTTTGGGGCTCTGCTTCCAGACATACACTGCATTTGTTGAATTCTATTCAGAGGCGAGTTATTCGCCTGACTAGAGACCCGGAACTGGCCAGCAACCTTTATTCATTGGAACATAGAAGAACGGTTGGTCATTTGAGTCTATTCTACAAGTATTTTAAAAAGTGTTCCTCCCAAAGCGGTCCATGTTAGAAATACACTTAGCGTTAATACTTCAGATCCTTTTTTTTATAGATCTAGCCCACGTGCTACAGAGAATTCCCTAAAGCGCTCCAGGAGCGGTATGTGTGCATCCTTATGAAGTTCAGCTTGTTACTCCTCGTAAAACCCTTTTCAATCAGTCTTTTATATGGAGAACCTCATCCTTTTGAAATAATTTGCCCAGGACTGTGTTTCTGACCGAGTACAATTTACAGCGATTCATTTTAATCTATTATTTCTTAATAAATAAGTGTCACTGACTCTTCTTCAGTCCTCAACTTTTCTTTGTAGTTTTCACTAATATTATGTGCTACCTGGTCAGTAATATTGTTCAGAAGAAATTGATTCTATTGTCTAAATGTTCCCTTCTGTCGGACTCATACTTAATGTTCATTTTTCGTGATGTTAAATTACCAGGCAGCACAAGTTGACACCCAGCGCTAGAAAACCGTGAAAAATCGTATGTTTTATACGATTATAATGGAGATAATATTGTAATCTACAGATACAGAACTTTTGAGGTGTATACTGTTGCATTACTTTTCCAATATATAATAATTTCTTTTATTGTTTAACATATATATCTATATTGACTACTTTTTAAAATTCGTAATTCTTTCTAAAACATTGACCAAACTGCTTTCAGTGCATCTAAAAAAGAAACTACTTGTTTTTGTGAAAGAATAAAAGTACCTTTCTATGCATTTTAAAGAGCCATTTCATTGAGTCATTTGGGTCGCTATCTCGCAAGACAACTGTAAACATCTAAAAGTACTCAAGAATGCTGTATTTGTCGGACATGTTGACATATTTTCTTTGTGCGTTATTTTCTTAGGAATATCTTAGATTTATAATAAGAAAAATGAAAAAGTTTCTCGCTTTTGAATCAGTTTCGAAACTGTACCTTTATTTTTTTAATATTAATAATTTTATATGAAAGATTTTAGTAACACAACATATACATATATATATATATATATATATATATATATATATATATATATATATATATATATATATATATATATATATATATATATATATATATATATATATATATATATATATACATATATATATATATATATATATATATATATATATATATATATATATATATATATATATACTTAAATATGAAATTAGTTGGGAAACTCGGCAAATATTTTCATATTTAAGAATTTTGTTAGATACGGCAACTTTTGATTTCTTTTTTTATTTTATTTATATATATATATATATATATATATATATATATATATATATATATATATATATATATACGAGGGTTGTGTAAAAAATAAGGTTCCCACATTTTTTTCAGGTGTAAGGCATTTTTTATTTGAACTGAAAAATACATCATTGGAAAGCTTAATTTCTTAGCTATTTTTCAACATAATCTCCAGATTTGTCCACGCATTTTTATTGACGACTAATCCACTTTTGGAATCCCGCTTCAAAGAAGTCCGCCGCCAGTCCGTGGAGGAATTTGGTGACCGCTTCCTGCACTTCTTCATCAGTCTCGAAACGTTGTCCACCCAAGTGTTGCTTTAATTTTGAAAACAAGTGGAAGTCACTCGGTGCAAGATCAGGGCTGTAGGGAGCATGTTCAACGAGATCCCAAAATTGTCGATTAAATCCTTGGTTTGGCGAGAGACGTGCGGGCGCGCATTGTCGTGGTGCAGTCTAACGCCTTTTGTCAGCCTTCCTCTCCGGCGATTTTGGATGGCTCTTCTGAGTTTTTTCAAGGTCTCACAATAATTCTTCGAATTTATTGTGATCCCTCGAGGCATAAACTCAACAAGCAGGACACCCTTACGGCCCCAAAAGACCGTAACCATCACTTTACCTGCGGACAGCGTCTGCTTGAACTTCTTCGGTTTAGGCGATCCGGTATGGCGCCATTGTCGCGATTGTTGTTTTGTTTCCGGGGTGACGTAATGACACCACGTTTCATCCCCGGTAACAATGGAGTCTAAGAAATCTTCGGGATTCTCGGCGCATTCTCGAAGAAACTCCTGGGCACACTTGACGCGATCGGCTTTGTGGGTTTCTGAAAGCTGTGCGGGACCCACCGCGCACACATTATTTTTTCACAAACCTCAGGAACCCGGGCAGCCAGTTCCCGAATCGTTATCCTCCTATCCTCGAGCAGAATTCGCTCAATCTTCGACACAACTTCGTCGGAGATCGATGGCCTTCCGCTTCTTTGCTCATCGTGGATGTCTGTGCGTCCTTCGGAGAACTCCCTACATCATTTGCGGACGTGTTGAACGCTGATACAAGCTTCTCCATAAACTTCACACAACTGCCTATAAATATCAACCGGTGGTAACTTTTTAGCGTGCAAAAATTGGATTACCGCACGAACTTCGCATATATATATATATATATATATATATATATATATATATATATATATATATATATATATATATATATATATATATATATATATATATATATATGTATATAAATATATATATATATATATATATATATATATATATATATATATATATATATATATATACATATATATATATATATATATATATATATATATATATATATATATATATATATATACTTAAATATGAAATTAGTTGGGAAACTCGGCAAATATTTTCATATTTAAGAATTTTGTTAGATACGGCAACTTTTGATTTCTTTCTTTATTTTATATATATATATATATATATATATATATATATATATATATATATATATATATATATATATATATATATATATATATATATATATAGATATATATATATTCGTTCGTAAAATGTGTTTAGTGATTAATACTGCTACCACATTTGAGACTCTGCTCCCAAACATACACTGCCTGTTGCTCATTTAGTCCATATCAAGGAAACTTACGACATCTTAACATGATTTTACAGAAAATTAACTATCCAGCTCACGATTGGATCCTATGTGGAGATTTAAAAGTTGTCTCCATGATCCTTGGTCAACAAAAGGGATTTACAAAGTTTCCATATTTTATATATGAGTGGTATAGCAGAGCAAGGGATCAACATTGGTCCAAAAAACAATGGCCCTTAAGAAAAACTTTAACACCTGGCTACAAGAACATTTTGCATAAAACTTTAGTAGACCCAAAAAAGATTCTTCTACCACCACTTCACATCAAGTTAGGCTTAATAGAACAATTTGTGAAAGCCTTGCCTAAAAATGGTGAATGTTTTAAATATTTGTGTAAAAGATTTCCTCATTTATCAAAAGCCAAACTAAACGAAGGGTTTTTCGTTGGGCCTTATATTCATAAAATGATGTTCGATTCCAACCTTGAAGCAAGGATGATTACAAAGGAAAAGAAGGCTTCGATATCATTTGAAGAAATTGTGACAAAGTTTTTGGGCAATGTGAAAGACACTAACTATGAACCTACCGTAGCTAATATGATAGACAAGTTCAAAAATCTGGTTTGTCTGATGAGCCTTAAGTCCACTTCTTGCACAACCATCTTGACTTTTTTTCTAAAAACTTAGGTGATGTGAGTGAAGGGCAGCAGGGGGGACGATTCCATCAAGACATAAAGGAGATAGAGAAACGGTACCAGGGACGGTGGAATATCAACATGATGGGTGAGTACTTCATAGAGAACAACAAAATGCATCACATCGGAGAAAAAGCTATACAAGAAACTTCACAGAGAAAGGGGAAAGGAAATACAAAAAAATAATCGCCTAAAATATTCGCATCGAAGTGAAATATGTTATCATGAGTAAAAATTGTAGCCTAATCAAATAAAAGTACGGTTTAAGTTTTTATTTTTTATGTATCAAATTTTCCCTATTTTGAAATTTAATCGATGTCATATTGTGAGAGAACTGTGGGTGATACAAAAAAACTGATACCAGATACGGTTTCAACACCCAAAAATACATAACACTTAGATGTATTGGTTTAAAAAGTTTTTACAAATATTTTTTTGTTGGCCTGTGTAATTGAAAGATTTAGGGAAGATTATCCAAAATCTGAATAAGGCTATTAGCGAAAAACGTCCGATTTCGTGGAGAACTACCACGTTGCTCTGGTACTACAACAGCATGGTCTGCTACCATGAGGTAAAAAATCCCAAGGCTTTTAAAATAAAAGCAATGTTTTTGCCAAAAACCGATTTTATTCTTCAACATATTTTCCTTCAAAAGCGATATACTTCTCTCTCTTCCTTCATCTCTTTCCCTGGAATCACCTTTTTAAATTTGGAAAGAGGTAATAATCGCTGGGGCCAAATCCGATGATTACAACGGATGAGAAAGCATTTCATCATTGGTTCAGTTTTACCATCGATTTTGTGGAGTTGTGAGCTGATGTCTTATCTTGGTTTGTGCTAAATATGACCTTTTTTTCTCGATTTTACCATTCAAAAAGGTTGAATAAACCAACATAATAGTCTCCGGTGACTGTTCGCCCCTTCTCAAAATACTCGGTCAGTATTACTTCATGCGCAACCCAAAAAATACTTGCCGAAACCTTTCCAGCTGACGTTTGTGTTTTTGGATGTTTCGGTCGGCTTTCTTGCGGTTCCAGCCGCTCTGCGGACTGTCTATTGGACTCAGGCTTGTAGTGGTAGATCAATGTTGCATCCGTCGTACAAATCGATGCGAAAACTCCTTTGGATTTCGTCGAAATAGTGTCAGACAGCGTTCTGAATCTTCGGCACATTGCCATTTTTGATTAATCGTGAGAGTGCGAGGCACCCATCGTGCACATAACTTTTTCATATGCAGATATTCATGCAAAATATGCTTTACGCGTTCTGTTAATGTCTTCACGATGTCAGCTATCTCTGTCCCTTTTAACAACATGGTGAATTTTTGTGCTTTTTAGAGTGACTGCCTCATTTGGACGTCTGGAACGTGGTGCATCTTTGGTGTTTCTACGATCGCATTTATGTCCACTAAACCATCGACATATAGTTCCTTTGACCGAGTAGTGCCGTGACACTTCTAAAGAGATTTTTGGGTTCCAGCTGTATTTTTTCCCATCAAAAAGCAATGTTTAATCAACACAAGAAATTCTTTTCGTTCCATTGTTTTGCAAAAATCAAAAGTAGCGTCACTCAAACAGCTGTAACTCGCAAACTAATATACGAAATGTTTTGAAAATTTTACAAGAATCTTCTGAGAGTTGACACTCACTGAAAATCATATGATTTTTTTTTCATTGATGCTGCTATCTCTCGGAAAGTCTCGGGAGTTTTTACCCCTTGTAAATACAAGACTCGCATAATTGAAGACATTGCAACTTCTTTTTCACAGATAATGAGTTAAAAAACCCTGTATTATCGTATTTTGAGGAGTAAACGAAAGAATACTTTTGGATAGAATGAAATAACTCAAAAATATTACTTAATCAAAAACTCCCGCAACGACAAAGAAATCCCAACAGCACAAAACCAAAATTCAAACGGCAAATAAGAATAGAAAACCAAATCAACAACATCAGGAGATATCTAGGACACCTTACCCAGTTTATCAACGGGAACGTGTCCAAACGAGTCACGCAGAGTATAAACAAGATCAAGTCCGGGTCTCCCAACAGAACACTGCCAGAAATCCTGGATACTCTGAAACAGAAATTATCCGTATATGCCGCAAGACTTCGTAGATACAAAGAACCAAACGAGAGGAAAGATACCAACAACCTCTTCCGAAGAAGCCAAACACAGTTCTACCGGAAAACTATGCACAGCAAACAGACAGCAGTGACCGAACCACCAAACAAACAAGAACTCACAGATCATTGGAAAAGTATCTGGTCAGAACCCAAACTACCCAATAATAACACCCCTTGGATCAAAGCCAAAGAAGGCAAAGATAAACATGTGACAGAACAGGAAAATTCCACATTAACTACTGTGGGACCAAAGAGCATGATGAGGCGCCTGGATGCAAGAAGTTCCGGAGGTAGAATGGCCCCCCGTTCGGATCTCCGGGTAGGGGCTGGTTCGGAGGCGTCGACTTGCAGACATCATAATTTTAAGATAGATTTTTGCAACATACGAGGTATAAACTCGAACATAAATTCAGTGCATCAACACCTGCAATCAGATAAACCTCATGTACTCGCTCTATGTGAAACCAAGGTCAGTTCATCGACCAGCACGGTCAACTATCTTTATCCTGGGTACGACTTCTATTCCCGATTTAGGCGTAACTTTGGAATCTGTCTTTTTGTCAGAAGCGACCTCTCTTGTCAACGAGAAGAAGCTCTGGAGCCCCCAAACTTTGATGTTATGTGGTTAAAAATAACGACTCAAAAAACCACAAGGTTCATCTGTATCCTGTATCGACCACCAAGTGATACCATTTATCGAACACTTTTCGCTTCTCTTGCAGACACCATCGATCATTTACAAAGTAACTATCCAAGTGCCGAAATTGCCATCCTGGGCGACTTTAATGTCCACAATATCAACTGGCTCAAATATTCAAATACTACCGACGAACAAGGTCGTGAAGCTGAATCATTCTCAATCAGTTATGGCTTAACTCAGCTTATTGACGAACCAACACGGATCCCTGATCGAGACGGGGAGTTCGCCAGTCTTCTTGATCTGTTTTTAACCACCAATCCGGAGATTTACACGGTCACCGTAAATCCGCCGTTAGGTTCTTCCGACCATAAACTGCTTTCGACATCGAGTATCCTGCCAATCAGTGACAGAGAGGCGCCTAGGCCGCGCAAGATTTGGCACTACAAATCTGCTAAATGGGAAGATCTCATGGAATACTTTCGAACTTTCCCTTGGATGGACGTTTGTTTTCGATCCGATAACCCATCTGACTGCGCCAGGGAGGTCTCCGATGTTATTTTGGCTGGTATGGAAGCTTACATCCCTTTTTCGAAGAAATGCTCCTCCAACGGCAAGCCTTGGTTCGACCGAAAATGCAAAGAAGCTGTTGCTTCTAAACATATTGCCTACCGACAATGGCGTGAAAATCCTAACACCTTAAATCGAAACATCTTTGTTCATGCCCGGAACAGATGCAAGGGAATTATCGACGAAACCAAGGAGGCACACAAACAACGAATTAGAAACAAACTTTTCGCTTGTCCCAATAATTCCAGGTCCTTTTGGGCAGTCGCTAAATTTTACCAAATCCACCATACCACCACTCACACGGCCAGATAATTCCATTGCAACCACACCTGTTGAGAGAGCGAACTTGTTGGCTGAACTCTTTGCTTCACATTCTACTGTCGATTTCCAAGGAAAAACACCACCTACTATTCCCATATTGCAGTCAAGGATGCCCGATGTTGTCTTCAGACAGCGCATCATAAAGCGTATTTTAATGAAGCTATACACCAAGAAGGCTTCTGGCGCTGGCGGAATACCTGCCATAGTTCTTAAAAACTGTGCAAGGGAACTAACACCAGTTTTCTGTAGACTTTTTAACCTATCCTACAGAAAGGGAATATTTCCGTCCTGCTGGAAACGTGCCACGGTTCAGCCGATACCTAAAAAAGGTAAGAAGACCTTGCCAAATAACTACCGACCAGTTGCACTGCTTTCAATAATATCGAAAGTCATGGAAAAGGTTATCAATCAGCATCTTCTAAAATATCTTGAACGATTCAATATTATTAGCGATCACCAATATGGTTTTCGTAAACATAGATCAACAGGAGATCTTCTGACTTATGTAACACATGTTTGGAACAACGCAATTGAACACTTTGGAGAATCTCGAGCGGTTGCTCTTGACATATCCAAGGCATTCGACCGTGTTTGGCACGATGGACTGTTGGCTAAGTTGCGCTCTTATGGTATGTCTGAAAGGTTCTGTTTGTGGCTCTCATGTTTCCTCAGAGAGCGTTCTTTACGAGTGGCGGTCGACGGATTTCTTTCTAACACCCTCACTATCAACGCCGGTGTGCCCCAGGGCTCCATACTGTCTCCTACTCTCTTTCTCATTTACATTAACGATCTGCTGGAAAAGACCGAGAATCCAATCTATAGCTTTGCAGATGACAGTACGCTTGTCTCTTCATTCACCTTGAACGCTCGGACATCGGCTGCTCAGGCGAATATCCGCAGACAGCAGGAGGTCGTTCAACTTAACAAAGACCTGGAAGAAATTCTATCTTGGGGTGACAGTAACCAAGTGGAATTTAACGCTACAAAAACCCAAGCGGCAGTTTTTTCTAAAAAAGTTAACGTTGCTGAACCCGACATAGTTATGTCGGGGCACTCCATTCCCCTAGCATCGTCGCTCAATTTGTTGGGCGTTAGTTTGGGAGCAAATATGTCTTGGCATGAACATGTTGCAGGCATAGCAAGGAGAGCTTCTCAAAAGTTGGGAATATTATTTAGAACCAGAAAGCTTTACACCCCACAGCAACTGTTAATTCTTTACAAAGCCCAAATTCGACCAACTATGGAATACTGCTCCCACGTTTGGGGCTCCGCTCCCAAACATACACTGCATTTGTTGGATTCTGTTCAGAGAAGAGCTTGGGGACCCGGATCTGACCGGCGGCCTTGATTCGCTGGAACATCGAAGAACGGTTGGCGACTTGAGTCTGTTCTACAAGTATTTTCATGGAAAGTGTTCGAAGGATGTAGCCTGCTTAATTCCTCCCAAAGCGGTGCATGTTAGAAATACACGTCGCGCTGGTGCTTCCCATCCGTATGAGGTTCAGCTTGTTACTCCGCGTACGACGCTTTTCAAGCAATCTTTTATATGGAGAACGTCATCCCTTTGGAATAATTTGCCCAGCGCTGTGTTTCCCACCGAGTACAATTTACAGCGATTCAAGAACAACGTGAATCGCTTTTTCCGCACTCCGCACACTTTAGGGACTCCCTGCAGCACGTGTGCTAGACCAATAAAAAAAAAAAAAAATTATCTGTGTTTATGTGGGGGGATAAATAGTTATAAATACTTATATACATTCTCATCCGGCACTTTTTAGTGTTCCGTACGGAACACTATGACTTCGGTGTCTGTCGGTCTGTCTGTCTGTCCGTCTGTCTGTCTGTCACACCCGATTTTCTCCGAAACTATTTGTCATAGAAATTTGAAATTTGGTAATAATATAGGAATTGATGGCCTCATCAAAGCCGTGTAGTTTTGAAAGTTAAATTTTGACTTAAGGGGTTAGTTTTGAGGAGTGAAATCGGAAGTGGAAAAAAAAATTTGTTACTAGGTCATCGGGTGTGGTGTGAAATGAAAGCTTGTGAAAACACGACTAAAATATATATATATATATATATATATATATATATATATATATATATATATATATATATAATGTAGTACTTGGACTCACTTTTCTTTGTATTATTTTTAAAAATTCGCGAAAAATCGCTGTCCCCCCCCACCTTATCTTGAAAAGTACTGATCAAAAAATTTTGAAAAAATTCTGGAATGCTCTCCACGGGGTGTAGATTCAACGAAAATTATCACGAGTACATTACCTTTAATAATTTATTTGGTATATAAAAAAAACAAAAAATTCAAGGTCATCAGTTTTCAGTAAAGACTGGAAACAAACTTTGTTAAAAACTCCTTTGGGGTGTGTTTTGTGAAGTCACTGATCATTTTATACCACCGTAACAAAATTTTTTATTTTCAAAGCAATCAACGTACGGAACACTAATTGTGCAAGCCGGTTATTTTAGGGTACAGCTGCAATTTTCATATTATTTCTTTTAATTGCAAAAATAAAATTAATTAATAAGTAAGTATGTACAAGTTCCAAATCTTCTTGAAATACATCATGGAAAAAACAAATTTATACTTCAAATTAGAAAATAATTTGCTTTTACTAATTAAAATTAGCTAGGTAAGAATTCCTCCGTATAAATGTAAGCACGTAAAACACATATAGAACCAAAGTACACTTTTTTAATTAAGAACTTATAACTTGTAAGAAAATTTAATTACTAATTCATTAAAACTTTCTTGTCTGTTTTATTGATATACGTTAAAAATCGCAATACAAAATTTTACAACGGCCAATAAAAATTTCGTTTTTAAGATTAGCCAGTAATGAGATTTTAGCTTATAAAGTTGTACAAAACTCGTTATCTTTAGAGTTTGTATATTAAAATTGTATAAAATTTACTCAATTACCTCATTATCTTTTTTCATTTTACGCATTTTTTTGTATTTTTTCAATTCATCGATCATTCAATATTCCCATATTTTCAGTTGCTTGTTCTGCTCTGTGTCTGTTAAAGGCTACCATATTTTTCTATGTCAATATCATGTTTCTGATACTCATTACTTATTATTAATCCAGGGTGTGCTATGTTCTGCATGTAGAGGCGCAAGGGGGACAAATACTCCACTAGTCCCCTCTTGGGCTGCGGCATTGGTAACGCGCACAATATTCCGGTCGAGCCCAACAAATTCTTCTCGTTAAACATTTTAATCCTTTTAAATAATACTCACCTTTAATAAATTAACTAATCGGGACAAGTTCACGATCAACTTTTCGTGTTATTTTGGCTCACTGTGATCCTTTTGGCGTTCTGAATGTTGGCGCAATTTTTTTGTAGATCATAATGCAACCACTATATATCGTCACCAGTAATAATTCATTTTAGACAGTTTGAACTATTTGGACTGGATTATTTTTCTTAGAAGATGTGTTCATAATCTTCATTTAAATTGTGTGGAACAAATTTTGCCTAAACCGTTTTTTTTTGCTAGGTCCTTCGTCGTAATCGTTCGAGTTGTTTCCCTGTTGTTGTTGTTTAACGCTTCTTCCACCATCTTTATCATCATGCATTCCGATCATCTGCCACGAATTCACGGGCTTTTTAAATCATTTAAGGTGTAGGAATTGATATTGGTTTCTTCCAACGAAAAGGCATTTATTTTATTTAGGATTCCCATCATTCTGATGATTCGTTTCGGTTCTGTGTCAAGTTTTGCCTGAAATTAAATTATATCTCTTGGTTCCATTTCCAATCTCTACAATAAAATTGTTGTCTCTTAAATAAACTATTGTATTTCAGTTATTTTTCAATAACTAACGAGCTAAAAATTGGGAAAAAAGCAGCTTGATGGTGACTCCCCTAGTATATGATGTAGAATATAGTTCGAAAAATTAACTGCCGCACTCTGCATGTACTGAATTTTCAGATACTCTTTAAGTGAATACTTTTATAATATTCTAATAATGTAGTTCTTTGCTGTCATGATTGATATTGCATAGTTAAATGACTTACTGAAAACATCGAGAGTCAATTTAAGATTATATTCGCTTTGAAACTTTGTAGTGATCCTACTCAGTATATATCACCACTAAACCAAATACTTTATTTTTGCACTCGACGCACGTTTCGCTAACCATGTTAGCTTAATCAGGAGCGATGATTGACTAAAAATATTTTCAGTTGATTTTTCTGCTCTGTGTCTGTCTTTTAGTCAATCATCGCTCCTGATGAAGCTAACTTGGTTAGCGAAACGCGCGTCGAGTGCAAAAATAAAGTGTTTGGTGTAGTGGTGATATATACTGAGTAGTGTCATTGTGCCAAAGATTCCAGATTCCCAACTTAGTTTGTAGTGATCGTCAGCATGACCTAGCTCTATTAAAGTTTCATCATCATCGTCATTAACTTATACCATCTATAGTCAGATGTAAACCTCCCCAAGTTGTCTCCAATCAGCGCTGTCGTTTGCTTTTTGCATCCAATCGTGTTTCGCTAATCTTTTTATATCTTTTGAATTCGTACGATCTCTTAGTTATCGTTATTTATAATTTTTATTTTTTGAAGTCTCCAATCATTTGTTTGTTTAGGTGTTTCAAACTTTTTCCCTCTTTCAGGGTTTTCCTATTTTCGAGTTCCTGTACTATCTGATCTTTTTGTTTATTTTTTTGTCTATTTCTGCCAATTTAATCTGCCATTTCTTGATAGTTTTCTTTGTTTAATTAGATTTTGTGTCTACTTAATTTTTGTGGTGTTTCTTTTTTCGGTGTTGCTATTTGTTTTGTAGTCATGAGTAGGCTGTTGGTTATTTTTGTACTTAGTTCATCAAGTCTTGTTTGGTAGTTTATGTGTTTTATATGATTTTCCAGTACTTTCTGTTGGTTTTCTTGTACACGTTATCAATCTAGGTCTCTGCTGTAGACAGTCTCTGGTGTAGAAATGCTTTGTTTATATCTTCGTGAAATTGGTCGATTTCTTCTTCCTCGCTGTTTGATGACGGTACATATACGTGAATGATCTTACATTTGCATCTTCTGTCCATCCGTATATCTACTGAAATCACTCTTTCCGATGTGGCTTTAAACTGAACAATAGTTTCTGCTATTCTTTTATGTACAAGTAGACCGACTCCTCCAATTTTCTTACTTTCATTGCCTTCATAAAAAAAATTATTGCCACTTTTTAGGGTGATACCAGACTCTCCTGTTCTTCTTACTTCCGGTAAGCCCAACTCTGTCCATTTTGTCTTCTAATTCGATCATTTTTCTTCGGAGCCTAAAGTTCTTGTGTTGTAAGTTGCTATGTACATTCTGTTCTTTGGGATTGTCTGTGTACTGTGAGTATACGAATGTGTTTTGCTTTCGAATTTTTGTCAACCCCAGAATAAATGGGACTGACTGCAAAAGCAGTACAAGATTCTAAGTTTGCTCTACTTGCCTGAGGTACTGCGTTCTGGAAATTCGACATATTCATTGTTCCATTTTAGGGGTTTTTAGCCGTTTTCTTGTCGCGCCTGCCAAACCCGTTGACAAGGGGTATGAAAGTTGGAAGGATAGTATGTGGTGAAGGATACATGTTTTTAGGACCTGATGTCCCCCATATTATATAGTTTCTGTTACTGTAAATATATTACCTTTATCTACAAAAAGATTTTAAATTACTTTAAATAAAGTTAGAAAAGTTTAAATTTATACAAGTCTAAAGTTTAAAAGTTCCACCCCATCGTTGCTTTAAAGCATTAACAAAGCACAAACTACAAATGGCAATATTTATCTTTAAAAACTTTAACACAAAAGTACTTATAGTAGTACATTTGCAGCATATGTTGTACTGGATTTATATCTTTTTAAATGCCATTTATTTAAGCTGGATAAAAGCTATAAAGCGTGGTCCAGTTTACAATTAGGTTTTTTCTCGCGGAGTAAACTAAAGTTTTATCCCTTGTTTTATGTACACTTAAACATCACAATTGAACTGATGCCTGTCGCTTTTAATGGATTTAGCTAAAATACAAGTGATTACAGAAAAGTTAGTGCTTTGTGCAAAAAATCTTTTTTTTTTTTTTTATTTTTTTTTTTTTTTATGGGTCCAGCCCACGTGCTGCAGGGAAGTCCCTAAAGCGCTCCAGGAGCGGCACGAGTGCGAAAAAAGCGATTCACGTTGTTCTTGAATCACTGTAAATTTCCTGTAGTGTAACTCATGCGTTGCCTTGATTTTCCCGCCTTGGTGGGTGTCGGCTTACTCGCCGTCACAACACTGGAATATTAAATTCTAAATTCGATCTTCGGTAAATCAGTATATATATTGGAGGCTACTGAAATAAGTCTGAACTGTGCACTGCATTATTTCACTTAGAGGACTTCTCCTTCTTCTCTGTCTTCTCAGCCTAAGTCTGTCCAATTCTGGACGTAAGTCTCTTTTAATCTCTTCCATGTTTCCCTATCTTTTACCACATTTAACCACTGCTTGCCCGCTACTACTGTTATATCAACTACCCATCGTTTCTGTAGCCGTCCAACGCTTCTTCCTGTTTCGCTGGGTCTCCATTCCGTGATCCTATACATCCATCTGTCTCCGAATAATCTAGCCACATGACCTTCCGATCGTCACTGCATCTTTGCTGCCTCGAGAGTTGTGTCAGTGACTTTGGTTCGCCTCCTTATCTGCTCATTATAAATTCTATCTCTAAGGGAGATATCAAGTTTCTCTCCATAGCTCTCTGTAAAATCACGTGCTTTTTAACGACTGCTTTAGTGAGACACATCGTTTCCGGTCCATATGTGCTGACCGGTAGAACACAGGAATTGTGAAAGGAGTTTTTAGGTTTATGGGTATTGTAGTACTAGTAGATATATCCTAGTTTTTCCTACCAGCTTTATTCGCCAGGTTATTTCTGCATGCTGGTTTTCCTTTCCGATCTTATTAGTGTGACCTAAATTAATAAATACTCGTCGACGCGTTCTATGAAGTTATTTCGTATCGGTATGCTGGCATATTTAGGGATCATAAATTCAGCTTTTTTTTTAATTAAGACCTACACTTGCAGAGATCACATTCAGCTTGTTCAACATTTCCTGTAGCTCATTGGTGTTATTAGCTATCACTAATATGTCATCTGCAAACCTAAGGTGACTCAGTCTTGTGCCGTCGATGTTGATACCCTTCTCATCCCAATTTAACTCCTTACAGATGTCTTCAAGGACCATCATAAATAATTTAGGTGAGATAGTATATCCTTATCGCACTCCTCTTTTTAATGGTATGTTGTTAGCGACAGCTTTTTCGTCAATTTTCATATGTATAGATGCTTCTTCACATATGTTCTCTGTTATTGTTATATATCTGGAATCTCTTCTTGCATTCGCTAGGGATTTTAGAACCGATCAGTTTTCAACCTTATCAGATGCCTTATAAAAATCATTGAACCCAAATTTATTGGTACCTTACATTTTGTACTTTTCTCTATTACACTTAGAGGTAGTTTATCGTGCTAAATTCCTTTCTGAAGTCCGCCTGTTTCCCAGGTTGGTAGAAATCTAGTTTTGCTGTTAGGCGATTGGTTAAGATTTTAGTGAAGAGTGTACATAGGTGCGACAGAAGAAATATAGGTCGATAATTTTCGTAATCAGTTCTTAAAGAGAAATATAATCTCTGAATTTGACCATTTTGTTGATATTTTCCTCAGAGGACTGGTATGGATCAACTTCACCATTATCAGCTTTATTTATTCCTGCATTTATGCAATTAGGATGCTAATGAAACTATGACAGTTCAAGAAAACCATATCTACTATTTAAAATATCAAAATTATAAGAGACTTGTAATTAAATTAAAGACTGATTGAAAAAGTTAGTAAAACAGTACTTAGTAAAATAATTCTTATTACACTGTAAAAAATAATTCTTATTACACTGTAAAACTGTATAATATTTAATTCCAAAATATCAATGTCAGTACAATGGTGCCAAAATCTTATTAGGGGTGTGTAGAGCCCCAAATTTAAGCATTAATATGGAACACTGAATAAAGAAAAATTTCGTAAGATTCTTTTAGGTGCCTCGGAATTTAGGATAAAAATTCAGGTACATCCAATTCGTCAATTTAGACAAAAAACAGAAGTCTAAATTTTGTCTGCTATAACAGAGAGATAATGTTTGTGCTGCCAGTTTTACGGTATAATTGGTCTTAACGACCTAATATAATATTTTTTTTCTGAATTATTTCCGGTCCGGAGGCGTCAGATACCAAGGGTTCTGAATAATAAATAAAAGTTTACTCTTAACAAATGTAAACTACTATGAACTAACAGCAATTTTTGGATGTCCGAACTCCTCGCAAGTAACTACGGTATTATTATTACATCAAATACTTTATTTTTGCATTCGACGGGCATTTCTTTAACAATGTTAGCTTTATTACGAGCCATCATTGACTAAATCTAAAATTAAAAACCAGATTACTTATGTCAAAATTATGATTTAGTTGAATGGAAGCTTTGAAGCTTACTGATGGCGGTTTAGTTCTGATCAAGGACCCAGTACAGATAACCGTAAGGAGTGGGTCTTCTGTCCTTATTTAGACTATTTTAACATTTTATGATTTCAGTACTTTCATATGCATCTAATAACCTATAATCAGGTACAGTTTTATTTAACTTTAAATTATCTAACGTAACATATGATTATATGCCAGTGCATGTTCGATAATGTTTGATTTCATTATAAAGTCGCGGAGGTAGAAAGGGGTGGGGATCTCTTTTGAAACTAATAGTGGTGTGTCCGTTAAATAAATGATGCTAATGTTTCGTCGGAATGTAGAACGAAACTCATCAATTTCGTACTACATTCCGAAGACGTCATTTCTCGGAACAAGCCCTAAAGAAATCGGCAGGATGATCGGTGAGACTTCAGCATCGTTTATTCAATCGACACAGGTGAAACCCAGAAGCAATAACTTATAAGCTCTGTGGCCTAGTTTTCTATCAACATCAATTTCTAAATGACATGTACTTTGGTAGAATGTAGATTATTTCCTTCAAAAAAACAATTAATAATAAAAGAATATTCAGTTAGTTTCCCTTACAATCACATATAAAGTCCGACTGAAAGTTTTTCGTGAACCAAAGAAACTGATAGGTATAAAGATGCAAAAAATTTGGAGCGTTATCTTTTTCACGAACACTACATGTTTGTCAACATCCCTAGATATCATAAAAAAAACTGGTAAAAACCGTTTTAAAACGTCAACGTCAAACATTAAAAATCATGTAGCCATGAACGAAAGATAAATGGAAAGCCAAATCTTTCTTTTAGTATTTCGTATTTACGATTTAAGCAGGGAAAAACGTTATAAAGGAGGTGTTTACTTTTAAAATTACCCCCATATAAACCTTTATACGTGGCTTACGGTCGATTTATTCGTTCAGAGAATTTACATGTAAAGCTCCTACACTGTCTGATTTCATTTTATATTTATTTTATCGTTTTTTCACCTCGCTGTCACTTAAATGTGAACTTGGCCTTTCTTTCTGCGATATTTGAAACAAAACATGCGGGAAATCTCATAAAAGATATGTTTTTAAATGTTTGAGCTGTTTTTTGTTTCTAATAAGCTTCGTGAAGAAGTTTTAATATTTTTCGAAGGATAAAAAATACTTTTAAAGAAATTTAATATAATTAAGTGAGTGTATATTCCAAAATTCACTTTGTCCACTTTATGAGAGTTTTGACAACTAAAAAAAAAAATCAATCGCTTTAATATTTTCCTCTATTATTCTTTTTTGAAGCAATTTTCAAGTAGAATATTCGACAATAGATGCCATTCTAGCGATTCAACAAAAAATTGGTAGATGGAACCTTTGTCTACGACGCATTTTAGTAAAAGTATCAGTCGATTCCGAATTTTCGTCGAAATCACGTAAAATCCAAAAAACTTGTTTGCGAGGCGATTCGAGGTAGTATTTCTTTGTTCTCATCCAAAGGGGCCTAAAATGACACATTCCGCGGCCGCTAAATATCGAGTCGATAAGAAGTAGGTAAATCGTTTTAAGGAGATGAAAAATGTCGACGACTTGCCAAAAAATGGCTCGATAGGCAAAGTTACTACGAAAATCGAAAAACGTATAGTGTCTTTGTTTTCACGGGCGATGCGGTGCGCTTGGGCCCATGATAAGATACTAGAGTGGCCCTCACAATCGCCGGACCTCAACCCTATTGAAAACGTTTAATTCCTTATAAAGAGAAAGCTCAGAGAAAAGAGTCTAAGGACTATGACTTAGTTGTCTCGCGAGATTCGAAAAAATTTGCAAAGTATGCAGAAAATCTCGTCGACATGCCTCGAAGATACCAGGCGATTAAACAAGTCTACAAAAATATGTTGTTTTAGTGCAGCTCTGTTTTCATCTATAGTTGATAAGGAAGGTAATACTCGTATTCTATACATCGACAAAATTTATTCTACCCTGTCAGCTCTAGTTTACTGCCTAACCTCATTTTTTATTTTTAGTCGTCTTATTCGAAAACAAGTTTTACAATAACACATTATTTCCTAATGGCTAGTAAGTTAAGGGGTTATATTAACCATCCTGATAAGTTTTGTTACATTTGTTGTGAATATATTTTGAAAGATCAGCGAAAATTGGTAACAAATACTGTGTCCCTTTTATATTTTGCTTACAGAAATTCGCAATCAAGATAAAGCATGGGTGCCTCATAGTGTATGTAAAATGTGCATTAAATATTTGCGACAAGGGGAGAAAAGTGCACGTAAGTCTCTAAAATTTGGAGTACCCATGATTTGGAAGGAACAAAAAAATCATTACGACGACTGTTATTTCTGTATGACAAATATAGTGGGCATCAAAAAAACCAATTGTCATAAATGGAAATATCCCAATATTGCTTTAGCAAGAAGACCAATACTCAATTCAGAAAACGTTTCAGTACCAGTTTTTCATCAGCGACTACAATTTCAGAATGAAGAAATTGAAGAACTCAGTGCTTCTCAAGGAGTGAATATTGTGTAGAAACATCGAATCCTAATTTATTTTCACAAAAAGAGCTTAATAATCTCATCAGAGACTTAGATCTTTTAAAAGAGAGTGCCGAATTGCTAGCATCAAGATTAAAAGAACAAAATTGCCTAGCCTTTGATGTAAAAATTTCTGCATATTGCACGAGAGAACAAAACTTTTTTTTTCTGATGAAAATTTAGTATATTGTAATGACGTGAGCGGCTTACTCACTTTCATGGGCTTGGAGACCTATCAGGCCAGTGACTGGCGTCTCTTTATTGACAGCAGTAAACGAAGTCTAAAAGCTGTACTTTTACATAATGGCAATAAACATGCTTCTATTCCGATTGCCCACTCTACTTGTATGAAAAAAGAATATCGAGTGATTTCAGTACTTTTACAGAAAATAAAATATGTTGAACATAAATGAGCGATATGTGTCAACTTGAAGATGGTTACATTTTTGTTAGGACAACAAAATGGGTATACAAAATATCCATGTTTTATTTGTTTGTGGGACAGACGAGCTAAATCAAGACACTGGATACAAAAAAATTGGTCTGTGAGAGATGCTTTGGTCGTTGGTGAAAGAAATGTGATAAATGAGCCTTTGGTTCTACGAGAAAAAATCATTCTTCCACCCTTGCACATAAAATTAGGGCTAATGAAGCAGTATGTCAAAGCTTTGGACAAAAATGATCAGTGTTTCCATTTTATTTTTCAAAAATTTCCTGGATTAAGTACTGAAAAACTCACTTAATTAAAGACTCCACTAATTTTGAGATATCTATGACTGAGGTTGAACCACTTGCGTGGAAATCTTTTGTAGCGGTTCGTTAAAATTTCGTTGGAAATTACAAGGCTGAAAACTATGTACAGTTAGTGTATAAAATGCTTCACCACTTTAAAAATCATCATATGAGCATAAAAATACACTACCTTAATAGTCATATAGATCATTTTCAACATAACCTAGGAGATTTGAGTGAAGAACAAGGAGAATGTTTCCACCAACATATAAAAACAATGAAGAACAGGTTTCAAGCCAGATTACTTAAAAAACAATTTCTTCATGTAGAATGTTAAAATAAAGCCATATTTTTGTAAAAATGCATTTTTTTTCTATCTCATTAACTAAAACTGATACAAGAAAATAAGTAACATTTTTGACATCACCTTATCAGACATACTTAAAATCAGGTCTAAAATCCTAGGCACCAAAATGTGGGTAGGCCAGTGTTATTGATTCAAGAGGCAATTGGACAGCTTACCAAAGTAATTGTGCCGTTGTTAGCACACCAAAACCTACATTAATAGCAAAAAATTTTCTCGAAACACATTTTTTCAAGAATACACACACGTTCTTACTTGACAGACAGCACATATTACAGAAAGTTGACTTAATTAAAAACACTAAGATTTAGAAATAAATAAAACTTTTTGCTTTGTAAATTCGCAGAATTTTCGGTCCATTTATAACCATAAAATATATCAAAATACCAAAAAGGTCTGAAGACATAACAATCATTAAAATATATTCAATAAAATATATATTCGTATAAACAGCACACCAAGCACGGTTTGTTTACGTGTGTGTGGTATAGTTTTTCTTTTAATGATTGTTATGTCCTCAGTTTATCATGATTTTTTTAATGTATTTTTTAGTTATAAGTCGATAGAAACGTTAGCACTATAAATAATGTTTATAAAGGCTTCTTTTGTTGTAAGCTTACCATTGGCAGCTGAATAATTGAATATACACCAGCTGTCGAAAAATAAACCGACTGTTACCATGGGAAGAATTTATAACAAAAAATATGTTTTTAAATGCTTTTTTTAGTGTTCCGTACGGAACACTTATAAGATCACTTCGGTGTCTGTCCGTTCGTCACATCCGATTTTCTCCGGAACTATTTGACATAGAAAGTTGAAATTTGGCACAAATATAGCAACTGATGGCCCCATCAGAGCCGTATAATTGTGAAAGGCAATTTTGACTTAAAGGGTTAGTTTTGAGAGGTGAAATTGAGAGTGAAAAAAATTTTTGAGGTGTCAAATGAAAGCTTGTAGAAACACGAGTTCAAAAATATATACGATGCAATACTTCGCACTTTTCTTTGTATTATTAAATTATTGCCAAAAATCGCTGTTCCCTCCCTAACTCGAAAAGTACTGCGCAAAGAAATTGTGAATATTCTACACAAGGTGTAGATTAAACGAGAATTATCGAGTGCATTCCCTTTGATAATTTATCTCGTATTTAAAAAAAACAAAATTTCAAAGTCATAAGTTTCCAACAACGATCGGAAACAATCTTTACTGCATTTAGGGTTTTAAAAGTTTTTGTAATTGTAAAAAAATTCTGGAATCTCATCTCGTCTCATCACTTTTATACCTCTGTAATATTTTTTTTTATTTTAAAAGCAACCACCGTACGGAACATTAATTGCGCAAGTCCGACTTGCACTTGATCGTTTTTTTTCCTTTAAAATAATTTTCTTCACTATCAATTCAATGGTCACAATCCACGTCCCGTGAGTCTTTGGTGCTCAGATGTACTAACTACTAATATTTTACTGTGTAGCAAACAAAGTCTTTCTTAAAGTGATCATTCTAAAATTTTTACCAAATTTCAGCTGAACAATTTTCTACATAGTGGAACTTTTTACACTACGAAAGTTATATTGTCGAGACCTGGAGTTTTTAAAGAGTTCTTCAAAAATTCCTAATTTTTCTAGTAGAAAACCTTCGCAACTAACTTCACGATGCATGTTAGCGATATAATGACGCCTGAGACCAAACTTTTTAAGAGCTGATATCCTGTAATTTTATTTTCATTTACCAGGTTTACCAACTTGTGAGTGTTAATTAGATCTTAAAGTTTAGTAATTTAAAGTATGGCATCACGATAATTAATTCAAGCTCTTTTGGAAACTTTAGGAAATATGCTAAGCTAGCAAATTAATTTAGGTATAAAATACGAATAATCATCTGATATGAAGAAAAATATAAAATATTTCCCAAAATGAAAATTGTTTTTATTTTGACAATGTATTCGAAAATTTTGAGTAGTATTCCCGTTGTTTAAGGACTTTTAAAATGTAGGTTAGAGTTTTTGGTTATAAAAGCGTCAAATATGCATTCTTACTGTAAATTGTTACAAAATGTGTAACTACTTAAATAGTTTTTAATTGACTTTTGTATAGATAGGTGTCCTCAAAGATAGGAAAGAAATATTATATTTTAAAAAAAAATAATACTTTATTTGCTAGATACGTTGCATTAAACTCTTCTTTGAAAATCAGTGAAAGTGTCTACTTTTTCAAAAAATTGAAGTTACTCAACATCTTAAAAAAAAAAAAAAATAAACTAAATAATCCAATGTATTTTTAATCTTATTACATTTAATGTTTCTAAAGATATCTAAAATTTTGGTATATCATATTTTTTTTTTTATTAGTTTTTTAACTACCCTTGCTAAAGAGAAGTATTTGAGTCATGAAAAAACGCTCAGTCCAAGATTTTTTTACTGCTTTACAAACGAAAATGGTCCCCATTTTCATCAGTCTGTCAGTTCCCCAGTCTGTAGGTCTATCAGTCTGTATGTTTGTCTTCCTGTTGGCACGATACCTCTAGAACAAAATAACATGTTAAATTTGGTACATATATAATACTTAAGGTTGGAATAGAGCTTGTAGTTCTTGAGCGATTTCACTCCAGAGGAATAGGGTGGTTAAACTTTCATGTTTTTAATATCATTAAGAGAACTTTCATTGGGTTTTGGTTGGGACAGTGAGCCAATTTTAAATTTTATAATTATTGATAGTGAAATATATAAAGTGATGAAAAGGGCGGGGAAGTATGTTAGAGGGGTTGTTTCGTGTATATCATGTTATATGCTCTTTTTAAGCTCCTGGAGTCGAGGAAAGGAAAATTGTGCTATTTCTTAATTATTTTCTACTATAACAGCAATAGTATAGCAGGTTAAAATCCCTGTTTTGCCTAACTTTTTTTACGATTAGGACATTACCACACCTATTATTCAAATATCGGCTTTTACTGTTAAGATTAAGTTATCCTTTAGCGTGAGAAAATCAAATTTGACTTATATTAGGGCTACGTATTTTAAAGAGTAGTACGATGTAAATCACTTTATCGGTTTTAATTTTTTCTTATTTTTTTATAATTGGGGAGTTAATTGCATTATTTAAGGGTTACATCATCTTGGCACTCGGAAAAAAACAGGTATAAAAATATTTTTTTGTTTGACTCAGTTATTAAATATATAAAATAATTTTTCTTTTTACACATATACATAGTAGTTTTATAAATAATTTGAAATAATAACAAATAAAAAAAATTAAAAAATGACGGAGATATGAGCCATCAAGTAGGGCTCTCTTTTGAAAATCCTTGCTGATGGTGTTCTTATTTTCTTTGTCAGGCATCGCCTGAAAAATAAAAATAATTTTTTTCTTATTTAGAAAGGTAATAGCTAAGATGTAGCATAGGAAAAAAAATTTAAAATTTTTTTTGTAGAAATTACAACTGTTCCGAATTTTATAAAAATTTTGAGTTTAAAAAATTTATAACTTATGAATGTGGCACCCAATCAAAAAAAATGCTATGTTACGTCTTAGATAATATTATAAAGAATATGTGTTGTAAATTTTAACAAAATCGGTTAAGTAGATCTTAAGATATCTTCTACACCTGAAAAAAATAGTTTCGAAAAAACGCAAAAAAGAAAAGACAGTATGGCGTCAGCGTCTTAAAACCAAATATTTTTAAAATTACCTTCAATCTGTGATTCCTGGACCATACATGAGGTCTTCCATTGTTGCCGCGATGTCCTCCGATTCCTTTTGGGCAGCTCTTTTCAATTTCCTGGCCTCTTTAGTTCCCTGTTGGGCTCTCATGTTGACTATAGATATTCGTTGAGAATCCAAATTCTCGGTAAATCACAGCGCGCTTGGGCCAATTACAAGGTTTAATATTTGCATCATTTATAATGCACTAGTATATTCATCGTTAAATATACTAGCTGCAATATAAGATGCAATTTCAACAATTTTTGTGTCACTGTAATGCACTTTTGGAGACCAAATGATAGAGTTCAGACTTTCGTTGTTATTCTGAGTGTATCCTTCTAAAAGACTGAGTAAAAGACCAATACCTTTTGTCAAGGCTTTGACCGCTCGTGCCGATCCGATCGCTACCTGAGTTTCAGGCCGACTCTCTGCCACGCTCACTTCTAATTGCTATAACCTCGGAAATAATTTGAATTTTGAAATGGTTAAACTTTTAAAATATTCTTAAAAGTATAAACAATTTATCTAGCAAAAAAAAATAATTCGATTTTTTGAAAATCTCAATTCTTTTTTTTGTATTAATACAATAAATAATACGAAGCTGGTTTGAAAAGTCCGTGCAAAAATAAAAACTACTTATGTGTTTGGGGTAAACCTCTTTTATTTTTCGACATAGTCTCCTTTTAGGCTTATACACTTCGTCCAACGATGTTCTAGTTTGTTGATCCCTTCCGAATAATAGGATTTGTCCAAGTCTGCAAAATATCCATTAGTGTCTGCAATCACCTCCTCGTTTGAATAAAATCTTTGTCCCGCCAGCAATTTCTTCAAATTGGGGAACAAATAGTAGTCCGAGGGAGCCAAGTCTGGAGAATAGGGGGGATGTGAAACGAGTTGGAATCCTATTTCCATTAATTTTGCGACCACTGCTGAGGTGTATGCTGGTGCGTTGTCGTGATGGAAAAGGACTTCCTTGTGGGCCAATCGCGGGCGTTTTTCTTGCAGCTCGGTTTTCAAACGGTCCAATAACGATGAATAATATTCACCTGTAATAGTTTTACCCTTTTCCAGATAGTCGATGAGGATTATCCCTTGCGAATCCCAAAAGACAGTCGCCATAACCTTTCCGGCCGAAGGAACGGTCTTCGCCTTTTTTGGTGCAGATTCCCCCTTGGTAACCCATTGTTTAGATTGTTGTTTGGTCTCAGGAGTATAGTAATGTACCCATGTTTCATCCACAGTGACGAAACGACGCTTAAAGTCCTCCGGATTCTTCTGGAACAGCTGCAAACCATCCTTGCAACATTTCACACGATTCCGTTTTTGGTCAAGCGTGAGCAATCGCGGCACCCATCTTGCGTATAGCTTTCTCATGTCCAAATGTTTATGCAAAATATTATGTACTCGTTCAGTCGAGATGCCCACAGCACTAGCAATCTCACGCACCTTAACTCTTCTGTCATCCATCACCATATCATGGATTTGATCAATGATTTCTGGAGTCGTAACCTCCACAGGCCGTCCAGAACGTTCAGCGTCACTTGTGCCCATATGGCCAGTCCGAAAATTTTGAAACCACTTATAAACTGTTCTAATCGAAGGTGCAGAGTCACCATAATGTTTATCAAGCTTCTCTTTAGTCTTCTGAGGCGTTTTGCCTTTCATAAAGTAATGTTTAATCACCACACGAAATTCTTTTTCGTCCATTTCTTGAAAATCACTCGACTTCCTTGATTCACACGAATGCCAAACACAAAGAAATAGACGAATATGGCTGAAACTTGGTGTGCGTTCATTCAAGAGATGCTACTAACTAAACATGACCTCGATACGCGCCTGTGGTGCCATCTCGCGGACTTTGCACGGACTTTTCAAACCAGCCTCGTACAACGATAATCGTTGATTCTTTCATTTGGTTGTCACTGACATACGTTTAAGTTCACAAAATTAAGAAATCGTGATATTTTGACAAGATTCCTCGTGAATTTTAAAAATTACAGTTAAAAAATATGTGCCACTACTCAGTACATCACTCACCTCTACACCAAACACGTTATTCTTGCACTCGACGCGCGTTTCGCGAACCATGTTAGCTTTATTACGAGCCATGATTGGCTTAATTAGTTTGGTGTAGGGGTGATATATACTGAGTAGTGTCATTGTGCCAAAGATTCCCAACATAAAAAATATCTTCATAAGGGTTATGTTTGATTCTTTCAATTTTTCTTGCCAAGAGCCGATATGATTCTTCCAAACATTAGCGTCAGCTTACTCCCCTAGTTATAATTTTATAGCCCATTTTCTCTTAAAATTCATTTTTTTTTTTACATTACATCCCTAAAGCGCACAGGAGCGATTCACGTTGTTCTTGAATCGCTGTAGATTGTACTCGGTGGGAAACACAGTCCTGGGCAAATTATTCCAAAGGGATGATGTTCTCCATATAAAAGACTGCTTGAAAAGATTATACGAGGAGTAACAAGCTGAACCTCATACGGATGTGAAGAATTAGTGCGACGTGTACTTCTAACATGCACCGCTCTGGGAGGAATTAAGCGGGCCACATCCTTCGAACCCTTTCCATGAAAGTACTTGTAGAATAGGCTCAAGTCGCCAACCGTTTTTCGATGTTCCAGCGAATCAAGGCCGACGGTCAGTTCCGGGTCTCGAATCAGACGAACAGCTCTTGTCTGAATAGAATCCAACAAATGCAGTGTATGTTTGGGAGCGGAGCTCCAAACATGGGAGCAGTATTCCATAGTTGGTCGAATTTGAGCTTTGTAATGAATTAATAGTTGCTGTGGAGTGTAAAGCTTTCTGGTTCGAAATAATATTCCCAACTTTTGAGAAGCTCTCTTTGCTATGCTGCAACATGTTCATGCCAGGACATATTTGCTCCCAAATTAACGCCCAACAAATTGAGTGACGATGTTTAGAGGAATGGAGTGCCCCGATATAACTATGTGTATGAGCTTTTTTCTTATTTAATAATTTCTTTATGATTATACGATTAAAATGACATAAGAAACAAGCATGTCGCTAAAAAGTAAAGCTTACAATCCATAAAAATTATTATTTAATTTTTTGAAGAATTAGAACAGTGTTACCAAATAACTGCAAACTGCTTTTAAAATATTATTTTTATATACAATATAATTCAGAAGTCAGTAAAGTGATTTACCTAGGACTACCCCTTCAAACGTATAAATTTGAAATAACTACGGAAAATTTTTTAAAATATTGGTACTATATGGCAAGAAGCATTTACGGCTGAAATCTGAAATTTCCCTATCCATATTATTTCTAATAGAAATTTCTCGATTCCAAGAATTCGGAAAAGGACGTATACCATGATATATGCGAAACCACCATATAAACAGAGAGACGCCCCATAGTGCAGTCAAGGATGCCCGATATTGTCTTCAGGCAGGGTATCATAAAACGTATTTTGATGAAGCTAGGCACCAAAAAGGCTTCTGGCGCTGACGGAATACCTGCCATAGTTCTCAAAAACTGTGCGAGGGAACTAACACCAGTTTTCTGTAGACTTTTCAACCTATCTTACAGAAAGGGAATATTTCCTTCCTGCTGGAAATGTGCCACAATTCAGCCAATACCTAAAAAAGGCAAGAAGACCTTGCCAAATAACTACCGACCAATCGCACTGCTTTCAATAATATCGAAAGTTATGGAAAGGGCTATCAATCAGCATCTTCTAAAATATCTTCAAGGATTCAACATTATTAGCGATCACCAATATGGCTTTCGTAAAAATAGATCAACAGGAGATCTCCTGACTTATGTAACACATGTTTGGAACAACGTAATTGAACACTTTGGAAAATCTCAAGCGGTTGCTCTTGACATATCCAAGGCATTCGACCGTGTTTGGCACGATGGGCTGTTGGCTAA
This sequence comes from Pachyrhynchus sulphureomaculatus, assembly GCA_019049505.1. Taxonomy (NCBI): domain Eukaryota; kingdom Metazoa; phylum Arthropoda; class Insecta; order Coleoptera; family Curculionidae; genus Pachyrhynchus; species Pachyrhynchus sulphureomaculatus. The sequence continues at coordinate 33,586,480 of CM032450.1, forward strand.
GCTACGTTCTTATGGTATGTCTGAAAAGTTCTGTTTGTGGCTCTCATGTTTCCTCAGAGAGCGTTCTTTGCGAGTGGCAGTCGACGGATTCCTTTCTAACACCTTCACTATCAACGCCGGTGTACCCCAAGGCTCCATACTGTCTCCTACTCTCTTTCTCATTTATATTAACGATTTGCTGCTGGAAAAGACCGAGAATCCAATCTACAGCTTTGCAGATGACAGTACACTTATCTCTTCATTCACTTTGAACGCTCGGACATCGGCTACTCAGACGAATATCTGCAGACAGCAGGAAGTCATTCAACTTTACAAAGACCTGGAAGAAATTCTATCTTGGGGTGACAGTAACCAAGTGGAATTTAACGCTACAAAAACTCAGGCGGCAGTTTTTTCTAAAAAAGTTACGTTGCTGAACCCGACATAGTTATGTCGGGGCACTTCATTCCCCTAACATCGTCACTCAAATTGTTGGGCGTAAATTTGGAAGTAAATATGTCCTGGCATGAACATGTTGCAGGCATAGCAAGGAGAGCTTCTCAGAAGTTGGGAATATTATCTCGAACCAGAAAGCTTTACACTTCACAACAACTGTGAATTCTTTACAAAGCTCAAATTCGGCCAACTATGGAATACTGCTCCCATGTTTGGGGCTCCGTTCCCAAACATACACTGCATTTGTTGGATTCTATTCAGAGAAGAGCTGTTCGTCTGATTGGAGACCCGGAACTGACAGGTGGCCTTGATTCGCGGGAACATCGAAGAACGGTTGGCGACTTGAGCCTATTCTACAAGTATTTTCATGGAAAATGTTCGAAGGATGTGGCCCGCTTAATTCCTCCCAGAGCGGTGCATGTTAGAAGTACACGTCACGCTAATACTTCACATCCTTATGAGGTTCAGCTTATTACTCCTCGTACAACGCTTTTCAAGCAGTCATTTATATGGAGAACATCATCCCTTTGGAATAATTTGCCCAGGACTGTATTTCCCACCGAGTACAATTTACAGCCATTTAAGAACAACGTGAATCGCTTTCTCCGCACTCGTGTCGCTCCTGTAGCGCTTTAGGGACTTCCTTGTAGTACGTGTGCTAGACCCATAAAAAAAAAAAAAAAAAAAAAAAAAAAACGTAGTATTACTTCATTAACTTTCTCTTCTTGCATTTGCACTCTGTTGTCTTATTTTTTATTCAATTGTTTAAATTCTTCTGTTGCTCTTTTATTTTCCTTCTTCCTTTTCCAGTAAAAGCTTGGTTGCATCGTTGATAATATTTTTGTTACTCCTGCGTGGTATAGTTTGCCTTAATTCTTTCATTGACGTGTTGATTATCGTTGTTATTCTATTATTTACTTCGTCTATTGTCTTTCGTCATCAATATCAGTGGTAGCTGAATGTTTGTTGACTATTTTTCTGTATGTCTAACCTTCTTTTATTAATTCCTCCGCTATTGGCTTATTTGAGTTTCTCCCAATTAGTTGTTTTCTATCTATTCTTTTGTTAATAACTAGTGTGGCTCTTACGAGTCTATGGTCACTGCCCGTATTAAACAAGTTTAACTCTGTAACGTCGTTAATTTTGTGTTTTTCATTTGTCAGTATGACAAATCACTATATGAAGAATATTCCAGAATTTTTTCAAAATTTTGTGATCAGTATTTTCCGATAAAGGATGGGGGGGACAGGCTCTTTTTGGCCATTTCTGTTAAATAATATGCGAGTATGCACAAGTATTACATCAAATATATTTTTGAGCTCGTGATTTCTCAACTTTTCATTTGACACCCCACTCGATGACCTTAGAAAAAACAAATCACTTACCCCTGTAAGCTAACTCCTTAAGTCAAAATTTAACTTTCAAAACTACACGGCTATGATTGGACCATCAATATATTTGTGCCAAATTTCAACTTTTTATGTCAAATAGTTTCTGAAAAAATCAGGTGTGACAGACGGACAGACACCGGTTATCACATAAATGTTCCGTACGGAACACTAAAAAGTCCTACACTTAAAGATTGAATAGAAAAAAATATGGGTTAACGCAACAAAGAACTGGCCGTTTTCTCGATGAAGATTAGACAGACGATTTATTTTATAGGTAATAAAATATCGAACCTCGTTTTCAGGATAAGTAATAACAGAACCTATGAAAGCTATCTTAACTTAAAATTGAATGAAATATTGTTATCGTTTAGGTCACAGACTTATTCTATAAAATTTTGTGTTGGACGATTCCTGAGATGATTAAAATAAATATAAAAATGAGATTTTGCACAATGAGGAAAATAGTGGATTAAGTAATAATAGCGGTCTCTATATCGAAATTAGCAGCATTCTTGTTTAAATTATCCTTTCTATTTTCATTTACCACTAAACTTTTAATAGCCTCATTACTACCCTATTTTTCTATGGCGATACTAGTACGAATTTTCATGTTACCGGCCTTGGACGTTGCTCTTGGATTAAAAGGATTTTACATTAAATAAAGCTGAGAAGTGTTGGTTACTAATATCTTCCATCCACAATCCACCATACCATTCCAATTCCATTGCATTGACACCTGTTGAGAAAGCGAACTTGTTGGCTAAACTCTTTACTTCACATTCTACTATTTTCAAGGGAAAACAGCACCTACTATTCCGATATTGCAGTCAAGGATGCCCGATGTTGTATCATAAAGCATATTTTAATGGAGCTAGACACCAAAAAGGCTTCTGGCGCTGACGAAGTACCTGCCATAGTTCTCAAAAACTGTGCGAGGGAACTAACACCAGTTTTCTGTAGACTTTTCAGCCTGACCTACAGAAAGGAAATATTTCCTTCCTGCTGGAAATGTGCCACAGTTCAGCCGATACCTAAAAAAGGTAAGAAGACCTTGCTAAATAACTACCGACCAGTCGCACTGCTTTCAATAATATCGAAAATCATGGAAAAGGTAATAAATCAGCATCTTCTAAAATATCTTGAAGGATTCAACATTATTAGCTATCACCAATGTGGCTTTCGTAAACATAGATCAACAGGAGAACTTCTGACTTTGTAACACATGTTTGGAACAACGCAATTGCTTTTGAATATCATTCGATTGGAGAAGCACGCTTTTATGGTATGTCTGAAAAGTGTGTGGCCCATGTTTCCTCAAGGCTCCATACGAGTGGCGGTCGATCTTTCTACTTTCTTTGCCCCATTTACATTAACGATCTACTGGAAAAGACCGGGAATCCAATCTACAGCTTTGCAGGTGACAGTACGCTTATCTCTTCATTCATTTTGAACGCTGAGATATCGGCTACTCAGGCGAATATCCGCAGACAGCAGGAGGTCGTTCAACTTAACAAAGCCCTGGAAGAAATTCTATCTTGGGGTAACAGTAACCAAGTGGAATTTAACGCTACAAAAACCCAGACGGCAGTTTTTTTAAACAAAGTTAACGTTGCTGAACCCGACATAGTTATGTCGGGGCACTCCATTCCCCTAGCATCGTCACTCAATTTGTTGGACGTTAATTTGGGAGCAAATATGTCTTGGCACGAACATATTGCAAGCATAGCAAGGAGAGCTTCTCAAAAGTTGGAATATTATTTCGAACCAGAAAGCTTTTACACTCCACAACAACTGTTAATTCTTTACAAAGCTTAAATTTGACCAACTATGGAATATGCTCTCCCAGCTTTGGGGCTCCCTCCCAAACATACACTGCATTTGTTGGATTCTATTCAGAGAAGAGCTTTTCGTCTGATTGGAGACTCTGAACTGTCCGGCGGCCTTGATTCACTAGAACATAGGAGAACGGTCGGCGTTTGAGCCTATTCTACAAATGTTAGAGGGATGTAACCCGCTTAATTCCAGAGCGGTGCATGTTAGAAATACACGTCGCGCTAATACTTCACATCCGTATGAGGTTCAGCTTGTTACTCCGAGTACAACGCTTTTCAAGCAGTCTTTTATATGGAGAACATCATACCTTTGGAATAATTTACCCAGGGCTGTGTTTCCCACCGAGTAAAATTACTTCATTCAAGAACAACGTGAATCCGCACACATGCCGCTCCTGCAGCGCTTTAGAGACTTCCCTGCAGCACGTGTGCTAGACCCATAAAAAAAAAACTGTATTGGGAGATGCTGAATGTTATCTTCTTCCCTTCACAGTATAGCTGACAAACTCTGAAATGGGGCTAAACATGGCATGTTCTAGTTTGATAATTGACAGACTGTGATCCCAGATTGTCCTTTATTTCTGGGCCTCCCGTACATCTAATAGACAGGGAAAGCTTACTAACAGTATTCTTTCAATAAGCCACTACAAATTTTTCTGTGTAAAAGTAAGATTTCAAATCAAAATCTACCTGATTTCTTTATCTGAAATTTCTATTTTGCACGATTGAAATGTTTGAGAATTAGCACTGCCAAACTCTTGAGGCTTACTATATAAGAAACGTTGCTTGAGTATTATTTGCTCTTATTTTCGGTTTTTATGTAATAGAAACCACAAATATTCAGTTAAGTTGTAACTGGTGTAATAAAACCCGTATTAAGAATGTTAAATCAAACAATTCAAGACCATCCCTGAAGTTTCGAGAAACAAATTAATTTAAAGTAAGAAGTACTGGAATGAAAACTTGAAACCAGGGAAATTAAAGCTTATATAAATGCAACCAAAAAGTGCATCGTGTCTTTTATTTTTCACCGTCGAATTTTAGCAAAGTTACATTTTGTTTTATAGGTAATAAAACCTGAGACTGTGTTTTCTGAGTATTTAAATAATAGATTTAATTTTCTTTTAAAGCTGCCTTTACTTAAGAATACAATGTTTTACTAACTTTGCAGTTTTATTTTAAATCATTATGGATTTTATTACTTTCTTTTGACGTACGTTAAGTGTTAATAATATCGAGAACATGTCGCTGCATAAAGCACTTGCATTTTAAACCAGCTTGAATAACTTTATGTCTTTGCAGAGCAATGAAGGAAAAAAAACAGTAAATAAGAACAACGTTCTGTTGATGATTATTCACACACAACGTTCGCAACCATGTTTACTGCGAATAGATAGGTATACAGGGTTACAGGGAAAGTCGTCCTAGATAATTAAGGACGTTATAGTTTAGGTCGTTTCTGACCGATTTGACTCTATGACATGATGTCCTAAACTTAACCGTTTTTGAGATATTGAAGTTTAAAGATTTTCTAAAAAAAAACATGTTTTTTTTTTGCTTTTAATCGATTTTTTTTTATTAGAGGTTCTCGAGTGCGATTTTTTGGTTATTTTTAGTTAGTCTGTATGTCAAGTATCAAAAATCATCAAAAAAATTTAAACTAGTTACTAACAGTTTCAAATGGCGGCTTGTTAATGTTTCTAAATTACGAATTTTTACCAAGTGTTTCCTACTTTAAATCAATAAAGAGAAAAAAAAATGTGTGGAAGTTATTCTGCAAATTATTTTAAAAACTTTTACGTCTTTTTAGCTATCAAAAAAGGTATAATACTAGGAGTTTAATAGGACAACTGTACACAGAATGACACTTAAAGCGGGCTCGGGTAGCAAAAGGTAAATTTTTAGTTCTAGGTGAAAATACGAAAAATACACAAATAAAACAAAAAACCTTGCAATTTAATATTTTTTATTAATTATAATTCATGTTCTATATGGTCGCCCCTATTTCTAACACAAATTCTCATTCTTTTTCTTAAATTACTTTTCACAACGCTGGTTGTGAGGTGCCGCCTCATTTCGTCAGCCGCATCAATTATTTTTTGTCTTAGGACATCCACGTTTTCGATAGGAGTCATCTGGTCGTATACGAGACTTTTCATGTGACCCCACACATAAAAATCCATCGGTGTTAGGTCTGGGCTTCTCGCCGGCCAAGGTATGGGTCCGCCTCTTCCAATCCATTTGTTGGGATAATTGTCATTGAGCCATGCACGAACACTTCCTCTGTAGTGAGCTGGGCAGCCATCGTGTTGAAAGTACATGTTTTGTCTCAAACCAATAGCTAGGTCTTCCATCAAATTAAGTAAATCGTTCCGCAAAAAATTGTCGTATTCCTCGCCATTCAAATTATCTGGCAGGAAGAATGGCCCAACCAAATAATTTGAAATTATACCCATCCACACATTTAAGCTGAATCTTGTTTGTGATCCTTTCGTTCTTTTTTTGTTTGGGTTGCCTTCCTCTTTAGAAGCCCAATAGTGGGCATTGTGGTAGTTTGTAAGACCGTCTTTGTCGAATTTCAACTCGTCGGTCCATAGCATTTTCTTAAAAAAAATGCATCTTCGACATCGGTATTGAGCATAAATCTGTAAAATTCTAATCGTCGCAACGGATCCCCTTCTTCAATGACTTGCACGGGCGTATAGTGGTAAGGGTGTTGCCAACAGTATGCATTACAAACCATACCTTCCACTGCGAAATACCAAGCTGTTGTGCGACAACATTTGTAAATGTGGTTGGGTCCACCTCAAAGAGACGTCGTATTTCGTTTTCTTCGTCTTCGTCAAAGATACGTGGTCGTCCCATGTCAGTCCGCCATCTTTGTATGGAACCAGTTTCTCGTAGTCTTCGATAAGTTCCATCAAATACGCTAACATCAGGTACCCGACGAGTAGGATATCGCAGTATGTATTCATCACGTGCATGCGACGACACTCCTTCGCAAAATCCGTAACACATTAGGATGTCAGCATATTCCTCGTTGGTATACGTTGCTATATTCACAAGCAGAGATCAAAATCCAGTTACGAGCCAATTCACACAGTCAGAAGATGAAACACAGATATTTTTGAAAAGCACGGTATAGCACATCTACCACGGACGAATCGCATGAGCAGACTAAAAATCATTCAATAATTAGTGAACAGAAAATGTCACTCGCACAGAGAGTACCCCGACCGGAAAAAATGCTTACCCAACCCTTTTTATTGTTTGAAGGTGCAGGTAGTAAACCGGTAATTGGTAGTATCTAAATTCTATTATTATGTTACTCTACATTTGGGCCTATTGAAATCTCATTTTCTTAGAATTTTCAATAGATCCAGTAGATATTATACCGTTTTAGATAGCTAAAAGTTTTTTTAAAATAATTTGCAGACTAACTTCCATACATTTTTTTTTCTCTTTATTGATTTAAAGTAGGAGACACGTAAAAATTCGTAATTTAAAAATATTAACAAGCCGCCATTTGAAACTGTTAGTAACTAGTTCAAATTTTTTTGATGATTTTTGATACTTGACATACAGACTAACTAAAAATAACCAAAAAATCGCACTCGAGAATCTCTAATAAAAAAAAATCGATATAAAAGCAAAAAAAAAACATGTTTTTTTTTAGAAAATCTTTAAACTTCAATATCTCGAAAACGGTTAAGTTTAGGACATCATGTCATAGAGTCAAATCGGTCGGAAACGACCTAAACTATAACGTCCTTAATTATCTAGGACAACTTTCCCTGTAACCCTGTATAATAAAATATTCAGGACCATATCAACCCAGTGTTTTCTTTTTCCACTGTTTCTGGTATGTTTTGATTACTTTCTTTGCTAAAGCAAAGTATTATATTGGAAAAAATAATCGTCCAGGATTTTTGAATTTTTTCACTTTCATGGACTCTAATTCCAGAAAAACATAGTCCCTCGTTTCCATGGGACTACCTGTTTGTCTGTCAAACTGTTAGCACTATACTTTTGAAACGAAATAAGACATAAGTTTCAAGTTTAGTACACATGTAATACTTAAAGTGACAATGAAATTTAGAGTTTTTGTTTGGATTTAAAAGGAGGAGGGGAAGGACTGGTGAGGTCGATAAATTTCATATATTTTCAAAACTGTTATGAGAATTTTTTTCGGTTTTCAGTTGAGATAATGGACCAATTTTAGGCGAAATTATTTACCGAAAAACATGTAACGGGTTAAATATGTGGAGGAGCTCCAGAAGGGTTGTTTCGTATATATCGTGGTATACGTCCTATTCAATGTTCTTAGAGTCGAAAAACCTGAAAATTGTTTTATTTTTATTTTATTTATTTTTGTATTACTGTTAATCATTAACAGTCAAACGCAGTTTGAGGTTGAGAATTAATAAGGAAAGAGCAGGGAATAGAGGGGTGACTTCGTGTATATTATGTTGTGCGCTGTAGAGTTGTAAAAACGGAACAGGGTTTTTTTTTTGTGAAAAGTTTCCACCTCCCCGATCTTTAATTTTTAGTTTATTGTGCTATAAGAGATCTTTGCTCTTAAAGTTCCGATGCGAGACGGGTATTTGTTCCTTGTACCTAACACGACACTTGTCTCTCTCTGTTTTCTTTTCAAAATGGCGTTTTTTTCACAAATCTTTTGTCATTTAAAGAGGGAATGAAGTGGAGGAGAACGTAATTTATTGAGCGAATAAAAAAATGACAGCTACTAAAACGGGACTCCTGCATTCCCGTCAAAAAAAAATCGTGATTAAAGAATTTGGGACATTCGGTATAAAATATTCTTAAAATAAACATATGAAATGAAAGGTCACTTTAATGACGTAAAAATTATTGTTGTTTGTCCCCCACCTCTCGTTTTCTTTAAAATGGCGTCCACAAATCGTATTTCTAATTTGGAAAGAAGCTCTAAAGACTCTGCATGTCCGTGATCTTCGGCAAAACTTTTAAGCTGCTTGGTTAAGGTAATAGCTGCACCACAATTTGGAATAGCATCTGTTGGTACTGGAACTTCATCGACATCAGAATCTTCGGAAAGTCCTTGTATTTCAACTGGATTTTCAATTTCTTGTTCTGAATCTGAACATACAAATTTTCATCTGTGTTAAAAAAATCATTAAGGTTTTCATTTTCAGTCAACTCCAACAAATTCTTATTTTTGAGGATATCTGCAAGTACGTTAAGTGGTAAGTCATCTTCTGGATCAGATGTTAGAGCCTCAGTTAACTGGTCTTGACTTTGCATATTTTCATGCTGAAATCCCGCTTTATGGAAGCAATTTTTAACTGTTTCTTGGTTACTTGTTCCCAAGCGGTTTTTGCAAAGTAAACTGCATCTAATGGCGTAATTTTCGTTAATTAACTTAAAAGTTGTATCAGCAGTTTTAATATTTACTATCATTTACTATTTTAGTATTAGACTTTGGTAATAAATTTTAAAATTTTTATAATTCCCTAGTCAAGTGGTTGACAAGCTGATGTACAGTTAGGGGTAGAAACAAGATTTTTATATTTTTTAAGCGGATGTCTTTTGGATGAGATCCTGCATTGTCTAAAAATTACAAAATGTTTCTTTTTTCTTTTGTCATTTTCCAATCAAGATCTTGCAACCATTCTGTCATAATTTCTCCTGTCATCCAAGCTTTCTTATTATATTTCCAAGTTACAAGCAGGTTGTTTATGTTAATATTTTTAAATACTCTGGGTTTAGCTGCCTTACCAATGACTAAAAGTTTTTCTTTTTCTCCCGCCATATTTGCACAATGCAAAATTGTAAACCTCTCTTTGCGATATTTACCACCAACACATTTTCTTTTTTTAATGTTAACATTTTGTTGGGTAGAGCCCTAAAATACAGGCCTGTCTGATCGGTATTATAGATGTCTCTCTGTGAATATCCCTTAATTAAAGAAGGGCATTCTTCCCAGAATGATGAAACATTTTCAGCAATAACCGAAGCTCCTTCTTCTGAAATCGCTTAAAACTTATGTTGTGGCGAATTTTAAATTTACTAAGCCAACCAGAAGAAGCACTGAATGTAGAATGTCCCAGAGACTCGGCTATTTCTTTTGCTTTGCATCGTATTAGCGGACCTGAAAAAAAAATTAACAATAAGTTTTTTGCATTTTTGTCACGACAAGCCTACTGATACCCTCACCCCTTTATCCATTTTTTGAATTGATATGAAAAGAAAATCAAACGCACTAATTCCAGAAAAACCTTATCTAAAAAAAATAATTCATGTGCATACCTGTCAAAGGAATTCCCCTGATGGCGAGCTTCTATAAACCAGTTAACATATAACACAACTTCTCAGTTTTGGTACCACCACCAGTCAAAAAGCTTCCTTTTTCATTGAAATTGCTGTTCGACATCCACTTGTTTAGAAGGATTCCTTTATGTTTAATTATATCAACAGCTTGTGTTTTTCCGATATTAAAACGCTTGGATAAGTCCCTTACATTTAACTTTTCCTTACTGTGAACTTCAACAATCTCAATTTTTTGTTTACGCGTGATAATTTTTCTATTTGGAGCCATTTCTACTACGAATGTGTCGCCCACTCTTTTTCGAATAGGCGTCAGACTAATATTAAATCCCCGCGTGTACCGAAAAATTGAGATCGGTAAATCCCCGGTTTACTCGGGAAAGTCCCTCAGTGAAGGCTGGCAGCGACGTTGGCGCGCGGCGCGATTGGGAGACGCAACAGCGATACTCGCCACAGAAAAATGAGACAAGACGTTTATTTTTTATTGTTTTTTATCCAGTTAAGAGAACATTTTTTTGTGTCCGCGTCCGTTCAAGAGAATGTCCGTCCAAGAGGGAGTTAACACAATGCCAATTATATGAGAGTCGAGACCACGAGAATCTGTCCGTTCAAGGGAGGTGTCCGTGTAAGAGGGGTGTCCGCGAAGAGGAATTTCACTGTATTGCCTTTACAATTTGTTTGCTAAGGGGTAGGGCAAATACTTTACGATTTTTTTTTTCTATTTTGAATACAAAATCTCTCATTCGTGTTGATAGTTGCATGGAAGATAAACGTTTCTAGTCAGGCACTATAATTTATTTTTAAAATTGCCATTTTTTTTAGAAGTCATTTGCCAGTTCTAAAAAGTTAGTCAATTTCACTGTCATATACAAAATTTAAAATTAAAACCATCAAATTTAAATCTTTTCTTGTAGATTTAAGATTTAAATCTAATTCATAAATTATTGTAATACTTGTTCTTATGGTAGTTAGTAGAATTGCGTATAATTTGGTTTACAACCTCTATTCTACCATATTAATTGTGAATAATAAAGAGGTTGTAAAATACTATAACATAAAAATTGTACACGAATTATTTACTATTATAACATGCCTTCACAAAAACAACAAAATATCAGCACTGAAAATCTCACTGTATTTGTCAAAAAAAACGACTAAATTGTATCAAATACCCTCAAATTTCAAATGACTTTTTTTCACTTGAACATGATAATTAAACAAGTAATAAATATATAATTAATATGTATTTACGTGCATTTATCGTTTACGGTAACTTTAGCCAGGACACGTCGTTGTCTAGAATCTTTAAAAAAATATATTTTTTTGTATTTACTGTTCCATGTTTCCCAACCTACTACCGCCTCTGAAACATTCTTTTTCGAATTTAAACAGTGTCCTTTAAATCTAATCTTTAGAGCTTTCCAGAATCCACCATTCGATTAATGCAGTGATTTTGAGATAGCCGAGATCGAAAACGGATCCGAACGTGATAATATAATTCTACTCCACGCCTGATCGCTTTGTTGTCGAAAGATTACTGGACTTCCGTTTGCATAGAAGTGGAAATTTCGTTCGTTGGTGTAATACATTTTTAATTTATAAAATTAAAAAATCGATAAAGTGCTTCACCAGTTCCCAGTTAATTTAAGTTGCTAGAACTGTAAATAATAACCGGTCAAGTGCAAGTTGAACTTGCACAATTAGTGTTCCGTACGTTACATGGTATAAAATGATCAGTGACTTCACAAAACACACCCCAAATGAGTTTTCAACAAAGTTTGTTTCCAATCTGTACTGAAAATTGATAACCTTGAAATTTTTGTTTTTTTTATATACCAAATAAAGGTAATGCACTCGTGATAATTTTCGTTTAATCTACACCCCGTGGATAATATTCCAGAATTTTTTCAAAATTTTTTGATCAGTACTTTTCGAGATAAGGTGGGGGACAGTGATTTTTCGCGATTTTTTAAAAATAATACAAAGAAAAGTGTGCGCAAGTATTACATTATATATATATATATATATATATATATATATATATATATATATATATATATATATATATATATATATATATATATATATATATTTTTTACTCGTGTACTAGCTCTCATTTGACACCACACTCGATGACCTACTAAAAAAATTTTTTTTTCACTTCCGATTTCACCTCCCAAAACTTATGTCAAAATTTGACTTTCAAAACTACACGGCTTTGATGAGGCCATCAATTCCGATATTATTACCAAATTTCAGCTTTCTATGACAAATTCGGAGAAAATCGGGTGTGACAGACAGACACCGAAGTGATCTTATAAGTGTTCCGTACGGAACACTAATAAAAAGAATGAAAATAACACAATTTTCCTCATTCCAATTTACCTCGCTCTCTTAAAGCGATATCGCTCAAAAACTGCAGGTTTCTGTTGCACCTAAAGTACTGTATATATGTCAAATTTGAAGTTATCATCTCTCTCTATTCAAGATAGAGAGATAGTAATTGAATATTATATTTTTTCATGATCTAGGGACCCTGAACGTGAAGAAATGCGACAATCCCGGAGTGTCAATCGTGATGAATACAATATTTCTCTTTAGTAAGGGGATCAAAAATGGGAAAAACTAATCACTTACTCAAATAATGGACAAGGAAAATTCAAACAAAAATGGACAAGGAATTCTTACGTCTTAATTATCCGCCAAAATATATCAGTCTGTTACTCTTTTTTATTCCTATTTATTATTTTAACTTTACTTCCTAAAGGAAAGCATTGTATCCCTTATAGAAAGAAATGCAAAAAACCGTCACATTTCTTCCTGTTTCAGGATCCCTAGATGATGAAAAATATAGGCTGCGATTTTCATCAGTTTGACTGTTTATTGGCATTTTTAAATGAAATGAGATATCGCTTTCAAATTTGGTATACATGTAGTATATGAACTAGGAATGGAACCTATAGTTTTTAAGCGACCTCGTCAGTAGTATTACAAGATTTAATAGAGTTCTACGGCTGTCGGGGAAGTTTCAGTACGCGATTTCAATTTCTTTCGAATTGGAGAGTTCAGATAATTAATTATTAATGTTCCGTTATTTTATTTTCTTGCGTAGTGTTTTTCTTTTTTAAAGTTTTTTAATAGACTCGTGAGTGTTTTTTCTAAAGTTTCGTATATTTTCGCTAATATATCAACAATTACTAATGCAGTACCCGTATTTCTCATGACAAAAATATTTCTTGGACTGGCGCGTCGCGACCACCTGTCAGGTAATAGAAGAAAGAAGACAGTCGATAAACCAAGCCGCTCCAGGTCGAAAGCTTTAAAGAAGCTTCTAATTTTATCTCTCCAGTTTTGTTAAAGACTTAATTAATTAATCTCATTCATTTTTAATAATACAAACAAACAATAAATCATGATTAAACTAATTAAATAATAATCTTACGTACATACAGGATCAGACTAAGAAGAAGAATACGCTACTGTATTGGTCCAAGATTCGTCACATTTACCACTATAACTAGGCATATAATGAAACAAATTATATAAAGCCGCTGACACAATCCTAATTAACGTTGTCGCTTTTGACAACAAAAATATTTCTTTTTGGCAGAAAGTATATTTAGGACCGCTTTCTGAATCATATCCTATTTATATTGAGATAAAGAATCATAATTGATTGATAATCTCAAAACGTTTTCGATCTTTACCACTTTCCAAGCACTTATATGTTTGATTGCAAACAATTATGCTTAAAATTAGTCCATGTCCTTAGTCAAAAATAAAAAATAAATGCTTTTAGTATTCTATAAAACACATCGATCACCGGTCCTTCATTTTAACTCAAAAATTTGATACTCCTTTCCAACTTGAAGTGTTTACTTGCGAAATTAGGTTTAAATCGATATCTTAGTATAATTAAGGGGATCCAAAACGTGGAGCAACTCAAAATTTTTTTTTTTTAGAAATATAGTAGAACCCCGGTTATCCGAGGTAACGTGGGGGGCACCCTCCTCGGATAACTGAAAACTCGGATAATCCGGATTTGTTTTTTATTCATTCAAAAAATAAACACCAATACTTTAAACCGATGCTAATGTTTTTAACATATAAATAGGTACATACATTATAAAACAGTGAAATAGGTATCTATGCGCTTCTGTTTCATATTGCATCTTCTTTTTCTCGCTGCAATGTTTCTCCATTTATTAAGAAGAAGCAAATCCGCTGAGGTTGTCTCTGGTTGTTGTTCGATATACCTCAAAGCTTTTTCTAAAAAAGCAAAACCTTCTTGATGAGAGATCTTAGTGGGAGACTGTTCATCCACCGCCGCTTCGTCATCGTCGTCTGATTTTTCGGTTTCCTGAAAGGCATTCGTTATTTCTTCAATACTCATTTCTTCTGCTAAATCATCTGGTGTAATCCATTCAACAACATCTTCTCTTGTCACATTTTCGCAACCTTTTAATTTTTGCATTAATTCAAATAAACTTTTTTCTTTTTCTTTTATCTCGCTGTTAAAATTTGAACAGGACATTTCTCCGTGGCTTCTCAATTTCAAAGCTAATTCATTTAATGGAGTATCATCTTCACTGTCATTATAGTCCTCAAAATCAATAACTTTTGACCAAGATTTTTGAATAGTGGTAGTACGCACAGAATCCCAAGCTTGACTTACCCAGTAAATAACATTTTTCACTGTAACCTTTCTCATCCCATTGATAATATCCCCCTTTTCTGTGTATTCTAACAGATACTACTCAGTATATATCACCACTACACCAAACACTTTATTTTTGCACTCGACGCGCGTTTCGCTAACCATGTTAGCTTCATCAGGAGCGATGATTGACTGACCAGTCAATCATCGCTCCTGATAGTAGTGGTGATATATACTGAGTAGTATCATTGTGCCAAAGATTCCACATTCCCAACTTAATTCTAACAGATGTTTTCGAGGATGCCTTGATCCATTGGTTGCATTATGCTGGTTATATTTGGAGGAAAAAATTTTACAACAATTTCGCCCACATGAAGTCCTTCTCCAGGGTGAGAAGGGGCATTATCCATTAACAAAATTGCTTTAATAGGAAGACGGTTTCTGTTCAAAAATTTAGTCACAGATGGCACGAACTCTTCTTCAAACCAGTTAGTAAATAAGGTCGCATCCATCCATGCGCTCTTCTGACTTTTGTAATAAACTGGTAGGGCTTTGGATGAGTAGGCTTGCCAATCACCATCAGTGGGATTTTGTGCTTGCCAGATGCATTGGAACATACCATTATAGTTAATCTTTCCCTACTTCGTTTGTGCCCAATAACTGATTTTTCCTGTCGAGATGCCAATGTTTTTGATAGAAGCATTTTATAATTCAGACCAGTTTCGTCACAGTTGTAAATTTGATCACATGTGTATCCACAATCTTCGATTTGCTTTTTAAAGTTCTGCTTAAACTTCTCAATTGATGACACATCAGCAGAAAGTTTTTCACCACATACAGTCAGTTGTCGTACACCGTACTGTTTTTTCCAACGGTCAAGCCATCCAGAACTGGCGGTAAACTGATCTATCTCTGGGAATTGCCTACTAATCATTATTGCTTCTGTTGTCAAATTGGACCTGACAGAGGCACACCTTTTGATCTCTGTTGGTTAAACCACATGAATAAAGCTTCGTTAACCTTTTCGTAGTCTCCGGTTTTCATTGATTTTCTTCCTGAGGACGAGGAGGCTTGATTTATACACCACTCTTCTATTTTTGTGCGGTTTCTTTTCCAATCTCCAACTGTTACCTCACCTACTCCATAATCTCGTGCAACAACTTTAATTGTCTCTCCTGCCTCAATTCTTCTGATGGCTTTTAATTTTTCTTCAATAGGAACGACGATTCTTTTACGCTTGTTTTGCTCCATTATAATACGACAAACAAAAATTCAAACAAAGCAGTTCGTATTAATTACACTTAACTACCAGAACTCCAACCAAATAAATAATGTGAGTATACTCGTACTTCTCCGTAGTAAACTGCATTCACGTAAATTTACATGCTGAAAGAGTCCAAAAACATAAATAGGGGAACCCCTCACACGGGCCAGGGGGATTCTCCGAAGGCCCCGACGATTTTAAATGGAAATATGTACATACATATTTTAGAAGCTCGGTTAATACGCAGCATAGACGCGCGTACCTCGGATAATCAGGTTCTTAGATTGGCTCGGTTAATCCGGAGCTCGGATAATCGCGACTCAGTTAATCAGGGTTCTACTGTATATTACTTTCCTCAGTGCTAAAAGTAAAAGTTTAGGTATGGTACTAAAATTTTTAAAGTCAAATGAGATATTCATACACAACAATAAATCCATCTCAACTTTTAAAAGACGCAAAACAATTGGCCATAACTAATCACTTTTCATTTTCTCGTTCTGACATTTAGTCATGTCTAATAACCATAATATACACCCCAGATCTGGAGCAAGTAAATTTTTGCAATTTTTGTTTTTAACTTTGTTCATTAATCGTGGACTTGCTATCAGAAATATCCGACAGTAATATTAATGAGTCGCCAGTATATTTCTGGTTGGCTAACAGACGTTATCCAGCAAGCGGCCTTAGATGACTGCTTTATCAAAATACATAGCACGTTTCCCGATTTTAAATTTAACTATTCTACGGGATTGCTTTATATTCTTTAACGGCTTTGATATTAAATTTAACTTTGAAGTTTAATACCTTTGGTAATTCTTTAGCCAAACATATTTTTGATCGAGATTTACTTAAGTTCTAATTTCGAAATTAAAACAGTGAATTTAGCATTCCAATGTAACTCGTGCAATAGTAGGCGAAACTGTGGAAAGTTACTACTCTAAATCGACACGGTCTGGTCTCAAAGACCATGATTTCTCCTCTAATCAGAGCTGTGAAAACTTTCGTTCCATGTTAAAGGGAGAATATTATATTATCTCCTTTCTAGTAACTTTATTTCAATTATAAGTTGCTTTCGCATCAAAACTAACGCCGTTTTAACGCTAATGCGCCAGCCATTATTACCAAAAGAGTGTTTTTAAAAATGCGTCATTCTCTATGAGGAAATCGTTCGAAAAGTCATTAATTAAATTTGAAGTAAAAAAAGACTCCTAAAATTTTTACAGCAATCAACTGAAAAAAGAATTTTGTATCCAGAAATTCTTTAGTCCATACAACTCATAAGGGTAATCGATATTTTGACAATTTTAGCTGAAATGGAAAAAAATGCAAGAATAGTTGAATCTT
Organism: Pachyrhynchus sulphureomaculatus; assembly: GCA_019049505.1. Taxonomy (NCBI): domain Eukaryota; kingdom Metazoa; phylum Arthropoda; class Insecta; order Coleoptera; family Curculionidae; genus Pachyrhynchus; species Pachyrhynchus sulphureomaculatus. The sequence goes on from CM032450.1 coordinate 33,603,709, forward strand.
CAAACTTTATTCACGTTAAAAACATTAACCTAGATCACTTTCCATTGTCAAAAACACATGCAGTTGCTGTGGATAGTAGTGGGACATCTCGTAAATACGTGCGCAAAATTTAGTGGTCCAAATTTCATTGTGCTACTTATAGTGAATTTTTGAAGAAAATATGAAAGACAAAAATTATGAATTTGTTAAAATTGAATATTGATCGATGATAAACTATCTCTTTTTAACAGGACTGTCCGCTAAAGAAATTTTATGCCTAATACCTTGAACAAACAATCACCAATATGACTTTCGTAAACACAGATCAACGGGAGATCTTCTGATTTATGTAACACACGTTTGGAACAACGCAATTGAACACTTTGGAGAATCGGGAGCGGTTGCTCTTGACATAACCAAGGCATTCGACTGTGTTTGGCACAATGGACTGTTGGTTAAGCTACGCTCTTATGATATATCTGAAAAGTTCTGTTTGTGGCTCTCATGTTTTCTCAGAGTGGCAGACACCTGGACTATCAACGCCGGTGTGCCCCAAGGCTCCATATTGTCTCCTACTCTCTTTCTCATTTACATTAACGATCTGCTGAAAAAGACTGTTAATCCAATCTACAGCTTAGCAGATGACACTACGCTTATCTCTTCATTCATTTTGAACGCTCGGATATCGGCTACTCAGGTGAATATCCGCAGACAGCAGGAGGTCGTTCAACCTAACAAAGACCTGGAAGAAATTCTATCTTGGGGTGACAGTAACCAAGTGGAATTTAACGCTGCAAAAACCCAGGCGGCAGGTTTTTCCAAAAAAGTTAACGTTACTGAACCCAACATAGTCATGTCGGGGCACTCCATTCCCCTAGCATCGTCACTCAATTTATTGGGCTTTAATTTGGGAACAAATATGTCCTCGCATGAACATGTTGCAGGCATAGCAAGGAGAGCTTCTCAAAAGTTGGAAATATTATTTCGAATCAGAAAGCTTTACACTCCACAACAACTGTTAATTCTTTACAAAGCTCAAATTCGACCAACTATGGAATACTGCTCCCATGTTTGGGGCTCCTCCCCCAAACACACACTGAATTTGTTGGATTCTGTTCAGTTGGCGACTTGACTGTTCTACAAGTATTTTCATGGAAAGTGTTCGAAGGATGTAGCCGGCTTAATTCATCCCAGAGAGGTGCATGTTAGAAATACACGTCGCGCTAATACTTCACATCCATATGAGGTTCAGCTTGTTCCTCCGCGTACAACGCTTTTCAAGCAGTCTTTTATATGGAGAACATCATCCCTTTGAAATAATTTGCCCAGCGCTGTCTTTCCCACCGACTACATTTTACAGCAATTCGAGAACAACGTGAATCGCTGTTTCCGCACATATGCCGCTCCCGGAGTGTTTTAAGACTTCGCTGTAGCACATGTGCTACACCCATAAAAAAAATGTTCTTTCTACGCCTTTTTATCAAAATTTGGGTTGCGGATTTCAAGGGAGGAAGAATCGGCACTAATGACGAACACTGTGCTTATAGACCCGTTTCTGTGTCTACCCGAGACACTTAGATGCTGTGTTTGCACGACAAACTTATACATCATCCCCCATATTCCTCAGATTTAGCTCCCTGAGACAATTATCTATTACCAAAACTAAAAAAATATTCCAAAGGACACAATTTTTTTTTGAATAGGGAAGTAATAATTGTCTTTTTGGAAAGATCTAGAGTTACTTTATGCACATTGTACTGAGTATATAAAGTTCAAGTTCATTTGAAATCCGCTCTCATACAATATTCGAAGCTCACTTCAACATATATTCGTCATCGATGAAGCTGAAAGAAATATGTAACTGGTCTGGCTAGATCATTCCTTCCAAAAAAAAATATGAAATTAAACCACACTTCATTTAATTTTCTTTTCTAAACAATTTCGCTCTAGCTAATGTGGTTAACACTGCAACAGAAACAGAATTGTTTAGTTGAGGTCGGTTTTACATAATTATTTTAAATATTAAGAGAAAGACGGCAGTAATCCACCCAAGATAGGGGCCTTAACTTAATCAATTTAACTCCTATTTAGACATCATGGGCAATTTGTATAACGTTGGAATTTGGGAAAATTATCATTTACTACTTACGGAGGTGTAGTCTAGTTTGCATATTATTTGGCCTGAGTCAACACAATTTGACTACGACAAATCTTGATAAAATTACTTCTCCAAAATTACCAGATATCTCCACAAATTTTAACAGGTAAGTTTAAATCAAGATTACTGTTTCGATTCAATGTTCTGGTAATTAATGTATATCTGTTATTAGTATAACGTATATATAACAGTGTGACTTCAAGTTCGAGAAAGTTAATTCCAAAATCAAGTCATACTTTTAGTCACTTAAAGTCAGTTAATGACGATGGTCTTCTAGGGTGTTATTGTTTTCGTAAATGTATTACTGATGTCTAACGTCAATGGAAAATCTTTGTATTGAAAGCGAGATATGGAATCAAACAAATCAGACGTTCTGAGTCGTATTAGATACTAACGAAGCATTTAAATATAAAAGTCGTTGTTTGTTCTTAACCCAATAACCAAATGTCTATAATCGCTTTCCATGAATGTTTAGCAAACCACCAAGTTCTGCGCCTGAACAAATTGGAGGAGTTATTTGATATGGCGTAGTTCATACCATCTGTAAAATATCACAGGGTAATCAACTTTATCATGATTCATACCGAGAAAGCTTGGAACCAGAAATAGGGGATATATACCCCTTTTATACTCATCCCGTTTTGCAACGCTACTGGTTAATGCCACTTGGGTGTATTTGAAATATTTTATTGCGAGCGATAAAATGTTGTTTCCAACTTTTGGAATTCGTTCATATCATGAACAAATTATATGCGTGCAATATATAATTAGGGTCATTAAAACATACTGATTAGTCAGAAAAAATATTACGTGTAATCTGACAGAGATTATTTCTCCGTATTTTTACTCGGCAAATAACCAGCTGGCACATCTAAATAGCCGTTGATATATGGTGATTTATTGCTTATTTTATTGATTTAAAATAAAAGCAATTTTTGCATTATAATGATTGATAACAATCCGGTGAAGCCAAAACATTTGTTTGTCAGAGATATAGCTTTTAGTGCTTATGGAATCGGTTCGCTGACAATTAAAGATTTTGTTTTTGTAATATTTAGTGTAATATAGATAATAGGTATATAAAACTGGTCACCGTATAACAAGTCATTCAAATGACTTCTAGAAAAAACGATTGCAATCAAATGTAGGCTTTCAATAGATACGCAAGTAACATTTTAAATTCTATTTGATTTTTTTGCTGATTTTCAAACCGGATTTACTATAGCTGTAATTTGGTGATTGTGAAGTTACTTAACCAGAACTTCCTTCACAATACACGTTAAGTTGGATTTGACTTTTTCGTATCAAGAATAGCTTCGTTTAAAAATTACTACTCTATATTTTCAAGAAAGTTCTATTCGTTCTTTTTTACCTAAATGCAATTTTTTTGAATATTTTGTATTTAAAAATGTAGTCATATTATGACCTAAAAGATATTGTTCTTAAAGGATGTACCAAAGAGTACATTTTTAGTGATCCGTACGGAACACTTATAAGATGACTTCGGTGTATGTCTGTCTGTCCGCCTGTCACACCCGAATTTCTCCGAAACTATTTGTCATAGGTAATAATTTTCCTAAAATGGTCATCATCAGAGCCATGTAGTTTTGAAAGTTAAATTTTGACTTAAGGGGTTAATTTTGGGGGGTGAAAGCAGTCTTTTATATGGAGAACATCATCCCTTTGGAATAATTTGCCCAGCGCTGTGATTCCCACCGAGTACAATTTACAGCGATTCAAGAATAACCTGAATCGCTTGTTCCGCACACATGCCGCTCCTGGAGCGCTTTAGGGACTTTCCTACAGCACGTGTGCTAGAGACCCATAAAAAAAATTAATTCGGAAGTGAAAAAAAAAATTTTTACTAGGTCATCGAGTGTGGTGTCAAATGAAAGCTTGTGAAAAAACCAGTCAACAAAGTTTGTTTCCAATCTTTATTGAAAACTGATGACCTTGAAATTTTTGTTTTTTTTTATGTACAAATAAATTATTAAAGGTAATGCACTCGTGATAATTTTCGTTCAGTCTACACCCCGTGGAAATATTCCAGAATTTTTCAAATAATACAAAGAAAAGTATGCGCAAGTATTACATATATATATATATATATATATATATATATATATATATATATATATATATATATATAATGTAATACTTGCGCATACTTTTCTTTGTATTATTTGAAAAATTCTGGAATATTCTCCACGGGGTGTAGACTGAACGAAAATTATCACGAGTGCATTACCTTTAATAATTTATTTGGTATATAAAAAAAAAACAAAAATTTCAAGGTCATCAGTTTTCAATAAAGATTGGAAACAAACTTTGTTGAAAACTCCTTTGGGGTGTGTTTTGTGAAGTCACTGATCATTTTATACCTCTGTATCAAAATCATTTATTTTGAAAGCAATCAACCTACGGAACACTAATTCCGCAAGTTTAACTTGCACTTGACCGGTTATTTTTTCTAATTTGAGTTTCATCAACAAAAAGTTATTTATAATTACAAATTTATGCTACTTGTAATAGGACTTTTTGTTTTTAATATTTCTAAAACTGACATAATTTATTAAATATGTTTCCAAAATTACTAGTTTCTTATTTTGTATACTTTTGGTTTATAATTTTTTGTTTAGAGTATCTAAAGACGTTGTAGAATCCACATGAATATATCCAGATACGTTATTTCCCCAGCATCCTCGCTCAACTTTTTAGCAGTGGCTGATCATATACTATAAAATAAAATTGGTACTGATCATTGTTAGATGAAGCTCAGTAAAAATATTTTCCTTGTCAAAATATCTACAGCGAGATTCCTTAGAAGTGTCTAAAAATTAGACTCAGTCTGTTTGACTAGAATCTACAGCCTCTAGCTTTCCAGTTGTCTTTTTATTTATGGCAATACATTATTTTGTATCGTAAACATCACCTATTAAACGTTTTTTTTTTTAAATTTGATATAATAATCTAGATTCACGAAAGAGGAACACATTCTACACGTCTCTTTGGGCCTGTAGGAAAGCTCTGGGTAAAACTTGGGGTATGCAACCCAAGGTAGCACTGTGGATATACAGGGCGGTGCTATTGCCTAGATTAACGTACGCAACAGTGATTGTTGGCCCAGAGTGGGCACGGTGGAGTCAAAAAACCTACTGCGCCGCCTACAGGGGAATTACCTTAGGGTGGCAGTGGCTATGAGAATAACACGAACGGAGGCGCTAGAAGTAGCACTCTGTGTCCCACCACTGAACCAGAATACGGACTGAAATGTCAAGCCGAATGGAGGAATGGGGACCGGGGACACTCAGATCTGAAATTCCTCCATGAACGCCCATTCGTCTTAAAACAAGATAAAATCACAAAAACAGACAAGTCTTTTTCTGTCCATATCCCTGAGAGGAAGGACATACAAAGCTCCCAGACAGACCGAATACCGACATTTGGTATACTGACGGTTCAGGAGCTAATGACCGCTTTGGGGCGGGAATCTTTTGCCATAAATTAAACCACAAGGAAAGTATGGGCAATATAGCCACGGTTTTTCAAGCTGAGGTGTTACCCATCCTCAGATGAGTAAAACTACAAATCTCGAAAGGGACAAATAATATGAACATTTTAATCCGCTGCGTCAGAAAAGCAGCTATACAAGCCCTTACCAAATCCACCACGGACAGCTTGTTGATCAGGAAATGTGTACAAGAACTTAACACATTAGGAGGTAACAATGAAGTTACCCTAATGTGGGTACCAGGCGACCAAGGCATATTTGGAAATGAAATAGCGACGAACTCGCCAAAAGAGGCACCTTGGAGAACCCACCTGAACAGGTTGTAAATGTTCCATTCGCTTTCGGTAAAAACAAAATCACGGAATGGTTAGATAAAGAACGTCAACTCTCTTGGAGTACAGGAGCGGGGTGTCGTCAAACCAAACTCCTTATGAAACAAACTACGACAGGCAGAATAAAGGAACTCTTGTCGATGTCAAAACAAAGGTTACGTCTGAGCATATGGATCCTTACGAGACATGTGACACTACAGGCCATCTGTATAACCTCAAAACTGGCTGAGCGGAAAACATGTCGGCTGTGCAAGGGCGAATAATATACACATTCTGTGCGAATGTCCTGCACTAATAATTACGAGATATAGATATTAGGGTCAACTATTCTGTGAACCCAGAGATCTACAAGAGGTCAGGGTAAGTAGGCTATGTCTCTTGGCAGAAAATGCCGGACTAGGGCTGCGATCCTGACTCGACTCAGTGGGGAGTCACAGAAGAACTTTTAGATCTAGGTGATACCAGGGACTCAATGTACTCACTTTACTATACTACTACTACTAGATTCACGATCTTGAAACCGGAAGACGGTATAACAGTTGTATGAATTTTAGAAACCAATATGTTTCTAAAATTCTTAAGACTGTTATATTTTAATGAGCCTAATTTTCAATAATAACAAGTTTTAGGACTTTTACTGCACAGCCTCATAACTTTAGTTGGCTTACTGTTGCTCTTCTCAATTTAAACTCCAATTTGACAAAATTACTCTAGCTTAAAAGTTAGTATTTTTTAGTGCTCCGGACTGGCTCAAAACTAATTATTATTAAACTCTCTTTAGTGCTCGCCCTGCGAGATTTTTATGTTTTTGGATCACGAGAAAAATATTTTCCCATTTTCATTGGACTGTATGTCAATCTGTCAGTCGGTTTTTTTAAAAGCTTAAATTTTTTCTGGTTTTAATAAGTTAATGATCAAATTGCATACTTAATTATCTATAGTTAAACATATAAGGGATTAAGAGTGAATGGGAGAGATTATAGTGATTGCCTCCGATATATCCTGTTATTTTAGGGTTTTTAGAATCGAAGAATCTGACAATTATATTATTGTTTTTAGTATCTCTATTGTTAATTGACCTCGTAGGGAAAAGAAAATACTAAATTCAAATTGCCAATATTCCTGACGCTTTTTTGCTGTTTATGATTAATATCTCGCATTAATAGTTATGATGCTCCGATTAAGTTATGCTTAAATGTGAGAAAAATTCACTAGTTATATCAGGACTGTATGTTTGTAAAGAGAGTACTGGGTAAATTACTTTACTTGTTTTCTTTCTTTTTTCATACAAGCGATTGTAAAAATAAATAAACGAACTTAAGAAAAGTATAAAAACTTTCAGAATTTTTTTTTTAAGGTTTTCTAGAAGCTTGTAATAGGTCACGGAGTTTGACGTATATTTTATAACAATCTGTTAAATTCTTGTGCAGTGTAATTTTCATATCTAATAAATATTTATTAGGTAGAAAGCATATTTTTGCAGCACACAAGAACTTTTTCTAATTATTCAGTTCTAAGTGCCTGTTCTTGGAGTAAAAGTGTTCTACTCAGCTTTGATACTGTAAAAGTACAAAGCCTTTTGTGCTTGTAACCTTTAGTTTTGCATTCTATAGGCATTGCTAAAAGGGATGCCTATATAATTGCCTTTTGCAGTGCCTTTAGTTTATAACTCGAACTTAAATTACCTAAAGAGAGGAGAATGAACGAGAATCGACATGACTGATGACAAGATACAATTTTTGGATTATTTGCCTTTTTCTTGGCTATATGTATTACAAATGTAAAAGATTTGACAGATGATTAGTTTGGTTAAGTGTCATTATATTCAGGAAAGATGCCTTTTAGTCGACAAAATTTGAATTATATTGAAATAGACAGAAGAAGGAACTGGACTATGATTAAAAGAATAACCCCAATTTTTCTTTTAATTTCCTCGCGGAAGAAAAAATTATGGTAGGTTAGGATATGTTAGTCTATGGCACGATAAATATTGAAGAAAAGGAGATATCGGTTGAAAAATTCTGTATAACTTTAGTAGTATTTGTAGAATTTTTACGAGTTTATATTTTAAATAATAAATAAATTCAGTATAATTATCTCTATTCAAAGATATACGGGGTTCAAGAAGTAAGGTGGTTAGATGGCTTGCTTAGAAAATATGGTGTTATATGTCCTTTTTATGGTTGATGGGGACGATGAATCTAATTCGTTATTTTTTCAATATTTCAATTTTTTTCACGTCTTCTTTCCCTACAGCTTAAATGTTATAAATTGCAAGAATTTTAAAATTCAGTATTGTTCAAACATTGTTAATATGCGTTATGACTTAGGTTTTAATTTTTTCAATGCCAGATTTTGACATTTTACAATATTATTTCTACGTTTCGTGTTGCTTTCTTAGTATTTCTTTTTATTATCTTGTGATATTTAGGAATAGCAACAGCAATAGTTTATATATTAAAGAAAAATTAACCAGATTTGCTAAGAAGCATAAAAGTTTGGATCTGATGGAACTTTTAAAGTTTTAAGCTTTCTTTATACCCTTAAAAGAGTAAAGAAATGAAAGATAGAACCTCTAGATATTCTCTCGGCGACTCTAATTGAATTTTTAATGCTTACAAAAAGATTGTAATTGTCCTAATGGAACTTTTCGAGTTCAAAAAAACAATTTCTCTTCCAGTCACAAAACGATCTTCCCTTCCAATGAAACTTTTAAAGTTTAAAAAAAAAATCTCCCTTCATTTAAATTTTTACAGTTCAGAGAGTTCTGCTCTTCCAATGGGATTTGTAAAATTTTAATACTCCTCCACACCTCTAGCACTAAAAAGAAAATTCTTTCTTCCAATGGAACTTTTGAAGTTCAGAAATGGATCTTCTCTCCACATAGAACTTTTAAAGCTTAAAAAAATCCTCCAACTCAAATTGAAACATTAAAGCTCAAAAAAACTTCTCTTCCAATGGCACTCTTAAAACTTTGATGTTTCTCACTTTCAGTGGATCTATTAAAGTTTAAAAATAGATCTTCTCTTCCAAAGGAAGTCAAAAAATATTCTTTCTTCCAATGGAACTTTTGAAGTTCAGAAATAGATCTTCTATCCACATAGAACTTTTTAAAGCTTAAAAAAATCCTCCAACTCAAATTGAACCCGTAAAGCTCAAAAAAACTTCTGTTCTAATGGAACTCTTAAAACTTTGATGTTTCTCACTTTCAATAGATCTTTTAAAGTTTAAAAATAGATCCTCTCTTCCAAAGGAATTCAAAAGATATTCTTTCTTCCAATGGAACTTTTGAAGTTCAGAAATAGATCTTCTTTCCACATAGAACTTTTAAAGCTTAAAAAAATCCTCCAACTCAAATTGAACCCTTAAAGCTCAAAAACACTTCTGCTCCAATGGAACTCTTAAAACTTTGATGTATCTCACTTTCAATGGATCTTTTAAAGTTTAAAAATAGATCTTCTCTTCCAAAGGAGCTCAAAGGATATTCTTCCTACCAATGGAACTTTTTAAATTAAGAAATAGATCTTCTTTCCACATAGAACTTTTAAAGCTTAAAAAAATCCTCCAACCCAAATTGAACCTTAAAGCTCAAAAAAACTTCTCTTCCAATGGAACTCTTACAGCTTTGATGTTTTTCACTTTCAGTGGATTTTCTAAAGTTTAAAAATAGATCTTCTCTTCCAAAGGAACTCAAAAAATATTCTTTCTTCTAATGGAACTTTTTAAATTTAGAAATAGATCTTCTCTCCACATAGAACTTTTAAAGCTTAAAAAATCCTCCAACTCAAATTGAACCCTTAAAGCTCAAAAAAACTTCTCTTCCAGTGGAACTCTTAAAGCTTTGATATTTTTCACTTTCAGTGGATCTTTTAAAGTTTAAAAGTGGATCCTCTCTTCCAAAGGAACTTAAAAAATATTCTTTCTTTCAATGGAACTTTTATAGTTCAAAAATAGATCCTCTGTCCACATAGAACTTTTAAAGTTTAAAAAAATCCCCCAACTCAAATTGAACCCTTAAAGCTCAAGAAAACTTCTCTTCCAATGGAACTGTTAAAACTTTGATGTTTCTAACTTTCAAGAGCTAAGAAAAATCTGTTTTTCAGTGGTACTTTAAAGTTCACAAGAAAATCTTCGCTTCTAATGGAATTTTTAAAACTTCAAATGGAGCTTTTCGACAAAGGGGAGATTTCTAGAAAAAGATACACTTTTCCAGTAGAACTTTAAATGTTCAAAAACAGATTGTCTTGTTCAAGAAACTTTTAAAGTCAAAAAAGAGCTTTTAAAGCTCAAAAAAGATCCTCTCTTTCAATGGTACTTTAGAGCTTACAAGAAAATCCTCTTTTCTGTTGGAACTTAAACTTATGATTCTTCTTCACACCTTTCGAACATTCCGCGAAAGGAGTATTTCTAAAAAAAATCTTCTCTTTGAAACCTCAACGGTTCCCCAAAAAATTTAAAACAAGCTCCTCTTCTAGAACTTAATTTGTCTACCTTACTGTTTGTGCGATAAAATTGACACAATATATTAATTCATAGAAATCAGCAACTGACATATAAAAATGGGACAAAATAGTCTTGGAACTTGTAACACTCAACTCAACTCTTTATGTCTGTGTGTTGCGATGCCCCTTCCGTCCCACCCCTTTAAATCAGCCATTGTTGGAAATAAGAAAAATATGTTTTAAAAAGTTTTCTAGACGACTTCTCATTAAAAATCGACTGGTAGCACCAAATCTGCATCAGAAGCTGCATCTTGTAAAAATATTTCCTCGTCTCCGATACACATTCATAAAGTTCGAAAGTGACGTGACATAAGTTCCGACTGCAATAATGATAGTTCTTGTAATGTACAGGCACATGCCGTACGAATGCGTCCTATGGAAAGCTAACTTCGCTCTGCCTTGCATAAAGAGTAGTCAGTCTTGCTTTGGCCGTCAGAGAGACGTACTTGATTGTCGGCTGCTCGATTGTCAACATTTCGCGTTACGGCGCGAGAACTTTCGGCGTTCAAGCTCAGCGTTTTTGCAAAAATTTTCGTTGTGATTTTTTGGTTTTGGGGTGAATTTCTTATACATGGATTTTATTATTCTTAAGGTAAGCTGTATTCAAGTTTAATGACATTCATTTTTTTGTTTTTGTTTTCAACGTGTGCGCTGGCCCTGAATCGCTTTAAACTTCAAAACTCTTAGTGTTGAGTCTTGGCCAGATTTCTATTAGCAGTTACAGAGATTTTGTTGTGTGTTATGAATATTAAAACCTTTTGTGACTTTTAAATTGCATTGCTTCCTTAAGTATTCGGTATTGCTCCTTGGGGATCCATGGCAAACTGAATGGGAATTGCTTTTCTTGAAGTTAGTTTACCGATATATTGGGTTCCTGTTTATTTACATTAAAAAGTAAATATTTCTCTCAAATTTTCAGTACAGTTTTTAACATCAACATACCCACCTTCCATTTAAATAGCAAAACAAATTTTCATATTTTTAAAAAGAGATCTTTTTTTAATAATATACGAAACATGTTTCTTTTGTATAAATATTTTAAATAAAGCCTTGCTTGTTTATTGTGCTACATTTATTTTTGTAGGTAATTTGTGGGTTTAGGAAGAAGAAAATTGTTTATATGATAATGGCTGACAAATAGATGTTTTGTGAGTAAGAACATTGCTTAGCACTCACTTATTTAAAACAGTTAAATTAGATGATTTAAATTTTGTTAATTTAAACTTAAATGCAACGTTGTTAAAAGGTTACATATACCTGGGCGCTGCAAAAAGTATGGTGATTATATATTTTCATTGTGCTTTAAATTATATTTATTTTTAAATAGGTTTTAACTGTTAATATTATTTTTTATCGGTTTAAAGGGACCATTGATGAAAACAGTGGCACCTTCGTGTCTGTAAGATTACTTCATAAAAAATAATTCAGTCTGCAAAAATAATAATACCCGGTCAAATGCAAGTTGAACTCACAATTAGTGTTCCGTACGTTGATTGCTTTTAAAATAGAAATTTTCGTTACGGAAGTATAAAATGATCAGTGACTTCAAAAAACACATTTCAAATGAGTTTTCAACAAAGTTCTTCTCTGATCTTTAGCGGAAACTCATGACTCTTCCAAAGAAACTCAGATATTCTTTCTTCCAATGGAACTTTTTAAGTTCAGAAATAGATCTTCTCTCCACGTAGAACTTTTAGAACTTAAAAAATCCTCCAACTCAAATTGAACCCTTAAAGCTCAAAAAAACTTCTCTTCCAATGGAACTCTTACAGCTTTGATGTTTCTCACTTTCAGTGGATCTTTTAAAGTTTAAAAACAGATATTCTCTTCCAAAGGAACTAAAAAAATATTCTTTCTTCCAATGGAACTTTTGAAGTTCAGAAATAGGTCGTCTCTCCACACAGAACTATTAAAGCTTAAAAAATCCTCCAACTCAAATTGAATCCTTAAAGCTCGTAAAAACTTCACTTCCAATGGAACTCTTACAGCTTTGATGTCTCTCACTTTCAGTGGATCTTTTAAACTTTAAAAATAGATCGTCTCTTTCAAAGGAACTCAAAAAATATTCTTTCTTCCAATGGCACTTTTTACGTTCAGAAATAGTTCTTCTCTCCACATAGAACTTTTAATGCTTAAAAAATCCTCCAACTCAAATTGAACCCTTAAAGCTTAAAAAAACTTCTGCTCCAATGGAACTCTTACAACTTTGATCTTTCTCACTTTCAATGGTTCTTTTAAAGTTTAAAAATAGATCTCTTCCAAAGAAACTCAAAAGATATTTTTTCTTCCAATGGAACTTTTTAAGTTCAGAAATAGATCTTCTCTCCACATAGAACTTTTAAAGCTTAAAAAATCCTCTAACTCAAATTGAATCCTTAAAGCTAAAAAAAACTTCTCTTCCAATGGAACTCTTAAAGCTTTGATGTTTCTCACTTTCAATGGATATTTTAAAGTTTAAAAATAAGTCTTCTGTTTCAAAGGAACTCAAAAAATATTCTTTCTTCCAATGGAACTTTTAAAGTTCAGAAATAGATCCTCTGTCCACATAGAACTTTTAAAGTTTAAGAAAATCCTCCAACAACCAAATTTTGTTAATTTAAATTTAAATGCAACGTTGTTAAAAGGTTGCATATACCTGGGCGCTACAAAAAGTATGACGATTATATATTTTCATTGTGCTTTAATTTTTTTAAATAGGTTTTAACTGTTAACATTATTTTTATCGGTTTAAAGGGACCATTGATGAAAACTGTGGCACCTCCTTGTCTGTAAGATGACTTCATAAAAAATAATTCAGTCTGCAAAAATAATAATACCCAACGGAACTCTTACAGCTTTGATGTTACTCACTTTCAATGGATCTTTTAAAGTTTAAAAATAAATATTCTCTTTTAAAGGAACTAAAAAAAAAATTCTTTCTTCCAATGGAACTTTTGAAGTTCAGAAATAGGTCGTCTCTCTACACAGAACTATTAAAGCTTAAAAAATCCTCCAACTCAAATTGAACCCTTAAAGCTCAAAAAAACTTCTGCTCCAATGGAACTCTTAAAACTTTGATCTTTCTCACTTTCAATGGATCTTTTAAAGTTTAAAAATAGATCTTCTCTTCCAAAGAAACTCAAAAGATATTTTTTCTTCCAATGGAACTTTTTAAGTTCAGAAATAGATCTTCTCTCCACATACAACTTTTAAAGTTTCAAAAAATCCTCCAACAACCAAAATTTAAATTTAAATGCAACGTTGTTACCTGGGCGCTGCAAAAAGTATGACGATTATATATTTTCATTGTGCTTTAATTTTTTTGTTTTTTTTTTAAATTGGTTTTAACTGTTAACATTATTTTTATCGGTTTAAAGGGACCATTGATGAAAAGTGTGGCACCTTCTTGTCTGTAAGATTACTTCATAAAAAATAATTCAGTCTGCAAAAATAATAATACCCGGTCAAGTGCAAGTTGGACTTGCTAAATTAGTGTTCCGTATGTTGATTGCTTTTAAAATAAAAATTTTCGTTACGGCAGTATAAAATGATCAGTGACTTCAAAAAACACATTTCAAATGAGTTTTCAACAAAGTTTTTCTCTGATCTTTAGTAAAAACTGATGACCTTGAAATTTTTGTTTTTTTTTTATGTATCAGATTATTAAAGGTAATGCACTCATGATAATTTTCGTTTAATCTACCAGAATTTTTTGATCAGTACTTTCGAGATAGCGGTACAGCGATTTTTCGCGATTTTTTAAAAATAATACAAAGAAAAGTGTGCGTAAGTATTACATTACATATATATTTTTAACTCGGGTTTTCACAAGCTTTCATTTGAGACCATACTCGATTACCTACTAAAAAATTTTTTTTTCGCTTTCGATTTCACTCCCCAATATTAACCCCTTAAGTCAAAATTTGACTTTCAAAACTACAAGGCTCTGATGAGGCCATCAATTCCTCTATTATTACCAAATTTCAACTTTCTATGACAAATAGTTTCGGAGAAAATCGGGTGTGACAGACAGACACACAAACACCGAAGTCATCTTATAAGTGTTTCGTACGGAACACTAAAAATAACAATGAGAAGAGAACTGCACCTCCTTTTCATAGATCTCAGTAAAGCATATGATAATATAAAAATAGAAAAGTTATGGGAAACAGTAGAACAAACAAATATAACCACACCATAGTAAAAGCACTGAAAAGGATCTACAATTAAAATTAAAATAGGACAGATGATATCACCAGGCTTCCATACTTCAAAAGGACTAAAACAAGGATGTTGTATATTACCAACACTGTTTTAGATATACATAGAACAAGCATTAAAAGAATGGAAAAAAAAGTGCAGGTGCATGAGACTTGAGATTAACGACAGCACTATTTATACATTACAATTCACGGACGACCAAGTTCTAATTACCCAAGACCAACAAGATCTAGGATACATGACACGTAAGATCAAAGAGGAGTATGAGAAATGAGAATTATCAATGAACATAACAAAGACAAAATATCTATGCGTAGAAGGATATGCTTCAGATTCAGAGCTAGAGGACCGAGAAAATATTAAAATATGTGACAAATACAAGTATTTAGGTGCAATAATAGACAAAGAAGGCAAAGACTCGATAGAAATAAAAGAACGTATAAGACAGGGACGGAGAGCGATGAAAAGACGAAATGGAATATGGTGGCATAAAGATATCACGAAAAAACGGAAGATGAGCATCTACAACACAGTAGTAAAAAGCATAACACTATATGGAGCAGAAGCATGGAAGATCACTGAGGCGGATAAAAGAAAGATAACAACAGTTGAAATGGATGCCCTGAGAAAATCGTGCAGAATAAGTAGAAGAGATAGAATAACAAATGAAAGAATCAGGGAAATGATGAACGTAAAGGAAACAATCGTAAAAACTATACAGAGAAAACAGCTTACCTGGTACGGACATGTAAGAATAATGACGGAGGGGAGATTGCCGAGAACCGCAATGGAATGGGTACCAACTGAAAAAAGGGAGAAAGGACGACCCAGAAAATCTTGGGGACAAGGGATAAGGAAGGCTATCAGTGAAAGAAATCTACAAGAAGATCCATGCTTAGAAAGAAAAAAATTTTCGTTCAATCTACATCCTGTAGAGAATATTCCAGATTCTTTTCAAAATTTTTTGATCGGTACTTTTCGAGATGAAGTGGGGTGGACAGCGATTTATCGCAGTTTTTTAAAAATAACACGACGAGAAATGTGCGCATTAGAAATATTTTTGAACTCGTCATTTTAGAAGCTTTCATTTGACACCCCGCTCGATGTAAATAAAAACTCGTAAATAAAAAAAATTTAACTTCCTGTTTCACCCCCCAAAACTAAGCCCTTAGGTCAAAATTTTACTTTCAAGAACTACACGGCTCTAATAAGGACATCAATTCCTATATTGTTGCCGAATTTCAACTATGTCAAATAGTTTCGGAGAAAATCGGGCGTGACAGGCGGACAGACAGACATACACCGAAGTCATCTTATAAGTGTTCCGTACAGACAGACAGACGGACACCGAAGTGAGCTTATAAGTGTTCCGTACGGAACACTAAAAATTAATCTTGTAAAATAATGTAGTATTAAAAAGTGTTGAAGGGATTTTTTTTTCCCAAAAATAAAAAAAATTACCTATGTTTCAAACTTCAATGTGTAATTTTCGACCAAAAAATTTATTTTTTACTATTTATAAAAAATTTTCTACTAGGAAAATTAAGAAAACCATAAATAATTACAAGTGGGGCTCCAGCCCTAATCGACTTCAAAAATTTTTCCGCATATTTTTTTTATATAAGAATGTGTATTTTAAGGTGAGGGAAGGGGTTTTTTTTACTTATATTTGTAAAAAAATTAGATATTTTCAAAAATCCATATATATATATATATATATATATATATATATATATATATATATATATATATATATATATATATATATATATATATATATATATATATATATATATATATATATATATAAATATATATATATATATATATATATATATATATATATATATATATATATATATATATATATATATATATATATATATATATATATATATATATATATATATATATATATATATATATATATATATATATATATATATATATATATATATATATATATATATATATATATATATATATATATATATATATATATATATATATATATATATATATATATATATATATATATATATATATATATATATATATATATATATATATATACATATATATATATATATATATATATATATATATATATATATATATATATATATATATATATATATATATATATATATATATATATGTATATATATAATATATATATATATATATATATATATATATATATATGTATATATATATATATATATATATATATATATATATATATATATATATATTTATATATATATATATATATATATATATATATATATATATATATATATATATATATATATATATATATATATATATATATATATATATATATATATATATATATATATATATATATATATATATATATATATATATATATATATATATATATATATATATATATATATATATATATATATATATATATATATATATATATATATATATATATATATATATATATATATATGTATATATATATATATATATATATATATATATATATATATATATATATATATATATATATATATATATATATATATATATATATTTATCTATAAATGAAATAGGTTATTCATCCTCATTTTACATTATTATTACTATTTGTAAACTTAATTTGTAAAATAATTCTTTATGGCACTCGCATGGTATGATGCGGAAAATGCCGCCTGAAAAGAAAATCTGCGATTCATCCACGTATATGGTATTCGGGACGATCATATTTGGGCATTTCATCACGAGCATCTCGCCATACTCTCTCAATATTTTGAGTGTATGCCCCTGAATCAGGATCAACAAAGTTGCAAATTTTAAAAATTGACTGAATAACATTGCAAGCAGTGTCTGAAAACAGGTAGCGGTTGCAATCCGACGTCAGGTCACAATTAATGCTATAACTTTGTAATGGAATGGAATTTTCTTAAATTTTTTTTAACAATTCTTAGAAGTACAGAGAAAGATAAAAATCCGTAAAAAAACGAATTTTTAAAAATTCGAGTTGTATATAACCCCTTAAGCTGTTACATTTAAGTAATAATAATAATAAAAAAACTTGTTTAATTTAGTAGATAATGGTACTTTAATTATAGGTTTTGATTTAAAGTAATGTTTAAAACTTATTTATATATTTTGAAATTTCCTTGTTTTTAGTTAAGTCGTATTATTGTTAATCAAGCGATAGTACCTAAACTGGCAACGGGTCAATAGGAAGTGGGAGTTATTGATATTTAGTTAGTCTTAACTCTGTGTTGATCAACTAAAATATATATGTGTGGTTATATATATATATATATATATATATATATATATATATATATATATATATGTATGTATTTATTTTGGTGTTTGCTAAATATTTTTTATAATAATTTTTAATAGACCAGTGTTCACAGGGTAGACTATGAATAATTTAAGTTACGATACCAACGTATACATTCCGATGTATGAGATCTATGTTCCGTAAATATTATAAATATATTCATCTAATTTCCACCAGACTTGTTTATTCGGGTTAGTATACAATTTATTGTATTATTATTTAAGAATGAAGGTTATTGATCGAGGCAAGGCAGAACTCGGTAGTTTTTATCCGTTTTTGTTTTAAACTTTGGCCTGTTTAATGGTGTGTCTGTATACCTATTCTATAATCAGATTTTATATTTTAACAAATTAAAAAAAAAAAAAAACTAAAACCTGATTTAAGTGACCAGTAATCAGAGTTTACAGATATGTTCCGAAATTAGTTTTCAGTATTCTGAATTCAGATGCTACATTCCAAAATACGAGACAAGGTCATTTTTAATTGGATTTTAGTTGAAAATTTTTATAACATGCATTATTTTCCTTAAAAAAACTCTTAAGATTTTGCCACCTTTTTATTGTTCACCTCCCCGCCTCTTGCTATCTCGTGAAGATGACAGCAGGAATGGCATCTTATCTAGGTACCGAAACATACATTTGTATTTCACGACACTTTTTAAAGACAACATAGTAATGCTACCACGGGCGTTATTGTGTTTCTATAACAACTACTACTTGCATGTCATACACTTGGGACAATACTTTTATTTTACATACAGAATATATTGCGGCATATCAGTTATAAATCAAGCCAAAATTTCGTGTATCATATCTTAAACAGTTTAAAGGCTATTCCAAAAAATCCATTTTTAACTTTTTGGGAGAGTTTGTCCTCCCTGTTAAGTATATTAGAATTTATATTTATATAAATCTTTTCCCTTTGGACGTACTTATTCATAATAATACTGCGACACCGAGAATGTCGTTGCCATTGCCAAAACTCTTTTAGGACAAACAAATCCATTTTCAAAGTAAAAAATTTATAATAAAAACATCTCAGCATAGAGTGCATGTGAAACAAACAAATTAAATGAGATAGCTTCACGCCAATTTTATAGTGTTTTCTATAGAGTTAATTACAACCTATCTTTCTTAAAAAACTCATATGTAATTTGCGCGTATTTCAATGTAATTATCAGGAAATTAAAAAAAAAATTCTTTATGTTCCATTAAGAAGTTTTTCCCGTTCTGTAACATTTTAATACACCTCCCTCCCATCCCTTTTGATACAAAGTTGATATTTTTTTGAATACTTCGACCATAGTACATTTCTTGGTAACTTTAAGTTTTAAAACTGAATTTCAAAGGCGTTTATACTAAATAAATAACCACTTTATTTTTGATTTCTCTAATTTAAAAATACCATAATACCCACATTGGGCATTGATAGGGGGGCCTTTTCTAGGATCATTGGGAAATTCTGTGAACAAGTTCATATTCGTATTTCCTGAACATCCCCTCTCTTATGGATAGTCTGCGTGCTACCCTTCAGTATTATCCTTAAAGAAACTAATGGACTTGACTTATTTTTATCCCAGTATTTGATATCATCTTAATCTAATTCTTTGCAATAATGCCGATAAGTTGGTAATGAAAGTTTGAAAATTTATTAACTCTACCGCTTATTGTGTTTCAGATCTAAATATCAACAAATTTAGAAATCTATTGCGCAGGAATGTGAAAAGAGTCTGATAATATACAAAAACAAGGCAATACTTGAGACCAAATTATTTCCGGTTTTAAATTGTGTTATATTTAAAATAAAAAGATCAAAGTAATTTAAAAAACGGACAACCGCTGTTGTGGAAGAAAATTCACCTAAATTTTCTTACAGATAAATATAAAAAAAATTTCTATTACATATATTCTTTTTAAAGTTTACATTAATATTTCAGTTTAAAGTTTGTTATAGAATGTATATATATATATATATATATATATATATATATATATATATATATATATATATATATATATATATATATATAGTGAAATCTCCCGTAGGCGGACACCAACGGGACCGATCGAAAGTGTCCGTTCGAGAGGGGTGTTCGCTTAAGAGAAATATAAAAAAAAAATCGATTTGTTATCTTTAGATATATATAAAATATAATAGGATAGAGTTACACATATGAAATGAAAGGTTACTTTAATGACGCAAAAGTTCCCCAGTCCTTATTTTGAATCTGAATTTTCAACATACAAATTTTCATCTATATTCAAAAAATCATTAAGGTTTTCATTATCAGTCAATTCCAACAAATTCTTAGGATATCTGCAAGTACGTTAAGTGGTCTTCTGGATCAGATGTAACAGCCTCAGTTAACTAGTCTTCACTTTGCATATTTCCATGCTTAAATCCCGCTTTACGGAAGCAATTTTTAACTGTTTCCTTGGTTACTTGTTCAGAAGCGGTTTTTTGCAAAGTAAACTGCATCCAGTGGTGTAATTTTTTTAATCAACTCAAAAACTGTACCAGCAGTTTCAATGTTTTCTATCAGGTGTTTTAGTATTAAACTTCGGTAATAAATTTTAAAATTTTTTATAATTCCCTGGTCAAGTGGTTGACAAGCTGATGTACAGTTAGGGGGCAGAAACAAGATTTTTATATTTTTTATGCGGACGTCTTTTGGATGAGATCCTTCATTGTCTAAAAATAACAAAATGTGCTTCAAATGTAGGGTCACTTCTCTCGCTTTTTCCGTCTTCAGTATGAACTGTGTCGGAGTCGGAGTTATCACTTAAGGTCATGAAATCTGGAAACTTTGGTACAAGATACTCTCCACTATGTGGCACAGGTTTAATTGCAGATGCCAAATTGAGGTACTTAACCATATATTTTGTTTTAGACGTAATTCCTTTAATGTTACTTAAGCAGAAATAACAATCAGTTAAATGGTCCTTCTGTTCTCTTCAAATCATAGGGACTGAAAACGGCATATGCTGAGTACCATTTTTCCAACCAGTGACAAGCCTAACACATGATACACAGCATAAATTTGGGGCCCAGTCTTTGTCAAAATCACCAGCTTTACACCCAAAATAAAGCTCATAACATTTTTTCATAAGCGGTGTAAAATTTCTCCTCTGAGACTTGAAGGTCAGTCCACCACACACGTAGCAGAAATTGTTTGGTTGATTTACACACTTTCTTGGCATTTTGAAACGTTTATAAAAAAAATAAACAGTACGAAAATAAGTAGGTACACGTGTTACCATACTCACTACTACAATTACAATACTGGCTACTGGCCCTCTGCTTGCTAAAAAAGTGCAATATTTGTACAAAAAAGGACAGGTTTGAACATCATTTAGCCTGGACAGAGTTAAAACATGTTTCAACATGAATAAGTCTGCCTGATGCCAAATTATTCTGAATACAAATTCCCACTTCTATATTTACAAGAATTATAACAATGAAATCCTAATATAGAGAAGTACGAGGCTGGTTTGAAAAGTCCGTGCAAAGTCCGAGAGATGGCACCACCGGGCGCGTATCGAGGTCATGTTTAGTTAGTAGCATCTCTTGAATGAACGCACACCAAGTTTCAGCCATATTGGTCTATTTCTTTGTGTTTGGCATTCCTATGAATCAAGGAAGTCGAGTGATTTTCAAGAAATGGACGAAAAAGAATTTCGTATGGTGATTAAACATTACTTTATGAAAGGCAAAAGGCCTCAGGAGACTAAAGAGAAGCTTGATAAACATTATGGTGACTCTGCACCTTCGATTAGAACAGTTTATAAATGGTTTCAAAATTTTCGGACTGGCCATATGGGCACAAGTGACGCTGAACGTTCTGGACGGCCTGTGGAGGTTACGACTCCAGAAATCATTGATCAAATCCATGATATGGTGATGGATGACAGAAGAGTTAAGGTGCGTGAGATTGCTAGTGCTGTGGGCATCTCGACTGAACGGGTACATAATATTTTGCATAAACATTTGGACATGAGAAAGCTATCCGCAAGATGGGTGCCGCGATTGCTCACGCTTGACCAAAAACGGAATCGTGTGAAGTGTTGCAAGGATGGTTTGCAGCTGTTCCAGAAGAATCCGCAGGACTTTAAGCGTCATTTCGTCACTGTGGATGAAACATGGATACATTACTATACTCCTGAGACCAAACAACAATCTAAACAATGGGTTACCAAGGGGGAATCTGCACCAAAAAAGGCGAAGACCGTTCCTTCGGCCGGAAAGGTTATGGCGACTGTCTTTTGGGATTCGCAAGGGATAATCCTCATCGACTATTTGGAAAAGGGTAAAACTATTACAGGTGAATATTATTCATCGTTATTGGACCGTTTGAAAACCGAGCTGCAAGAAAAACGCCCGCGATTGGCCCACAAGAAAGTCCTTTTCCATCACGATAACGGACCAGCACACACCTCAGCAGTTGTGGTCGCAAAATTAATGGAAATAGGATTCCAACTCGTTTCACATCCCCCCTATTCTCCAGACTTGGCTCCCTCGGACTACTATTTGTTCCCCAATTTGAAGAAATGGCTGGCGGGACAAAGATTTTATTCAAAAGAGGAGGTGATTGCAGACACTAATGGATATTTTGCAGACTTGGACAAATCCTATTATTCGGAAGGGATCAACAAACTAGAACATCGTTGGACGAAGTGTATAAGCGTAAAAGGAGACTATGTCGAAAAATAAAAAAAGTTTACCCCAAACACATAAGTAGTTTTTATTTTTGCACGGACTTTTCAAACCAGCCTCGTATATTACACAAAAATGACTGTCACAAGAAAACTATGCCTGATAGAAGAAATCTGATAACATATTTGAATTCAGCATAAAAACTGAACTAGGGTCTCTATTCAGTTTCTCTGTGAAAAAAATCATGTTGACCAATGTAATTCATAAGCGTTTTTACTAAGTTTAGCAATGAAAGACTCTTTTTTTACCTATTAACTGTGAATTGAGTAAGACCCACTGTACAAACAACATATTTTTTCCATGAATATACACATGTATGTGTTTTTTGCAATATGATTTAATCCATCACGTATATTTATTTAAATATTCGAGTATTTTCAATTGAAATTCCAAATTTTTCAAAAAGGCAAAATTTAAATATTTTATGCAAAGTATTGAAAAATAGCATACATATTTCATCAAACTCCTGATGGATAATTTTACGATTATACAGTATTATTTATGCTTCAAAATTATCCATAAATAAATTATAAAATAAAATGCTATATACAAATATCCGTAAATGGTATTTTAAATAACCGATATTTAATTTTTGCGTCATTGTTCTCGAGCTTTAATTATTAAATAAATAAAATGCTAGGTGTTAGAGCTTTTGTCAATTACTTTCAATGGTAATTGAATTATAATTACCAATTACTTTCAAAAGTTATTAACCAACCACCGATAATTTGAAAAAAAGTTTTTCAATTATTCATTACTCAATGTAATTCCATTCCATTCCATTCCACAATGAATTACTTGATTGAATTTGCTCTTGGGGTAATTCAAATATTTTGGGGTTATTCAGTTACTTTAACAGTTACCAGTTATCAAATTATATAATTTAACTCAATTTTTTCAAAAAAGCTAGACACCAAAAAGGTTTCTGGCGCTGACGGAATAGCTGCCCTCTGTGCGAGGGAACTGACACCAGTTTTCTGTAGACTTTTCAACCTGTCCTTACAGAAAGGGAATATTTCCTTCCTTCTGGAAATGTGCCACAGTTCAGCCGATACCTAAAAAAGGAAAAAAGACCCTGCCCAATAACTACCGACCAGTCGCACTCCTTTCAATAATATCGAAAGTCATGGAAAAGGTTATCAATCAGCATCTTCTAAAATATCTTGAAGGATTCAACATTATTAGCTATCACCAATGGCGTTCGTAAACATAGATCAACAGAAGATCTTCTGACTTATGTGACACGTGTTTGAAACAACGCAATTGAACATTTTGGAGAATCTCGAGCGGTTGCTCTTGATATGTCCAAGGCATTCGACCGTGTTTGGCACAATGGTTTGTTGGCTAAGCTACGCTCTTATGGTATGTCTGAAAAGTTCTGTTTGTGGCTCTCATGTTTCCTCAAAGAGCGTTCTTTACGAGTGGAAATCGACCGATTTCTTTCTAACACCTTCACTGTCAACGCCGGTGTGCCCCAAGGCTTCATACTGTCTCCTACTATCTTTCTCATTTACATTAAAGTTCTGCTGGAAAAGACCGGGAATCCAATCTACAGCTTTGCAGATGACAGTACGCGTATCTCTTCATTCACTTTGAACACTCGGACATCTGCTACTCAGGCGAATATCTGTAGACAACAGGAGGTCGTTCAACTTAACAAAGACCTGGAAGAAATTCTATCTTGGGGTGATAGTAACCAAGTGGAATTTAACGCTACAAAAACCCAGGCGGCAGTTTTTTCTAAAAAAGTTAACCCAACATAGTCATATCGGGGCACTCCATTCCCCTAGCATCGTCATTCAATTTACTGGGCGTTAATCTGGGAGCAAATATGTCCTGGCATGAACATGTTGCAGGCATAGCAAGGAGAGCTTCTCAAAAGTTGGGAATATTATTTCGAAGCAGACAGCTTTACGCTCCACAACAACCGTTAATTCTTTACAAAATGTTCGAAGGATGTAGCCCGCTTAATTCCTTCCAGAGCGGTGCATGTTAGAAATACACGTCGCGCTAATACTTCACATCCGTATGAGGTTCAGCTTGCTACTCCGCGTACAACGCTTTTCAAGCAGTCTTTTTTATGGAGAACATCATCCCTTTTTGCCCAGGGACGTGTTTCCCACCGAGTATAATTTACAGCGATTCAAGAACAACGTGAATCGCTTTTTCCTCACACATGTCGCTCCTGGAGCGCTTTAGGGACTTCCCTGTAGCACGTGTGTTAGACCCATAAAAAAAAACTTTAATTATTTTTATAGCAGTTCAGTTGCTGTTAGTGTCACGCAATTCATCATCACCGTCGTGGCCTCGATGTTGTGCTTTCGCTATCCAGTTCTGGGCAATTCTCTTTAGGTCGTCTGTTCCTAGATGGTCTGCCTCTCCTTCTTTTGTCTTGCCGCAGTCTCCACTCAACAATTCTCTTTGTTCACCTATTGTCCTTCAAACATGCCACGTGACTGGCCCACCTCCATTTCAGCTCCGTAATACATTTTTTATAATACATTCTATCTTTGTACGATCTTTAATGATTCTGTTCGGGATTCTACGTCTTCTTGTAATGCCTAGCATTGACCTTTCCATTTCAAGCTGTTATTTTTAATTTTCCTTGTCAGAGTTACAATTTCAGCTCCGTATGTCATGACTGGCATTACACATTGCTCGAATACTTTTCGTTTTAGACTTAAAGGTATATCGCTGTTCTCTATTTCGTGTTAATAATCTGCTTGAAAGGTCTAAAATCCAATCTACAGCTTTGTCAATGACAGTACCGCTTGTTTTTTTTATTTACTTTTGTCGTTCGAATATCGGCTAATATCCGCTGACAGCAGGAAGTTGTTCAACTTAACAAAGACCTGGAAGCAATTCTATCTTGTAGTGACGATAACCTAGTTTGATGCTCGAAATTAACTAAACCAGAGCCCAATATTATTTCGAACTAGAAAACTCCAAAACAATTTTTAATTCTCTACTAAGCTCAAATTCTAACAACGATGGAATACTGCTCTCATGTTTGGGGTTTTGTTCCCAAACATACACTGTATTTGTTAAATTCCATTTAGAAACGAGCTATTTACCTGATTGCAGAACCAGCAATCTTAATTCCTTGTAATGTTGAAAAACAACTGACGACTTACAACGTTCTATAAATACTTTCATAAAAAGTAGTTTGATGGATGTAACCCACTTAATTCTTCCTAGAATGGTGCATGTGAGGAATATACGCCGCGATATATTAAGTTTCGACTATACTACCTACATTTTATTCTACGTTGAATTTGTCATCGAGAATCGCTTGATTTAAAAATAGTAACTAATCTGTTTCTTCTCAAATATCAAAGACCGATAATTGGCGGGAAAACAAATCCATTTCAAAATACAACGACGTGTAGACAAGATTAACTTTTTGAAGTACTCGATTTTCTTTTGTCTTAGAACTGAAAGTTTAAAATTATTGTTAATGTTAGGAATTTCTAAAGATTTTTAGTGTAATAACTTTGTATTTTACATTAGACTAGTAAAAAAATAATAGTAACAATTCCTGGCCAATTGAGGGAAACTGTAAAAAGTCTTGGGCTTGTGATTGACAAGGACCTGCGCTTTAGAGGTCATGTCAAGCTTTTAATGCAGAAGGCATACACAGCTTTAAGGAGCTTATATTGAAATAGAAATATTTTGACCAGAGATGTAAGGAAGAGGCTCTGCGAAACACTAGTCTTGAGTCATGCTAATTATGCGGATGTAGTTTTTGGGCCATGTCTTGATGTTCGTTCCATTTCCAGACTACAAAAGATTCAGAACTGTTGTGTTAGGTTTATTTGTGGATTGCGAAAGAGAGAGCATGTTTCTCCTCAATAGGTGGGGATGGGCTGGCTCAATATGTTTAGTAGGAAAAAACTGCACATGGCGGCGTTTGTTCATAGAGTCTTGGCAACGGGTTGTGCTCTCTATCTTAGACAGAAATTGAGGCATCGGGTAGATGTACACGGTTTAAATACTAGAAATATTCACCTTTTAGAAATACCAAAGCACAGAACGGCGATCTTTGAAAGATGTTTGAGCTGTGGTGCAGTGAGTGTTTACAATTCGGTACCGCATGCTATTCAACGCAGGTCAGGTAATGATTTCAAACTAATTTATAAGAAATTTCTCCTTGGGAACCCAACTTGACTTTTATTTTTATTTCTATTAGTCCTATCTTTTGGCGATGTATTGCCGTTCTCTTCTCTTCACTTCTGTACATTAAGCTATGTTTGCTGTTGAGGTGATTGATTGTTGTATTTTTTTTTCATCCTGTACTGTGTCACCTTCTTCTTTTTATATTTTTTATTTTATATTATTATTATTTTTTTTCTCTATAATGATGTAATGTTATTGTATGTATTTTTAACTAGTATTTAGGCACTACTTGAATTTTGTATTAATGAATGAATTTTCATATTTATTTTGTTTTTAATTTTTGTATCTTGTATGCTTAGCTACTGGCTCGGTTGAGATGAACAATTCATAACTGGGCTTCGCCGAGTTAAAAATAAAGACCTTTTATATCACAAAAAAGTTCTTCTTTCTCACATTTGCTCAATGTGGTTCCATGTTTGGCTGACGGGCCAAAGCCAATTCAGCACAAGCGCTATTATCATTGGCATTGTGTATTAAGGAATGACCTGACAATGTTACATGTTTTCAAATCACTTTGCTTCTGAATGTTTCTGTGTATGTTTGTGTTGAGTCTTAATTGTACTAAGTGTGGTGCGAATATTATTGGTATAAGGCCTGTGAGATGAACAATTATCCTCCCCCCTCATATAATGAGGGGGACAATGATGACTTTTTCTTGTTTCATAGCCTTTTTATTTCCGTTGCAAGGTTTGTGTATTTATAAATTTATTTCTGTGTATTTCGTTTGGATGTTTATGTCGTTGGGGACAGCTGTGTCAATTAGATAGGTGACTTTTCCTTTTTTACACTGAAAAGTAATATCGGGTCTATTGGCAGAGACTGTTTTGTCTGTATGGATAATGATGTCCCAGTAGAGTTTGATGTTGGTGTGTATTTGTAGTGGGGATCTGTGTTTTCTATGAGTTTGTATGTTGTGGCTAGTGCTTGGTGAACTACTTTGGCGGCTGAATCATGTCTGGCTATATATTCATCCGCTTGTTATGTGTTCGATCGTTTCTGCTGGTGGCATTTCCTGCATCTATCTTCTGTAATAGTTGGGTCTTTGATGATATGCTTTTGGTAGTTTCTGGTTAATATGACTTTATCCTGAATGATAAATAAGAAGCCTTTTGTTTCAGGGAATAGCTGCCCATCCTGTAATCAGGCGTATGATTGTTTTTTATTTACGTAGTCTTGTTCTATGTGGTATCTCTGTTTTCCGTGGAGTGTTTTCTTTGACCACGTTTTCATCTTTTCCTGTTATAATTGGGTATGACTGTGTGTGTTTGCTGAGTGGTCTGCCTAGAATAAGTCGAGAGGTGTGTAGTTTTTGTCTGCTTTCACTGTCGCTGTGTGGAGGCTAGTTTGCTTGCTGTAAAAGAATTTCCTAAGTGCTTGTTGTGTGAGTTAAAAGTAAAGACCTTTTATTATTATTATTATTATATTATTATAATTAATCTACAGATGAAGTCAATGAAAAATTAATTATAAATTTGTTAAGTGTAATTAAGTAAATTTTGTTGACGCCTCTGCGCAATTAAAAAAATCACACCACAAAAAATGCAGGAGGTATACAGGAAACCATAAATCGCCAAAGCAATTTCTTCTGGTGCACTTTTAATGCGGTTTTTTGCTTTTTTACTTTTGTAAGGATTTATTGGTTTGTTTTTGACATTGTAATAATTTCATAAAGGTCATAGTTTATAACTGACGCGATATTTATGATTTACTCCTGTTTTGTAGTATTAAATCAAGTATATATAAATCACTTGTTTGAAAAATTATACATACTTTTACTTTCTTTGCTAAAGTGAATTATTGTTTTCGTGAAAAAAAATCGTTTTCTGAGATTTTTCTTTAGTTTACGAAAAACATTCTAAACGGTCCATGTCCGTAACTCTACCGTACTATCTATGCGTCAACTTTGAAGCGAAACAGATATCGATTTCAAATGTGGTACATATAGATTATTTGAAGTATGAAAAGAACCGATATTTTTTGAGCAATATCGCTTTAAGAGTTGAAAGGTGAGGGTGAATTAGATACTGTATGGTTTCTGTTTTTGGTTGAGATAGTGGACTAACCTGAACTAAGTTTCAAGTAAATTACTTTTTTAATTCTTTGTGGATATTGTCCAGTTATATAATTTTTAGACTTTAATAATAATAATAATGTCTTTATTGTGCATTCCCATTATAATTACAATAATATAGTGTTAGTAACCTGAACACACAAAAGGCGAAGTAGAAGCTAGGCTTCCTCACTTAACCTACTTATCATAATATACAATAAAACTAGACCTACGACTAAAATAACAGTTTTTTCTTAACTCTGTTTTGCAGAGGGCAAATTTATAAACAGTGCCATATGTAAATCAATCACTCCGTATCAGAAATCAGACTCAACGTACTCAATAGAGCGGCATTGCGGCTCAGGAGAGTCTAGGTACTATTCATGCTGAACAGAGATGCTGTGCTAGAGGACTAATGGAATTTTTAAAAATCTGAGGCGGGACGTTTTTCAAATTCAACGGGACCAGATTGTATTTTTGCGAAATTTGATAACTGAATGATCTTTCATATAGAGTTGTTACGTGAGAAGGAGGAGTGATAGTAAATTTGTCCCTCAAATCCAACGCATGTGCATCATATCTGAATTTTATTTTTTGATATAAATATGGCGGGCATTTTAGAAAGATTATTTTGTTATACAAAACTAAGCTATGTAATATTCTTCTTTCTCTCATGTTAAACCAGCCAATATCTTTTAATTTTGCACTCACCCCTCTTTCATATTTTCTGATCCCACATATCATTCGCACACAGCAGTTTTGTATCAACTGGATGCGCCTTGCATCTTGTCCCAGCAAAATAAATAAACGCGTATGTGAAAACCTAATGATTGGTTCTATGCTATTAATTTTGTAATATCAACTACTAGTCCAAACCTTGCAGGTAATGCAAAAAATTTTTTTATCCTGCAGTAATTTCATAACTTTCGTCAATTTTAGGGTAGACTTTCTCTAGGACGTGGCCCCAAGCTTCGTAGCATAGTACTTGCTTGCGGTGCAGAAGGTCTCGGGTTCAATCCCGGCAGGTCGGTACATTTTTATTTAAGTATATATGGCCTGGCCACGTACACAGGTAGTAGTTGTTTGCAGAAACGCAATAACGTCCGTGGCAGCACTACCGCGTTTGTCTAAAAGGTGCCGCGAAATACAAAACTGTATGTTTCGGCACTTGGATAACATTGACGGGTATTATGAAATCCCGTCGATATCCTCAGTATATGAAAAAAGTTAAAAAAAAAACACTCGGGGAGGTTAATGAAAAAAAAAGTATGACCTGTAAGATTTAAGCATAATATTACACTGATTCTGTTAATTTTTTTTTTAAAGAAAGTGTCACAAATTTAATACTGAATATTCGCAAAGTTAATTAACTCGCTTTTTTTTGGCCAGTAATAATTTCGAGGATTTTATAAAAAATTAAAACAACGAGTAACAGTTTAATTTATTATCGTTTCCCATTATCGTGGAGATTGATTTTAAAATCGTGTTATAAAAATTAATATTGAAAATTTTTTATTACTGATAAAGTATTAAAAATGTTTAAATACTCAGTTTTCTACAAAATTCAATTATTTTGAATTTATTTTGAATATAAATTTGAGCTTGTAAAAGCAGCAATTTGTTTTTCAGATTCAATTACATTTAGCAAATTATCATTTTAAATTATTTATCCATAATGATACGTTTTTTCAAGTTATTTAAAATGCATTTTGCTGTATATTTGAAAATATACTAATTACAAATACTGTAATTTTTATTCAGGTCGTTAATATTAATATATAAGATACTAATTCCTAGTTAAATGTTTCTAACAAGTTCAGCGTTGTATATTCTTGAACAACTTAACTTCTAATCATTACATCTTAATGAAATTTAATAAACATTTACTAATTATATGTTGATAATAACCTAAGAATAATACTGAGACTTAATAGAAAATAAACCAACTTCAAAAAAAAAATTCTTCACTTCATTTTATATCATATATTTAGCGACGGAAATGCTCACTGTTTTCCCTCTAAATGAGTACAACCGCCCTGGATGGAAGTTGGAAAGCAAAATCTCGATGGTACTGTCCCGACGCTGCATGCCTCTCTGCGCCGTCATGCGTCTCTGCTTTGCGGAACGTTTACTTAAGTAAGATTGAGTTAATTGACATTCTTATTTTTGGTTTTTCAAACTTATTTACTTGTACTGTACTAACTTTAGAACACTTTTCGCTTCCCTTGCAGACACCATCGATCATTTACAAATTAACTTTCCAAATGCCGAAATTGCCATCCTGGCCGACTTTAATGTCCACAACACCAACTGGCTTAAATATTCAAATACCACCGACGAACAAGGTCGTGAATTAGTTGTGGCTTAACTCAGCTTATTGACGAACCAACACGGATCCCTGATCGAGACGGAGAGTTTGCCAGTCTTCTTGATCTCTTTTTAACCACCAATCCGGAGATTTACACAGTCAGCGTAAATCCGCCGTTAGGTTCTTCCGACCATAAACTACTTTCGACATCGAGTATTCTACGAATCAATGTCAAAGAGGCGCCTAAACCGCGCAAGATTTGGCACTACAAATCTGCTAAATGGGAAGATCTCATGGCATATTTTCGAACTTTCCCTTGGTTAGACGTTTGTTTTCGATCCGACGACCCATCTGACTGCGCCAGGGAGGTTTCCGATGTTATTTTGGCCGGTATGTAGGCTTACATCCCTTTTTCGAAGAAATGCCCTTCCAACGGCAAGCCTTGGTTTAACCGAAAATGCATAGAAGCTGTTGCTTCTAAACATCTTGCATACCGACAATGGCGTGAAAATCCTAACACCATAAATCGTAACACATTTGTTCGTGCCAGGAACAGATGCAAAGAAATTATCGACGAAACAAAGGAGGTACACAATCAACGGATTAGAAACAAACTTCTCGCTTGTCCCGACAATTCAAGGTCCTTTTGGTCGGTCGCTAAGGCAGTTAGTTAAAATTTCACCAAATCCACCATACCACCACTCACACGGCGGCAGAGAATTCTATTGCAACGACACCTGTTGAGAAAGCGAACTTGTTGGCTGAACTCTTTGCTTCACATTCTACTGTCGATTTCCAAGGAAAAACACCACCTACTATTCCCATAGTGCAGTCAAGGATGCCCGATGTTGTCTTCAGACAGCGTATCATAAAGCGTATTCTGATGAAGCTAGACACCAAAAAGGGTTCTGGCGCTGACGGAATACCTGCCATAGTTCTTAAAAACTGTGCGAGGGAAATAACACCAGTTTTCTGTAGACTTTTCAACCTATCCTACAGAAAGGGAATATTTCCTTCCTGCTGGAAATGTGCTACAGTTCAGCCGATACCTAAAAAAGGCAAGAAGACCTTGCCAAATAACTACCGACCAATCGCACTGCTTTTAATAATATCGAAAGTCATGGAAAAGACTATCAATCAGCATCTTCTAAAATATCTTGAAGGATTCAACATTATTAGCGATCACCAATATGGCTTTCGTAAAAATAGATCAACAGGAGATCTTCTGACTTATGTAACACATGTTTGGAACAATGCAATCGAACACTTTGGAGAATCTCGACCGGTTGCTCTTGACATATCCAAGGTATTCGACCGTGTTTGGCACGATTGGCTGTTGACTAAGCTACGTTCTTATGGTATGTCGGAAAAGTTCTGTTTGTGGCTCTCATGTTTCCTCAGAGAGCGTTCTTTACGAGTGGCAGTCGACGGATTTCTTTCTAACACCTTCACTATCAACGCCGGTGTACCCCAAGGCTCCATACTGTCTCCTACTCTCTTTCTCATTTACATTAACGATCTTCTGGAAAAGACCGAGAATCCAATCTACAGCTTTGCAGATGACAGTACATCTCTCATTCACTTTGAACGCTCGGACATCGGTTTCTTAGACGAATATCCGCAGGCAGCAGGAAGTCATTCAACTTAACAAAGACCTGGAAGAAATTCTATCTTGGAGTGACAGTAACCAAGTGGAATTTAACGCTATAAAAACCCAGGCGGCAGTTTTTTCTAAAAAAGTTAACGTTGCTGAACCCGACATAGTTATGTCGGGGCACTCCATTCCTCTAACATCGTCACTCAATTTGTTGGGCGTTAATTTGGGAGCAAATATGTCCTGGCATGAACATGTTGCAGGCATAGCAAGGAGAGCTTCTCAAAAGTTGGGAATATTATTTCGAACCAGAAAGCTTTACACTCCACAACAACTGTTAATTCTTTACAAAGCTCAAATTCGACCAACTTTGGAATACTGCTCCCATGTTTGGAGCTCCGCTCCCAAACATACACTGCATTTGTTGGATCCTATTCAGAGAAGGGGTGTTCGTCTGATTGGAGACCCGGAACTGACCGTCGGCCTTGATTCGCTGGAACATCGAAGAACGGTTGGCGACCTATTCTACAAGTACTTTCATGGAAAGTGTTCGAAGGATGTGGCCCGCTTAATTCCTCCCAGAGCGGTACATGTTAGAAGTACACGTCACGCTAATTCTTCACATCCGTATGAGGTTCAGCTTGTTACTCCTCGTACAACGCTTTTCAAGCAGTCTTTTATATGGAGAACATCATCCCTTTGGAATAATTTGCCCAGGAGTACAATCTACAGCGATTCAAGAACAACGTGAATCGCTTTCTCCGCACACGTGTCGCTCCTGTAGCGCTTTAGGGACTTCCCTGTAGCACGTGTACTAGATCCATAAAAAAAAAATAAAAATTTTAAACTAATTTATTTGCGCAATACCTATGGTAACTTCAAAATGTTGCTTAAGTTTATGTGATGTCATGAATATTAAGTATTCATTACATATGGTTTAGATATCTTAGATTTTCCGCTTTGGGGTGATAACAGCGAAGATTCTTGCCCTTTTTGAAGTACGAGCTAATTTCTTTCTTGAAGCAGCAGCTAGCTTTGTCAGGGCAGAATATTACCTCGTATTTTTGAAGTTCAAATAGATTTGATCATTTATCATGTCTCATTTGCTAAATCATGCAGCGTTAATGTTTGATTTTGATTTAGCACAGATAATTGGAGACAATATGGAGAACATCATCCCTTTGGAATAATTTGCCCAGGGCTGTGTTTCCCACCCAGTACAATTTACAGCCATTTAAGAATAACGTGAATCGCCTTTTCCGCACACATGCCGCTCCTGGAGCGCCTTAGGGACTTCCCTGTAGCACGTGTGCTAGACCCATAAAAAAAAATTATCAAACTTTAACTTCTTCGGTTTGCGATCGGGTTTTTTCTTAATTTGTAGGTTACCACAATCCTTATATTCTCTCGCTAATCTTCTAAGTCTTTTTCTTTAAGATGATCTGCTGTTTCAAGAGCATGGTCTTCTTTTTGGCTATCGCAGTATTGAATAAGACACAGTTAATCTGTTGCCAGGCATTTTAACAAACGAAACAATTATTTATTCAAAAATGTCAAAAGAATACTTAGCTGGGGAAATGATTGAACGCGGTCAGATGAGATTTTTTTAACGTCGACCTTTCATCCTGAATAGGTATGTACCCTTG
Source organism: Pachyrhynchus sulphureomaculatus (assembly GCA_019049505.1). Lineage (NCBI taxonomy): Eukaryota > Metazoa > Arthropoda > Insecta > Coleoptera > Curculionidae > Pachyrhynchus > Pachyrhynchus sulphureomaculatus. The sequence goes on from CM032450.1 coordinate 33,638,215, forward strand.
CTTCGTATTCTACCGTACCGGCGAGGATATCGTAATATCGCGGTCTCATAACTTCTTTGACAATCAAACAAATATTAGTAGGTCTAAGGCCTAGTACGTAGGAATTAAAATCCGAGTGAAGAAAAACACACTCTTACGATTGTTGTAAACAAGTTGCACTTGTAAATAGCTAGAACATGTGGGTTTTTTATCTTTAGGAGGCTTCTACTACTAAATACGTTTAGTAGAGATATCCATGTAGTAACAGCACCACAGCAAAATCGGATCAAATTACGAATTTTTACCGGTTTTGAGCACATAAATCTGCGGTTAAAATCAGCACGAAAATCAACCGCAATGCACGCTAAACCCAATACTTCAAAATACTTAGTATTTTGGCTTGGTGTCTATTGAGGTTTTTTGCCGTGTGGCTTTTCTCGATTAATTTGAGTAAAATTGTGCTCACGTGTGAGAGATATTATTCAGCACAATCTCACTTGTAAATGTTTTGTACGGTTTTTATTTGCAACAGGAAGGCAATTTAATATTAAATAGTAATTCGTAAATTTTCACTAACAAAAAATTTTCACAAGATCTCACTGTTGCTAAAAGTCTTCTTATCTCGAAAGCAAATATTTCTTTCCGGCTGGAAATGTTCCACAGTTCAGCCGATACCCAAAAAAAGGCAAGAAGACCTTGCCAATTAACTACCGACCAGTAGCACTGCTTTCAATCATATTGAAGGTTATGGAAAAGGTTATCAATCAGAATCTTCTAAAATATCCATGTTTGAAATAACGCAACTAAACACTTTGGAGAATCTCGAGCGGTTGTTCATGATTTATCTAAGGCAAGGCATTCGACTGTGTTTGGCACTATGGATTGTTGGCTAAGCTATGCTCTTCTGGTATGTCTGAAAAGTTCTGTTTGTAGCTCTCATGTTTCCTTTAAAGAGCATTCTTTATGAGTGGCAGTCGACGGATTTCTTTCTAACACCTTCACTATGAACGCCGGTGTGCCCCAGGGCTCCATACTATCTCCTAATCTCTTTCTCATTTACACTAACGATCTGCTGGAAAAGACCGGGAATCCAATCTATAGCTTTGCATACAGCTGGAATGCTCGCTTAATTTCTCCCAGAGCAGTGCATGCTAGAAATACACTTCGCGCTAATACTTCACATCTGTATACTTTCAAGCAGTCTTTTATAGGCGAACCTCAACCCTATGGAATAATTTGCCCTACAATCTACAACGATTCAAGACCACCATGAATCGCTTTTTCCGCACGCGTGTCACTCCTATACGCTTGAGAGATTTTCCGGCAGCACGTCTGCTTGGCCCTTAAAAAAAATTAATTAATGATACTCTCTAGCAACATAAATTTTACCTCAAAATCTTGCTAACGGGCAGCAAAAACTCCATCAAGTCTTCCTACTCAACATTTTGCTCAAAAAGTAAATACATCGTTTAACTGGTTAATGATAGATTGGTGACTGAACATTCTTAGAAGTACGCGACCACCAATAATTTACGCTCATTTATTTCTAGAACAAAGCATGCCTTTGTGAATCCAAAATATCGCTTTTAGAGAATGAGCTGTCTACAGCGGTTTTCGAACGATTTATTGAACTATTAATATTTTAAATGTTTTATATGTCATAATTAGTTTTAAAAAATACAGTTGCTGTTAATGCTAACAGGGCATCGATAAATCTTGGAAGTTTTATATTTCCTAACTTACAGTCTTTATCACTCAGAGAACGCCCGAATGGAAACGAATTATGTAGTTCGGTTACGCCTTAAAAAAACGTGAATCCGTGCAACGACTTTTAATGACTCATGTATCGTAAATCTTTCAGCAATCATTTAAAAAATGGTTATTTTAATAATCTTCTTCCAGAACCAATTGTGCACGATTCTTTCGTATTCGTACAACTTATGTATATTCCATTATATATTATATTATTGATCTAATCCACTTATCATAGTTTTATTTTACTTTTCGTTAATTTATATTCCTATTAATATTATAAGCGTCAAGCATATAATCTCTGCTATCCACTTCCCGTCAATAAGTGTTTAAATCCAAGAAATTACGATTAACATTGATTTTATTGACAGGCCTATAAAATAAATTAAATTTTAATATATCTTGAATATTCTTTGAACGTCTGTTTTTTACAACTTAATGCACTTGATAAGAATTTAAAGAACCATGTACTGATGCTGGTTTGAGTTCAAATTGATTATACACTCGTCTCTTCAACCCCTACGTAGAAGTGATTTTTTTTTCCAACGATTCACCTTTCACATCCCTACATCACAAAAAATATAATTTCTCGTTTCCCTCGGTCTACCTGTTTGTTTTCTGCATACTCAGCAAACTTTTCGAATCTCGCGAGACAGAGACAGTCAAAGTCCTCAGAGCCTTTTCTCTGAGCTTTCTTTTTACAAAGGACCAAACTTTTTCAATAGGATTGGCATCCGACGATTGTGAAGGCTACTCTAGTATCCTATCGCCCGGCAAAGGTTTCTTCAACGTGCTTCGGAATTTGACATTATGAGCACGAAGATGTTGTCGAACATGGACACATTCAAATCCAATTTTCTTAATTTTGCGGCGATTCGTTTTTTAACTTTCGGAGTGACTTTGCCTACCGTTCCACGTTTTGGCGAGTAGTCGACATTTTTCGTCTCGTTAAACTAGTTTACCCACTTCTTCACAAACGACACCGACTTTTTAATATATTTATGGATGGGAAGGATTGCCTCGAACCGACGCGCAAACAAGGGACTCATTGTACATATATTGCAAAACAAAAAAGGACCTAAACATACATGAGAACAAAAAAATAAATGTTTTATCTCATTCCTGCTATATGGAACTGAAACGTGGGGAATCACAAATACATCAGTGGATAACTACCCAACGCTATATGCAATTCTTAGAGCGTTATAGTTAAGAGTATAACGCTAAAGTACAAGAAATCTACAGAATAAACTAGAGAATGTTCCATAATGAAAAAATACCAAAAATTCAATACTGACAGCAAAATGAAGATGAAAACTTAATCGTCTCGTTACTCTTGATGTTCTCTTTTCCAAAAATTTCAAGTTTAGGAAGGTAACCTTATAAGATTTGTCTCGTAATTTTTTTTATTTCGTATTGTTTTTTTTTTTTTTTTAAATTTAACTGTCTGCTAATGGAAATTCAAGACAAATCTAGTCCTTTTAAGTTAACAATTGCTGACAGTAGGTGGTCTAATATGACTATTTGCATTCTTGTGATTTATTTAAACAAATTAGTTTAATGACTACAGATCGGAAGATCATACAGACCACCCATTGTTTCAAATTTATCTTAACTAATAGTGTTCGATTAAGATATTCCACGAAAGAAGAAATAAATTATGACATATATTATATGTATGTATGTATATATATACATATACATATATATATATATATATATATATATATATATATATATATATATACAGGGTGCCCCATTTATTAATTAGTGTATCAAAAAGATGTTTAAATAAAAGTTATTGGATGTTATACGGCTCACATGGTGACATAGAAAATAAATTGAACTGTAAGTTCGAAGATATTACGACATCTTAAATTTTTTAAAATTTAAAACTCTTTATATTGTTTTAATTTTGAGTCCTACTAAACATTTTAAATATTATTTGTCTAACATACCATATGTCTAAATTGAATTGTTTTGGAATTATTGATATTTGAAATTAAGGAGATCGAATTAAAAAAAAAAATTAAGCTGGCTTGTGTCAGAACATTTACTGTCAGGTAACGACTTAACGCGTCAAAAAATGAGTTATTGACGAATATGGTATATCTAACAGAAACTGAAAGAATCACTTTGTTAATGATGGTTGGTTACGGAGACCGTAGGAGAACACAACAAGAGGTGTGTGATCTTTTCAACGCAGAATATCCGAGTCGAGAATCTATTACTCAATCCATAGTTAGCAAAACATTAAAACGATTTAGACAATCAGGTCATGTTAAAAATCGTTCTAAATCTGGACCTCCAAAAGTTAAAACAAGCGATAATAAAAAATTAGATGTTTTATTGGAAATTACAGAAAATCCCCGTACAGCCACTCGTCAGCTTTGGCGATACCACAACATAAATAAAGTTACCTTAAGTCGTATACTAAATGAAGAAAAATTCCATCCATATAAACCCATTCTGTTGCAAGAATTATCTGAAAATGACTACGATAGACGCGATGAATGATGGAACGCGGTCATGATGGAACGAGTCAATAATGATCCTAACCTAATTCATAATATTGTTTTTTCCGACGAGGCCACATTTTGTCTTGTCTTTGTCTTAACAGGCATAACTGCCGGTACTGGTCTACTGAGAATCGCCACTGGATAATCGACAGTCATTCTCGAAGACCACAAAAGATAAGCGTGTGGGCAGGGATTTGTGGACGTTATATCATTGGTCCCTTTTTTATCGATGGAAATCTTACAGAATAGCGGTATTTACGGTTACTCCAAGAGCAAGTTACTACAACTTGTGCAAGTCTTTTTCCTGATGAAAATAATTTGGATACCTCTAATAGAAATCTGTGGTATCAACAGGACGGAGCACCTCCTCACTATGAAATCATAGTTCGTAGATATTTAGATGCGATTTTCCCTAATCGTTGGATAGGCAGAAGAGGTGCTGTAGAATGGCAAGGAGTCTCGACCTTACCCCACTCGATTTTTTTATGGGGTCATTTGAAAACTAAAGTTTACCGAAGTCGACCTGAAACTGTAGAAGTTTTACAAAAAAGAATTCAATATGAAGTAGCATAGTTCACCCCGCATTCTCTGCAAAACTCTATTCAGGCTGTTTATGACAGATTGTGCCATTGCCTCGCTGTTAACAGACAGATATTTTGAGCTATTGTTACCTTATAAATAAATCTGGAGTACTTATTAATACGTTTTTGTCTTTTGGTTATCTTAAATTTCAAATGACAATTTGACAACAATTCCAAAACAGTTTAATTTAGATATATGGTATGTTAGACAAATAATATCTAGAGTTTTTAGTAGGACTCAAAAATAAAATAATATACAGGGCTTTTTATTTAAAAAAAAAGTCAAGATGGCGTAATTTCTTCGAACTGACAGTACAAACCATTTTACTGTCAGCGTCAGCATGTGCGCCTTATAACACCTATAGCTTTTATTTAAACATTTTTTTGATACACTGATTAATAAATTCTGTGGAATCATTATTCCATACATATGGAGCACTCTATATATATATATATATATATATATATATATATATATATATATATATATATATATGTATGTATATATATATATATATATATATATATATATATATATATATATATATATATATATATATATACTAGCCGGGCCCGCGGTTTCACTCGCGTGGACTTGATTCACTACTATCGTCACTGCTTATTCCTTATGTTACCCAACGTAATAAAATATCTCTCATTATTTCTCTTATCTCCCAATATTTCTCCTTATCTCCCATTATCTCTACATAATTTCCATTATCCAGGTTTATCTCTGCTCATCTCCCATTATTTCTCCCTATCTCCCATTATTTCTCCTTATCTCGCATTATCTCACCTTATTTCCCATTATCTAGGCTTATCTCGACTTATCTCGCAATATTTCTCCTTATCTTCCATTATTTTCCCTTATCTCCCATTACCTCACCATAACTCCCATTATCTAGACTTATCTCTACTTATCTCGCATTATTTTTCCTGATCTCCTATTATTTATACTTATCTCCCATTATCTCACCTTATCTCCCAGTATCGAGGCTTATTTCGACTTATCTTCCATTATTTCTCCTTATCACCCATTATCTCACCTTATCTCCCATTATCTAGGCTTATATCGAATTATATATAACATATGTATAAATTTATAAAAACACGTAAATCGGATAAGTGGTTCTCGAGTGATAAGCGCACTAACGGACAGACAGACAGACAGACAGACAGAGAGACGTTGCATTTTATATATATTATATTCTTTGCTACATGATATTGTTCCATATTTAATGCTTTAGGCAGTGTATTGCAAGAGAACGCGCTAGCGGCAAACTTTTCTCAGACTTGATTCACTATTATCGTTACTGCTTATTCCTTATGTCACCTAACGTAATAAAATATATCCTATAACCTGGCATGAGAACATACGTATGTTTAAAAAAAAAAGCACGTAAATCGGATAAGTGGTTCTCCACTGATAAGCGCACTAACGGACACAGACAGACAGACAGACAGAGAGACGTTTGCTACATTTTACATATATTATAAGAGAACGCGCTATTTTTCTTTTGATTCACTATGATATTGTCATGTTACATATAATAAAATGTCTTTAGCATGTTTAAAAAAAAAGCACGTAAATCGGATAAGTGGTTCTCCAGTGATAAGCGCACAAACTGACAAACAGACAGAGAGACGTTGCATTTTATATATATTATAGATATCCTTTGCTACATGATATTGTTTCATATTTAGTGGTTTAGGCAGTTGTATTTTAATGCAAGAGAACGCGCTAGCGGAAAACTTTTTCCGATTTGATTCACTATTATCGTCACTGCTTATTCCTCATGTTACCTAACGTAATAAAATATAGCCTATAACCTGGCCAGAGAACATATGTATGTTTAAAAAAAAAAGTACGTAAATCGGATAAGCGGTTCTCCAGTGATAAGCGCACTAACGGACAGACAGACAGACAGAGATACGTTGCGTTTTATATATATTATAGATGTAATAAATATATATGTATAACCTGGTCAGAGAACATACGTATGAATTTAAAAAATCACGTAAATCGGATAAGTGGTTCTCGAGGGATAAGCGCACTAACGGACAGACAGACAGACAGAGAGACGTTGCATTTTATATATTATAGATATAGATTATTATTATTATTATTATTATTATTATATAATAACCTGGCCAAATAATATATGAATGAATTTAAAAAAAGACAGGTAAATCGGATACGTGGTTCTCCCGTAATAAACGCACTTATGGACAGACAGACAGACAGAGAGACATTGCATTTTATATATATTATAGATTATAGATTATAGATATTCTCTGCTACATAATATTGTTCCATATTTAATGGTTTAAGCTGTGTATTGCAAGGGAACGCGCTAGCGGCAAACTTTTTCCCGACTTCCTTCACTATTTTACGTCACTGCTCATTCCTTATGCTACCTATCGTAATAAAATATAGCCTATAACCTGGCCAGAGAACATATGTATGTTTTGAAAAAAAAAAGTACGTAAATCGGATAAGTGGTTTTCCAGTGATAAGCGCACTAACGGACAGACAGACAGAGAGACGTTGCATTTTATATATATTATAGATATATATATATATATATATATATATATATATATATATATATATATATATATATATATATATATATATTTAGTTTTGGGAATGATAATGATCTGAGGGAGCTAAAATAATTTTATGTCTTGCTCCTGTAATAATCAGTATTATTTGGAGAATAACTTACATTCTATCAAGTAAAATGTGTTTCGAAAACATTTTTTGCCATCAATGTATTCTTTGGTGTGCTAACATCGGCGCAATTGTAAGTTGTCCAATCGCCTCCTGCAACAATAATCGCCTGACATCTTCGAGGCATGCTCTCGACGAGATACTCTGCAAATTTTTTGAATCTCGCGAGACAACTAAGTCAAACTCCTCAGAGTCTTTCCTCTGAGCTTTCTCTTTATAAGGGATCAAACGTTTTCAATAGGGTTGGCGTCCGGCGATTGTGAGGGCCAGTCTAGTATATTATCGGGAGTCCAAACGACCTGCTTCGCGACGTAATTTTCACCCAGCAAAGATTTCTTCACCATGCTTCCGAATTTTTACATCACGAACATGAAGATGTTGTCGAATGGGCTCACGGGACACATTCGAACCCGATTTTCTTAATTTTGCTGCTCCTTGAGGCCGCGTCAATTTAGGGTTCCCTGAAAACAAAGGCACGAATCGTTTTTTTTTTCGACTTTCGGAGTGCCTACCGAACCAACTTTTGGCAAATCGTCGACATTTTCCGTCTCGTTAAAATGATTTACCCGATTCTCCACTAATGACACCGACTTTTTAATATATTTAGCGGCCACAGAATGTGTCATTTTAGGCCCCTTTGGATGAGAACAAAAAAAGAGCCGACGCGCAAACAAGTCTCATTTTGGATTTTACGTGATTTCGACGAAAGTTCGCAATCGATTGATACTTTTACTAAAATGCGTCATAGGTAATATATATATATATATATATATATATATATATATATATATATATATATATATATATTAGTTTTGGGAATGATAATGATCTGAGGGAGCTAAATCACGGGAATATGGGAGATGATTAATCAGTTTAAAGGTTAATTCATTTTTTTTTTGCAAAACTAACACCTCCTTGTGAGCAGGCGCATTGCCTTGAAAAAACATCATTTTGGACACTTTTCCTCGCCATTTTTTCACAGTTTTTTGGTGAAGTTTAGTTAATAATAAAGAATAATATTCTCCAGCCTCTATTTTTCGTGTTCACAGGAATCTATAAATCCCTCTGATTTCTGTAAGCCTAAGTTAGTGGAGCTAGGCGAGCCAGCATGTTGCCATTTCTTCGAATTCTGTTTCTTTCTGGATCATAATGATGGATCTGCGTTTCATCCATGGTTACCATTCGATCTGAAAAAGTTAGATGAATCCTCTGTGACTCAGTCGTTTTTAACCGGCGTTCAGACATTTAGGGATCGATTTATCTGATAATGTTCCCATATCCAAATAAAAATGGATAATGCGAAAAACACACTCGTGTCAAATGTACAGAGGTGTCTGCAATAAGTTTCAGCCCAATTTGTTGTTTCTTCAAAATCATTTTATGCACAATTTCTATCTTAATATGAAATTTTCCTTATTACCTCTAATGATTGCGTTTTCGTTAAACAATTTGTTTAATTTTGAATATGATTTCATATATACGAGGCTGGTTTGAAAAGTCCGTGCAAAGTCCGAGAGATGGCACTACCGGCGCGTATCGAGGTCATGTTTAGTTAGTAGCATCTCTTGAATGAACGCACACCAAGTTTCAGCCATATTGATCTATTTCTTTGTGTTTGGCATTCGTGTGAATCAAGGAAGTCGAGTGATTTTCAAGAAATGGACGAAAAAGAATTTCGTGTGGTGATTAAACATTACTTTATGAAAGGCAAAACGCCTCAGGAGACTAAAGAGAAGCTTGATAAACATTATGGTGACTCTGCACCGTCGATTAGAACAGTTTATAAGTGGTTTCAAAATTTTCGGACTGGCCATATGGGCACAAGTGACGCTGAACGTTCTGGACGGCCTGTGGAGGTTACGACTCCAGAAATCATTGATCAAATCCATGATATGGTGATGGATGATAGAAGAGTTAAGGTGCGTGAGATTGCTAGTGCTGTGGGCATCTCGACTGAACGGTACATAATATTTTGCATAAACATTTGGACATGAGAAAGCTATCCGCAAGATGGGTGCCGCGATTGCTCACGCTTGATCAAAAACGGAATCGTGTGAAGTGTTGCAACGATGGTTTGCAGCTGTTCCAGAAGAATCCGGAGGGCTTTAAGCGTCGTTTCGTCACTGTGGATGAAACATGGATACATTACTATACTCCTGAGACCAAACAACAATCTAAACAATGGGTTACCAAGGGAAAATCTGCACCAAAAAAGGCGAAGACCGTTCCTTCGGCCAGAAAGGTTATGGCGACTATCTTTTGGGATTCGCAAGGGATAATCCTCATCGACTATCTGGAAAAGGGTAAAACTATTACAGGTGAATATTATTCATCGTTATTGGACCGTTTGAAAACCGAGCTGCAAGAAAAACGCCCGCGATTGGCCCACAAGAAAGTCCTTTTCCATCACGACAACGCACCAGCACACACCTCAGAAGTTGTGGTCGCAAAATTAATGGAAATAGGATTCCAACTCGTTTCACATCCCCCCTATTCTCCAGACTTGGCTCCCTCGGACTACTATTTGTTCCCCAGTTTGAAGAAATGGCTGGCGGGACAAAGATTTTATTCAAACGAGGAGGTGATTGCAGACACTAATGGATATTTTGCAGACTTGGACAAATCCTATTATTCGGAAGGGATCAACAAACTAGAACATCGTTGGACGAAGTGTATAAGCCTAAAAGGAGACTATGTCGAAAAATAAAAAGGTTTACCCCAAAACACATAAGTAGTTTTTATTTTTGCACGGACTTTTCAAACCAGCCTCGTATATATATAGTATAAAAAGATCCTGAATTTATATTTTTGTTACTAATTGCCGTAACGGTTTGAACATTTTAAAAAGTGCGACGCAAAATACATAAGACAAGGTCTAGACTCTAGAAAACAGAAATAACGATACTTCCCACATAAACGAATTATTGCTAAGTTCACTATCTATCATTTTTAATTTAATTAATTAGTTCACAAAATGGTAATACTTGTAGCTACTTAAACTTTGGAAAATTTAAGTTTTTAATGACAAAGTTGCGTTAAGGCCTCAAAATTTAGAAAAATATCAACACACATCCCCTGTGATGCAAAAGGAAATTAAAACACAAAATATTTTCAGCTAATAATTTAGTGGAAAAAACGTTTAAAATGTGGAAAACTAAAATAATCCAATTTATTATATATTGCTATTGGATATACATCTTATTTCTATAATATTCTCATGCTGTCATGATTTCCCTTTATACTGTTTAGTACTTTTAATAATAAATGTTCAGATAAGTGTAGAATTTTGCCAGCTGCATTTAACAGTCTTAACGATAAAATACATGACTCTTATGATGAACTTTGTCCTACATTTTGATTCATCGAACCGCATATCATTGACTTTGACACCAAATGTTGAATTTTACATGAGCACTAATAAGATGTTTAGTCGCACAATTAACATTGTTAAACAGTTATAAATATGTGTACGTAAATAAAGTATTTTAATTTCGCAGGTCTGGGGTCATTCCTTTGATGAATAAGGCCGACAAAAGGTTTCGTGAATGTCTGGGTAACAATAGAAATATGAATCTATTAAATACATTTTTTAATAGAGATGTTCTTCAAAAATATAAAATATTGTTTAAACGTCAGCAAATAATCAAGAATAATCTGATTTTTTTTTTGTATTAAATGCAAAAAGAAGCTCCAATTTAAAGTCTGTCAAGTAAGAATGTGTCCGTGATTTTGGTAGATGTGATTCTAGCGATTCAACAAAAATTCGGCAAAGGGGGAACCTTTACCTATGACGCATTTTAGTAAAAGTATCAATCGATTGCGAACTTTCGTCGAAATCACGTAAAATCCAAAATGAGACTTGTTTGCGCGTCGGCTCTTTTTTTGTTCTCATCCAAAGGGGCCTAAAATGACACATTCTGTGGCCGCTAAATATATTAAAAAGTCGGTGTCATTAGTGGAGAATCGGGTAAATCATTTTAACGAGACGGAAAATGTCGACGATTTGCCAAAAGTTGGTTCGGTAGGCACTCCGAAAGTCGAAAAACGATTCGTGCCTTTGTTTTCAGGGAACCCTAAATTGACGCGGCCTCAAGGAGCAGCAAAATTAAGAAAATCGGGTTCGAATGTGTCCCGTGAGCCCATTCGACAACATCTTCATGTTCGTGATGTAAAATTCGGAAGCATGGTGAAGAAATCTTTGCTGGGTGAAAATTACGTCGCGAAGCAGGTCGTTTGGACTCCCGATAATATACTAGACTGGCCCTCACAATCGCCGGACGCCAACCCTATTGAAAACGTTTGATCCCTTATAAAGAGAAAGCTCAGAGGAAAGACTCTGAGGAGTTTGACTTAGTTGTCTCGCGAGATTCAAAAAATTTGCAGAGTATCTCGTCGAGAGCATGCCTCGAAGATGTCAGGCGATTATTGTTGCAGGAGGCGATTGGACAACTTACAATTGCGCCGATGTTAGCACACCAAAGAATACATTGATGGCAAAAAAATGTTTTCGAAACACATTTTACTTGATAGAATGTAAGTTATTCTCCAAATAATACTGATTATTACAGGAGCAAGACATAAAATTATTTTACCAAAACAATATCAGCAATATCTTGATTAAAAATTTTTAATAAAGTAAAAAGTTCAGCTTGAAAGTTGTATATTATCTAACAGTACAGAAATAAGTTCGATAAATTTTAATTGTAATAGTTAGTGTAAATTTAAAGGAAGTGTAAGTATAAATGGATGATTAAGCAAGCCGTGAAAATTAGAGCAAGGTATCCGGCAACTCGTTATGTCCTCCAGGCTCCTTATTTTATTTTTTTAAGCATAAATATATAATAATATAAGGTAGATTAGATACTTATCTATTCAAATTTCATAACGGAATGGGCAACTATATTAATTGTCATGAATCTATTTATGCTTGTAAAAAAGTTCCATTCGTTTTTCCGCTACTTTGATTTACACCACCCATTATATATATATATATATATATATATATATATATATATATATATATATATATATATATATATGTATAGTGGAATGTAATACATTAAAATTCCGGGTTTCAATCCGTTCGTCTAACAATGAATTCACACGACGTTTCGCCAAAATCTGATTTGATATTTTCATATATATATATATATATATATATATATATATATATATATATATATATATATATATATATATATATATATATATATATATATATATATATATGCGCAACAGGGGCATTCTTATTGGTTGGTTGGGATTGGCCAATCGCGTGCGTCTGACTGCGTGTTATTCTGGCTGGTGTTTTTTGTATTGTTTCTGCTTCGGGCACTCTGTTGTTTTTTGGCTTAATTCTGCACTTGGTAAGAATATTTTTCCAAGCAGTTGGTAAACGTTGACTGTCGTCTCGGTTGTTGAGATTGATGGGCCTTTTTTAGTGTTCCGTACGGAACACTTATAAGATCACTTCGGTGTCTGTCTGTCTGTCTGTCTGTCTGTCTATCTGTCTGTCTGTCTGTCTGTCTGTCTGTCTGTCTGTCTGTCTGTCACACCCGATTTTCTCCGAAACTATTTGACATAGAAAGATGAAATTTGGTAATAATATAGGAATTGATGGCCTCATCAGAACCATGTAGTTTTGAGAATTAAATTTTGACTTAAGGGGTTAGTTTTGGGGGGTGAAGTCGGAAGTGAAAAAAAAATTTTTTTACTAGATCATCGAGTGTGGTGTCAAATGAAAGCTTGTGAAAACACGAGTAAAAAATATATATATAATATTATTCTTGCGCGCACTTTTCTTTGTATTATTTTTAAAAATTCGCGAAAAATCGCTGTCCCGGGCCTTATCTCGAAAAGTACTTATCAAAAAATTTCGAAAAAAAAATTCTGGAATATTCTCCACGGGGTGTAGATTGAACGAAAATTATCACGAGTGCATTACCTTTAATAACTTATATGGTATATAAAAAAAACAAAAATTTCAAGGTCATCAGATTTCAGTAAAGACTGGAAACAAACTTTGTTGGAAACACATTTGGGGTGTGTTTTGTGAAGTCACTGATCATTTTATACCACCGTAACATAAATTTTGACTTAAGGGGTTCGTTTTGAGGGGTGAAATCGGAAGTGAAAAAAAAAAATTTTTTTTTACTAGGTCATCGAACGTGGTGTCAAATGAAAGCTTGTGAAAACACGAGTAAAATATATATATAATGTAATACTTGCGCACACTTTTCTTCGTATTACTTTTAAAAAATCGCTGTCCCCTACCTTATCTCGAAAAGTACTGATTAAAAAATTTTGAGAAAATTCTGGAATATTCTCTACGGTATATAGATTGAACGAAAATTATCACGAGTGCATTACCTTTAATAATTTATCTGGTATATAAAAAAAAAAAACAAAATTTCGAGGTCATCAGTTTTCAGTAAAGATTGGAAACAAACTTTGTTGAAAACTCATTTGGGGTGTGTTTTGTGAAGTCACTGATCATTTTATACCACCCTAACAAAAAATTTTATTTTAAAAACAATCAACGTACGGAACACTAATTGTGCAAGTTCAACTTGCACTTGACCGGTTTTTCTATTTCTATAGCTTCTCTTACTATTCTTGTGGACAGGTTGTTGCTTCTTGCTACAATCAATTTGCACAACGTTATTTGGCATTTTGAAGCGCACCTTAGTTTTTCCCTTGAAATTAATCGAAAATATTCTTCTTTTTTAATGTCTACCATTAAATCTAAATGGCGATAAAACACCAAAAAATCCTGAACCATACCCCACATGCCTAACCCTTTCTGATATGGTTTTTTTACTGTTATAATTGAAACTTTGGGTAGCCAAAAATTACTTTGCTTGTCATCTGAAAGCAGATGCCATCTCTGCCTTTCTAACCTAATCTAATGTAATGCAATATAATATAAACTGAATCTAAATATGGACAAGCTTATTAACCGAAACTATTTCCTTAGATGTAATTCTTCATTAAAATATTTTAGTACCTATTTAGTAAATTCTTCTTTAATATCAAAATAGTACAAAACTATGCAGAAAATTTGTACGTTTATTTAATCTGGTCGTTAGGTATCCCTATATTTGCTAAGTTATAAAACTTTTAACATCCCAACAATTACCATGCATTGATAGAACTTCCTGGAATGGTAAGAAGAAAATCTTAAGCCCACGTAAATAAATTTAAACTAGCAACAAATTTTACAGTATCTAATATTTTAAAAACCATCGAAACCTATCTCTATCTATGCATGTACACTACAACACACTAATGCTTACATGTTTTTTTTTTCGAATCTTCAACGCTAATTTTCTTTTATAGCTTTGGTAGAATCACAACGGAGTCTACGAAATAGTAATTTCAGCTTGGAGAACAGAAAAAATTCATTTTTAGTACAGTCCAAATTTGATTTTTAATATGGATGACCACAAACTGATTCGAGGTTTTCTATTGTAACAGATAACTCGTGATTTTAGTCGAGAAGTTGATCTCTTTTAGCCTACTGTGTGTTAAGAAACTCGATAATTGTATTATCCCGTTCGTGACACTGGACGATACATATGACATAAACCTCACCTTTACTCCGGTTAGATAATATTGTACAAGTAGACCAATACCCCAATACCCATTTCATTACCCATACCAGTTCATAGGTTTTATGCGTAATTATTTATAGTAAAGCATATAAGAGATTAAAAAGGTGGGGGAGCAGGTGGGAGAGGTCGCTTCGTATCGTTCTATAGGTCCTTTTTATTGTTCTTGGAGTCGAGGAATCTGAAAATAAGTTATTTCAATTTTAACAAGGGGAATTGTTAAATATTGAGCAGTTTCAATAATATTGTGGTTTTTGGTTGCAATAATGAAGTTTTAATTATTGATGGTAATGCATATAGTGAGTTAAAGGAGGAGGAAAGGAAGTTAGAAGATCTTTAGGGTTTCTGAAATCAAGGAATCTTAACCTAATGTTATTTTTTTATTATTTTCATTTTAACAGGGATGGGAGCGACAGGTGGTTAAATATTATATAGTTTAAGTAATATTTTGAAAATTATTTTTGGTTTTTAGTTGGGATGTATAAGGGGTTGAAAGGATAAGGGAAATGATTAGAGAGATGCATTCATGTAGATTGTCTTATATATTTTGTTATTGGAGTTAAGAAATTTGAAAATTATAATATTTTCATTATTTTCAATTTTCTCGGGGAGTTTTAATGCCTAGGTTAAGTTATTTGTTCGTATAAGAAAGTCAAATTAAGAATGTATTTTACGACTGCGTGTTTCAATGTAGGTACTGGGTAAATTATTTACCATTTTTTTTTTTAATTTCAAATGAGAAATGTTGACAACATTGAGAAGTTCTTGTAGTAACACAGGTCTAAGTTATAAACTAAACAAAAATTAATTCTTTTACTAGGCTGTATAAACTAGAAAATATTGTGTATATAAATCCAAGTCAGGCATATATATATATATATATATATATATATATATATATATATATATATATATATATATATATATATATATATATATATATAATCTCTAAAGTAGTCCAGGATGATTGTATCATTTTACTACAGAATTAGAAATTATGCTCTGAGCTAACCATCTCCGTAAATGCCAGAACAGATTTAAGCAGCAAAGCAAATTCGGTGTAACCCTATTTAGTGCTAAAGGCGACTAATTTGAAAACCATTAAGTCTTGTAGTAAACTAATAATTGGTTTAGATCTAACTAAACCGGGCTATCTAACGCTTTTAAAATTCGAACGCTTGGCTATCGAAAATCTCTGGAACAAAGACCGCTTTGTTTTATCGGCCTCAAAATCTGGAGAAAACTTTGTGGTAAATTATACAATACGGTCTTTTCGAGGTGTTTAAGCAGTAGCGCAACAAGGTAATGTATCTGACTCGTCAGTGGTGTCGAAACACATTTCCGTCGACAGGTTTTTTTTTAATAATAGAAGAGAGGATGTAGAAAATACGGAAAAATCGAAAAATTGTGAAAAAGAGATACGATACAATACATATGTACTACCTCTAACTTCCTTTTTTTACGTTTAACCAATTCACAATTATTAAAAGAATAACACAATTTTCAAATTTCTTCGACTCCAAGAACCACGAGAAGGACATATAACACAATATATTCCAAGCAACCCCTCCAGTCCCTCTTCCACCCCTTTATCCTCTTACATGTTTTAGTACAGATAATCGTGCTGAAATCCTGTTCAAAATAGGATTAAAGCTATACCAGATTGATCTATCTTGACTTTTTTTTGAAGCTAAATCATTCAAAAACTACAGGTTCCCCAAGTGAATTTGCTATATCATTTCAAGAGGGGGGGACATAACAACAGGTTGACAAAAAAAGACTACAGGTTCTATCCTGGCTTCAAGTATTGTATTGATTTGAAATTTGAAGGAGAGTAAGATCTAATTTCGTTCGAGAGTGGGGGAACATAACAACAGGCTGACGAAAATGAAAGACCATATTTTTCGCGAAATATGCAGTCGAGGGACCTTACCTCTATAGCATGCAGAAAATGCATAGGGCTGTTTGAAAGAGTGATTTCGTTGCCCGAAAAACACAGTTCTTCTCTCTAACAAGAGAGAATCAGAGAGGAGTATAGAAGAAATATATTTCGACATGTCATACGAATACATCGAAGAAACTAGTGGCAATAGAACCCTTAACTATCAATTTAAGGGAAGTCGTCTTCGATTTTGAGTGATCATTGCTTACAAAATTGTGAATTGAAAATAGATTAAAAAATTTTTGGTAATAAATCTATAATTTTTTAAGATAATTTTATTTATTATACACTAAAAGATTACGCTACGGACTTTTTAAAACCGAAATAATTTTTATGATCTACGACTTTTAAAAATATCTTATGTTTTCGCGCATACCTTAATCTCCTAAGCAATCAAATAAAAAAAAAACCGGCCAAGTGCAAGTCGGACATGCGTAGTTAGTGTTCCGCACGGTGATTGCTTTTAAAATAAAATAAAGTTATATCTTGGTATAAGAGCGACTCGCCACTTGGTTACAGTTACCCCCACCACACGTCAAGAAGCATAGTTGTTAGTTTTTTTTTATACCAGATAAATTATCAAACGTAATGCACTCTTCATAATTTTCAGCTCACTCTACACTCTACAGTCTTGAATATGGAATTTTTTCAAAATTTTTTGATCATATTTTTCGAGATAAGGGGGGACAACAACGATTTTTGGCAAGATATTTTTGAATTTGTATTTCCACAAGCTTTCATTTGACCCCACTTAATGACTTAGTAAAAAAGTTTTTTTCTCACTTCATATTTCACACCCCAAAACAAACCCCTTAAGTGAAAATTTAACTTTTAAAACAACACGACTGTGATTGGGCCATTAATTCGTATACTTGTGCCAAATTTCAATTTTCTATATCAAATAGTTTAGGAGAAAATTGGATGTGACAGACGGACGGGCAGACGGCAGACACCGAAGTGATCACTTAAGCGTTCTGTACGGAACAGTAAAAAGGAACATTAGATATTCTAAGTGAATAAATAGTTAATACACTGTAAATTGTTTCCCTCATGAATTGATTCATATTCATGTCTTTTTTATTGTAAAAGTAATTATTGACATTAATATTAATTTTGTTCCAGAAGTTATTTATAGATTTGCATTACTTGCAAGTTGGCACGTTTAAAAAACATTTTTCATAAAAGAGTTTTATTCACAATAGTGACCGACGTGGTTTAAAGCATTTAAGGCCTCATTCACGCCGACCGTGTTTGGCACGATGGACTGTTAGCTAAGCTACACTCTTGTGGTATGTCTGAAAAGTTCTGTTTGTGGCTCTCATGTTTCCTCAAAGAGCATTCTTTAGGAGTAGCAGTCGACGGATTTCTTTCTAACACCTTCACTATCAACGCCGGTGTGCCCCAAGGCTCCATACTGTCTTCTACTCTCTTTCTCATTTACATTAACGATCTGCTGGAAAAGACCGGAAACAGGGTGACAGGAACCAAGTAGAATTTAACGCTACGAAAACCCAGGCGACAGTTTTTTCTAAAAAAGTTAAGGTTGCTGAACCCGACATAGTTATGGCGAGGCACTCCATTCCTCTAACATCGTCACTCAATTTGTTGGGCGTTAGTTTAGGAGCAAATATGTCCTGGCATGAACATGTCGCAGGCATAGCAAGGAGAGCTTCTGAAAAGTTGGGAATATTATTTCGAACCAGAAAGCTTTACATTCCACAACAACTGTTAATTCTTTACAAAGCTCAAATTCGAGCAACTATGGAATACTGCTCCCATGTTTGGGGCTCCGCTCCCAAACATACATTGCATTTGTTGGATTCTATTCAGAGAAGAGCTGTTCGTTTGATTGGAGACCCGAAACTGACCGTCGACCTTGATTCGCTGGAACTTCGAAGAACGGTTGGCAACTTGAGCCTATTCTACAAGTATTTTTATGGAAAGTATTCGAAGGATGTAGCCCGCTTAATTCCTCCCAAAGCGGTGCATGTTAGAAATACACGTCGCGCTAATGCTTTGCATCCGTGTGAGGTTCAGCTTCTTACTCCTCGTACAACGCTTTTCAAGCAGTCTTTTATATGGAGAACATCATCCCTTTGGAATAATTTTCCCAGTACTGTGTTTCCCACCGAGTACGATTCAAGAACAATGTGAATCGCCTTTTCCGCACACACATGTCGCTCCTGTAGCACTTTAGGGACTTCCCTGTAGGACGTGTGCTAGATCCAGAAAAAAAAATTCACACGCTAGGTATTTAGTCCGACCCGAATATACTCGTACTACCTTTATAGCTTTTTTAAGCAGACGGACAAATTTTTTATTACTCATTATATTTGTAATTGTATTTCCCATACTACCTGTCGTCTCCAACACTTTGAGTGTGTAGAGGAATCGTATTCTTTTAGGACTTTAACTGTTGCTAAATTTTCTTACAGTTACCAGGAACAAGTAACTGTGCCTTGTAACACTCAGTTTACAGAAAATCAACTTACATAAATAGATACCTCACTACTCATTCCTTCATCGTTTTTAAAAGCTTTCTCATTAGCATTTTGGATAATATTAATATATAACATCAATTTCAATACGGAACGGAAAGTTTTGGTTGGATGAGAGATAATGGATTTTCGGATTGGAGTGACTTTTCGATAATTTACCTACTGATTAGAATGAGATAAATGTAAGCACAGACAGTAAATCGTTAAAGATTAACGAAAATGACACTTGAAACAACAATCACATGAAGACAGATTCAACTTAATTCGGGCGTATTGCGGAGCAATAAAACTTCACTTCACAATGAAAACGAAGCTGCTCAAATTCAATCTAACCAAACATACTTTACATTGACAAGATCAGCACAAAAGGGTATAATCACAGATTGTACTTTAAAAAAAAATAAAAATTATACAAGAAAAACAGAGAACATTCAAAAACTGACCAAAAATGTAATTTTTTTATCGTCCATCTCCTCTCTTTTATGGGGATTTTTACCTTTCGTTTCACTATATTTCAATGAGACATACTGACGGGAATATTATAATATCTATCGACGGGGCCCAGGTGCCGAAACATACATTTGTATTTCACTGCACTTTTAAGACGACGCTGTAGTGCTACCACGGAAGTTCATTTCTGCATTAACTACTACCTAAAAATTCACACATAACACCTAGCCGATTGCCGGAATCGAACCAGCGACCATCAATACAGGCACTTAACCCATTACACTACCGAGACAGGAGTATGGACTATAACCAAACGAAAGATATGTACACAAGATAATAACAAGGCTGTATGTAGTCAAAGTTTGAGTTGGGACTCTACTAAATGATTTGATTGATTGTTTGATTTTTGACGCATCGACTGCTAGGGCCATATAGCGTCTTTAATGGGATTCTTGTGATAGTTAAATTTTGTTTTGGAGTTGTAGACTCTTAAGGTAATTTATTATTTTGGATATGTTTTTTGAGATTTGTTCCGCAGATAATAGTTGGGGGAGACTATGAGTTGTGATATTGTGTCTTATTCTGTCATGTGTATGTTGAGGATCTTCAAAGAGAAGTTTTATCGTGAGTGGACTGTTGCAAGTCTGACCCCTAGGAGGAGATTTATTCTTGAGCAAATGATTATGTGTGAAATACGTATGACCAATGGACAGTCTCCTCCAAATGCAATTTTCTCGTCTGGAGAAATAGTTTAGCTGGAATGGAGGAAAAACGAGGGCTTTAATTTCCCAAAGTTTATTTGATTGTTCCAATAAATCCCATTGTAGTTGGAAGAGTTTTTTGTGTTTTGTTTTTAGGAGTCTAACGAATTCTTTGGGATAATTCTCGCTTTTTATGCTTGTTCCTTCTGATATTGCCTGTTTCGCTAATTTACGGAACAGTCAGCTTTTTCATTTCCCGTATTCCAACATGACTTGGGATCCATAAAAAGGATATTACCCTTTTTTTTGCGAAAAGTAATCAAAAAATTTGGATATGTGTAGGAGATCCATGATTTGTCTGATGTATGCTTGTTGGAAGTTCCCAGAGTTCATACCTTGGAGAGAACTATATGAGTCTGAGGCTATCAGGTATCTTGCATTTTTCCGCTTTGAACTATATATCTTACACATTCTTTGATTGCATATATTTCCGCAGCGTATGTTGAAAAATGACTGGGAAGTTGGAATATTCTGGAGTAGTTAGGAGAATAGAACGCTGATCCAACTCCTTGAGCGGACTTTGATCCATCTGTATAATACATTTTATGATTTATGTACTTTAAAAGGGGAAAGACTTATTCGCTTTGAAGATAGTCCAGGGTGCTACTAAATGAGGCATAAATATATAAATACAAAAATACTAAATTTTAATGGTGTCTATATAAGAAATGTTATTTAGTGCAAATGGTGCATGTTGTAAAAAAGAATCGCCATATTTCATTGATTAAAACTGTTAACGTAAAATTTTTAACTAATGAGAATTTTTATTCAATTATTTAAGTGTCATCTATTAACTAACTTTAACATAACACGTAGGATGAAAAGTTTTTGGTCTAGCTACTTGAAACACATTTTTTTTTTGCAAAATTCGACTTTATTCATCAGAAGAGTCTCCTTCAAGAGCGATACAATCAGTCCAACGCTTTCCTTAACGTTTCTATACATTTCTTGTAAAAGAACTTGTCTTTGCGTTCAAAATAGGCCTCAGTTTTGGAGATAACTTCTTCATTAGAGTTAAATCTCTTTCCCGCGAGCATTTTTTTGAAGTCTGCGAATAGATAATAGTCGCTTGGGGACCAAATCTGGAGAATCCGGTGAATGAGGCAGCCTTTCAATTCATGCAATTTTGCCGTCGTAACCATTGACTTGTAACACGGTACGTTGTCTTGATGAAAGAGCACTTTTTTCTTGTTCATTTGGGGTCGTTTCTTTGCAATTTCTGCCGTCAAACGCACCAATAATTTTATATACTATTAGCTATTGATGGTTTTTCCCTTCTCAGGATAGTCGATGAAAATTATTCGATGTGCATCCCAAAACACAGAGGCCAAAACCTTTCCAGCTGAGTGTTGTGTCTTTGGCTGCTGTTCACCCTGCAGCTGACTGGCGATTTGATTCCGATGTGTAGTGGTGGATCCATGTTTCATTCATTGTCACATATTACATAAAAAATCCTTTTTATAGCGCTTAAACAGGTCCAAATAGCTCTCAGAATCATCAACACGTTGTTTTAGGGTGTGTCAGCTATCTCACGCAATTTTACTTTACGGTTATCCAAAAGAATTTTGTGGATTTTTTTATATTTTCCGATGTAACCACCTCATTTGGGTGTCCAGAGCGTTCAGCATCATTTGTATCTGTACGACCGCGTTTAAATTCAGCATACCAATAAATGATAAGTGATTTTCTAGGGGCAGGGTCCCCGTAATACTTATCAAGCCATTGCTTTGCTTGATCGGTATTTTTTCCCATCAAAAAGCAATGTTAAATCAACACACGAAATTTGGTTTTTTCCATTGTTTTGAAAATATCAAAAGTAGTGTCACCAAAACCACTGTAACTTGTAAACTAATCGTCAAAATGTCATGAAATTTTGACGCGTATCGTTTGAAGGTTGGTACTTCCTAAAAATCATATGGATTTTTTTGAAAAGGGCAACATCTATGTGTCAGACCAAAAACTTTTCAGCCTACGTGTTAGACATCGAAAAAGACAAAGTTTAAGAATAAAAAATACATAATGAAAATAGATTTTATTTTGTGTAATAACAATAACCAAAACACCTAATTATCGCTTACCAAAATAACTTCAAAGAATCAAACAGTTTATAGAACTACTTCTTAATACCTTTATGCCTTGTTTCATCCTGGTACGCGCCAATGACTAAATATATTATTTATGTAAAGTGGATACTCCTGCCTGTTTAAATGCTGCGTATTTTACCATGAGTTAATGACCCAAGAGATGTATTATGGTGTTTAAAGCCATATATAGCCGACAAAATACTGGGTGAAGTCATAAAAAATATGTAAAGATTTACACAATTTAATAGTACTAATTAATTGGTTGTCGCTTATTTGTTGATAAGTTCGTTATAAATCATTTAATTTTTCTTACAAACTTTAATTGCTTTTTTAAATTTAAAAAAAAAATTGTTGATTTTTTCAATTAAGTTAGGAATTTATTAGTCACTAATCAAATTAGAAATTAATAGCACGACAACTACCAGGACTTAAAGTGTCAGAGACATGCCTGACAAAAACTCCTAAAATTATTAAATATATATTACTTCATGGTTTCAATATCCAAGCATCATAACATGATTAATGTGTAAAAGATAACACAATGCTGAAAAGTTTTTGGTCTAGCTACTTATAATACATTTTTTCTGCAAAATTCGACTTTATTCATCAACATAGCCTCCTTCAGGAGCGATGGAATCATTCCAACGCTTTTTTAACATTTCTATAGTTTTCTTGTAGAAAGATTTGTCTTTGCCTTCAAAATAGGGCTCAGTTTCGGCAATAACCGCTTTATTGGAGTCAAATCTCTTTCTGCGAGCATGTTTTTGAGGTCTGCGAATAGATAATAGTTGCTGGGGTCCAAATCTGGAGAATACGGTAGATGAGGAAGTATTCGAACTTCAATTCATGCAATTTTGCCATCGTAACCATTGACTTGTGACACGGGGCATTGTCTTGATCAAAGGGCACTATTTTCTTGTTCATTTGGGGATGTTTCTTTGCGATTTCTGGCTTCAAACGCACCAATAACTTTATATAACATTCGCTATTGTTGGTTTTTCCCATCTTAGCGTAGTCGATGAAAATTATTCTATGTGCATCCCAAAATACAGAGGGCAAAACCTTCCCAGCCGACTGTTGTGTCTTTGGTCGTTTCGGGCGGCTTTCACCAACTGCTATCCACTCAGCTGACTGCCGATTTGATTTCGGTATATAATGGTGGATCGATCCATATTTCATCCAGTGTCACATATCGCATAAAAAATCTTTTTTATTGGGCTTAAACAGGTCCAAACTGCGCCCAGAATTATCAACACGTTGTTGTTTTTGGTCCACTGTGAGCAAAGGCATTACCCATTTCGAACAGAGCTTTCTCATGCCCAAATGTTCCTGCAAAATGTGACCAACACGTTTTTTTTGATATCTTAAGGATGTCAGCTACCTCACGTAATTTCACTTTACGGTCATCCAAAACAATTTTGTGGATTTTTTTTATATTTTCCGGTGAAACCACCTCATTTGGGCGTCCAGAGAGTTCAGCAATATTTGCGTCTGTACGACCGCGTTTAAATTCAGCATACCAGTAAATGATGAGTGATTTTTCAAGAGGCAGAGTCCCTGTAACACTTATCAAGCCATTGCTTTACTTGAACGGTATTTTTTCCCATCAAAAAACAGTATTTAATCAACACACGAAATTCGATTTTTTCCATTGTTTTGAAAACATCAAAAGTAGCGTTACTAAAACCACTGTAACTTTTAATGTCATGAAATTATGACACGTATCGTTTCAAGGTTGGTACTTCCTAAAAATCATATGAAATTTTTGAAAAGGGCGACATCTGTCAGCCTACGTGTTACTTTATCTCTTTTCTAGCTCAATTTTTAATTTATTATAGTTCTAAAATTTTTGAACCAATTTCGATAAGCATTACTAATCTATTGTTCGCTGCGAATCTAGTATTTTGTTCTAAAAAAAAAACTTTCAAATATTATAAAATGAACATTAGAAATTTCTATATATATGCATAACTCTCACTACTTTTATTTAGATAGCAAATTCGAATATTTGAAAATCCAAAACCTTTACAAGCTGTCATTCATTCAAGTACTAACTGAAGTCAATGCCGTTTGACTCCTATTACTGCTTCTTGCTAAGCCGAAGCCACCAGACACCAAACCTCACCTACTTTCACCTCTTACATATTCTGGAAATAGCCTTAATTAGGCTATAACTTTAAAAACCTACTATATCAATCCTCAGCCCTTGCGTAACTTTACTTTCAGAAATATTCATAAAATTTTCAGAACCCTGAAAAGGACGTGCAATACGATATATTTGAAATAACCGCTCTAACACCGTCTCTAACCACTTTAACCCCTTGTATGTTTAATTAGTGTTAATTATTTAGATCAGAAATCAAGAAAAATTCTTATAATGATTTAAAAATAACCGGTCAAGTGCAAGTTGAACTTGCGCAATTAGTGTTCCATACGTTGATTGCTTTTAAAATAAAAAATGTCGTAACGAAAGTATAAAATGATCAGTGACTTCACAAAACACACCCCAAATGAGTTTTCAACAAAGTTTATTTCCAGTTTTTATTGAAAATTGATGACCTTGAAATTTCTGTTTTTTTTTTTTTATATACCAGAGAATTTATTACAGGTAATGCACTCGTGATAATTTTCGTTCAATCTACACCCCGTGGAGAATATTCCAGAATTTTTTCAAAATTTTTCGATAAGTTCTTTTCGAGATAAGGCGGGTGGACAGCGATTTTTCGCGATTTTTTAAAAATAATACAAAGAAAAGTGCACGCAAGTATTACATTATATATATATATATATATATATATATATATATATATATATATATATATATATATATATATATGTATATAAATATATATATATATATATATATATATATATATATATATATATATATATATATATATATATATATATATATATATATATATATATATATATATATATATATATATATATATATATATATATATATATATATATATATATATATATATATATATATATATATATATATATATATATATATATATATATATATTACTCGTGTTTTCACAAGCTTTCATTTGCCACCACACTCGATTACCTAGTAAAAAAATTTTTTTTGTCACTTCCGATTTCACCCCCCAAAACTAACCCCTTCAGTCAAAATTTAACTTTCAAAACTACATGGCTCTGATGAGGCCATCAATTCCTATATTATTACCAAATTTCAACTTTCTATGACTAATAGTTTCGGAGAAAATCGGGTGTGACAGACGGATAGATACCGAAGTGATCTTATAAGTGTTCCGTACGGAACACTAAAAATGAACAAAATTTGCCTAGTTTCACCTCTTGTCATTCCTTTTAGATTTAGCGATAATGCTCACAAAACTATAGTATACATTCTTACTTCGACCCTTTTATGTGTACCAAATTTGAAATCGGTGTCTCATTTTGCTCGGAAGATGTCGTGCCAATAGACGGACAAACAGACGGAAATGGGACTTTATTTTTCGTGATCTCGAGTCGCTTGAAATTTAAAGAAATGTGAAAATCTCTGAGGGTGAATACAACACGTCCCTCTATTAAGAGACGTAAAAATCAATAAATTTAGAGACAAAATGTTCAAAAATAACCATTTGTTTAAAATCTACTATACATTTTTTTTCCATTAAATAATGGCGTCGAGCCTAATCAGACTAGTGTGAAGCAAAAATAAAATTGTAATTTGTAGGGACGTACTGTTTCATATCACGAGCTTCTGTACTGATATCATTCACTGTGCTAAGAGAGAGAGAACGGTATAGTTTATTTTACATATATTCTAAGTCATGTGATTTAAAAGTTTTGAAAAAGAAACGAATATTCCATCCATTCTACCCCGTTGTCCCCCCATTAAACTTGCAACAAAGGTAACACTCATTCGGATATTTAGCCAAATCATCTTCTACTAGTTGAGTTACAATCTCCTTCCTCGAAAAACACAATTATTTATTTCGAATTTTCCAGTGATTCTAAGTGCGTCGTTCCATAGTAATTTTGTATGTATATGACGGTTCCCCTTGGTAACATGTGAAACCAATCAAACTTGCAGAGAACTCCAAAATTTGTAATTACTTCTGAAAGTTATTAACTGGTTCAATAATGTTTGAACAGTTGCTGTACCAAATGCTTTAGTTATGCTAATTTCGCAGCGGAGTGTTGTATTTCTTGTGCGACGAATCTGAATTTGCCGAAATGAAATCGAGGTTTAATTGTTTAATAGATATCTTATTTTACAAGTATACGATGTAAATGTTGGCAATAAATGCTTATTTTAATTACATAGAAAAAGTCAGGAGTTTCTTTTCATTAGAATATAATTCTTTTTAAGTTAATTTTCTGAAAAATTTATTCATATGAACTGAAATTTTATTCAAATTTTAAAGGTAGTGTCCAGATTAGTTCGAAAACTGAAAAAAGGCTCTTATTTAAAAATTTCCAACAAGGGCAATTGCTGATCTAAAAGTATCTCAGTACTAAATGGAACTAGGTGACTAAAACTACGTTTAAATTATCTTCAATATCATTTTTGAGTAGGATTAATTGTAAAACAAAACTTTTTCCTAAAAAATACTTCCCACATATTTAATTTTCTTTGCTGAAGGGAATATGTTCCCACTTCTTCACATTGCAGAGTCCCTAGATTACGGAACTATCGATCGGTACAATAACTCTCGAACGAAACGAGATATATGAAATAAATTTATAATTTTCAAGAAAATCGTTTCAATTTGTACAGTTTGAATAGAGTTACTACTTTTGTGTGTGTGTTGAAGTGGATGGGTAGTGGGTTGGAGGGTGTACTTCCAATATATCGTATGCTACTCTTTTTAGGATTCCAAAAGTTGATAATTCTGAAATTATATAAAATTTTCATTATTTCCAATTTTTACAACAGTATATAGAGGAAAGTGTCCAGTTATTGTTGTAAATATCTCCGGAATCCTTTCTCGGCTAAATTTATTTTATGATTAACGTGTCACCATGAAGCATATATTATTTAAAAATTTGAGTTCTAATGCCTAAATTAAGTTTCTTTAGCGTGAAAAAGTGAAATTAGGTATTTTTAGTGTTCCGTACGGAACACTTACAAGATAATTTCGGTGTCTGTCCGTCTGTCTCTCTGTCACATCCGATTTTCTCCGAAACTATTTGTCATAGAAAGTTGAAATTTGGTAATAATATAGAAATTGATAGCCTCATCAGAGCTATGTGGTTTTGAGAGTTAACTTTTGACTTAAGGGGTTAGTTGTCGGGGGTGAAATCGGAAGTGAAAAAAAATTTTTTTTACTAGTGTGGTGTCAAATGAAAGCTTGTGAAAACACGAGTAAAAAATATATATATAAAGTAATACTTGCGCGCACTTTTTTTGTGTTATTTTCAAAAATTGCTAAAAATTTCTGTCCACCCGCCTTATCTCGAAAAGTACTTATTAAAAAATTTTGAAAAAATTCTGAAATATTTTCCACGGGGTGTAGATTGAACGAAAATTATCACGAGTAATAATTATTTATCTAATATATAAAAAAAAAACAAAAATCTCAAGGTCATCAATTTTCAGTAAAGATTGTGAACAAACTTTGTTGAAAACTCATTTGGGGTGTGTTTTGTGAAGTCACTGATCATTTTATACCTCCGTAACAAAATTTTTTATTTTAAAAGCAATCAACGTACGGAACACTAATTGCGCAAGTTCAACTTGCACTTGACCGGTTATATTTATTTAAAAACATGAGTGTTAGTGTTCCGTGCTGAATATTTATTGGATCACTTCGGAGTCTATCCTTCCTTCTGTCACACCCGGTTTTCTCCGAAACTATTTGGCGTAAAAAATTGAAATTTACCACAAATATAGTAATTAATGGCCCAATCAGAGCCGTGTAGTTTTGAAAGTTAAATTTTAACTTTTTTTTTACTTTAAATTAAAAGAGTTAGTTTTGGGGGGTTGAAATTAGAATTGAACTTTTTTTTGCATCGACTGGGTGTCAAATGAAAGCTTGTGAAAACACGAGTTCAAGAACATATATGATATAATACATGTGCACACTTTTCTTTGTATGGCCGAAAATCGTTGTCCCCCACCCTATCTCGAAAAGTTCTGATTAAAAAATATTGAATAAGTTCATAAATTGTAGATTGAGAGAAAATTATCACGAGTACATCACGTTTGATAATTTATCTGGTATTAGAAAACCTATATTGCATGACAATATGGTGGAAGTGTGTTTTAATATAGTTTTCATTACATTACTGCTACTGAGTCTCTGTACCGATACAAAATAATTTTTGTTACTTGTTTATGATTAAACAAATATATAGGTAGTACATATTTGTTTCACATTTTTATTACTGGACCCTAGATTGAGCTAGATTGATTTATTGGATATTTGTTGGATATCCTAGATTGAGCTAGATTGATTTATTGGATAATTACACTGTTACACTATTACACATTATTGACTAAGAAAAAACGTAAAAATACATATTGGATCTTAGGATATATACATGTCAAGGATCTAACTAAATTAG
Source organism: Pachyrhynchus sulphureomaculatus (assembly GCA_019049505.1). NCBI lineage: Eukaryota > Metazoa > Arthropoda > Insecta > Coleoptera > Curculionidae > Pachyrhynchus > Pachyrhynchus sulphureomaculatus. The sequence continues at coordinate 33,667,674 of CM032450.1, forward strand.
CCTAGGTAAGGATTTTATTCTATTTTAAAAGCAATCACCGTACGGAGCACTAATTGCACAAGTCCGACTTGCATTTCCTCAGTTTTTCTAAATAGTGTTATTAAGCAAAGAAGGTGTAAAAGCTAAATTTACATAACTTCATATTTTGCAAAATATCACTATTATTAGTATTTCGAAGATTATATTACCTCAATGCATTAGCTCTCTGAAAGAGATTTTTATCAATTTAAACACGCCCACAAATGAAGTTCTGTTTCCTTTTATCGTGATTTTCTAAACGCGAGATATAAATTAAGATTACCGTTCTTACATTGTATCGCTAATTTACAGAATTATTTCTTGAAAGAATTTTAAAAAATGGTTAGAAATTAGCAGGTAATTCATGAACACATAAAAGATACGAAAAAGTCAAATGTAATGTCTAAGAAATATGCATTTTTCAAAACTAATTGACAGTTAAGTCATATGACTTTTAGTTATTTCAGTTTTAATTATGCCGTGAAATAAACTGGATGATAATAATGCATAATTAATGAAGCATGTTCGAATCTTACAAGAAGCCTAAATTTGTACAAGGTTTACTGCACAGAAACACGTTCAGAGACTGTAATTTTTTTTTTTAAGAAATTTACATTGACATTAAGGCATGCCTCCCTCTGGTGCAATAATCTACAGACTTCCTGCTGGTAAAGTTCCTGGACTGTTAAGGGAACGATTATCTAACGGTAAACTCTATCTCTGTGTCTAAATTGAACCGCTGCAGTGTTAGTAATTGAAGACACGGGTAGAAGAAGGTGTTATGTACATAATTCAAGGAATATATTTAAAATGCTTTAAGTTCAGGTGAAAAACCTTGCTGGGCGAGTTTCTAAGAGACTTGAGTACCACCAACATTAACATTTGAAATATATGCTACCAAGGAGAAAATAAATGAAAAAAAAATACAACAATAAACATTTTACTTGAAATTTCTCGATATTTATTAGTGTTCCGTACGGAACACTTATAAGATGACTTCGGTGTCTGTCCGTCTGTCTGTCACACCGATTTTCTCCGAAACTATTTGTCATAGAAGGTTAAAATTTGATAATAATATAGGAATTGATGGCCTCATCAGAGCCATGTAGTTTTGAAAGTTAAATTTTGACTTAAGGGGTTAGTTTTCGGGAGTGAAATCGGAAGTGAAAAAAAAAATTTACTAGGTCATCGAGTGTGATGTCAAATGAAAGCTTGTGAAAACACGAGTAAAAAATATATATAATGTAATACTTGCGCGCACTTTTCTTCGTATTATTTTTAAAAAATCGCGAAAAACCGCTGTCCACCCGCCTTATCTCGAAAAGTACTTATCAAAAAATTTTGAAAAAATTCTGGAATATTCTCCACGGGGTGTAGATTGAACGAAAATTATCTAGAGTGTATTACCTTTAATAATTTAGCTGGTATACAAAAAAAACAAAAATTTCAAGGTCATCAGTTTTCAGTAAAGATTGGAAACAAACTTTGTTGAAAACTCATTTTTGATGTATTTTGTGAAGTCACTGATCATTTTATACCTCTGTAACAATTTTTTTTATTTTAAAAGCAATCAACGTACGGAACACTAATTACGCAAGTTCAACTTGCACTAGACCGGTTATTTTATTTTTGTATATAACACCTTCTACCACTCGTGTCTTCAATTGTTTTAAAGGATCAAACACATAAAGATTGCACTGTGATAAGTCAGAGCTATAAGATGGAAGATTTCCCAACGCATTTGGGCAAGTGAGGGCGTCAAAAAATTTCCAGCCTTTTAATATGATGCTGCACAATCCCCAACTTGCCAAATCTGATTTATTGAACAGAATGAGGTACATGTGGAGCAATATTGTAAATATTTGATGATAATAATAAGATATTTAGGATCAAATAACCTTTTCATATTTTTTATTCTCAGTTTCTGGTGGTTTTCACTTCTTTGTATTACTATTTTCTTTTGTTCCAACATTGTTTTAGTTAGGACGTGGTTATATATTCTTAAAAGTGTATTTAGGCTAGGGATTTTTCTTTGTTTTCCATATAATCTTTTTACTTAAAAACTTAGTTTTAACTATCAAAATTCTTGGTATAAACAAAAAGTATTGTCAATTTACATTAATATCACACTTGTAGAGCCAACTTCGATAAAGTTACCGCTACAACTTTTGTATGTAACATTTTAACCTAACTTTTTAAATAAGCGAGTTAGAGCGATGATCAATAACCCTGTACATGAAAATGACCGCGAAATTTTTATAGCACAATGAAGTTATTGTCCTCAGAAAACTTCTGCACACAAAATGTCCGTTTCGCCCTGGTTAAACGTTCGCCGCAGCAAAATTTCCAACGGCCTTAATTAAGCTCTGAGTCTCACTTTTCCCCTATAGAAAAACATTTTTACTGATAACGTTTTTCCAAAAACCTTTTTTTGTAATCTGAATATTATTAATTTATGAATTTATAAAAATTTAACATCCATAGAAAATAATGCGTTGTTATGCTTTAAATGACAAGGATGCATGTTTATATAACTTTACTTGTGTTGCCTGGAGACGTCCAACTTGTCCTCTTATGTTGTGTTATGCCTCCCGGAGTCTGTAAGCTGCTGGAAACTCAGCTTATAAGTCAAAATTCTCTATCGATCCCTAATAGATAGTACAGTACCAATACAAAAAGCGTTTGTGGTGTTGCATTATTAATAAATTTGATTTTCTGTGCTAATCAGTTTTCAAATTTAACGTTAATATTAACCTGAACTGACAGACAAAGATTTTTAATCATACCCGTGATCCATCCAGAGCCACAAGCCACGAAAGAGGACGGAAAAACTCCCCCAACGAACACAGCCCCCATCAACAACGCTCCCGCACTCCCACCCAAAGAGCCTCGCTACATTCCAAACGGTGCCACCACCATTAACATTATTAGCGATCACCAATATGGCTTTCGTAAAAATAGATCAACAGGGGATCTTCTGACTTATGTAACACATGTCTGGAACAACGCAATTGAACACTTTGGAGAATCTCGAGCGGTTGCTCTTGACATATCCAAGGCATTCGACCGTGTTTGGCACGATGGGCTGTTGGCTAAGCTACGTTCTTATGGTATGTCTGAAAGGTTCTGTTTGTGGCTTTCATGTTTCCTCAAAGAGCGTTCTTTACGAGTGGCAGTCGACGGATTTCTTTCTAACACCTTCACTATCAACGCCGGTGTACCCCAAGGCTCCATACTGTCTTCTACTCTCTTTCTCATTTACATTAACGATCTGCTGGAAAAGACCGAGAATCCAATCTACAGCTTTGCAGATGACAGTACACTTATCTCTTCATTCACTTTGAACGCTCGGACATTGGCTACTCAGACGAATATCCGAAGACGGCAGGAACTCATTCAACTTGACAAAGACCTGGAAGAAATTCTATCTTGGGGTGACAGTAACCAAGTGGAATTTAACGCTACAAAAACCCAGGCAGCAGTTTTCTCTAAAAAAGTTAACGTTGCTGAACCCAACATAGTTATGTCGGGGCACTCCATCCCTCTAACATCGTCACTCAATTTGTTGGGCGTTAATTTGGGAGCAAATATGTCCTAACATGAACATGTTGCAGGCATAGCAAGGAGAGCTTCTCGAAAATTGGGAATATTATTTCGAACCAGAAAGCTTTACACTCCAAAACAACTGTTGATTCTTTACAAAGCTCAAATTCGACCAACTATGGAATACTGCTCCCATGTTTGGAGCTCTGCTCCCAAACATACACTGCATTTGTTGGATTCTATTCAGAGAAGAGCTGTTCGTTTGATTGGAGACCCGGAACTGACCGACGGCCTTGATTCGCTGGAACATCGAAGAACGGTTGGCGACTTGAGCCTATTCTACAAGTACTTTCATGGAAAGTGTTCGAAGGATGTGGCCCGCTTAATTCCTCCTAGAGCGGTGCATGTTAGAAGTACACGTCGCGCTAATTCTTCACATCCGTATGAGGTTCAGCTTGTTACTCCTCGTACAACGCTCTTCAAGCAGTCTTTTATATGGAGAACATCATCCCTTTGGAATAATTTGCCCAGGACTGTGTTTCCCACCGAGTACAATCTACAGCGATTCAAGAACAACGTGAATCGCTTTCTCCGCACACGTGTCGCTCCTGTAGCGCTTTAGGGACTTCCCTGTAGCACGTGTGCTAGACCCATAAAAAAAAATCAGTAATTGTTCTTTGACATACACATCTTCTTATAAAAATAATACTTTTTCTTAAAATATTTTGGTTCCCTAAAAATTTACAGCTCCCCGACCTACGACAATTTTAAGCTTAATAGATAAAACTGTACAATCTCGTTATAATATTACATTCCGTATAATTTGCTTAAAGTGATGTTTTCAAGGACGTGCCCGAACTTACCTCGGGGGCATTTGATACAATAATGAAGAGTTAATACTAGCAGAATATCTAACATTTTTACTTCAGGATCGGAATGGCCACAGTGAAAAATGCACTGTGGGATGGTCTCCAAATAGATCAGCGGCCCGTAGAACCGCCAAAAACTAAAGACCCGTTATTGTTTTATCATTCTGCGTATCTCAGAGATCTGAGATCCACTATAATTTCAGAAGCAAATGTTAAAATATTTTAAGTGGAAACAACAGCGTGGAGAAATATAGAGAATTAAGTAGAAGGATTCGAAAGCTCATAAAAAAGGCTAAAGAAAAATAGATGGAAGAGCAATGTCAAAAAATGGGAGAATTATAACTAAAGCATGATTGTTTTAATATAAATAAGAAAGTTAAGGAAGTTATGGAGCAAAATTTTGTATGAAAACCAACAGATTTAATTAATGATAATGATTAGATGATAACCGAACAAAAAGAATTAGAAGAAGAATGGACCTGATACATTAAAAATACCTTTGATGACGAGAAAGAATTACCACCTCAGCAGAACTTAATGATGCAATAAAGTATGCCAAAAATGGAAGAGCTCCCGAACCTGATAATCTTTATGCAAAGATGTTTAAACTTCTAAATGAAGAAAATATTACAATTTTTTTGCATAAATTTGTGTTGCATAAAAGATTAGCTTAAATCTATGTTCATACTATTACACCAAAAACCAAATGCCAACAGCAAGCTTAATGAGGCACCCTTTGAAAGTCACCTTTACGATTATTCACCACAGAATACGCAATAAATGCGAACAAGATCTGAGCTGTTCAGATTTAAGTAAGAATTTGAAACTAGAAAAGCACTTTTCGGTCTGAGTGTACTTTTGCAAAAATGTAGAGATCAAAGGAAAGACGTGTACCTATGTTTCATCGATTACGAATTGATAAGGATGCTTCAGAATGTGGATCTTGATGAAAATGACACCAGATTCATTACTTACTTATATTTTTATCAGATAGCGGCGATACTAGTAAATAGCAGAGAAACGCAAGAAATCAGAATAAAAAGAGGTGTTCGAATATATATTCCAGAAGGTCTTAGAGAACGCTTCAGATGATATTAAAGTTAATGGTAAAATTATCAATAACCTGAGGTACGCTGATGATATGGTTATTATAGCAGACACAGCAGATGGACTTCAGCGTTTTATGAACAATATATCAAGGGAAGGCAACGCTTTGAGAATCAAAGTAAATGTTAATAAAACAAAAGTAATGATCATCTCAAGAACACCTGAATTGCAAACAAATATTCTCGTTTGCAATTGAATAATAGAACAAGTAACCCAATTTAAGTACCTATGATGCTGGGTAACAGCGATATCAATCCTGAAGTTGAGATACGAGGTCGCATTAAAATGACCAGAGCGGTTTTTCTTAAAATAAGAACCTCCTCACCTACTCTATTCTTTTTTTAGATGTTCGTTAGCGTTTTGTAAAAATCTATAGATCTCCAGTGGTTTTATATGAAGGTGAAGCCTGGATCTTGGGAATACGCTCAATGAATCGTTTAGAGAATTTTGAAATGTGGGTCATGCAAGATCTCCTAAACAGAACATGTCAGGAACGAAGATGTACTGTAGCGAATAAGTAGAGAGAGATAATAGCTGTTAGTTGTTAAGAGACAGAAAACTCGTTGGTTCGGACATATCTATAGGGGTCCAAGATACATGATTTTCCGGTTATTGTTGAAGGGCAAAATTGAGAGGTCCAGGGGGCCGACAATGTTACTGGCTGAAGAATGCATGAGACTGGACAGGCCTGGACAATCATACTTTGTTAAGAATTGCCCAGGATAGAGAAGAATTCATCGTGATTATAGCCCAACTTCTGTAATGGAAATGGCACTATAAGAAGAAGATAACACAGGGGAACAGCTGTTTTGGTGTCGAGGTTTTTTGAGCTGATTCTATATCAATTTGATGTCCTGAATTCAAATAACGTATTCATTTGTACCTAGGAGCTGAAATTTTTAAGATATACAATTTTAGAGAAATATAAGTTACATTATTGTAACTCAAATCCGTCAGTGTAGTAAACAAAAGTAGATACAAAATTTTTATTTTAGTTATACAAAATACAATATTATGTCGTACTTACAAACAAAAAAAAAACATTGAAGAAATGAAATAGTCACTCAACACTTGGAAAGCTTCTTTTCCGCGACATTTTTGAATGTTTTTTTAAACAGTCCCTTTTTAAACTCCAGCAGTAATCTGCCATCATGTGCATGTCCCATCTTCCTTGGTAGCGGTCTTCCATAACTTTAATATCTTGGTAAAATCTTTCACCTTGTTCCTCACTCATGTCTCCTAAATTTTCTGGAAAACGGTCTAAGTGGCTGTGTAAATAGTATATTTTAATACTCATATTGCACCCTAAGGATTTGAAACTATTAAGCATCTTGTTAACCATTTCAACATAATTTTGAGCTTTATGTTTGCCTAGAAAATTTTCTACAACTGCAACAAATGATGTCCAAGCTTCTCGTTCAACTTGATTCATTGAATTTATGAAGGCAGGATCCTTAATTAATTGTCTTATTTTTGGGCCGTCAAATATCCCTGCTTTGAGTTTTTTTCTGTGCTCAACTGATGCATTTTTACCCCTATATATGCAAAACAAGACCCATTCTTATCAAGAGCCTTTACAAATTGCTTCATTAAGCCCAACTTTATATGTAACGGAGGAAGTATGATTTTTTCTTTTTCAACCAAAGCGTCGTTAATGACATTCTTTTCCCCAACGTCCATGTTTTCGCTCTGAGGCCAATCTTTTCTAACCCAGTGGTGTGTTTTGTCCCTACTATCCCAGAGGCACAAGAAACACGGATATTTCGTGTAACCACTTTGCTGCCCAAGAAGAAAGTTTACCATTTTTAAGTCTACACAAATCATCCATTGATGTTCGTAATACTTTATCTTCTGCAAGACCAAAGCTATGGTATTATATTCTTCTTTCAGTTTCGTTGAGTGAGCTAGTGGTATTGAACCATATTTATTCCCATTATGTAGAAGGACACATTTTAAACTTCGCTTTGAATTGTCAATAAATAGGCGCCAATCATCTGGAATATATTCAGAAAGTCCCATTTCTTTCATGAGTCCCCTAATTTCGTGACAAAATACAAGATTGTCTTCTTGAGAAAAGAATGGTAGCAGATCTTTTTCTCTTGTACGGTAAAAGGTAATTTTGGTTCCTTGTTCCAGTAAATTTTTGTCGTTCAACCTAGAAGCCAGTACTTCAGAAGCTTTTTTCGATAAATTGAGATCCCTGGTGAGATCATTTAATTCATTTTGATTGAAGCGTTGAGGAACTGATGACGTCCCCTCATAGTCACCTGTTAGTTTCATTAGCATCAGAACTTTTATTAGCATCAGAAGAGCGATCAGAGGGAAAATATTCGTCATCAGAGATATGTGGTAGCTGATGAAATGTTGGAATCGGTATTTCATCTGAGTGCGGGATAGGGCGTATTGCCGAGTCTAAATTGGGATAAGTCCACTTACTGCGGTTATTTCGATTGATTCCATTAGTATTTACTAAACAGAAATAACAATCATTGAAGTGGTTTTTTGGTTCTCTCCAAACCATTGGTACGCCGAATTTTAGACATTTTCTTTTCCCGGTAGTCCACTACCGTAAATGCTCTGTACAAGTTTTACATACGAGATGCGGGGCCCACGTTTTGTCCTGATCACCAAGCTTATCTCCAAAGTATCCAAGATACGCTCGCTTTACAAAGTCAGTAATAGTTTGTCTGTTTTGTTGAAACATGTATTCTCCGCATATATAGCAAAACACATCAGGTTGATTTACACAACTTCTTCTTAAACTGGAACCTGAACTCATTTTAATTCTGTTCAATAACACAAAAACACTCTTTTCTTAACATAAAATAACACGCCGAATTCGATCTACTCTCATTAGTAAGAACGCACAAACTGACGAGACTTACCCGAGTTAGGTGATTAAAAGGGTCAGTTCAGGTACCTGATAGGCAATGGTTCCACTATTTATAGATTTACCTGGAATTTACTCAATTACAGACTGACAATAAAACCATTGTACCTACATTAATGAATATATAATAATTTTAGAACTCTCATAAATGAATATACTGAATAAAAACCACATTGGTAGATAAGTTGATGTATCTAAAAAAGTAGAGCTGATAGAGAAAAACGGATTGCATGTATAGATTTAGCGTCCCAAATATAGTTAAAATTTGCTCTAAAATACCAGGCACCAAAACAAAAATATTTTTTTGTTGCCCTGTGTAATCATTATGGGAACGAATATTATTATTATGGCCAATTTATTGCATGCACTTAACTAATAATATATTTAATAAGTAAATTTAAAAATTTACACAAACTCGCTATTGCAACCGTGAGCATAATAATTAACAACAAAAATAAACATTTCATCGTTTATTGATTATTGTTACAGTACAAAATTGGGTACCATTTTTTTTTACTTTCCAAAAATATTTACTCGTCTTCCTCTGGTATTTTAAACTTTATCAGTTGGCTGGTAAATTTCTTAAGCCGGTCTGAAGTGGTCTAGCCGACCCTGTTTATTTTATGTAAATATCTTTAATGTATTTGTTTCTTAACTTGTTTGGTGTAAGATTAAGATTATTAGTTATTTAATCATGATGCCAAACCTAAAATAAATGTTTACGTTCATTATTGTTTAACAACAAATTAAGTTTAATTTTTATTTTCCTTTTTAATTGACGTAAAGTTGCTGCGATGAAGGAAATATCGTTATTTTACAGCAACCATCTTCTCAGTTTTACATATTCGTTTATGTTTCACGGTCCCTAGATCACAGAAGACCAATCTTCCCGTTTCCATCCTGTAAGCGATAGATCAACTTAGGCTAATCCCGAACGTTTACCAGTAAACCATCCCAGTCTCATAAAAAAATTCAGGAATTTGAAAGACATGAAAACATTTCAGAAATTTGAAAAATCAAAAAAAAATATTACTCAAATTTGTGTTCTTACAATATTATATATATATATATATATATATATATATATATATATATATATATATATATATATATATATATATACGAGGCTGGTTTGAAAAGTCCGTGCAAAAATAAAAACTACTTATGTGTTTGGGGTAAACCTTTTTTATTTTTCGACATAGTCTCCTTTTAGGCTTATACACTTCGTTCAACGATGTTCTAGTTTGTTGATCCCTTCCAAATAATAGGATTTGTCCAAGTCTGCAAAATATCCATTAGTGTCTGCAATCACCTCCTCGTTTGAATAAAATCTTTGTCCCGCCAGCCATTTCTTCAAATTGGGGAACAAATAGTAGTCCGAGGGAGCCAAGTCTGGAGAATAGGGAGGATGTGAAACGAGTTGGAATCCTATTTCCATTAATTTTGCGACCACAACTGCTGAGGTGTGTGCTGGTGCGTTGTCGTGATGGAAAAGGACTTTCTTGTGGGCCAATCGCGGGCGTTTTTCTTGCAGCTCGGTTTTCAAACGGTCCAATAACGATGAATAATATTCACCTGTAATAGTTTTACCCTTTTCCAGATAGTCGATGAAGTCGATGCGAATCCCAAAAGACAGTCGCCATAACCTTTCCGGCCGAAGGAACGGTCTTTCGCCTTTTTTGGTGCAGATTCCCCCTTGGTAACCCATTGTTTAGATTGTTGATTGGTCTCAGGAGTATAGTAATGTATCCATGTTTCATCCACAGTGACGAAACGACACTTAAAGTCCTCCGGATTCTTCTGGAACAGCTGCAAACCATCCTTGCAACACTTCACACGATTCCGTTTTTGGTCAAGCGTGAGCAATCGCGGCACCCATCTTGCTGATAGCTTTCTCATGTCCAAATGTTTATGCAAAATATTATGTACCCGTTCAGTCGAGATGCCCACAGCACTAGCAATCTCACGCACCTTAACTCTTCTGTCATCCATCACCATATCATGGATTTGATCAATGATTTCTGGAGTCGTAACCTCCACAGGCCGTCCAGAACGTTCAGCGTCACTTGTGCCCATATGGCCAGTCCGAAAATTTTGAAACCACTTATAAACTGTTCTAATCGAAGGTGCAGAGTCACCATGATGTTTATCAAGCTTCTCTTTAGTCTCCTGAAGCATTTTGCCTTTCATAAAGTAATGTTTAATCACCACACGAAATTCTTTTTTGTCCATTTCTTGAAAATCACTCGACTTCCTTGATTCACACGAATGCCAAACACAAAAAAATAGACCAATATGGCTGAAACTTGGTGTGCGTTCATTCAAGAGATGCTACTAACTAAACATGACCTCGATACGCGCCGGTGGTGCCATCTCTCGGACTTTGCACGGACTTTTCAAACCAGCCTCGTATATATATATATATATATATATATATATATATATATATATATATATATATATATATATATATATATACAGTAGATGCTCGATTATGTGAACCAATAAATAGCAGGGGTTTTCATAAAATCAAATTGTTCATATAATCAAAAAGATATTTTTATTTAAAAAACAGTTACATTTTAGGGAAATATTGTGTGATTTGTTTTTGAATTTTTTTTTTGCAAACTTTGCTGCAAAGCCTTATTCCTGCATTTTTGCAATAGCAATAAATCATTAGTATTAAAAATATTTTTTTCACTCCAAATAACTGCCTTATTAAATGCGTTCAAAGTTCCTGACGAATTAATTTCCAACTTTTCATTATTTTCATTTTCATATTCAGGGTCGTCATTGATTAAATTATCTTCCTCTTCATCATTTTGCTCATCTAAATCATCTTCATTCCACTTCACAATATCCTCTCTTGAATATTCAACCTGAGAAATATTTTTTTTTGTTAAATACATAAATGTTAAACAGATTTATGCAATTAACAAAATTACTTCGCTTTTTACTTCTGTCAACAAATTCTGAACTTCTTTAAGCGATTCCTCCATTTTATTTTTGTATTTTTCAGTGAAATCCAAAATATTTTTCCAACATTTTTTTATCGTGTCAACCTCAAGCTAACGATAGGTTTATAACAGCATCTTTTATTGTTAAACGCTTTAAAAGTTTTGAGAGATCTTCAGATTTTGAGGATAAAATTGATGACAACAAGCTTGACCTGTAGTAAAGTTTTGTGAAACGAACAACATTTTGATCCATTGGCTGAATCAAGGGTGTTACATTTGGTGGCATGTATATAACAAAGATTTTTCCTTCATCGATTTGTAGATCTTTTGCAGGCGGATGGCTTAGGGCATTATCCAATAACAGAATGGCAGTTTCGGGTATACCTTTTTGTTTTAAAAATGTTTTCACCTGAAAATGTATATACCCGAATTTAGTTAATTCGAACATTTTCATATTGCATATTCGCTGACTTACCTGAGAACAAAGCATCTATAAAAACCAATTCTTAAAAATGTCCATAGTGATTCAAGCAATTTTTGAATAATCGTAATCCAGAGGGAGAGTAAAGTTCTTAAAGCACCTAGGGTTTTTTGCTTTGCCTAATATGAGAGCTCTAACTTTATGTTCTCTAGACGCATTTATGCAAACGAGTCGGTAATAATGGTATGACAATCGATGGCAAAAAGCTAAGTAACCTTAGATATGCGGATGATACTGTTATACTTGCAACTTCAATACAAGACCTGGAATCAATTATGGAGCGCCTGTAAATCACTGGCAAAAATTATGGTTTGACAATTAATAGAACGAAGACCAAAGTAATGATTGTTAGTCGTAATGTAGATCTGTCACACATAAATAAAATTGCTGGTTTCACTGTTGTAGACCATTTCAGCTACTTAGGATCCCTCATAACTAACAATGGTGGTTGTGAAGCGGACGTAAGAAGACGTTTGGTAATGGCTAGAAACTCGACCATCAAACTCACTAAGGTCTGGAACGATCCAGGTATCACAAAAAATACAAACTTAATGTTGGTATCCAGCCTTAGATTCCCCATAGCAACTTACGCAAGGGAAACATGGGCCATTAAATAAGCTGACAAAAGACGAATCGATACTTTTGAAACGTGGGCATATCGAGGTATCTTCAGAGTATCATATACGGAATACCGTACTAATGTATCTATTCTTCAAGAGCTTAGTATAAATGACCGACTTTCAAATAGAATTAATAGATAGTACCTGAAATATTTTGGTCACGTTATGAGGAAAGTGGATGCCATGGAAAAGCTTTTAGTAACGGGGAAGGTAGAAGGTAAAAAATCAAGGGGACGGTCTCCGACAACATGGTCCGATCAAGTAAGATCTCTCCTTGGGAGAGGCACGAGTCAAGTCAAGTCGTGCAGGATTTAGATGCCCGGAGAATGATTGTCGAGGCAGCAACTGCATGGTGTCAAAGCTACTCCTATTGGGGTGAAAGGATTGAGAGAGAGAGAGAGAATAGTGGTTTACATGAGAAATTTAGTGATAAAATCTCAGTCATGTATATGTGGATGTAAATACGCTGAAGGTCTTCGGACATTAATCTAATTTTTTCTTCTCTACAGAAGAGAAAAGAGATTTTTATCATAAAAATGCATAGTAAAGAACTTTAATTTGGGTGTTTTTTACATGCCATAGGTAAAAAAATAGCAAATAACAACAGTATCCACCAGCAAAATATTCCAAAAACAATGCCTTACACCGTGCCACCAAATGCACGAAATTTACTGCGTGATAAACTTGCGTTAATATCTGAGAATCTTCCCATAATACAGTTTCCAAACTTTAAATAGACAAATTTCATTTCAGTCTACTAAAGTTCTCTCAGCCTTGACTTGTCTTAGGTACATTAGTATGCAAAATTTGTCGCCGTCGGAAGTTTCGACATTAGACCTCTATGTTAAGTATTTTCGATTTTATTCGAAAGATGGTATTTTGGAATCTCTCAAATCGCAAACTATGAATACATAACATCTTTAAAATTAAAAATAGCGAAATAATTAGTAATGTTGACGATAAAACTTTTTAAGGTTAAGCTTCGGTTAGTGTTTTATTGGAAATTGGATACAATTATTATCTAAATGTAATTAGTATAAACAGTACTTGGAAATAAGTAATAAAGTCAGGTAGATTCTAAAAAGAGAGAAACCACTGGCAGCCGGGTACACGATGTGATCTCTTAAGGGCAAATGAAATCCAAAGTTTTAAACGTAATTAAAGCTTTTTTCGTCACAATGAATTAGACACATTACGAGGCGCGTTTTTTAAATACGTAATTTCATCTCATTCGAAAATTACCGTGTCATCAGACATACAGGTTAAGAGACAGAACCATCAATGGAAATTGCAAACTATATCTTTCGTGATCTGGGGACCTTAAAAGCTTCTTTTGCACTCCTTGCAGGGATTTTTCAAATCAAGAAAATGTTTTCTTAATATACTAAAATTATAGTTCTAAAAAAAAATGTAAATGAAACGTTTTCCCTTTGTGATAAACTTTTTGGATCACCCAGTACATTAAAAACACGTATGTAAGGATTTAGTTATATTATAGTATTAATTAATTAAAGTGACTTTTGTAAGCATGTCTAACAATAAACAGAAACTTATTTAACAGCACTGTAATTTTATAACTTGTATTTGTAAGGCGGTTCGAGATAAATGTTTTCAATCATCGCCAACTAATTACTCACAGTTGAACAGTTTCAAGTATATTTGCCGAAATAAAAAGTACTTGCCGGAATAAATTTACTTTAAATCCCAATAGACAAAGCCCTTTATTTTCCAAATTGCTCGCCAATAAAGCCCTAACTAATTCTATAATAATATTCAGCATGAGTTTTTTTTGGTTTTACTTAAAAAAAACGACCCTTTTTGTCACCTCGTTAAAATCGTTCGGATGGCTTCAGTAGAGATAGTTTTACCTAATAATGTAAATTAAGGGAAGAACGGAATTTACTAGGGTAGAAAATTTAATTTTACGTTGAACACCTTGGTAAAAACACTCTGTTGAAAGGCTATATTTTGATCATAGTTGCCACGTTTATGCTACAATTCTGAAGTATTGGACGTACGAAATTTGACAATTTTTGGTTATTGATTTCAACATGTTTTCATTATTATTAACGGGGATAGTTAGTCACAATTCGTGCATATAATTTAAAATAACCTCTTGTTCACCCACTCAAGGGAAGGGAGACAGAATTCCATGCGTATCTTTGTATATCATTCTGTCTATTCTCTGTGTCAGTGGCTTCTTATTTATTTTAACAAACTTTAAAAAAGTAAATTGTCAGTTCAATACCGATGTATCTTTGAGTGTGCTAATATTTATGTTTGTTACTTTATATACCCTTCCGAGATAGATATATCAAATATTGTGGATGCATGTATGTTGTATGTTTGTCCTTAAATATCTAGAAAACTATCATACTGATTTTAATGAAACTTTTGTATTCAATCAGGCATTTCTCAACTTAGTCCACAGTGATAGAATTATTCAAGCCAGTTTTTATACATGCACAGAGTACGGCGCTTAAATCGGGAGAAATTAAACATTTTTTTAAAATAATATTTTATTCGTTAAAAAATTAAAGTGAAAAAAAAAAAATCCTTTTGCATGTCAGTTGTATGACCTCTCCAGAGTGGAATTATTTGATGTAACCTCTCTCAGCCGCAATGACCGCCTCCATCCTTAGCCTGGAACGCTCGCACTCTCTCTTTAAAGCAGGGCTATCCATACTGACAAATGCTGCTTCGACAGCGGTGCGTAAAGATGCCACATTAGGGTGTCTGGACTTGTTAGTAACTCTTTCGATTACGCTCCAAACATAATAGTCGAGGGGGTTCAAATCCGGGCTATTGGGGACAAGAACTCTTTAGACCAGAACATGTCTACGTTATCCGCTAACCAGTTTTGGACTAAATGGCTCGTGTGTGCCAGTGCACCATCATATTGATACATTTACATGCCTCATGTCGTACCCAGGTGATGTCGGATACGCGAAGAAGAGAATTATTTCAGTTTCCGAACGTCCAGCGTGAAGACTTTGATAATCGCGGCTCTTCGGTTGTACTCCGTCCTTGTTCGTAACGGCTCGATCATTTCGAGGTTATGAGTGTTTACTAGAAGTATGTGGCTTTCACAACAACGACCTATAGTGGAAGTACTACATGGCAGAAAAATCAAATTTCAACTTGTCCGGATTTATATAACAGGGTGAGGCGCTTAAATCCGGACAAGTTTAAATTTGATTTTTCCGCCGTATACTACTTCCACTATAGGATACACATATCTATTTATATATATATATATATATATATATATATATATATATATATATATATATATATATATATATATATATATATAAAATAAAAATATTTATTCCTGCCAACAAATCATAGTTGTTACACATTAAACCTAAACTGAATACTACAAGAACCAATACAGGAAAAGACAATTTCCCTAGCAGTAAAAACCAAATTACAAGGCAATAATACATTTTAAGCGATGCACAATTTTCTTATATATATATATATATATATATATATATATATATATATATATATATATATATATATATATATATATATATATAAAAAAAGTTCCTCCGTTACTGTAACCTGAACTAACTTGGTTATAAAGAAAAACATAATTAACAGTTAGTAAGTAATTAAAATTAAACATCATATAATTTTATACCAGTTCAAAAAGCAGGACAAGCTCAATGACATTATATCAGAAAAACATACATATATTTTCAAAAATCTGACAACATAGTAAAAAGTAGACATACAACATTTGGCTAACAGAGTTTTGTGACGTATGGATCTGAAAAGCTTGGGTTTTAAGGAAAAGGGACCATATTTTACATTTTTATTGACACATTAGTGTTGTCCCTTTACGGTATTAACTCTCTTGTAAACTGTTTTATTTGACAGGAAAGTTTCTTTATAATATACGAAGTCACTTTAAGCTTTATATTTACGGCTTCCATTTTTATGTGATGTTATAAATCTGGTCAAGTTTAGGTTAGCCTACATTATTTTTGAAAAAAAGAATGTTTTTGGATTTTGGATTCTGGCTGGTAACTTTACATAAATTGTTTATCAAATTACATACCATATATTTAACTTTCCTTGTTAAAGAGCAATATCGTATTAGTGAAAAATAATCCTCCGAGAATTCTGCGTTACTTCCTTTTTAGGGTCTATAGATTAGAGTTTCTCATTTTGTGCTGCCTTTAAAGATACTTTTACTTCTGGCAGCTCAGGTGCTCGGATGTTCACAAACAAAGTGTGCCTCAATAACACAGGCCAACATTTTTCAAACTCTGAGACCGGACTATACCTTTTCGAAGGTTTTTGGTGCACTGAATCCGACCTCAGAATTGCTCCATCACATCAGGTTTTCGCGATATCCTAAATGCAAAAAAAAAAAACACAATTTTTCGCTATATTCGGGATTATATTACATCGCGAATTAATTTTTCTCCACAAAACTCGTTGCAGCATCTGAAAGTATGCATTTGATTTTTTTCGGATATTTTATTTCTCCCTCGGAGAAATCGTCCGTTGAAATTAATTAGTTTGGCGTTTTCATTACAACCATACCAAAAGAAAGTTGATTCAGCAGGTGAGAGTAGTGTAATTGTATGATTTTTGGGACGCTGAATTCGAACTCGTTGTCGGTTTAACCCTATCGAGTCACAGTTTGTCCCTAACCTTAAGAAATTCAAGATGACCAAGCCGATATGACGAGTCGGAATTCTGAAGAGTCTAAATTACTAACGAGAAAAAATGTTCGAACAAAAGTTGTGTATTTTTGCTAGAGAAACTTGATGCTGTCATAAAAAATATGAGTTCTCATTTAAAAAATCAAAGTTGACGGCTAGTAACGAATCTGTTGTCAGACTTACCAAAATTTATGAAATCTCTTGATTCCCTGGTTTTTACAATATAATTAGAAATCTAACGTAGGTGCGTATTTTAAGAAGAAAGTAAATATTGTTATATTTGTAATTAACAGCTGAATATTTTCTAAACTTGTCTTTTGATAAATCATATATAGCCATGAATACTCAAATATATATAGGTGGCAACACCGTTACGGTCTTCAAGGAGGTTTGTATTACAACAAAAAAAAAACATTTAGTTTTCTTTGTGACGTTGCGTGGAAGTGGATTATTTTTTTTTTGTGTGTATCGTCTCATGCATGTGGAATAACTTTTCGTTAAAGCTCCGATAGAGTTCTAATTTAGTCCATTATTTTCTACTGATCCTTACCATACTCACTGAAATTTTGAAGTGAATAATTTGGCGGTAAACGATTTTCATGAATTACATGGTTTGTCCCCCTCTGGATATGAAAGATATTGCCAATCATTACGAGCGTTCTATAGCAAATGAAAATTAATTGATCCTCATTCTAGTATAAAACACTCAAGTGAACCTTATTTCTGAATTGAGTACTAATTCACTAATTACTAAATAATAATGAAGCCGAAAGTCACGTAGGTATAACTGCGTTACACCTGCTTTAGAACTAATATATACTCGTATGCATGTTTTCATTGAGTTACATTAATCCATTTTCCTCATTAATTAACCGTACCTGGCTATAAAGTTATCTATATTTCACAAACTTTCTAAAGCGTAGTCTGTTATTTATTTTCCTTCACAATTTCTGGACAAACGCAAACTGCATTATGAAAGTTTAAACATAAAACAAACAATATCATTTGCAGGGAGACTGATTTCATATGATGGCGAACAGACTTGTTAACTTTTTAATATTCCGAACGATATATGATACCAGAATTCAAAATCAAATTTGCTTCTGGCACGCTAGTGTGCATGATAATTACCCTACACTACTCGACAAAACTGTGCCCCATTTAAGAGAAAAAGAATAAAATAAGGCATCAGTCAGCCAAATATATCTAAATCAATAAGCGTACTGACCAGCCTTGCCTTGAATAATAATCGAGACAATCTTTAATATATTAAGACGAAATGTTTAATTATAATACACCTTATACTAAGTAATTAATTTTTTTAGGGAATCAGATCATATTGTGTTTAAAATCCGAAATTTTGAACCTTCAATGACTTCTCGTAAGTATTTTTGAAAAATATTTTACGGTTTTCTTCAGCCTGTTATCGGTACTATACAACATACTCACTAGAATTATAACATATAGATTAACGAACAACCCAAAGAACAGTGGAGAGAAGACTGCTAAATATTAGAGTCCAAGACCGTATTCCTAACATCCAGATTCGAAGAAGATCAAAAGTGACAGATATAATACAACGAATATGTATAGTAAGGTGGAATTTTACGGGGCATATCGCAAGGATGAATGATAACAGATAAACACGCTGTATAGTTGAATGGAGGCCTAGAGAACACAAAACATGCATAGGTAGACCACAGACAAGATGGACGGACGACATAAAAAGATTAATGAGACACGATTGAATGCAAAAAGCAAACAACAAAGCTCATTGGGGACAACTTAGGGAGGTTTACATCCGACTATGGATGGAACAAGCTAATGATGATAATGATGGTGAATAAATATAACATATACGATTAAAACATTGTTGAGAAAGCTCTATGCTTACTAAACCGTTATATTTGAACTTTTCCGAAATATAAGGTGAGGCAGGGAAAAATATACTCTCATCTGCTTTACGTAAAATGGTTCATTTTTGGAAAAATCTCCACCCTGGATCACTCGATCTCTCTCTATAGGTATATCTGGTTATAATCCAATTTGCATGTCGTTATTAGTGTTCCGTACGGAACACTAATAACGACACTTCGGTGTCTGTCTGTCTGTCTGTCTGTCACACCCGATTTTCTCCGAAACTATTTGACATAGAAAGATGAAATTTGGTAATAATATAGGAATTGATGGCCTCATCAGAGCCATGTAGTTTTGAGAATTAAATTTTGACTTAAGGGGTTAGTTTTGGGGGTGAAGTCGGAAGTGAAAAAAAAATTTTTTTACTAGGTCATCGAGTGTGGTGTCAAATGAAAGCTTGTGAAAACACGAGTAAAAAATATATATTAATGTAATACTTGCGCGCACTTTTCTTTGTATTATTTTTAAAAATTCGCGAAAAATCGCTGTCCCGGGCCTTATCTCGAAAAGTACTTATCAAAAAATTTCGAAAAAATTCTGGAATATTCTCCACGGGGTGTAGATTGAACGGAAATTATCACGAGTGCATTACCTTTAATAATTTATTTGGTATATAAAAAAAAAACAAAAATTTCAAGGTCATCAGATTTCAGTAAAGATTGGAAACAAACTTTTTGAAAACTCATTTGGGGTATGTTTTGTGAAGTCACTGATCATTTTATACCACCGTAACATAAATTTTGACTTAAGGGGTTCGTTTTGAGGGGTAAAATCGGAAGTGAAAAAAATTTTTTTTTACTAGGTCATCGAGTGTGGTGTCAAATGAAAGCTTGTGAAAACACGAGTAAAATATATATATATATATATATATATATATATATATATATATATATATATATATATATATATATAATGTAATACTTGCGCACACTTTTCTTCATATTACTTTTAAAAAATCTCTGTTCCCTATCTTATCTCGAAAAGTACTGATCAAAAAATTTTGAAAAAATTCTGGAATATTCTCCACGGGGTATAGATTGAACGAAAATTATCAGGAGTGCATTACCTTTAATAATCTATTTGGTATATAAAAAAAAAAAAAAAAAAAATTGAAGGTCACCAGTTTTCAGTAAAGATTGGAAAAACTTTGTTGAAAACTCATTTGGGGTGTGTTTTGTGAAGTCACTGATCATTTTATACCACCCTAACAAAACTTTTTATCTCAGAAAACAATCAACGTACGGAACACTAATTGTGCAAGTTCAACTTGCACTTGACCGGTTTTTTTTTTATATCTGGCCAGATATATTTCATTACAGTTGGTTCAGAAATAAAGATAATGTTGTAAAACTTATATATAGTGATTTCCCATTTAAAGTCGTTAAAAGGTCTTACATATTGTGATATCAACGACGTTATTTTAAAATAAATGAGCAGATATATAATTTAATGCTACATCTATGAAGCTATCTTAAAATTTATGAACGGAACAGTACATGTACCTATAGAAGTATTAAAATCTGAATCAAGTCTGATATAGATAGCGGAATGTTAGGTGTCTAAACAATTTACTCATGTAATATTTCCTACGGTGTGTTTTTTGCAGCTTTAAAACCAGGAAGTTGACTGAAAATGAAAGTAAGCGACATGTAATATAGTTCGTGATAAAAATTCAAATTACTACATTTTATAAAAACACCCTTTTTATTCTAATAAAGCTTCGAAATGCCATATTTTAACTGGAAATTCTAAATGAAACATTTAGAAGGAAGTGCTCATCTTATTTTAAAATTCTTTACAAATCATTTTTATCTCTTTTTTTACACATAATTACAAATATTGAAAAAAAATATATGGTTTAGCAGACCAAAACTGTCAGGTAAGTGTTTTGCTCTGGTATCAAAAGTACGGACTTTTAAAGATGTGGACTACCCGGTCTTGCCACCTATTAATTACCAGACTAGGATATACATGTTTCGCTCCATATCGGAGCTCGTCAGACATCCTAGGTGGACAGGCAAATCGCAAACACACAGGAACAGCAGTAGAGATTTAAAAGTATACCCTTAAAAGGACCATTAGCCAATAAATTTCAGCGTCATCTGGTATGAGACAGCCGACATTTTTAATTTAAAAATAACCGTGCAATAAGTGCAAGTTGAATCTGCGCAATTAGACTTCCGTACGTTGATTGCTTCTAACACAAAACAAATTGTAACGAAGATATAAAATGATCAGTGATTTCAGAAAACACACTCCAAATGAGTTCTCAACGAAGTTTGTTTCCGATCTGTAATGAAAACTGATGACCTTGATCCAGCTGAAGTTTTTGGAGAAGGCGTCCCAGCACCCAAACCCACGCATCAGGAACGCCTTCCGACTCCCACCACATGCCCGCCGCCAGTTTCCCAGGCCATCTGACCCTCTCTCAAATGAAGCCGATGACCCTTCTCGCCCGCCGTGACAGAAGATTGTCAATCTAGATTAAGTTATAATAAGTCCTAGTTTAAGTTAATGCTATGTCCTAAGTTAGCGTAAGTCTTAGGCTAAGGTAGTTTAGGTCTTAAAACTAAGAGAGAGAGAGAGAAGTTTTTAAGTCTTAGTATTAAGAAAATCATGTATAATAAAACACATTTCCACTAGTATAAGAGCTTAGGTTAAGTTAGTGTAAGCAAACATTCATTTTAAGTAACTATTAACATTTATTAATGTACCTAAGAGTCCTAGCCTTACTTTTGATTCAATAAAGATACTGATGGCCTTGAAATTTTTGTTTTTTTTATATACCAGATAAATTATTAAAGGTCACAATTTTCGTTCAATCTGCACTGCGTAGAGAATATTTCAGATTTTTTCAAAATTTTTTGATCAATACGAAATTAAGAGGGGAACAGCGATTTTTCGCGATTTTTTAAAAATAATACAAAGAAAAGTGCGCACAACTATTACATAATATATATGTTTAAACTTGTATTTTTACAAGCTTTCATTTGACATCCCCCTCGATGTAAAGTAAAAAAAATTCTCTTCCGATTTCACCACCCAAAACTAACCTCGTAAGTCAAAATTTAACTTTCAAAACTACACGGCTCTGATGAGGCCATCAATTCCTGTATTAGTACCGAATTTCAACTTTCTATATCAAATAGTTTCGGAGAAAATCGGGTGTGACAGACGGACAGACACCGAAGTGTAAGTACGAACCACTAACAAAACCAGTGGGGAATGAAATTTAGTACCTTTGTTATTATTATCGAATATGGTACTAGACCACCCTTAAACGAACAACAATCATTTTAAAAATACAGTACTCATACCACCATGTAGACAATCTCGGTATGGATAACCCTTTAGGATTTCATCCCTTATTTTTGCGATTTTACGATGTCTAGAAGGATCGCGCTCCCGATTCTATCGGGTGGTCGTTTAACTTGTGGCCAAAATATTTTTAACCGACGATAAATATTTAGTTTGGTTATAATTACATAGGTTAATAATAACAATTAATGTAAACTAAAAAAGAAGCTGCGCAGAGCTAGCGTCATAGTTATCATTTGAAAGGCGCTAAGTTCAATCTCCAGTTGAACGACATCAGTTCGTAATATGAGGTAGCTGAACCCATATCATAAACTTAGATTTTAGATAATCATAACTCTCCATTCTAAGATATTAACTTATTTAACATGTTTTAAGTAAAACAACCATTTTTTCCTCAATTCACCAAACATTGTTCAGGAAGAAATAATAAATACACACACTTTTTACTTTTTAGATCTTATAACTAATTACTGAAGTTAAACAATTTATTAAATTAAGCAGACACTTCGCTATTTTGGTTTGTTCAGTACGGTTTATGTAGGACAAGCGGAGTCTATGGGAAGAGAACGATTTCATTGCACATCGCGTAAGTTTGCTAAAATTGCGAAGATTTCATCTAAGGCCATCTTCGTGCCCATTGCGCCCACAGAATGATTGGTTAAAAAATATGAATACGTAAAGTAAATCCCAAGATATAAGATCCTGCCTGTTTGCTTTTTCAATGGGGCAATAAACGACCCTATTACGGTTTTGTGCATAATTGCCAGGTGTTACGATAAACGTGTTTTTATTTTACCTGCTTTGTATACTACCCTATATTTTTACTACCTGTCAACCCGGTTTGGAGCCCTTTAAGTATTTGATAATATAGGCCTAATGACCACAGGTCGCCATTATGATTCGAAAGATACTTTTTATTATTTTTATTTAATTTTATTTACAACTTATAACGTAACGATTCTATTATAACTATGTGGCGTCCGTGGGAAAATTGCAATAGTGGCTATCGCAAGAGAAAACATTTATCACTTGACGCTAAACAAATAGTGAAAAACGTTTTCGACAGTTTGGTAAAAAGAAATTTAAATAAACAAAGTGCTTTGCATGAAACCCGTGAACTAACAAAAACCCCAATTTCTACGATTAAGGGTATTGTAGGAAAACCATCACTGAGAAGCAGAAAAAAACGGAAAGATTTTCAAATGCATCATGTAGACGATTGTAAAAAAGACGTCATCACAAGAAAAATATATTCTATGTATGAAGAGCAGTTGGTGCCGACACTAGACAAAATAAAATTAAGACTGGTGCAGGACGGAGGATTCACGTTCCGAAAAATCAACAAAAAGTAAGTAGCGATGGAGTCACAAAGATTACGAATCTTGCGACATAGTTCTTTACAAGAAATTAAAAAGTATCGATCAGAGAATTGGCCAATAATTTACCTTGACGAAACATGATTCGAATCCCATGACACTGTGCAAAAAGGGTGGGTTGACAGAAGTACAAAATGTCAGACTAACCCACCTTCAAATAAAGGTAAACGAATAACCATTTTGCATGTTGAATAACGTATAGCTTCCTTTTTATTTAAAGTATTATATATGTACTAAATTTAAACCAATATCATTTCGTTCAAGAGTTATCGTGCCAACAGGCAGATAGAGAGACGGATTGAAATGTGAAGAAACGAGAAAAACTCGGACTGATTTTTTTGACTAATACAGTACCTCCCTTTACCAAGGGTAGTGCAAAGGCTTCTTTTTCAATTTTGTAACTATCAGTAATGACAGCCGTGTCTACGGTAAATCGCGCAACAATTCAAACAAACATAACAAGCAAAAATTACTAGGCAGTCATTTATATTATTAAATTTCCAGACATAAAAAATATATAATTGAAAGCAATAATACATTTCTTCCCAATTCACTAAAAAATTTTAGGTACGAAAAAATACGTGAATGCTTTTTATTTCTACATCTTGGCATGTGCACATATATTACCCAAAATAATATTCAACAAGTTTAATAAAAAAAAAACCCGTCTGTGCCAGCTAAAGTTTCAAACTCGGCTGACGGAAGCTAATGCCAGATATTATTTGCTCCAGAGGTGTCATCATGTACCACAGAGACATATAGCAAAACATAAAGAGATGCACGGTTGCATAGTAGACTAATATTACAATCCTTAAAGTAAAAACTATGCTAGGTTAATGTATACATGAAACAGTGTAAGAACTTTGAGAAGTTTCCATAGAAACAAAAACAATATATATACAATGATGTCATATAGAATACCAAATATATGGATGATTCGAAGCTATTATGATAGAATTATCATTAAAGGAAACAGTAAAGTAACATATCATCTTTACAAGTTGCATTTTAAATTTAATAGTGCTACAACTGAAGTGGTCTTACACGCGGATTTCAGACAACAGATGGTGCACCAATGCAGTTTGTGCTATAAAGATTTGACACTGCGCCATTTTGTTGTGTCATCAACAAGTGTCAGACGCGCACGAGTGATAAATTGGAAAAGTGTGTGCATAGTTTTGTGTTGTGTTCAAATGTCGAACAAAGAGTATTCGCGGACAGCATTAATTTTTTGTTTCCATTTGAAGAAAACTGTTGTTGAATCATACCGATTACTTCGAGAAGCTTATGGTGACCATGCTCCATCGCAAGATACGTGTGAACGATGGTTTCGGCGTTTCAAAAGTGGTGACTTCGATGTTGCAGACAAGGAACGTGGAAAACCGCCAAAAAAATACGAAGATGTGGAATTGCAAGCATTGTTGGACGAAGATGATTCGCAAACACAAAAACAACTCACCGAGCAATTGGGCGTTAGTCAACAAGCTATTTCCAATCGGCTACGAGAGATGGGAAAGATTCAGAAGCAGGTAGATGGGTACCATATGAGTTGAACGATAGGCAAATGAAAAAGCGCAAAAACACGTGTGAGATTTTGCTCGGTCGGTACAAAAGGAAGTTGTTTTTGCATCGTATAGTTACAGGAGATGAAAAGTGGATTGATTTTGAGAATCCCAAGCGCAAAAAATCATCAATTGACCGATTTGAACCGTTCGCTGCTTGGAAAAAGGGCAGAATACCGAAAGAAAGGCAACACAAAGTAATTTTTCTTCATGACAATGCTCCATCACATACGGCAAAACCAGTTCGCGACACGTTGGAAGCACTCAGCTGGGAAGTTCTACCACATGCGGCTTACTCACCTGACGTGGCTCCTTCCGATTACCACTTGTTTGCATCGATGGGTCACGCACTTGCTGAGCAGCGCTTTGGTTCGTACGAAGATGGGAAAAATGTGTAACAAGCGATGGAGCATACTTTGAATAAAGCACTTTTTATCATTCTTTCGAATTTAACACGTTTTTTTAGAAAAAAAAAATCCGCATTTCATACTTGTACACCTGGTATATAACTTCTAGTCGTCCGGAAACCAAAGTTACTTTAAATTCCTAATTACATCTTCAATATCATTAATAAATAAATTAAAAAAGAGATTTCCATAGTAAAAGCTCTGTAACGATAGATGGAAATATATTCTCTATACTGTAGCCACGGCCAGTTAAAAAAACTGTCTATTCACTTAGTGTTATGAAAGGTAAATACCAAGGCCGGAAGTTTATGTACACGCAGCTCAGGTTTAACTCTGTCGAAACGTAATGTATGATTAATATTTTGTTGTACCTGAGATAAAAACCACATAATCATGGCAAGTACAACTAAAAAATGGATTGCTAAATCGTGCTTTATCGTTAACACCATCATCATCAATGCTAATCTTCAGCTATGTCTTGTCCTGTATTACCTTTTGCCCTTTGATCAGAGCCGTTTGATGATGTCTTATCATACAGTTTTGATAGCTTGCTTTTAAACTACATTAATATAACATAATGAAATGATAATGGAAGCGTGTCTATACATTGACTATTTTTTCGAATAAACAACAATTTAAAGACTTTTTTTACCATCACATGATAACTGATGAACCAAACTTGACGAGATCTTGCACGAGGTCAAAGTAGATCCAAACGACATTCTATTCGGAGATATGATATATGCTTTGCCCTTTGAGGCTGTGTTCCTATCTAATCATCCAAAAGATCGGAAAATGACGCCTACAGCGGGGGCTAAGTATATAGGTAGGTCGAGGGCACTCGTTAGCAAGTCGGTGAAACGATATTCACACTTAAAAATTGTTGATGATCTATCAGAATATGGTTCGAGAGGGAAAGTGTCGGACAAGGATTAAAAAATGATTACTGACATATTTTCCCAAAATTATCAATTAACTTTGTCCCAAGGGGTGCAAAAACTAAAACAAAAATGTATGGATATATCATATGAAATGATTCTCACTCATCTCCGGGCTAAAGATTTAAAGTGGTGGAGTACAATCCAAAAATCATGGCTGGGTGAAAAACACAGAGAGCAACGACACGCATGGGCAGAGGAAAACATAGATCGAGACTAGAGCAATGTAATCTTTTCCAATTAAGCCACATTTGGAGATTATGTTATCACCCCACGAGCCTAGTAAATGTCGCTAATCGACTGATTCCGTGCACCTTGAAGCACCCTGTGCAGATTTATGTTTGGAGATTTTTTTCGGAAAAAGGTTTGGGAGACTCATCGTCTTTAGGCATTAGTATCAACTACTAAACGATAGTTTGTCGATAAAAATGAGGAGAGGAAAACAATCCCAGAAATCTGAGTAAAACGTATAGCCAGTGGAATGGGGAATCCAGTGTCGTCATACCAGACTGGCCATCTTAATCAGAGAACGTAGCAAAAAAGTGTACACAGTAAGGCAGCTGTTTAATAGTAATTCTTTACGGTCGAATGATGTAAAAAACTTTTAAATAAATACATTTTAGTGAACAATACCCTACACGTTCTAACTTAGCCGACTTTAGCTTTTATCATAATAATTATTTCAAAAGCTCTGACTTTAGTGATATAAAATCATACAGGCTCTCAACTATTACTCATATAAATTCATCTCTTGAAACCAATTCGATTGTATCTTCGTACTTCTATCTTTTTAATGAGTACAGCATACACGCTGCAGAGATACTTTTAAATCGCTACAAAAGCGAGAAAAAGTGACGATGTTTTTTAGGCGTTATCGAATTATTTACAATTTTCCAAACTGTACTTTTAGGGATGCTTGTTAAAGCTGATGTTTCCATCAATGAAAAATACTTTTTGTGACCTCGCTCCACTAACTTTAAATAAACACTTTAAACCATCACTTTTGCCTCAACGGGCAAACATTGCTGCTTCTAATGAAAAGGGCTTCGGACATTTTAAGACACTACTGAACTTTAGAATACACACTATTTCAGAATAATACTGGAGATAAAATGAAGAATATTCTTTATATTTATAAACACGAAGTAGCCAATTCCCAACTTAGCCAATAAAATGTTAGATTGAAAGAGAGGTATATATATGTCAATTACAACCCTGTTACGGCCAGGTAAAGTAAATCCCAAGATATAAGATCCTGCCTTTTTGCTTTTTCAATGGGGCAATAAACTACCTATTATGGTTTTTTGCATAGTTACGAGGTATTACGACAAACGTATTTTTATTTTACCTGCTTTGTATACCGCCTTCACTTGCACCTGCAATCATGTTGGATTTATTTTTACCTATATATTTACTACCTGGCAATCCGGTTTGGAGCCCTTTAAGTATTTGCTAATATAGGCCTAATGACCACAGGTCCCCATTATGATTCGAAAGATACTTTTTATTATTTTTATTTTTAATTGTATAGTGAAAAATGTTTATGACAATTTGGTAAAAAGAAATTTGAATAAACAAAGTGCGTTGCAAGAAACCAGTGAACTAACAAAAATCCCAATTTCTACGATTAATGGTATTGTAGGAAAACCATCACTCAGGAACAGTAGTGATGGAGTCACAAAGATTACGAATCTTGCGACATACTTATATACAAGAAATCAAAAAGTATCGTTCAGAGAATTGGCCAATAATTTACCTTGACGAAACATGGTTCGATATCCATGACAGTCTGCAAAAAAGGTGGGTTGACAGCAGTACAAAGTGTCAGACTAACTATAAAAAAAGTGGTCTTTTGGAAGTTTTGGAAGACTATAAATTGAAAAAGAAATATGTTTATGATAGTATGGCTGAGAAAATGTAACACGCTGTTTTGCGGCTTCCTACGTATTATTGTGTGTTTAATCCAATTGAACATATTTGGCATCAAGTTAAATCAAAAAATAAGGGCACAAAATGTTTCTCCTACTTTAAGCGTGTCAGTGATTGAATTAGTAAAAAAAGTTATAAATGATATACCTTGTGAAAGCTGGAAAAATTCCAGTCAGCACGTTGTTAAAGTTGAAGATGATGATAATTACCTCAGCTGATGATAGTGATAGCAAAACCTAATTAGGCTTAAGTTAAAACATATTTTTATTTATACAATATGTCCCCTCTTGTAAACCCATTCATTCAAATTGTATATTTGTACTTCTTATCCATTTGTTTTTACATGCATCTATAAATAAACATCTCCAAAAACACTTATAATTTTATTTATTTGCCTTAATGAATAAAATTCTTAAATCCATCTCTGCAACTTATCATAAACTAAAGGTCAGAATTTTTATATTGCCCACTTAAAACGGCAAACGCAGGATCTTATATTTTGGGACAGGCTATACGTCCGAAGATCCTAAGGGTCGTTTAATGTTTTTGTTGAATCAATTGGCCAAATCACTTTCTTAGATCTTGAAAAATACTATACATAGAATTGAGAATAAAGTCGTTCACACAGCATAGTATTTAACATTATTGCTCTTATGGAATATAAATTTTACACATTTTATTTTATTTCCTTTTTACGTCTCATATGTTCTACTCATTTCAAGGAATGTAATTCCTATTTAACACTTATTTATAGTACAGTATTTTATATTCTTAAATATAAATTTTATGATGAATTCACAAATATAAAATAAGGAAGTAGTGTCAAATAGAACTGACACACAAACCGCTGTTTTCTTTTAAGAAATGAACTGTCTAAATGTTTAGGTTTTCGTATTACTTATATTCGTTCAAATAAACATTTCGCATGTAACACTGACACTGTATGCCGTTAATAAATTATTAGAGTTATAGTACATTGAAATTCATGTATCATAGAATTTTTTACAAAAAGGAAAAAGAAGACAAAATACACTTTTTTAAATATATAATAAAAGACTGTTTTTAGTCAATTTCCACTGGTTTATTTAAATTGCTATGACGCGTTTCGCTGTCGATGCAGCTTCTTCAGATCTACATTTTACACTGTCAAGTTAGGTTTAATGTTCACAATTTTATATAATTTCTTAATTATAATATTACACCTAATTAAATTACATTGATAGTATTGGAAAACACACACAGATTTGGAGTTAGGAGAATAAATTCAATAATGGTGAATTGCTTAAATCTACCTGGTCGTTGAGTAAAGTACCTGTAGTCCTTAATCGATTTATTTGCGCATGTCTCTAAAAGGTTTAGTTTTAAACCTTTTTGTTGTTTGTGTAAAATTTTGAAGTTCTTGTTAAATGTGTGATTTTCTTTTAAAAGATGATTAGCATATGTTGAATTAGATTTTCTATGGATGAAACTTTTTTCGTGTTCTGTAATTCTTTGTCTAAATGTACGTCCAGTTTGTCCTATGTATGTTTTAGGACATGATCCACATGTTAATTGATAAACCCCTGATTTATTGTCTTTATTGATTTGTGGTTTGTAGTTTTTAAGATATTTCCCTATAGTATTGTTAGTCCTTGTAAGCTATGTTGATATTTTTTTGATTTAAAAATTTCCCCAGTTTTTCCGTTAGTTTGCCGAAATAGGTTAAGCATTTAAAAGTGGTATTTCTGTCCTTAAAACGTGGATATATTTCTGAGATTGCCTTGTTTCTAAGTTTTTTCCTAACGATACTATTGATTAAAGTAACCGAATAACCGTTGTTAACGGCTACTTGTTTTATGTAGTTTAATTCTTTAGTAAAATTTTCCTATGATAAGGGGATATTAGTTAGTTTATGTATGAAACTGTGATAAGCTGCGAGTTTATGATGGTTAGGGTGGTGAGAACTATTGTGAATTGTGGTATCTGTATGACAAGGTTTGTGATATATTGCAAATTCATGTTTTTTTCATGGTTTTTGTGATTGTTAAGTCTAGGAAATTGATTTTCCCTTCAACTTCTTCTGCCACTGTATAATTGATATTTCTATGTAAAGAATTAATATACTGTAAAAAGTCTGTCTATACCTGTAAAGCATACAATTATATCGTCTACGTATCGATACCAGTATAGACAATTATTACTATTGTTATTATGGTTGTTAAATATCATTGTTTCAATACTGTCCATGAAAATTTCGGCAAGTAATTTACTTAATGGACTCCCCATAATTAACCCCTCCTTACTATTGTAGAATGTATTGTTAAATGAAAAATAATTTTGTCTTAGGCAAGTTCTTAATAAATTAGTTATGTCCATTTTTATAACTTCATTTACTTTGTTTTTTGTTAATAGGTTCTCTATTAAAATTATTGTTTATTCTGGGGGAACACTTGGAAATAAGTTTTTGACATCGAAAGAGACTAATTTAGAATTATCTGGTATTGTTATATTCTTAACTTTATTAACGAATTCGTATGAGTTTTTGATACTATATTTAGGTTCAAATTTGGTATGATATTTGATTAAATCAATTACAAAGGATGACGTCTTATATACTGTAGGAAACAACTGGTCTGATTGGGTGGTCAAGTTTGTGTAGTTTTATGAGTGAATAAAGTTGTGGGATTTGGGGATTCATATTTATCAATTTAAATTTATTTTTATCGTGAATGATACTTTTAGCCTGTTCAATATCTTGGTTTATTTCTTTTTGAAAAATATTTGTTGGATCTTTATTTAAAATTTCGTACTTTCCTGTTTTGAAAAAATCTAACGTTTTATTATTTTTACTTTTATTTAGTATTTTTAATAATATTGCTATTATGATTATTTCATTATTATTTTATTATGATTCAGATATACGATTGTCGTACTCCCTATATAAGAATTATTGTCTCATATTATGTTTCCTCCTCCTCTCCTCTTAACAGATGAGTGGTGACTATGGATCATATCCTGCAGGAGCATTTCCTATCAGTCATTGTTACGCGCCGTGACGGGGTTGAGAGCTTCCCTCTCCCATTAAATTTCCCAAGAGGTACTGAAGACCTCCTACTCTGTTCAGAGATCCTCTTATGAAAACTGCCATATTATATTTAGATAACATAATAACAGTCCCCGCTGTCCCAAGTAGCATCATCTGCATTTACTTGGACACATGTTCCCTAAATCTCTAATATCACAATCATTATTAATAAGTTGTCGTTTAAGTACTGTTCCTTCCCCACGATCTTTCGATTTGTGCTTCCAAGCTCTTGTCTATGGCAATATATATATATATATATATATATATATATATATATATATATATATATATATATATATATATATATACCATATATATATATATATATATATATATATATATAGGTGTATGCATAAGTTTTTGCCGATTTCACTAAGAAATAGCACCAGCGAACAGTACGCATGTATGAATTTGATATATACGTCAGTTTGTTTGTCTGACATTAACCTAACTAACATACACAAGTTGAGTCCGCCAAACATTAGCGTCTGTATCGTATCGTTCAGTGATCATGTCGACTTTTGTGCCTGAAAAAGAACATTTGCGACACGCATTGCTTTTCTTATTTAATCAAAAGAAAAATGCTGCGGAAAGTCATCGTTTACTGGTAGAAACATATGAACACGCTCCATCGATTAGAACATGTGAGACATGGTTCGAAATTTAAACGTGGTGATTTCAATGTGAAAGACAGTGCGCGCTCTGGTAGACCACAAAAGTACGAAACGAGGAATTGCAGGCGTTACTGGATGATGACCCAACAAATGATTAATTTAAATCACGCATTGATCGAAAGACGACCGGAATGGGCCACAAGACATGGCAAAGTGATTTTGTTACACGACAATGCGCCGTCTCACACAGCAAAATCAGTGAAAAACACCTTGAAATCGCTTGGATGGGACATCCTTCCGCACCCGCCGTACTCTACTGACCTGGCGCCATCTGACTATCACCTCTTCGCATCAATGGGGCACGCGCTTGCAGAGCAGCACTTCAGCAATTTCGAGGAAATTGGAAAATGGTTCGACGAATGGGTTGCCGCAAAAGACAAGCAGTTTTTCTGGCATGATATTCATAATTTACCTGAAAGATGGGCGAAGTGTGTAGAAGCTAATGGCCAATATTTTGAATAAATAAAAAATGAATTTCCCTTGAAAATTACGTGTTTTTTTTACCACAAAAACCGGCAAAAACTTATGCATACACCTGGTATATATATATATATATATATATATATATATATATATATATATATATATATATATATATATATATATATATATACATTGAAATTCCAGGTTTCAATCCGTTCGTCTAACCATGAATTTGCACGACGTTTCGCCAAAATCTCATTTGGCATTTTCAAGTACTCTTGCTGCTGCTGATGATCGATACTGTAATCTTGCTGCTGCGGCCGCTCGAAGCTAACTCTTCAGTCAGGGACCTAAATAAAAAGTCTAAGGATATTTTATTTTAAAAACACACCACATCACCATATGGAACACTAATTGCGCAAGTCCGACTTGCAGTTGACGTAGCGATAACCTCACAATCCCCCCTCGCACACTGCACTACCTGCTGCCATTTTTTTCAGTCCTTGGCCAAAAAGCTCTGACATCTTATTATCTTTGTGGAACTTGTACACTGCCCCTCGATCCATAAGTTTCCACTCTTAATGTGTTGTTGTCCACTTCAGGCTTCAAATGTAATATATCTTGGAAATAAGTGCAGTTAAGTCTATCTAATGTTTTATGAATACTAGTGTCGCAGCATTTGTGTTTCCTGTTTACTCTTTTTAAGTACGTGACAACACTGTACTTGCAGGAATAAAATTTATTATAAATAAAATATTTCTCCTCTTTAAAACGTCCGCAGTGAATGATTACCAGCAAGATATTATCTCTACTATTTCATTTTATTTTCCGATTTTACAATGTCCTCTCATCGATTCTGATGATAAAAAAGTGAGTTTTCGTTAGTCGCCCGGATTTTCTTTGCAAGGGAAGATAAATTGAGATGAATCTTGATAATATTTAAGCACAGCGGATTTTGTATTACTGCCTATTCCATGTTGAGTTAGGTACGTTATACGTGAACAAAAAATGTAAGCCATTTTTATTAGAAAAAATATATTTGAAAAGAGGATTTTCTTTAAAAAGGCATAAGTTATTCTGGAATAAATATAAAGCTTCATTCAAGTGTATTCGGTTCAATTTTTTATCAGCTTCTGTCTGCGTTCAAATCTTTAATTTTATTTTTGAATATGCGTTTAGTATATATGTCAATTAATCGGTTTAATCCGCTGTGGATGCGCATTTCCTTGTATGATGAATCATCAATCGAGCCTATATCCAGAGAGGAAGGCAATAACCACTATTTTATCGCTGTCCTTTCGTTATATTACTATAAGACACAACAAGTGGTATCTATGTCAAATTTCAACTCAATACCATTATTAGGGACTTGTCGCGGTCGACTTGTATTCGCTGGCGCCATGCGATGTCTTAGAACATAAAGCTTTAGTATTGCCGTATCTACATCTAGCTAATGAAACGAACAGATCGAAACGCGTCCCAAATCGGCACCTAGTTAATGAGCCCGCCTGTATATCCGTACATGTGATCCCATCAGAGAGCCGTGTAATTCCTAGTAAACATTTCTAAACAAGAGAAATATGTATCGTCCGTGAAAATATAAAGAAAAGAAAATATATCTATGGGCTTAGTAGACCAATACCTTTTCCATAAGCAGCCGAATGATCACAAATTGTCTTCAACGCCACCTGGACAGCCTTAAAACCTGGCTTGACCACTGGAGAATTAAACCTAACTCATCCAAGTTCCAAGCCATTCTCACCCATGGACACTTCCAGTTTCAGGGCTGAGCAACTTCCATTAAGTACCTGGACATTCAGTCTGATAAATAATTCGTATGGAAGGATCAGGTCTATACTGCCACCAAGAGAGCCAGGGAACTATTAAGCAAACTATAGCTGATTATTAACCACTTCAGCAAGCTAACAACCAAAACCAACCCTATTATATACCACACCATTGTGGAGGCAGGCCTCACCTACACCTGTCTCACTTGATGACAGCTCTCTAAAACAAGGGGGGGGGGCAGCTCCAGGCAATGTAGAACAAAGTCCTAAGGGTGATCAAGGAACACATGGGTCAAGCGCAATTCAAGTTCCTGGCCAAGACGTCCATTCATCTGAGTCCCCTTCCAAATCCACTCAGGTCCGCCGCCAATACTCAAGATCCTCAGATTCCTTAACAGATAAAGGCCCACCTTGACAAAGAAAATTGTAGATCTTAGATTAAGTTTAACATACATCCTACGTACCATTTTTCTACAAATTTAGGTTTAGTATAGGCCACCATGTAAATACCTAGGTTAAGTTAGAATATGTAGTAATACTTGCAATTCATTTAATAATGTTTATTGTAATGGAAGTAAGAGAGCATAGCCCTAACTTATAAGCCAATAAAGACACTGACATTGACCGTCTAGTAAGTGTTGCTTTTGCATCAAAAGTACAGGCGGCCCAAGTTATCGAGTATCTGGGCGTGCCATTTATAAATCGCCAAAGTAGAACATGCGTTATAAAATATACATTCACAAAACACATTTAAATAAACACGAATACTAAAAATCATTGTTTTATGTATGTATTTAGATTCTGCTATATTCCACCAAGCTGTAGTTTTTTGTTTTGCGTAACAGTCACGTTCTGTTTCGCTCTTGTAAACAAGCCAGTTTTCAATGAAAAATAACACCAGCATTGCAAATCAGTAGCTTGATTAAAAAGTTTTTTTGGAACCATTTATTAAAATAATCTTATTAACTAGGTTTACAACAGCGGATTTTTTGTCACACAGAGCTTGTTAATCTGGCGAACTGAATGCAAATCAGGGAAATTTGCAAACATTGAAAACTACTGGAAAATAAATTTTTGCAGAGAGCAGCGATTGGAATATGATGGGCAATGCAAAACTTTCCGTTTATATTAATTAAATGTAAATTAAACTTACCAGGTATAGCCTGTCCCAAAATATAAGATCCTGGTTTTTGCCGTTTTAAGTGGGCAATATATAAAATCTGATCTTTTGTTTATGATAAGTTGCAGAGATGGACTTAAGAATTTTATTCATTAATGCAAATAAATAAAATTATAAGTGTTTTTGGAGATGTTTATTTATAGATGCATGTAAAAACAAATGGATAAGACGTACAAATATAAAGTTTGACTGAATGGAGTTTACAAGAGGGGACATATTGTGTAAATAAAAATATATTTTAATTTAAGCCTAATTCGATTTCACTATCACTGTCGTCAGCTGAGGTACTTATCAGTGGTTTAATATTATTTACATAAATATATGAATCTTCAACTTTAACAACGTACTGAATGGAATTCATTTATAACTTTTTTACTAATTCAACACTGACACGCTTAAAGTAGGAGAAACATTTTGTGCCCTTATTTTTCATTTAACTTGATGCCAAATATGTTCAATTTGATTAAACACACAATAATACGGAGGAAGCCGCAAAACAGCGTGTCCCATTTTCTCAGCCATACTATCATAAACATATTTCTTTTTCAATTTATAGTCTTTCAAAACTTCCAAAAGATCATGTCATTTTCTAACATATATTCCTGTATTTTCGATTTGGTGTTGGCTGCATCAGGAACCTTATTTAGTAGGCGACTGTGGTAATTTGCGTTGTCCATAACTATAACACTCTGTTCGGGAACATTTGGCAAAAGGTAATTTTCAAACCAATTTTCAAAAAGTTCTGCTGTCGTGTCTTCGTGATAGTCCAAACTAGAATCTTTTATGTTTTTTGTAGATAATAGTAGACAATTTGAAACACAGCCCTTTTCAGATCCAGCATGCGAAATAGTTATTCGTTTACCTTTATTTGAAGGTGCGTTAGTCTGACATTTTATACTGCTGTCAACCCACCCTTTTTGCACAGTGTGATGGGTATTGATATCATGTTTCGTCAAGGTAAATTATTGGCCAATTTTCTGATCGATACTTTTTAATTTCTTGTAAATAAGTATGTCGCAAGATTCGTAATCTTTGTGACTCCAACACTACTTGCCTTTTGTTGATTTTCCGGAACGTGAATTCCATTCTTCAGAGAATTCTGTGAAGGGTTGATCGGCCACAATGTATATTGGTCCCGTCCTGCACCAGTCTTAATTTTATTTTGTTTAGTGTCGGTACCAACTGCTCTTCATACATAGAATATATTTTTTTCCTGATGACGTCTTTTTCGCAATCATCTACATGATGCATTTGAAAGTCTTTCCGTTTTTACTTATTCCTGAGTGAGTGAGTGAGTTTTCCTACAATACCCTTAATCGTAGAAATTGGGGATTTTGTTAGTTCAATAGTTTCTTGCAAAGCACTTTGTTTATTCAAATTTCTTTTTACCAAACTGTCGTAAACATTTTTCTCTATTTGTTTAGCGTCAAGTGATAAATTTTTTCTCTTGCGATAGCCACTATTGCAATTTTCCCACGGACGCCATATAATTAAAATACGAGGCTGGTTTGAAAAGTCCGTGCAAAGTCAGAGAGATGGCATCACCGGCGCGTATCGAGGTCATGTTTAGTTAGTAGCATCTCTTGAATGAACGCACACCAAGTTTCAGCCATATTGGTCTATTACTTTGTGTTTGGCATTCGTGTGAATCAAGGAAGTCGAGTGATTTTCAAGAAATGGACGAAAAAGAATTTCGTGTGGTGATTAAACATTACTTTATGAAAGGCAAAACGCCTCAGGAGACTAAAGAGAAGCTTGATAAACATTATGGTGACTCTGCACCTTCGATTAGAACAGTTTATAGGTGGTTTCAAAATTTTCGGACTGGCCATATGGGCACAAGTGACGCTGAACGTTCTGGACGGCCTGTGGAGGTTACGACTCCAGAAATCATTAATCAAATCCATGATATGGTGATGGATGACAAAAGAGTTAAGGTGCGTGAGATTGCTAGTGCTGTGGGCATCTCGACTGAACGGGTACATAATATTTTGCATAAACATTTGGACATGAGAAAGCTATCCGCAAGATGGGTGCCGCGATTGCTCACGCTTGACCAAAAACGGAATCGTGTGAAGTGTTGCAAGGATGGTTTGCAGCTGTTCCAGAAGAATCCGGAGGACTTTAAGCGTCGTTTCGTCACTGTGGATGAAACATGGATACATTACTATACTCCTGAGACCAAACAACAATCTAAACAATGGGTTACCAAGGGGGAATCTGCGCCAAAAAAAGGCGAAGACCGTTCCTTCGGCCGGAAAGGTTATGGCGACTGTCTTTTGGGATTCGCAAGGGATAATCCTCATCGACTATCTGGAAAAAGGTAAAACTATTACAGGTGAATATTATTCATTGTTATTGGACCGTTTGAAAACCGAGCTGCAAGAAAAACGCCCGCGATTGGCCTACAAGAAAGTCCTTTTCCATCACGACAACGCACCAGCACACATCTCAGCAGTTGTGGTCGCAAAATTAATGGAAATAGGATTCCAACTCGTCTCACATCCCCCCTATTCTCCAGACTTGGCTCCCTCGGACTACTATTTGTTCCCGAATTTGAAGAAATGGCTGGCGGGACAAAGATTTTATTCAAACAAGGAGGTGATTGCAGACACTAATGGATATTTTGCAGACTTGGACAAATCCTATTATTCGGAAGGGATCAACAAACTAGAACATCGTTGGACGAAGTGTATAAGCCTAAAAGGAGACTATGTCGAAAAATAAAAAAGGTTTACCCCAAACACATAAGTAGTTTTTATTTTTGCACGGACTTTTCAAACCAGCCTCGTAGAACCGTTACGTTGTAAGTCGTAAGTAAAACTAAAAATAAAAATAATAAAAAGTATCTTTCGAATCCTAATGGGAACCTGTGGTCATTAGGCCTATATTATCAAACACTTAAAAGACTCCAAACAGGGTTGCCAGGTATTAAATATATAGGTAAAAATAGATCCAATATGATTGCAGGTGCAAGTGAGGGCGATATACAAAGCAGGTAAAATAAAAATACGTTTATCGTAATACCTGGCAACTATGCACAAAACCTTAATAAGATCGTTTATTGCCCCATTGAATAAGCAAAAAGGCGGGATCTTATATCTTGGGATTTACTCTACAAGATTATTGGTTATAAATAGATCTCGCCTCTAACTCGCTTGGTTGAAGAGTTAAGCAAAAATGTTAAATGTAGACGTTATAACCTTTTTTAAATAAAAAAAAATTAAAACAGAAATCTGCGCACATCGCGTTTCTGATATAAGATAAAAAACAGGAACACAACTATATATTTTTATGGTGTTATTATGAATATAACATATATGTTAAATATGAAATAAATCACACTTTTTCTACGTTTGTTGAAGTTGGTTAGGCACATTTCACAATCACTCAAATTTACAATGGCATTTGTTTGTGTTAAAAATTCCGATAGTAGTAAGCTAATATATATGTATATGTATATATATATATATATATATATATATATATATATATATATATATATATATATATATATATATATAAACTTTATGAAAGGCGAAGATGAAGCCCTAGCTTAAATATATTTCCAATAATGTGTAACCATACCTTGTAGGAGTGCGGTGGAAATAAGGGTTGTAACTAACCCCTGAATACATTTACGACACTAGAGTTTTAATGTCCCGTATGGAACAGTTGTGGGATCACTTCGGTGTCTGTCTGTTACCCCCGATTTCCTACGAAACTATTTGATACATAAAGTTGAAATTTGGTAACAAATATATGAATGATGACCGTGTAGTTTTGAGAGTTAAATTTTGATTTAAATCGGAAGCGAAAAACATTTTATCAGGTCAAGTGGGCTGTTAAATGAAAGCTTGTGAAAACTTGCTCACACTTTCCTTTGTATTATTTTTAAAAAATGGGCAAAAATCGATATTCCCAACCCTATTTTGGAAAGTACTGATCAAAAAATGTTGAAAAATTCTGGAATAGTCTTTATAGAGTGTAGAAGATTATCACGAGTGCATTACGTTTCATAATTTATCTAGTATAATATATATATATATATATATATATATATATATATATATATATATATATATATATATATTTACTAGCCGGGCCCGCGGCTCCGCTCGCGTGGACTTGATTCACTACTATTGTCACTGCTTATTTCTTATGTTACCCAACGTAATAAAATATCTCCCTTTATTTCTCCTTATCTCCCAATATTTATCCTTATTTCCCATTATCTCTACATAATTTCCATTATCTAGGCTTATCTCTGCTCATCTTCCATTATTTCTCCTTATCTCCCATTATTTATCCTTATCTCCCATTATCTCACCTTATTTCCCATTATCTAGGCTTATCTCGACTGATCTCCCATTATTTCTCCTTATCTCCCATTATCTCTCCTTATCTCCTATTATCTCACCATAACTCCCATTATCTAGACTTATCTCTGCTTATCTCCCATTATCTCTCCTTATCGCCCATTATTTATACTTATCTCCCATTATCTCACCTTATCTCCCATTATCGAGGCTTATCTCGACTTATCTCCCATTATTTCTCCTTATCCCATCCCATTATCTCACCCTATCTCCCATTATCTAGGCTTATATCGAATTATATAGAACATATGTATAAATTTATATTTACACGTAAATCGGATAAGTGGTTCTCGAGTGATAAGCGCACTAACGGACAAACAGACAGACAGAGAGGCGTTGCATTTTATTTATATTTTATTCTTTGCTACATGATATTGTTCCATATTTAACGCTTTAGGGCGTGTATTGCAAGAGAACGCGCTAGCGGCAAACTTTTCTCCGACTTGATTCACTATTATCGTCACTGCTTATTCCTTATGTCACCTAATAAAATATATCCTATAACCTGGCCAGAGAACATACGTATGTTTAAAAAAAAAAGCACGTAAATCGGATAAGTGGTTCTCCAGTGATAAGCACACTAACGGACGGACAGACAGCCAGACGGACAGAGAGACATTGCATTTTATATATATTATAGATATTCTCTGCTACATAATATTGTTCCATATTTGATCGTTTGGACCGTGTATTGCAAGAGAACGCGCTAGCGTCAAACTTTGTCCGATTTCATTTACTATTATTGTCACTGCTCATTCCTTATGCTACCTATCGTAATAAAATATAGCCTATAACCTGGCCGGAGAACATATGTATGTTTTAAAAAAAAAAGTACGAAAATCGGATAAGTGGTTCTCCAGTGATAAGCGAACTAACGGACAGACAGACAGACAGAGATACGTTGATTTTATATATATTATAGATGTAATAAAATATATACCTATATCCTGGTCAGAGAACATATGTATGAATTTAAAAAATTACGTAAATCGGATAAGTGCTTCTCGGGGGATAAGCGCATTAACGGACAGACAGACAGACAGACAAACATTACATTTTATATATATTATAGATATAGATTATTATTATTATTATATAACCTGGTCAAAGAATATAGGTATGAATTTAAAAAAAGACAGGTAAATCGGATAAGTGGTTCCCGCGTGATAAACGCACTATTGGATAGACAGACAGACAGAGAGACATTGCATTTTATATATATTATAGATTATACATTACAGATATTCTTTGCTACATAATATTGTTCCATATTTAATGATTTAGGCTGTGTATTGCAAAGGTACACGCTAGTGGCAAACTTATTTCCGACATCATTCACTATTTTACGTCACTGCTCATTCCTTATGCTACCTATCGTAATAAAATATAGCCTATAACCTGGCCAGAGAACAAATGTATGTTTTAAAAAAAAAGTACGTAAATCGGATAAGTAGTTCTTCAGTGATAGGCGCACTAATGGACAGACAGACAGACAGAGAGACGTTGCATTTTATATATATTATAGATATATATATATATATATATATATATATATATATATATATATATATATATATATATATATATATGTATATATATATATATGTATATATATATATATATATATATATATATATATATATATATATATATATATATATATATATATATATAAATATATATATATATATATATATATATATATATATATATATATATATATATATGTATATATATATATATGTATATATATATATATATATATATATATATATATATAAATATATATATATATATATATATATATATATATATATATATATATATATATATATATATATATATATATATATATATATATGGCTTGACAATATGGTGCAGCTTTTTTAAATATACTTTTCAGTACATTACTGAGGCAAAATAATTTTATTTTATTTGTTCATAATTAAACAAATATTTGGTAGTTTTGT
Source organism: Pachyrhynchus sulphureomaculatus (assembly GCA_019049505.1). NCBI lineage: Eukaryota > Metazoa > Arthropoda > Insecta > Coleoptera > Curculionidae > Pachyrhynchus > Pachyrhynchus sulphureomaculatus. The sequence continues at coordinate 33,709,765 of CM032450.1, forward strand.
TTTACACTTTTATTACTAGGTTCTAGATTAAGCTGGATTGATTTATTGGCTATTAGGTAGCTAAGATGCTATAACTATTATACATTATTGACTAAGAAAAATCGTGACCGTACGGAACACTAATTGCGCAAGTCCATCTTATACTTGGCCGTTTTTTTTTTTGCTTTTCTGATGTTTTAAGTCGCCTTAGCTGAGAATTTCTAACAGTCAAATCATTTTCTCACCTGAAGGCTTTATTTATTTTGTGTGTATGATAGTAAGTGATAAGTTTTTGTCGGACAACAGTCGCAGAATTATGGTTTTTGTAATTCTCTTGTATACGGGGTACATTTCACTTACCGAGACGCTCTATAATAACTGAATTTCCCACAATGCTCGGTTCAACCGACAGTTGCGATTGCGAAATTTCTCAAAGAAGTCTAGAGGACACACTGTACAATCGTAATTAGAGCAACACAAAGAACAGTATTATTTTATTATGACAATTTGAAGTGCCTTTTTATTCTAGTTTCATATAAATTATGTTTTTATATTTTCATTTGAGATAATTCTAATTAAATTATCTCTATATTATTTTTAAAAGAATATTTGTTTACTTCATAACGCCATTTACCCGGCACGAAATTTAATTAAAATAAAATAAAGCAATTTATGTTTAATTTATAAATAGGAAATGAAAATGTTACGAAAATATGACGCCTCTGTGATAATAAATCCTGTTATATTCGACAATATCATTCAAATGGTATATTACTTGACACATATTCGATTAAGTAAAGTCACTGAGAACATATTATTATTATTATGAAAACGTTCTGTGTGTTTAGTTACTGGCACGAATTGGTATAGAAATTAATTTGCAAATATGAATCAGGAGTAATGAGAAATCTTTTCTGCTGGATTATGGGTCTCAGTGATTACGATTATCGTTATCATTTTCATGTTGGCAATAATTAATAGCTTGTTTTGCTCACAGGGTTTCGTTATTAGTTAATATAGTGTTGATTTTACAGGGGTTTAGGTGTACTAAAATGGCTTGAGAGACGGTAATGATCTCATATTCTTAGTTTCATTGCTAAATTTTATTAGTTAAACAAACATTCTCCGAGATTTTTGCCTTTGTTCGCGTTTCAGGGAGCGCAAATGATGAAAAATATAATTTCTCATTTCTGAAAGTCTGTCTATCTGATCGCATGAAAATTTTCGAATAAAATAAAATATCGATTTTAAATCTGGTATACGTCTAACACTTGAAGTAGGAATGAAATCTCTAATTTTTCAGTCATGTCACTTTAAGGGAAATAAATTTTGTGAAGCTCTAATAGTACTATGATAATTTTTCTTAGTTTTTGGTTCAATAAGGAAGAAATTATGAAGGATACTTAGAATATATCATATGATACGTTTAATTCAGGGTTCTTGGAGTGAAGAAGTTTGAAAATTATCTATTTTTCTGTTATGTAGAGTTTGCGATATGACCCGCCCATCTTCACTTCAACCTGTTTACCCTCTCAGCCACGGCAGTTATCTTGGACCTTCCTCGAATTTCTTCATTAGTCAGCCTATCCCTCAGCGATATTCCAACATCCTTCTTTTCATCGTTTGTTGAGCTACTTATAGGCGATTTATAATGTCTTGATTAAAAGCTCACGTTTCTATTCCGTATGCCAATACTGGCAACACGCATTGACCCAATGTGTTTTTTTTAGTGTTTTTGGGATATTGGAAAGGAAGATGTTCCACAATCTGCCAAATACCGACCAAGCCAATGATATTCTCCTTGATAGATCCGCCTTCAAGTTTTCCTTGGATATTACTATTTTTTTGTCCAAGATATACGTATGAATCTGTTCTCGCGATTTTCATGTTTTCAATGTTCAGTTCTGCTTCTTTATCACAGTCGTCATTTGTCATGAACATGGTTTTGGCGATGTTTATCTTCAGACCAATCTCTCTGGAATTGTTGTTAAGTTCGGTTGCCATTTCTTCCAATTCTTGTTTTTTGTTAGATATAAGCACAATATCATCCGCAAATCGCAATTGATTGAGTTGCTCTCCTCCTATATTTATACCCTTACTTGTCCATGGAAGTTGTAAACACCTAATCGTGTACAAGGCTGTAAAAATATACATATTTTTTTGTAAGAAGGTTATCACTTCTGGGAGTTTGTTCAAGCGGAAACTATAAGTTACTATAAATAAATGAAGATAATGGAGAAAATAACACAATTTTCAGATTACTTGACTACAAGAAACCTGAAAAGGATATATCATTTACATTATTATTCGTTATATGTTATTCCTTTAACACCCTCCCCTTCACCCTTTCCCAGATTTGACTACAAGTTATTGGAAATGACGAAAAAATAACATAACTTTGGGAGTCCTCCACTCCAAGAACTCTAAAAAGTACAGTCTATATCACTATCTGTATGGAGCAACTCGCTCAATTCTCCCATCTAACCTTTTATAAGTTTGAATATAAAAAAAAACACAATTTTAAGATTTTTCGACTCAAAAAACCATTAAAAGGACATATGACACGAGAGACACCAAACAGCCAGCTAATGACTTGAGTCCATTTTACAAGTATTTTCATGAAAAGTATTTGATAGATGTAGCCTGCATAATTTTTCCCAGAACAGTGCATGCTAGAAATACACGTCATGTTAATATCTTACATCCCTCTGAGGTTCTGCTTGTTATTCCTCATATAACTATTTTCAGGCAGTCTCCTACATGCAGAGCCTCATCCCTTTGGAATGATTGGCCCAGGACTATGTTTTCCACCGAGTACAGTTTACAGCGATTCAAGACCAATCGGTTTTTTCCGTACACGCGTCGCTTCTATAGCGGTTCAGGGATTCTCTTGCATCACGTATGCTTTGTCCATAAAAAAATCCCCTTACTCACTCTCTTATCTCGTTAATACCTTAATTGTCTGAGCAGATGAAAATAATTTAAAAAATAATTTTTGAATTTCTCGACTTTAAAAACCTAAAAACCCTCAGAAGGACGATACATAGAAAGTAACTCCCCTTTCCTACGTCGTTAACCATTTTTGTATTTGACCAATTGAAAATATTTAAAATATAACACAATTTCACTTCATATATTCGAATCAACCTCTCTTACCCCCTACCGAATTCCGTTAACCCCTTAAATATTTGACCATTTGAAGATAGTGTAAAACATGATACACCTTTCAAATTCTTTGACACTAAGAACCTTGAAAATAACACGAAGCAGCCTCTCGAACACCCTGCTCTAACTCAATAACCCCTTATATGTTTGAACAATTGAAAATAATGAAAAAATAACACACCTTTTAGATTGTTCTACTCCAAAAATGCTAAAAAGGACATGTAACAAGATATTACGAAAGTAAGGTTTGAAATATGGCTACGCAATTTGAAATGATTGTATCATTTCGTTCCAAAGCCGAGCAACAGACCAACGTCAAAAGAGCAAAAAAAAATAGGAGAGTGATTTTTTCAGGTATACTATACTTCCCTTTAATAAGGGAAGTAAAAACCGTAATTAGCACCAATGCCAAGTGAACAAAACCGAATACACCTTGTATTGTAGCTAACTTGAAATAAATCGCTGTAAAACTTTTCTGAGTCCTTGTTCCTAATTTCCTTCACACCGATTAAAACGGCTTTTCCCTATCACCAACCAAAATTTTCATTTCCTTTAAGCTTTGAATACAAAATAACAATATAAATTTCCCCTCACTCAGCCTTCAACAATTTCGAGTTTTGGGTCTTTTTGTGAAAAGTTCCTTTCCTAATCTATTCTGTGTTTATTGAAATTGTCTCTGTCGGTTAATTTAAATGGAGTGTATTCAAAGATTGTAATTATTTTACCAAAACTAGAACAAAATAAAATACCCCTAACCAAAATAGCAAATGCAACGGCAGGCAAACGAGAATTAAATTTCTATTTGGATGTTAGACAGAAATAAAACCTTACATTTCGGTTGTTTCCGGTTGACAGACTCGCGTTAGGCTTTCACACTTAATAGTTTTTGTGTAATGAAAGCCTACGTTGGGTTTTAGTTACTTTTGTAGCAACATTTAATTGTGAAACAAACAGTGTGGGAACGTTGTTATTATAAATCTGTAAAACGAAATCAGTTTTATTCGAAAAATTGTTTCTTTCAATTGGTTTTTGTCATGTAAGAATAAATAACATTTTTTTTTTATTCATTATTGTTCTCGGCGCTATGTTTCTTTCGGACGCTAAAGAAATGTAGCATTTTGGGGCAGTTTCACCTTAATTATTGAACACATTTCAACTAATTAGTTTTAAATAAAAAAAATGGCGACTGCGTTATTTAATTAGCTAAAAAGAATAAAACAAAACAAGAATTATTTGTGTAAATTGTTGATTAAATATCAGAAGTGAACTGAGAAGCCACGACTAATGAGTTATGTATAACTTAACATGTAGGCTGAAAAGTTTTTGGTCTGACACATAGATGTCGCTCTTTTCAAAAAATCATATAATTTTTTAGGAATTTTAGGAAAATTACGATTGTACATACACTACCGTCAGAAACTATTTGCCCATCTAGTTATTTCAGTCCCAAGGCAACAAAAACCCAGATAATATATATTTTTTTTAAATTTTAATGAATTACTATCAGAAAAATGTTCATGATTTTCTAGGATTTGTCTCATCTATGTGACCTCCTTTCTTTTTAATTGCCACTTTACAGAGTTTTGGCATTCTGTCCAATAGTTTCTTCAGAGTTTCTTCGGTTATTTTAACCCATTCTGCTTGTAAAAGTTCACACAAGTGATTTTCTGATGTTGGATGAGTTTTCGAACACACCTGTCCAAATGGTCCCACAGCAATTCGATGGGGTTCAAGTCGGGTGATTATGGAGGCCAAGTCATCACTTCCAGGACGTCATCGGATTTCCATTGGTCCAGAAGTTTTCTAATTTGTTTAGTAGAATGTTTAGGGTCGTTGTCATGCTGAAAAATAAATTTTCCCTGAAAAATATCTCTTCCAGAAGGAAGCATTTGAGTTAGCAAAATTTCTTGATACTGTTCTTTTCGCATGATTCCTTCTATCCTAAAGATTTTTCCAACTTTACCGTTGCCAAAACAATCCCAAACCATTACTGAACCTCCACCATGTTTTGCTGTAGGGAACTGACAGGCTTCCAACATCCTCTCTCCAGCTGACCGCCGCACGTAAACTCGTCGATTTGAACCAAAAATTTCGAATTTAGATTCGTCGTTCCAAAGGACGGAATTCCATTGTTCTGATGTCCAATTTTCATGTTCTCGGGCCATTCTAATCGTTTACGTTTATTCACTTGCCTAAGAAGTGGTTACCTCATTGCAACTCTCCCGTGTAGTGCACCTTCTGCCAACTTGTTCTTCACGGTTGTCACGCTGATGGGGATGGGCCTCTGCGGGTTTAATTGAGCCGTGATTTCTGGTACGGTTAGGCGGCGATTACGTCTGCTGGACATTGTTATAGCTCTGTCTTCAGCGGGAGTCGTTTTTTGAGGCAGAACATTTTTGGTTTGAGAATTTCATGTCCCGCAGAAATTTTTTTTTAGGATGTAGTCTACCGTTCGCCTTGCCATCCGCATATCACTCGCGATTTGTCGACTCGCGTGACAATTTTGATGTCTCGCAATTATCAGAGCCCGATTTTCAACGGAAACTTCTTTCGTTTTTGGCATTTTCACAAAACAATTGAGCCTGTATCAATGACAAAGTTGCGAATGGTTAATCTCCAAAAGGGCAATGGTATTTATAGCATAGTTTTTATCATAAAATGTCACTCGGAATTTACATAATCCCTAGAAACTTGAGATGAGTTCTTACTTCAACTGGAATTCTCAGAAATTGCCTCAAAACGATTATCATGCAAAATTTGGAAATTTTTTCTAATTAGTTTTTAATTTGTGATTTCACCAAAAAGGCTTATCTCACCAATTTTATGATGGACACTTGTTAAGAACAATTAAATTTACCTAATATAATAAAAGGGTTTAATTGGGTATTAAATTTTGGCAGTTACATTGAAATATCTAGGTGGGCAAATACTTTCTGACGGTAGTATACATTGGTCAAACAAAAAGAAATTTTAAAAAAGAATAAAAGAACATTTTACTTCTTTTATAACTAGTAAATCAGACTCAAATTACGCTAACTATTTGATAGAATCAACATCAGTTTAATAAAAACTTTGAAATTTTACATGTTGAAAATTAAAGGTTATAAATTAAATTTGCTTGAATCTCTGGAAATCAATAAACTTAAAAATACTGATTACTTGTTAAATGACCAGTTAGAATTAAATAATTCACACCCCTTTTAAAAATATTCCATAATACCGTATCTAATAATTTGTTACCTATAACACAGGGGAACAGCTGTTTTGGTGTCGAGGTTTTTTTTGAGCTGATTCTATATCAATTTGATGTCCTGAATTCAAATAACGTATTCATTTGTACCTAGGAGCTCAAATTTTTAAGATATACAATTTTAGAGAAATATAAGTTACATTATTGTAACTCAAATCCGTAAGTGTAGTAAACAAAAGTAGATACGAAATTTTTATTTTAGTTATACAAAATACAATATTATGTCATACTTACAAACAAAAAAAAACATTGAAGAAATGAAATAGTCACTCAATACTTGGAAAGCTTCTTTTCCGCGACATTCTTGAATGTTTTTTTAAACAGTCCCTTTTTAAACTCCAGCAGTAATCTGCCATCATGTGCATGTCCCATCTTCCTTGGTAGCGGTCCTCCATAACTTTAATATCTTGGTGAAATCTTTCACCTTGTTCCTCACTCATGTCTCCTAAATTTTCTGGAAAAACGGTCTAAGTGGCTGTGTAAATAGTGTATTTTAATACTCATATTGCACCCTAAGGATTTGAAACTATTAAGCATCTTGTTAACCATTTCAACATAGTTTTGAGCTTTATGTTTGCCTAGAAAATTTTCTACAACTGCAACAAATCATGTCCAAGCTCGTTCAACTTAATACATTGAATTTATGAAGGCAGGATCCTTAATTAATTGTCTTATTTGTGGGCCGTCAAATATCCCTGCTTTGAGTTTTTCTGTGCTCAACTGATGCATTTTTACCCCTATATATGCAAAACAAGACCCATTCTTATCAAGAGCCTTTACAAATTGCTTCATTAAGCCCAACTTTATAGGTAACGGAGGAAGTATGATTTTTTTCTCTTTCAACCAAAGCGTCGTTAATGACATTCTTTTCCCCAACGTCCATGTTTTCTCTCTGAGGCCAATCTTTTCTAACCCAGTGGTGTGTTTTGTCCCTACTATCCCAGAGGCACAAGAAACACGGATATTTCGTGTAACCACTTTGCTGCCCAAGAAGAAAGTTTACCATTTTTAAGTCTACACAAATCATCACACACAATCATTGATGTTCGTAATACTTTATCTTCTGCAAGACCAAAGCTATGGTATTATATTCTTCTTTCAGTTTCGTTGAGTGAGCTAGTGGTATTGAACCATATTTATTCCCATTATGTAGAAGGACACATTTTAAACTTCGCTTTGAACTGTCAATAAATAGGCGCCAATCATCTGGAATATATTCAGAAAGTCCCATTTCTTTCATGAGTCCCCTAATTTCGTGACAAAATACAAGATTGTCTTCTTGAGAAAAGAATGGTAGCAGATCTTTTTCTCTTGTACGGTAAAAGGTAATTTTGGTTCCTTGTTCCAGTAAATGTTTGTCGTTCAACCTAGAAGCCAATACTTCAGAAGCTTTTTTCGATAAATTGAGATCCCTGGTGAGATCATTTAATTCATTTTGATTGAAGCGTTGAGGAACTGATGACGTCCCCTCATAGTCACTGTTAGTTTCATTAGCATCAGAACTGTTATTAGCATCAGAAGACCGATCAGAGGGAAAATATTCGTCATCAGAGATATGTGGTAGCCGATGAAATGTTGGAATCGGTATTTCATCTGAGTGCGGGATAGGGCGTATTGCCGAGTCTAAATTGGGATAAGTCCACTTACTGCGGTTATTTCGATTGATTCCATTAGTATTTACTAAACAGAAATAACAATCATTGAAGTGGTTTTTTGGTTCTCTCCAAACCATTGGTACGCCGAATTTTAGACATTTTCTTTTCCCGGTAGTCCACTGCCGTAAATGCTCTGTACAAGTTTTACATACGAGATGCGGGGCCCACGTTTTGTCCTGATCACCAAGCTTAACTCCAAAGTATCCAAGATACGCTCGCTTTACAAAGTCAGTAATAGTTTGTCTGTTTTGTTGAAACATGTATTCTCCGCATATATAGCAAAACACATCAGGTTGATTTACACAACTTCTTCTTGAACTGGAACCTGAACTCATTTTAATTCTGTTCAATAACACAAAAACACTCTTTTCTTAACATAAAATAACACGCCGAATTCGATCTACTCTCATTAGTAAGAACGCACAAACTGACGAGACTTACCCGAGTTAGGTGATTAAAAGGGTCAGTTCAGGTACCTGATAGGCAATGGTTCCACTATTTATAGATTTACCTGGAATTTACTCAATTACAGACTGACAATAAAACCATTGTACCTACATTAATGAATATATAATAATTTTAGAACTCTCATAAATGAATATACTGAATAAAAACCACATTGGTAGATAAGTTGATGTATCTAAAAAAGTAGAGCTGATAGAGAAAAACGGATTGCATGTATAGATTTAGCGTCCCAAATATAGTTAAAATCAGCTCTAAAATCCCAGGCACCAAAACAAAAATATTTTTTTGTTGCCCTGTGTAATATAAAGTCTTTATAACAGTATAATTAGGAATTCCCAACATTATTGTTTTTTACCTGTAGGGATCTACAGGTGATTGTGACAAAAAGTATATGGGCAAACTAAAAGGTCAATTAAAACACGATTTAAAGAACATTTAGCTCGCTTAAAATACAGTAGAACAGAAAGTCTAGTATTGCCAAACATGCCCTTGAAGCTGATCATATTGTAGCATTAAGATAATCTATAGATTAATTAAAAATGTATTTGAACGCATACGAAAGTATGGAAATCATAAAATGTAAAAGTAGTTTAAATATTGGGTCTATTCCTTATAGTCCCCTCTACTGGTTACTTGACCGGAACTGATGGCCTCGCCGATGCCATTAGGTCCGTTTAAGTAATTCAAGGGTTAAGCTAAGTATAAATAGGGTAGATTTGTAGTTTAGCTTTAGTCAATCATCGTTCCTGATGAAGCTAACATGGTTAGCGAAACGCGCGTCGAGTGCAAAAATAAAGTGTTTGGTGAACTGGTGATATGCACTAAGTAGTATTAAATTTATATTTATTATCTTATTAATATTTTATTTATATTTTATGTTTAACATGTACAGTAACAGTATCTCTATATTTGTTAGAACAAACCTTGTAGGAACCGGGTATAGTTTAATTAGCTTTCCTTATACCTTTGTTTACTTTGTCTGTTTTTGCCAAGTATTTTGTAAATAAGATTGTATAAAATTACATTCCCTAAATTTTAAACTACACGAACTTAAGTTTAAAATTAGCATTTGCTTGCCGCTTCATCGCGTGAAATGTTGATAACGATTACATAATTTTTATCTTATACGCTACCTGGCGCCATCACTATCTGTAATTCTCGTTGACAAACATTATTCAACCATTGAACTCATTTTCTTAAAACATCGTTTAAAACCTGTCGGCTCAAACGTAGTGTCAAATTCTTTTAGATAGATTTTTAATATTAAAAAAAAACAGTTTATCATATTCTACTAACTACGGAAAGCTGACCTTTAACCATCATATAATCAGTTTAACATACGTCGTACTTCTTTTGAAAAAGCACAGTTCTGACATATGTACTAAATTTGACTTTCGCACACTAAGAATGCCTTATTCCATTCATTACAATCCGATATTTTAGAAGGAATTTTATGGTAAAATATTCAGTAGAAAAGAAAAAGAAGTGCAAAAGGCCTCCTTCTTCGACCCCAAGAACCTTGAAAAGGACTCGTAACCCGATATGTTAAGAACAACTCCTTTAACAACCTTTCCCACCTTTTAACCTCTTATATTTTTGCCCATTAAAAATTTAAGTTGTTTATTACCTCAAACAATAAGCAATACAAGTTTTCGTAATACTTTTTAAATCAGGCAAAAATTACAATTAGTGCTTTAGAAACATGTTAGTCCCTTGGTTCGAACATTGGAGAATACAGCGAAGATCCAACCATCATGTCCAGCAAATCTTCTAGCGGCAAGCCTCACTCCGTCGATCCAACAGAATCAAGTATCTGGTCCACCACTACGACAAGCGGGTAATATGAAACGACCAGGTCATCCCCTCCCCACTACTAAAGCCAGCTCGCGCCTCGGCAAGCTAAACAAGTGCAGTAAAAGTAAACACGCAACAAGTTGATAATTTACACAATGATCATTAGAGGCAACATCACCGATTCCAGTCCGACATGGTGTCAATGTTACGTACCCACAGAACCACCCTCCAGTTCGTTCAAAAGAATCACGAATCACCGCCAAAACCCATGGTTCGTCCGCAACATCCAGATTCATCAGGATCTTCAAATGGCCATAATCTGGGAATTTATGAGGAACACTCAGCTCAAATTCCTGGATAGAGCCATTCATCACCCCAACTCCACAATCAGACACACCTGTGAACCTCCACTCAACACCAGACGTTACTAGTCAAAACCTTCCATCCCCCTACCACTGGATTAGCTTTAAGTTAATTTTAAGTTTATTTTTGAGAGTATTCTCATGAAATATTTGAAGTTCACTCTCGATATATAAAACCCGACATGTAAATATCTTAAGACACACATGTATAATCATGATTAGTTTACCACTTTATATAATTGTTATAAGTCGAACCTCTCTGATTGTCCACCATATGAATTTTTAAATCCTATACTCGCAATTTTCAAAACAAAGGAAATTTTTCGTTCACTTGGAGCCATCACTGCCACAATACGAGGTATATATCTATATTCTAATTGTCTTTATTGGTCTACAAGCAAGGCATAGCCTCTTACTTATATTAATGATCGTGGTTACGACATGGTATGAAAGATTACTTATACTATCTCAACCTAAGCATTTACAATAGTGATCCTATACTAACTAGAAAATGTGTTTATTTTACATGATTGTCACCTAACCTAACTTAACCTAGGACTTATGCCAACTTAACCTAGCTTTACAATCTTCTGTCATGGTGGATGGGATGGTTACTCGTCTTTATCAGAGAGCAGGTCTCGGGTATATATCTGTGTAAAATATAATCGCTTTTCTTTTTTGGGAGCAACTGTTTACGCAATTCAAGAGTTCTGATTATATTTATGTAAGTTAAATGAAGTCAACAAGTATCTTTGTACGTTCCCCCCTTAACAACAAACGTTTTAGAAAAGTTGCACCAAATTTGTAAATATCTAGGGCCAGTATATCTTTGGTTGTATCATAACATCTTCCAATCACCGAATTTAAATACCCGGCTAGACTTCTTGAGTCTACAAAAAATAATAAATAGTTAATAGAAAACATTGAATATAATTTAAAATACACACATTTGTACTTAGTTATACCTATATGCAATTAGGTCCTATTGTAGCAGGACTTTTTACTTACTAGGGTCTTTCAAATCGTCTATTAATTGAATCTCAAAATGTAGGAAAATGCATCTAGTTTTGAGTGAGTTCTATATACCGTTAGAAATAATGTTCCAACATTTTAGGACACCCCATATATATACTGATTATATTACAACTGGAACAAATATTTTCTTTTATAATTACCACTTTTAATATGTCCCTATTTGTGAAATAAATAATGTGTGCTAGTTGACGTTCTAAAGCATGACTTAATCAGTTTTCCCTGGGAAATTGTTTGTTTTAACTGCTTTTTGTAATTCGTGTATACAATGTCCCAAATTGTCTAATTACACGCATATTATATAGTATTATTATCTGCGACTGCACCTTCCTAGATCATTTGTTAAATTAAGTATTTTTTAAACCAAGTATACGCGAGTTGTGCAAAGAAATATGAAAATTACACACAGCTGCCCTAAAAAATACTATTACAGAGATTTGAGCCCGTAATTCTATTTTTTTTTTATTTATTTCCCTTGTGCTCATGAAAAATCCCCCCCTCTCGAGAAAGGGGCTGCTATGATTGGATGTGATCAGGTCTTAGATAACAAAAAAACTTGGAAACCCTCTTAGATTTAGTGTGGAAGGTTCTCTCTCCCGCTGTATATTCTCCAGACTTGATCCCTTCTAATTATCGTGTATTTTGATCTGTACATCACGTGGCTGATTGTCAGGTCCAGTCATTTGAACTGGTAAAATTTATTTTATTTTTCAACACAGTTAGTTTCCTTTTAGCTCTACGTTTTATATCCGATATAAAAATTACGATTTCTACAACCCTTCAAAAGAGGCGTTTGTTTCAGCAGTCACCTCTTCTTTTAGGCAAAATTTTTTTCCTCCGATCCATTTTTTTATATTCGGAAATAGGATATAACCGCTAGGGACTAAATATGGCGAATATGGTGGATGCGGAAGCAATTCGTATCCTAACTCATGGAATTTTGCCATGGCGATGACACAAGTGTGCACGCGTGCATTGTCTTGACGAAAGAGATTTTTTTTTCTTCGCTAAATGCAGACGTTTTTTTTCATAGCATTGTTGAAACGATCTAATAAGTTGACATAATATTCTCCATTAATCGCTTTGCCCTTTTCAAGGTAATCGACATGGATTATACCGTGTGTATCCCAATACACTGTGGCCATGAATTTGTTGGCCTCCTTTGGCGCCAGTTTGCCACGGAAAACCCACTATTTGGACCGTTCTTTGGTCATTGGTGTGCTGCGATGAATCCATGTTTCGTCAGCAGTTATGAGTCGACACCAAAAGTCATTCCGACTGCGCTTTAAGATCGCCAAAAATTCTTTTGAAGTTGCCGCACGTGCGTGTTTATTGTCAATTGCGAGCAATCGTGACTTGAAAATTTGACTGGATTCTTGTGAAAGGTTATGTTTACGAAAAATATAATTTTCAAAATAGTAGTAGCGCCATCTCTGGCCGAGGCTAGGTACTTACCATAGAACTCTAATAAAATACGAGTGGCTCAGTTATATTTTAAAGAATAGGTTAACATTGCTTCTTATTTCAGAAGTAGTTTATTTTATGAAATTTTAGACCAATCGAATTAACTTTACACTGAAAATTTGTATCTAAGAGCTGTAAAAAATTGACCGAATTCAAGACAAGTTAAAAATGTTACAAAGAGTGTATTGGACAAGCATCTTTAAACATTCTAAGCTACGTTCTTGTGGTATATCTGAAAAGTTCTGTTTGTGGCCCTCATGTTTCCTCAGTGAGCGTTCTTTACGAGTGGTTGTCGACGGATTTCTTTCTAACACCTTCACTATCAACGCTGGTGTGCCCCAAGGCTCCATACTTTCTCCTACTCTGTTTCTCATTTACATTAACGATCTGCTGGAAAAAACCGGAAATCCAATCTACAGCTATGCAGATGACAGTGCGCTTATCTCTTCATTCACTTTGAACGCTCGGACATCGGTTGCTCAGGCGAGTGTCCGCAGAAAGACTTAACAAAGACCTAGAAGAAATTATATCTTGGTGTGACAGTAACCAAGTGAAATTTAACGCTACAAAAACCCAGGCGGCAGTTTTTTCCAAAAAAGTTAACGTTGCCGAACCCGACATAGTTATGGCGGGGTACTCCATTCCTCTAACATCGTCCCTCAATTTCTTGGGCTTTAATTTGGGAGCAAATATGTCCTGGCATGAACATGTTGCAGGCATAGCAAAGAGAGCTCTCAATAGTTGGGAATATTATTTCGAACCAGAAAGCTTTACACTCCACAACAACCGTTAATTCTTTACAAAGCTCAAATTCGACAAACTGCTCCCATGTTTGGGGCTCCGCTCCCAAACATACACTGCATTTGTTGGATTCTATTCAGAGAAGAGCTGTTCGTCTAATTGGAGACCAGGAACTGACCTGCGGCCTTGATTCGCTGGAACATCGAAGAACGGTTTGGCGACTTGAGACTATTCTACAAGCATTTTCTTGGAAAGTGTTCGGAGGATGTGGCCCGTTTAATTTCTCCCAGAGCGTTCATCTTAGAAATACACGTCGCGCTGATACTTCACATCCGTATGAGGTTCAGCTTGTTACTCCTCGTACAACGCTGTTCAAGCAGTCTTTTATTTTATTTATTTTTTTTTTTTTTTATGGGTCTAGCACACGTGCTGCAGGGAAGTCCCTAAAGCGCTCCAGGAGCGGCACGAGTGCGGAAAAAAGCGATTCACGTTGTTCTTGAATCGCTGTAAATTGTACTCGGTGGGAAACACAGCGCTGGGCAAATTATTCCAAAGGGATGACGTTCTCCATATAAAAGATTGCTTGAAAAGCGTTGTACGCGGAGTAACAAGCTGAACCTCATACGGATGCGAAGCACCAGCGCGACGTGTATTTCTAACATGCACCGCTTTGGGAGGAATTAAGCGAGCTACATCCTTGGAACACTTTCCATGAAAATACTTGTAGAACAGACTCAAGTCGCCAACCGTTCTTCGATGTTCCAGCGAATCAAGGCCGCCGGTCAGTTCCGGGTCCCCAGTCAGACGGACCGCTCTTCTCTGAACAGAATCCAACAAATGCAGTGTATGTTTGGGGGCGGAGCCCCAAACATGGGAGCAGTATTCCATAGTTGGTCGAATTTGGGCTTTGTAAAGAATTAACAGTTGCTGTGGGGTGTAAAGCTTTCTGGTTCTAAATAATATTCCTTTTGAGAAGCTCTCCTTGCTATGCCTGCAACATGTTCATGCCAAGACATATTTGCTCCCAAACTAACGCCCAACAAATTGAGCGACAATGCTAGGGGAATGGAGTGCCCCGACATAACTATGTCGGGTTCAGCAACGTTAACTTTTTTAGAGAAAACTGCCGCTTGGGTTTTTGTAGCGTTAAATTCCACTTGGTTACTGTCACCCCAAGATAGAATTTCTTCCAGGTCTTTGTTAAGTTGAACGACCTCCTGCTGTCTGCGGATATTCGCCTGAGCAGCCGAGGTCCGAGCGTTCAAGGTGAATGACGAGACAAGCGTACTGTCATCTGCAAAGCTATAGATTGGATTCCCGGTCTTTTCTAGCAGATCGTTAATGTAAATGAGAAAGAGAGTAGGAGACAGTATGGAGCCCTGGGGCACACCGGCGTTGATAGTGAGGGTGTTAGAAAGAAATCCGTCGACCGCCACTCGTAAAGAACGCTTTCTGAGGAAACATGAGAGCCACAAACAGAACCTTTCAGACATACCATAAGAGCGTAACTTAGCCAACAGTCCATCGTGCCAAACACGGTCGAATGCCTTGGATATGTCAAGAGCAACCGCTCGAGATTCTCCAAAGTGTTCAATTGCGTTGTTCCAAACATGTGTTACATAAGTCAGAAGATCTCCTGTTGATCTATGTTTACGAAAACCATATTGGTGATCGCTAATAATACTGAATCGTTCAAGATATTTTAGAAGATGCTCATTGATAACCTTTTCCATGACTTTCGATATTATTGAAAGCAGTGCAACTGGTCGGTAGTTATTTGGCAAGGTCTTCTTACCTTTTTTAGGTATCGGCTGAACCGTGGCACATTTCCAGCAGGACGGAAATATTCCCTTTCTGTAGGAAAGTCTACAGAAAACTGGTGTTAGTTCCCTTGCACAGTTTTTGAGAACTATGGCAGGTATTCCGTCAGCGCCAGAAGCCTTCTTGGTGTCTAGCTTCATTAAAATACGCTTTATGATGCGCTGTCTGAAGACAACATCGGGCATCCTTGACTGCAATATGGGAATAGTAGGTGGTGTTTTTTCCTTGGAAATCGACAGTAGAATGTGAAGCAAAGAGTTCAGCCAACAAGTTCGCTCTCTCAACAGGTGTGGTTGCAATGGAATTATCTGGCCGTGTGAGTGGTGGTATGGTGGATTTGGTAAAATTTTGACTAACTGCCTTAGCGACTGCCCAAAAGGACTTGGAATTGTTGGGACAAGCGAGAAGTTTGTTTCTAATTCGTTGATTGTGTGCCTCCTTGGTTTCGTCGATAATTCCCTTGCATCTGTTCTGGGCATGAACAAAGATGTTACGATTTACGGTGTTAGGATTTTCACGCCATTGTCGATAGGCAATATATGTTTAGAAGCAACAGCTTCTTTGCATTTTCGGTCGAACCAAGGCTTGCCGTTGGAGGAGCATTTCTTCGAAAAAGGGATGTAAGCTTCCATACCAGCCAAAATAACATCGGAGACCTCCCTGGCGCAGTCAGATGGGTTATCGGATCGAAAACAAATGTCCATCCAAGGGAAAGTTGGAAAGTATTCCATGAGATCTTCCCATTTAGCAGATTTGTAGTGCCAAATCTTGCGCGGCCTAGGCGCCTCTCTGTCATTGATTGGCAGGATACTCGATTTTTTATGGACTTTTATATGGAGAACATCATCCTTTTGGAATAATTTGTCCAGGACTGTGTTTCCCAGCGAGTACAATTTACAGCGATTCAAGAACAACGTGAATGCTTTTTCCCACACGTGTCGCTCCTGCGCTTTAGGGACCTCCCTGCAGCACGTGTGCTACATAAAAAAAAAATCAAAAAATTTACGTACATTCATTTTATAATATACGTATAACGCTCTTTTTTTCTTGAATTTCCATTTGCTTGTTACAGAAGGAGGTACTGTATTAGTACCATAAAAAATCCCCACCGTGATTTTTGCATTTCTTTACGTTTCAAGTTCCTTATATCATAAAAAACAGAATTTTCATTTTTTGTCGTTCTATTTGTCTGTTTGTTGATACGCTAACTTCCGAAAAAATCGCTTTATCGATTTCGAATTCTGTGCACATATAACAATTAAAGTAAAGGGAGAACCTGTGATTTTTGAGCGATATCATTTCAAGGTAAAAAAAAATGAGGGTCGATAAGTTTTATAGTTTCAATGCTATTACAAGAATTTCCCGTGGTTGTTTAACAATAATTATTTAAAAGAAAGTGCTAAAATGGTTAAAGGGGTATTTGAAAATTATGTTTTATTTCATTATTTTCTGTTGTAACAGAAATAGCGTGTAGAAGGAAACATCATGTCGGTCTTTTTTGAGAGTAATATCTCATCTGTCCTTAAATATACCAAATTGTGATGCTTTAATTGAGTAATTCTTTAGTGTCAGAAACTTAAATTCAGTATTTTATGGAGAACTAAGATTTTACCAATTTTGTTTTCCTTGCAGGTAAGAAATCAATGTAGAAATATGGAACTCCTCTTACTCTATCACTTGTCGAAAATTCAACTGGGCTCATGTAAGATAAAACTACCCATTATAAAAAATAAACCAAAAGCCAATTAATATAAGTTATGGTATACAGGTTCTTCCATTTTAAACTATCTATATCCAATAACGAAAACACTTTGTGTGCTTTTAAATGGAACCCTCTATATATTTCACTTTCAGTAGACAGATCATTTCAATGCGAATACTACATATAACGTTCGATAGGTGTAACTTGTATGGCTAACGAATTTAATGTGTATATGAAAGCTAAGAATGTGTATCAGATTGTATAAAAAATCGTGTTTAAAAAATAAATAAGGTCCTTAGGCTTTTGCATAAAAATAAACCTCTTGTTCAATGCGAGAGTATCTTACTTATTTTTTTAGTGTACATACACATATTGCCAACTCTATGTGTAATGCCAGTAATCCCAGGTTAAAATTTCTGGAATGTGTTGTAGTTCCTAATAATTTTAGACTTTTTACTGGTATTACAGGTATATCTGCTTATGACATATGGCCACCACATTGTAGATGCCATCAGGAAGGCAAAAACCTACATCTAAAAACTACAGTTTACAAATAAATTCCTTCTTTGCCGAGGCAACTTCAACCATTCACGACCAGTTATTTAAGTATTCCAGAGATGTTGTCTCACTATTTCCCACTGAGAATTGTAAGTTTATCTATCAGCCTTAGTTAATTTTATATTGACAACTCTTTCTTCGCTTTTAAGGTGACTTTATTATTTTCTAAAGTTCTGCATCACCGACTTCTTTCCAATATCCGTTATTCCGCATTCGTACATATACCGATATTGTATCGTTTTCTTTTACCCAAATTAAAAGACTCGGTAGTTCAAATGAGGCGTGTAGTGCGGCTGTCCGTGTAATCCTCATTACCCCTGCAATGTTCAACCCGGTGAGCTTCTTGAATTCTCCATAGCTTAGTTCGTAACTCAATTTTGTCCACTCCGGATTCAAGCAATCATAGCCCGGAGGTTTACAACAAATTAACATTCTTATTTGTTTCTAGTTTCTGACCACAAATTATATTGGAGCCTTTATCCTCTTAAAGAATGCACTCCTCATTTTTATCGACAACCCACCGTTTGGCAGTCGGTTCTACCGTCTTCTTGTAAATCTGGGGCATTTTTTCAGCGTTCAAATTGTAGGTTGGGATAAGCAGTCTCCCAAAACCTTTTTCCGAAGGATGTTTCACGGTGCGCTGAACCGATCGGTTAGTGAAAATTGACCAAGCTCATGGGGTGATAACATCATCCCAAAATGAAGCTGCACCGGAAAAAATGACATTGCTCCAGTCTCGATATATTTTTCCTCTGCTCACGAGAGTCGCTTTTCTCTGTGTTTTTCGCTCAGAAATGGTTTCTTGATTGTACTCCGCCACTTCAAATAGTTAACCTGGAGATGAGTGTTTTGCTTTCAGCTAGAAATGAATCTTCTTCTATAAACAAGTTAGTAAATAGACATAACTTCAGGTTAAATATTCAGAATTTCATCTTTTTTACACGCGAAACAAGTAAGACCAAGTATGTGTCCATATAATATAATCCGAAATATAGCAGGGGACTCAGTAAGATATTTAATAAGGTAAGCCGCACCTTAGACAATAAGTCATCAGACAATTTGAGGAATATTTTAGGAAATCCCAAAAAAAGTTTCGTAATTGTGAGAAAAGTGGAATTTATGAAATTACTTATAATGATCGCGACAAAAATTATGTTGGGCAAACTAAAAAGTAAATTAAAACACGATTTAAAGAACATTTAGCACATTTAAAGTACAGTAGAACAGTATTGCCGAACATGCCCTTGAAGCTGATCATAGTGTAACATTAAATAATATTAGATTAATTGAAAATATATCTGATAGAAGATTGTTAAACGCATACGAAAGTATGGAAATTATAAGATGTAAAAGTAGTTTAAATAAAGACAGAGGGCCTATTCCCTATAGTCCCCTCTACTGGTTACTTGGCCGGAACTGATGGCCTCGCCTATGCTATTAGTTCCGCCTGAGTAATTCAGGTGTTAGGCTAAGCATAAACAGGGTAGATTTGTAGTTTAGCTTTAGTCAATCATCGCTCCTGATGAAGCTAACATGGTTAACGAAACGCGCGTCTAGTGCAAAAACAAAGTGTTTGGTGTAGGGGTGATATATACTGAGTAGATGATGCAAATATGTTTTATTGTGTGAACAACTACTACCTATGTACATATAACAGAAGACGTCAAAAATATATGCCGAAAATAGCAAATGTACCTGCCATAAAAGTTAACAATGCCTATCAAATGGTGTAAAGGAGCACACAACAAAATAATGTCTTTATTTGTTTCTTGTTTAAAAAATGAATTTTGGGGTCGAATTTCGCTTTCTGAATATAAATTATGTCTTTGGTTAAATATTCAGCTCATAGACTCGGTTTTTGCCATAGTGCCATGATCTGAATTGTGGCCGGGTGGATAAACCGAGGGAATGCGGGATTAAAGGGGGACGGTCGCTCGAAATGACCCTGAAAGGGATGTTTGCATTGAGGCGTTGAACATGCGGGGATATTGCATTGCAGCACGCCTAATTCGCTTTCGAATACGGATCCTGTGAAAATGTTTGCCAGGCAGATGCACTTACAGGGTGTCATAGGATTTTCGTTTAAGAAATTATCACAGGTCACCTACCAGGAAAATGAAATACTGATTCGATATCGGTTAGGTTTTAGATTGATTTTCACCAGGCGCTTAACAGATATAAAGTTTAATGTGAAGCAGCAGGATTTGTGGAAATTTCAGGATACGATAAAATTTCGTTTATAAATTTATTTACAAAATGTTATTTTGAAAATATGGGTTTTTAAAAAACAACAATTTAACTTAACGAATAGTATAGGCTAAAGTCCTTCAACGTCGGAACCTACAGTTTAAAATTATGGCCATAAATACTTATATTGTGCTTCATATTTTTGCTATTTTACTTCCTTGAAGATCACATTCGTTCAAACACTTGTTAGATCTAGTAATTAGGTATCAACTAAAATACTTTTTTATATAAATTCGGGCTTTTGAATTTTCATGGCGTTGTATCAACATATTACTATTTTAAATAACAACTTGTAAGTTAAGTGATCAAGGTTCTCACGAATTGATCTAATCTTTCCAGTAAATGTACAAGAGAGGAGGGAACATATATATATATATATATATATATATATATATATATATATATATATATATATATATATATATATATATATATATATATATATATATATATATATATATATATATATATATATATATATATATATATATATATATATATAAATTGTCAACACAATGATGTGTAGACCTGGAAATGAAACCACTATGCGGTGTTTCCTTCGACCGATTTTGCGTAGGAGAGCGAAAATAATACGTTTCTCTGCTATGACCTAAATTTGCATTCTGGCAATCTTTGCCAATTTTTCTTATCATTTTGGTAATGATTGTTGATATTGACTTAATAACGTATGTTACTGATACTTTTTAACATAAGGAAAAATGTAAGCTATAGTCATTAAATAAGTGACCACCGCTCCTGGTTTAGTGGGAAACGAAATCAATTTGGTTATTTCGTATGGAACACCCTGTATATCATAGGAGGAGTTCGCCAGACTTCTTAATCTGTTTTTAACCACCAATCCGGAGGTTTACACGGTCACCGTAAATCCGCCGTTAGGTTCTTCCGACCATAAACTGCTTTCGACATCGGGTGTCCAACCAATCAGTGACAGAGAGGCACCTAAACCGCGCAAGATTTGGCACTACAAATATTCTAAATGGAAAGATTTCATGGAATATTTTCGGACTTTCCCTTGGCTAGACGTTTGTTTTCGATCCGACGACCTATCCGACTGCGCCAGAGAGGTTTCCGATGTTATTTTTGGCTGGTATGGAAGCTTATATCCCTTTTTCGAAGAAATGCCTTTCCAACGGGAAGCCTTGGTTTGACCGAAAATGCAGTTAGTCAAAATTTCACCAACTCCACCATACCACCACACACACGGCCAGATAATTCTATTGCAACGACACCTGTTGAAAAAGCGAACTTGTTGGCTGAACTCTTTGCTTCACATTCTACTGTCGATTTCCAAGGAAAAACGCCACCTACTATTCCCATAGTACAGTCAAGGGATGCCGATATTGTCTTCAGACAGCATATCATAAAACGTATTTTAATGAAGCTAGACACCAAAAAAGCTTCTGGCGCTGACGGAATACCTGCCCTAGTTTTCAAAAACTGTGCGAGGGAACTAACACCAGTCTTCTGTAGACTTTTCAACCTATCCTACAGAAAGGGCCGATACCTAAAAAAAGGCAAAAAGACCTTGCCAAATAACTACCGACCTATTGCTTTCAATAATATCAAAAGTCATGGAAAAGGCTATCAATCAGCATCTTCTAAAATATCTTGAAGGATTCAACATTATTCGCGATCACCAATATGGCTTTCGTAAACATAGATCAACAGGAGACCTTCTGACTTATGTCACATATGTTTGGAACAACGCAGTTGAACACTTTGGGGAATCGCGAGCGGTTGCTCTTGACATATCCAAGGCATTCGACCGTGTTTAGCACGATGGGCTCTTGGCTAAGCGACGCTCTTATGGTATGTCTGAAAAGTTCTGTTTGTGGCTCTCTTGTTTTCTCAGAGAGCGTTCTTTACGAGTGGCAGTCGACGGATTTCTTTCTAACACCTTCACTATTAACGCCGTTGTGCTCTATGGCTCCATACTACTACTACTACTTTCTTTCTCATTTACATTAACGATCTGTTGGAAAAGACCGGGAATCCAATCTACAGCTTTGCAGATGACAGTACGACAATCTCTTCATTGACTTTGAACGGTCGGACATCGGCTACTCGGAAGAATATCCGCAGTCACCAGGAATTCATTCAATTTAACAAAGACCTGGAAGAAATCTATTTTGGAGGACAATAACCAAGTGGAGTTTAAAGCTACAAAAACCCAGGCGGCAATTTTTTCTAAAAAAGTTAACGTTGCTGAACCCGACAGAGTTATATCGGGTTTGTTGGGCCTTGACTTGGGAGCAAATATGTCCTGGTAGGAACATGTTGCAGGCATAGCAAGGAGAGCTTCTCAAAAGTTGGAAATATTATTTCGAACCAGAAAGCTTTACACTCCACAACAACTGTTAATTCTTTACAAAGCTCAAATTTGACCAACTATGGAATACTGCTCCCATGTTTGCGGCTCCGCTCCCAAACATACACAGCATTCGTTGGATTCTATTCTGAAAAGAGTTGTTCGTCTAATTGGAGACCCGGAACTGATCGGCGGAATTAATTCACTGGAATATCGAAGAACGGTTGGCGACTTGAGCCTATTCTACAAGTATTTTCATGGAAAGTGTTCGAAGGATGTAGCTCGCTTAATTCCTTCTAGAGCGGTGCATGTTTGAAATACACGTCACGCTAATACTTCATATCCGTATGAGGTTCAGCTTGTTACTCCTCGTACAACGCTTTTCAAGTAGTCTTTTATATGGAGAACATCATCCCTTCGGAATAATTTACCCAGAACTGTGTTTCCTACCGAGTACAATTTACAGCGATTCAAGAACAACGTGAATCGCTTTTTCCGCACACATGTCGCTCCTGTAGCGCTTAAGGGACTTCCCTGCAGCACGTGTGCTAGACCCATAAAAAAAATCGGTTTTGAATTTTATAGAAAAAATAAATTATAAACTGTGTATCACGTACTAAACTTCTCTTTGACAAGGGTTGGTAAAATGGCGTTTGAAAAGGTCAAATAATGCATCAGTACGGTTTTTGTGACGGAACACAAATGAAAATATAAACAAAAAATACCGTTATTTGTGCTTATATTGGAAATATTTATTACTGATATTACAAATATATTACTACCGGAAATATTTTTTTATGGTTAAATAACTTCAGTAATTTTGATAGAATGATATACAATTTGTTAAATATATATACATATATATACATATATACACATATATATATATATATATATATATATATATATATATATATATATATATATATAGATAGATTTTTTGAACCTTTATGTAAATAATTCTTTTTGATATATCTTGGGTTTTGGTTCATCAAATGAATATCTTGGATTCTTTTGAATTTTTTTATTATTTTAACGTTTCGCCCCTGGTTTTGGGCATTTTCAAAAAACTGTTTTATCTTGCCATGTCTGGAATTAAAATTAAAAATCACAGACTTGCTTTAAATTATAACAATAACATTGGTTTACAAACATAACACATATACTTATATAAACACAAGAAAATGTAATATATATATATATATATATATATATATATATATATATATATATATATATTTACAGAGAATTGTAAACAACTCTGATCCGTATTTTCTTATTCCTAAAATTAATAGTTTCTGAGATATTGATAGTTAAAGATACTACTCTATCTGACATTTCATCCAAGCAATTCTTTACTGCTTACAAAGTTGATCTCGTTTCTGGTTAAACCGGAAGTAACAGTCACTTGTTTTTATAATCAAATTTTTTTATTTAGTCCTTATAAGTCTCTAAAATTTGAATTTAATACATTTTTTTGTTAAAATAAGAGCTTCATTAGTAAAAAAAGCGTGGACACTCGGTATGTTCGTTTCAATTATAGTATTTTTTATATATTAAGTTCAAAATGTTTGAGTTTCGTTTTATAATTCATGGTAATAACTATGCGTTTATTTGACCATAACATAAAAATTCACACATCATTCCATAATATAGTTCTGTCGGCGTAATCAAAAGTGGCAGCTAACTTGCGTCAGGATGATTCTACTACAAAAAACATTGAATTACATTCTATTTATTAAAGTATGTATTTACTAAAGTAACAACAGCAATAACAGTGTAACAACTGTAAAAATATATACATACGTACGCCTTAAAATTATGACCATAACTTGAAATTATAATGGCATGTTAAGCAGCTGAAATTATTGTATTATTATTTACGAAAGTTAATAAAGTTTATCTCAGAAACACGCGTCTAACCCATGTCATACACATTTAGATTAACGTGATTGGCAGAACTAAAACAATTTCGTAAAGCACCATGAAACTCCGCAACGGGTGTTAAGCGGTTGATATTTTAAGGGGTAATCATGTGAAGCCGCGTATATTTAATATATTTCTGGTTATATCTGAGCAGTTTTCTTGAAAGAAAAAGCTCAAGACTTGCCGCTCTTTAAACTTACAAAAAAACAAGCGGAAAAAAAAATTCTTAAAAGGAAACTATTTTACCTTCTCTAGATTTGTTGCGAAATTGTGTGAATAACGTGATTTGTCTTGAATATGGAAATCTGTGCGAGGCTCATCTTACAGATACTTTTTAGGGCCTCAAATCGCTAATAATGATTGGGCACTGCTGTAGTTTATAGCTTATTTCAGTCTGCTTCTTGTCATCCTAGAAATTGCTTATTTCAAAAGTAAACTTGAATATTTTCAAATTATATACAAACAACACTATGTTTTAATTTCCAATATATGTTTAATTTTAAATATATTGGAGATTAAAACATAGTGTTGTTTTTATATAATTTTATTTTGAATTTCCAACAACTAATAATAATAATAATAATCACCATATTGCTTATACCTGTGATGTACCTCTTCGCACTGTGAACGATGCTCTAAGGTTTGATGTTAAATACTTTGATTTTAGGACTGCTAATTTTTTGTCTATGAATGAATTTTTTGCCTCAATTGATTAGAATACTCTTCTCGATAATACAGATATAAATGAGGCAATTAATCAATTTTATAATGTTTTATATTAAGGTATGTTGATGTTTATGCCTGTCAAGGTGTTTAAAAGTTCGAATTTTCCAGTCCGTCTAAAACGCCTTAATAGCCCATAGGCATTACAAGCAGACTATGCTATTTGCCGATTATGTGTTATTCTCACAACTCAGGGAAGAGTGTAAAACTCTTGAGCGCTCATGTTATCAGGATTACATAAATAGAATAGAATTCAATCTCAACAGAAGTCCGTCAGAATTTTGGAAACATGTAAATAACTGCAAGAGATCGAATAGGTATCCTAACTCCATGCATTTAGGGGGTAGGACGAGCAGTAGTGGTGATCTTACGGTCAATTTATTTGCTGAATATTTCTCGAGTGTGTATGAGGATGCCCCTCTGGAAATACCGGACTACTACTCGAGCTTTACTGAATTGACAACATTAAATGACGTGATTATTAGTTTGATTGATGTTTTTAATGAACTGATGTCGCTCAGACCTAACGGGACACCATCAAGTGGGCCTGATGGTGTCCCGCCTCTATTATTAAAGAAATGTGTGTGCACCTTAAGTAGACCACTTCACTTCCTATTCAATCTCTCATTGGATTTGGAAGTATTTCCTGATTATTGGAAAACTTCCTATATTACCCCAATTTTTAAATCTGGTGATCGTAGCGATGTGACTAATTACAGGGGTCTGCATACAGTCGACCATACTAAAGCTTTTTGACTCATTGGTCACTTCTTGTCTTTCTTGGCACTGTAGGCGGGTGATCATGGATGAACAGTATGGCTTTCAGCGTTCTCGCTTCTGTGTATCTAATCTTCTGACATATGAGGATTACCTGTTGGGCGCATTTGAGAGGGGCTGTCAGGTTGATATCATATATACTGACTTCTCCAAGGCGTTCGACAAAGTGAACCATCGGTTATTGTTGAGCAAACTTGGGTCGCTTGGGTTCGGCAATTCACATTCTTCGTTGGTTGGAGAGTTTTTTAATGGGCCGTCAGCAAAGTGTAAGAATAAATAATTATATTTCTAACCTAAGTATAGAGCCCTCGGACGTTACCCAGGGCTCTCACTGCGGCCCCCTATTGTTTTTCTTATTTGTAAATGACTATGGGGTTTCCTGACCAATACCTTTTTTCTCATGTTTGCCGATGATCTGAAATTATTCAAAATTATTTCTAGTCCTGTGGATAGTCTTGTTTTGCACGCGGATGTTGACATATTCTTCCAATGGGCAACTTTAAACGGCTGAATACTGATAAATGCTCCTGTATATCATTTTCCAGATTAAGAAGTCCTATGCAGTTTGATTATAGTATAAATACAATCATTTTAAAACGGGTACATGAGATTAGTGATCTTGGTGTGATGTCTGATTGTTCTTTATCTTTCATCGGCCATCAAATGAGTGTGATGCAACGAGCCGGTAGGTGTTTGGGTTTTATTGATAGATTTAGTGCCGATTTTTCTTGTAATGTGTTTAAATTTTGAGTATGCAAGCCCGGTGTGGTCTCCTTTTTATAATGTCCATATTAATCAGTTGGAGAGTGTCCAAAAAAAATTCTTACATATCTGTTCTTTTAAACTGAAAATTCCTTTAACTGAGGGACATACCAACTATGCCCTGGTACAAAGATTGTTAAATATGTGTAATAATCTTCAGGACAGACGAATGCAAGCTGATCTACATTTCTTATTTAAGCTACTAAATGGGTATATTGACTGTGAATACTTACTTAGTAAATTATCTTTTCATACCGTACATCATACCCGCGCCAGGTCGTTATTTTACCCAGCTAATGTCACCAGAAACTATGGCTTGCATAGTCCAATTTTTAGAATGCAGCGTAATTTTGATAAATACAAATGGCCCAGTACACCGATTCAAAAATATAGTCAAGCAACTGACCTCGATATAGAGTTTCTTTAATTTTCGGGTAGTTTTCCATTGGTATTATATGTCAAGTATTGTTTATCTTTAAAGTGATTAATTTAGATTGTAATACCCTGCATTCTGACCTATTTGTTTTAGCTTTAATTACATTGTTCATTCACATTGTTTTTTTTCTTGCATATTGTCGATGTTTTGTAGAAATGGTGTTACCGTTGATAGTAAATAAATAAGGATCGGCTAACACAATCAAAGATTGAATATTGTCATCGAACTCCGTTTTAATCCCTCTAAAAATTTTAGACCATTTTAGCGAGAAAATTAAAAACAACCTGTCCCATACGTGACGTTGGTTAATTTTCGCTCTGAAGTCGTCCTACTGACTACAGGTAGTGTCGGATTCTCTACTGGGGCTGCGCCCCTCTCCGTTGACCCCACGACGCGTAAAAGAATAATTTCAGTTTATGATCCACCAATTATTTTTTTTATTTGACAAGAATATATCTCTCTGATTAACATCGCCTCATATATTTGTTCCCTTGTGTTAGTTCTCTTGTAAAAAATGTACTATTTGTCGCTACTATACCGG
Source organism: Pachyrhynchus sulphureomaculatus (assembly GCA_019049505.1). Lineage (NCBI taxonomy): Eukaryota > Metazoa > Arthropoda > Insecta > Coleoptera > Curculionidae > Pachyrhynchus > Pachyrhynchus sulphureomaculatus. Next base: position 33,737,494 of record CM032450.1, read on the forward strand.
TAGTCTTGCAGAATATGTTTCTGACGTATGCTTATAAAAAAACCTAAACTCTTATCATTTTTTGTGCACCTTTTATATAAAGGAATTTTCCCCACATTGCCTACTCACAAAAAGTGCCCTAAAACTGCCAATTTTTCTTTATTAAGGGTAATGAAAATTTAAAAAAAAAAACGAAAATTCCAGCAGGTGTATCTAAATTAAAAAAAACATTTTATCCTAAGCACCTGTTGCCCTTCACTTCCCTGCCTGAGTACTAATTTCGCATAACTTTAATTCACTAAATAGCGTTTTCAATTTAGGGTTTTCTGAAGTTTATTACCACTTATTAGGGTAAAGGCCCCTTTCTTTAGCGGACGTAGGGATTCCTGTTCCACAAAATAATGTGACACTTTTATATTTTAGCCCTATTTACAACGCTCTGGTTCTAAGAAGATTTTCTTTGTTAATGAGCTTTTTGTTAAGGGTTCTAAATTATAATAAATAATGTAGGTAAAGGAATATTATACTAGCTAAACAAAGGAGGAAGGCGAAAATTATATACTTCCTCGGAAACCCGATTATCATTATATTAAAACGGGTTTGCTAATTATTTGATTTAAAAAATAATGAATATGTAGCCAAATGTTTATTAAATGTTACCTGCGTAAATTTCAATCTGATTTTAATTCGGCTGTGGTATTTTGGCCTGCCATAAAATAACCTCAATTTGGAGAGCTGGAAGATCGTAAAATGTTCTCGACTCCTAAATATTACTGACTTACAGAAGGTAATCAAATTTAATATTAAAATATTTATACTAAAATATGAATTTTTATACTTGTTTTTAGTTTTATGATCTTCCCAAATAAAGTAGAAAGCATGAGAACTTTTTTTTGGTTTAAAAGTCCCGCCAGATATATATTTATATATGCATATGTATGTTAGGTGACTACTAAAGCGTTTTAAAAATCAAATTCATGATTTTTATTTGCTTCGTACTGATGTTGGACTATTGAGCTTTTTTTGTATATTTAAGCCCATTTAGTCTATTGTCAAAGTATTGTGGATATGGAAATGACAACACAATACTTAGACTAGTAAACAAAATGATGCGTATCAAAAAAGAACAACATGTGGTCAACGAGAAACAAGAAATCAGCAATTTAAGTAAGATTTATTTTAATTTAATACAATAAAAATTATTTTTATTAATAAAGAATGAGAATAACACCCTTGGTGTTATTCTCATTCTTTATTAATTATAAATGTGAAAGTAAACAGCCCTAAAACATAAACAGTACTTTCTCGTCTTCCCTCTTAGTGCAGTTAAAACGAAAAAAGGAACACGATGTATTCGAGATGAGTAATTTACTTTTATATTCTATAAGGTGCGTTACCAAAATCAGGACAAATTTCACTTCACGCTGGGTATCCAGCAACAAAAATAATTCGGTTCTTTGAATACCAGAGATCAATCATTAATGACGTTTTGGCAGAATACACGGCTTGAGAATAGTCCAATGAAGGTTTCAATATACCGCAAGGAATAGAACCAGGCAATTATCGGAGGATGATTTCGGAAGACTCAGGGCAATCGTTGCGAAAATCAACGTCGATTGTAGTACCGAGGAGGACGATGCACCGACCCATTCGAGTCATTTGGTTCAACACTGGCTCGCAGACAACGTCGATATGTTCTGGTCCATAGAATCGGGACCTCCTAGCAGCCCAAATTTGAATCGCTTGAACCACTTGGTTTGGAGGATAATTGAAAGAGTTACCAACAGGTTCCATCATTCCAACATCGGCAACTTTGCATTACAGCTGCGTATGAACGCTTCCAATCGAAAATTAAGGCCGTTATTCAACTTAATGGGGAATATATTGAGTAATTTTGCTCTATAGGGAGCCTCTAAGTATCATGTCAAATGATTTGGTGTAACATTTAATTTTGTCATTATTAAATTTTGTTTAAAGAAATTTTTCAATTTGTAGGGATTCCGATGGCGTACCCTATATATTTATTAAATATAATGTTGTATATTATTAAAAAATATATTGCTGAGTGTATATAAATTGTAGTATGTTACATAATTTCAAATACATTTGAATCAAAATGGGTTCAGGAATAACGGAAATGTCGGGAAAATTGTACGAAATCATTTTCTTTTCACGGTTATTCCAGCTATTTCGGACACATAAACATTTTATATAGTTGATCAAGTATGATACTGGAGATGGAATAGCAAGTGTACGAAGTATAGTATTTTTCAAGATCTAAGAAAGTGATTTGGCAAATTGATGCAATAAAAACATTAAACGACCGTTACGATCTTCGCACGTACCTGTCCGTAACAGGGTCGTAATTGATATATATATATATATATATATATATATATATATATATATATATATATATATATATATATATATATATATATACCTCTCTTTTAATCTAACATTTCATTGGCTTACTTCGTGTTTATAAATATAAAGAATATTCTTCATTGTATCTGCAGTATTATACTGAAATAGTATGTATTATAAAGTTCAATAATGCCTTAAAATGTCCGGAGCCCTTTCCATCAGAAGCCGCAAATGTTTGCTCGTTGAGGCAAGAGTGATAGTAAAAGTGTTTATTTAAAGTTAGTGGAGCGAGGCCACGAAAAGTAGTTCTCATTTATGGAGACATCAGCTTTAACAAGCATCCCTAAAAGAACAGTTTGGAAAATTGTAAATAATTCGATAGCGCCTAAAAAAACACGAAAAGACAAAGGTGTGTCGAAATGTATTGATTTCTGTGAAGAATACTTAATCCGCCACAAAATTTATGAAATGTATGCAGAACAAAAAGTTCCTACGTTATTGTCACTTTCACGGAGGCTGTCCGAGGATAGTTGTGACATAAAATGTTCCACTACAACTTTATAGCATACTCTACGTCGTTTGGGGTTTTTGTTCAAAAAAATAGACAAATGGAATCACGGCGCTTCCAACAACTCAAAATGGAATATCTTGAAAAAATAAATACAGCTAGATCGAAAAATCAAACGATAATCTACCTAGATGAGATTTGGTATGACACCCACGACACACCCAGTAAGGGATGGATTGATAAATCCAAAAAATGCCACAACAAAGCTCCATCAAATAAAGGTAAAAGAATAACTACTTTACATACGGGGTAGGAAGAAGGCTGGATACCAGAATGTCTATTTCTAGCAGCCAAGAATATTTCAGATTTCAGCTTGGATTATCATTGTGATACAACCGCTGAAGTTTTTGAAGATTGGCTTCAAAACAAATTAATGCCGAATATACCACCGAATAGCTGTATTGTGCCGGATAATCCATCCAATCACAAAGTTCCACCTGTAGAAAAAGGAAAATACAAGCCTTTTTGTGCGAACGTGACATGTATTTCCATGAAAGTTATACAGTTAAACAATTGTTAGAAGTTTTAAAAAGTTACAATTTTTCAAAGGAATATGTTTGTGATAAAATTGTAAAGGAAGCAGGACACGAAATAATTCGGCTTCCACCATATTATTGTATCTTTAATGCGATCGAGTTGATATGGCATAAAATAAAGTCTAATATACGTGCTCACAATAATACACCCACTTTAAACAGTAGTGTAATTAAGTTGATAAAGACAGAAGTTAAAAATGTAACCGTTGAAAACTGGAGAAACCGTATTCAACACGTCAAAAAAATTGAAAACTCATATAGATGTATGTACATAAATATAAATAGTTTAGAACCTGTAAAAAAACTTATTATTGATTTGCAAGATAGTAGCGATAGTGAAATTGAACTAGATATTAATTAATAACTAAAATTATAACAAATGTACGCGAGGACACTGACAGTACATAAAACAATAAAATTTTAAACCCAACAATTATCCAATCAAGTATAGTGCGGCCCTGCACGATGCCTTGTCATTAGACAGCCACAAATTAATCACTTTCGAATCTTGTTGAAATATGAATGGATATAGGTAGCTAAGTCACTTTCTTAGATCGTGAAAAATACTATAACTTATACCTGGATGTATTTTGCCTTCCTGCTCATTTTGCTCACGCTGTAAGTCAAACAAATTTACGCTAATTTAGGGGATACCCTATAAAGCTGCTGTAAAGCATTCAGTACCTTAGATTTTTTCTGAATAAAAATAGCTATAAAACCTTGTACGAATATCTGGACAATTTTATTACATACTTCTGCAGGGTATTGGTAAAAATACATTATATAATGACAATGAATAATAAAAATTTTTAAAAATACACGGTGTTTATCAATCACAAGTATCTTTGTTTCCATTACCTACTATTAAAAATTTAATCTGTTCATTATAATGCTTTAATTAACATCCCTTGTCCACATTACTTATTTTAAAGACAATGAAAACTGGTAACCCTATTAAATTAAATTAAATTGAGAATTAAAAAGAACGTTCAAAGTTTGACGAACCCCATTATGTCAGTTGTAATTGAAAAGATAAAAATGTTTATGATTTAACTAAAGTACCCCCTCAGTCAGTTTTAACTGATCTGATAAAAACACATTTTACATCATCCCGCATAATCAATCAATGCTTGTCAAATATAAGTTCGTCAAATGGTATCAAGCACCTGGTTTCAAAGAACAGTACCGACAACGTATTTTTGTGTTTTAATTAAATTTTTATGCTGATGTTTCAGTCACAAACAGAAAAGTTTTAAGGAACTCTGCGTATACAGTGTCCTTCAAAAAGTGTCCACCCTATCGATTTTTGCTTTATTAGGAGTTTAGTTGAAATTTTGTTATGAGCATCAATAAATAACATATAAAAAGTGACCTATTCCATGGTAGTTCCGTATATATATATATATATATATATATATATATATATATATATATATATATATATATATATATATATATATATATATATATACGAGTATATATATATATATATATATATATATATATACGAGTATATATATATATATATATATATATATATATATATATATATATATATACTTAAAATAAAATCTTAGTTGGGGAAACTCGGCAATAAGGGCGTGATAATAGATCACACAGTTTTCATTAAGCCAATATTTCGGTCCTAGATTGCGACCTTCTTCAGGGCAAGAACTGAAAAGGAGAACAAAACATATACACTGATAGAGCTTGGGACAATTTTAATTGAATGATGTTGTATTTAAGTTGTTATTATTATTAAAAACAGTGTAAAATAAGTTAATCCATAAAAATACACACTATAACACAGTAGATAAAATTACAAAAAACAGATTTAAAACAGGGATGTGATTGAAAACCTTGGATGTAATCGTCTATTATATTGATCCTCTTCGTTGCTCCCATTATTCTCTCTCTCGTTCACTCTTCAACCAAAATTAGTTTGTGGTTTTTCCCATCCTTGGTTCCATACCGGTTTTAGGTCGCTTAATTGGCTATCTCTTTCTTGTTTTAAAGGTCCATACATGCACTTCTCAATCTTGATTGGTTTCCTTTCTGGTTATTTGAGTTTTCAAAATAAGCCCCTTATCTCCGTTCGGTCAGCTGTCTCCTGTCGTTTTTGTCATTTACTTCCTATATGGCGGTGGCCACGGGTGGTTGTCTCAGGTGAAGTAATTAATTATTAATGTTTTCAACATCCAAGGTTCTCAATCACATCCCTGTTTTAAATCTGTTTTTTGTAATTTTATCTACTGTGTTATAGTGTGTATTTTTATGGATTAACCAATGTTTTTATGTATAAGATACCTACGGCCATTCAGGCTAACTCAACTTCACACTACTCATGTGAGTTTTTGACTTTATTATGATTAATATCTTATTCTTATTTTACACTGTTTTTAATAATAATAACAACTTAAATACAACATCATTAAATTAAAATTGTCCCAAGCTCTGTCAGTGTTTATGTTTTGTTCTCCTTTTCAGTTCTTGCCCTGAAGAAGGTCCCAATTTAGGACCGAAATATTGGCTTAATGAAAACTGTGTGATCTCTTATAACGCCCTTATTGTCGAGTTCCCCAACTAAGATTTTATTTTAAGAATTTTGGTAGATACGGCAATCTTTTGCTTTCCTTCTTTATTCTATATATATATATATATATATATATATATATATATATATATATATATATATATATATATATATAATGTATATATATATATATATATATATATATATATATATATATATATTATATATAAGGTGGTATGAAAATTAGGAATTGAATGGAAAAATAATCTCCTTTCGTTGCATTATTACAGTTATTGTTATCTTTTCTATTCAATGGCTAATTTTCATGAGGTAAAATCTTAATATTGTGGACTTCGTGGATATGTTGGTTGATGCCGGCAAAAGTATTTTGACCTTAATCACACGTGCTTGCAAGCACTGATCTGTGAAGTCTTTGTGTATTTTAACTCAAGTTTCCTTATAACTTGATTACGTGCTACTGATGAGGACCAAGAAGTCCGGAATACTATAATACTATCACTACTTTTAACAGCATCCCTGATAATTTTCTTCTCGTTGGAATATATGTATATATATATATATATATATATATATATATATATATATATATATATATATATATATATATATATATATATACATACATATACGTAAATGAGTGTCTGATTATCAGGAATCGGTCTAGACTGCAATTAAAACTCTTTTCTTCTTTAATACCCACTATTTTGTTATCGTTTGATAACTTCTTCAGGGGTAACTACAATATTAATAAACAGATTAGATACATTAAGCAACTATAATAATTTACGTCAAGGTATTAAAATATTCAAATATAAAATAGATATATATTAATAAACGAATAAATGAAACAACGTACGAAAATGTGAGTTAGTCCTCGGAATTAAAACTCAACATCTCGATTTTCTACACAAAATGAGAGTAAAGAACCTCGGTGCATATGTACTGATCTGAACTCCAAATGAATAGAAAAAAACTGAAGACGAAAAAGACTTATTACTTATTTTATACCAAGAGGTGGTATATTGTAATTATTAATGCCGTATTAAAATATATTTCAGTATTTTAATACCTTGACGTAAATTATCCTTGTTGTTTATTATTTCTAAACAGTTTATTAATATTGTAGTTACTCCTGAATAAGTTATCAAACGATAGCAAAATATTGAGTATTAAAGAAGAAAAGAGTTTTATTTACTGTCCAGACCGATTCCCAATAATCAGACACAGATCTAACATAATTGAACTATATATATATATATATATATATATATATATATATATATATATATATATATATATATATATATATATATATATATATATATATAAATATAAATATAAATATAATAAATAAATATATATATATATATATATATATATATATAAATATATAAATATATGTATATATATAGACTCAAGTCATCAAGTGTTCTTTGATGTTCCAAAGAATCCAGGTTGCTGGTGAGTTCTGGGTCTTCAGTCAGGCGTGCAACTCTCTTTTGAGTTGTTGTTGGAGCAGAGCCCTAAACATAAAAGTATTATTCCATCATTAATCCAATCTGAGCTTTGTACAGAATTAACAGTTATTCTGGAGTGTAAATCTTTCGAATTCGAAATAATATTCTCAGCTTTTGAGAAGCTGTCTTTGCTATGCATGCCACACGTTCATACTAAGATATATTTACTCCCAAATTAAGGTCCAGCAAATTGAGTGGCGAACCTAGAGAAATGGAGTGCCGCAACATAACTAGGTCAGGTTCAGCAACGTTCACTTTTTTAGAAAAAACTGCCGCCTGGGTTTTTGTAGCTTTAAAGATTATTTGGTTACTGTCACCCCAAGACACAATTTCTTCTAGGTGTTTTTTAAGTTGAAGGACTTCCTGCTATCTATGGATATTTACATGAGGAGCCGATGTCCGAGCGTTTAAGGTGAATGAAGAAATAAAAGTACTGTCATCTGCAAAGCTGGATTGGATTCCTGGTTCTTTCCAGCAGATATATATATATATATATATATATATATATATATATATATATATATATATATATATATATATGTATATATATATATATATATATATATATATATATATATATATATATATATATATATATATATATTCTACTACAATAAAGGTAAACAAAGCACTAGAAAATGCCGAAAATAGACTTTCGAAATGTTCTGAAAATGAAAGTTCTTCTCTCAATTTTACAAAGTACACAAAATTTTAGTGCCTATTTGGAATTAATTTTTACCACTTTTTCAATGTTTGCGAAATTTCAAAAAAAAACAGAAAACTTTCTAACCTAAAAAATACGTTTATATTATAACCTCGTATCTCTGTTAGTTTTTTAAACTTGAACGTTGCCTATAAAGTACTGGGCTTTGCTCGGCCACCTGTAGTCGTAATAAAATAAAGACATACAACTCGCAATAAAAAGCAAGACAGACAATAAAAAAGTTCTATAAACGTGTAATTCGGCATCTTTACAATAAATGTCACACTGTTATCGTTATAATGATAATGTCAGCTTAACTCCTTGTTTGGGTTATCATACAGGTGACACTTTTATACATAAAATTTAACAGTTTATTTTACTTATCAAAATATTAGGTTCCTTTGCTGGGTTTTACCGACAAAAAATAGGGGAATACAAGGGAAAATGCCTCGGTCTAGCTTTACATGCTTTTCTGCTCGTATAATCTTATAACTTATTACTCCACTACTTCGATTCTAAAATCTATTTCTCTTTTTTGATGACATAATTATTTTTTTACGTGAGCCTCCGCCAAAGGATATCGATAGATGTAACTTTTGTAAAGACCAACGCTTTCAGAAGAATATATACATACATATTTATATATATATATATATATATATATATATATATATATATATATATATATATATATATATATATATATACAGTCGACTCTCTGTATAGTGAAAGACCAAAATGTTGACCGAAATTTCACTATAGAAAGTTTTTCACTATATAGAGTTTCACTATAAACAGTGTCGACTGTATATATATATATATATATATATATATATATATATATATATATATATATATATATATATATATAGTCTGGGAAAAAGTTCGTGGCGTTTTTTTAGTAAAATTCAACTGGTTTTCTTATAGTGTGAAAATGAATTTATTTAATATGCTCCATTATTATCACCATTTGTCTGGTAAATCCATGATGCCATCGGTGAAGAACTTCTGAGGCTTCTGGTTGAAAAACTGAATCAAGTGGTTTTCACAGTTTTCTTTTGAAAGCAGCTTAATTCCATTGAGAGAGTTCTGCAGAGATCGGAACAAGTGATAGTCAGAGGGTATTATGTCTAGACTATACGATGGATGCATCAAAACTTCCCAACCAAGCTCTCGCAATTTTTGACGGATCATCAAAGAAGTGTGTGGTAGGGCGTTGTCATGATGGAAGACAACACCTTCCCTATTAATCAATTTGGGCTCTTTTCTTTCAATTGCCTGGCGTAATCTCTCTAGTTGTCCACAGTAGAGTTGAGAATCAATCGTCTGACCAACTAGAAGTAGCTCATAGTGGACGATTCCCTTCCAGTCCCACAACACACACAGCATCACCATTTTCGGCGTCAATCCTGGCTTCGCGAACGCTTGTGACGGCTCATCATCCCTTGTCCACGATTTTTTACGCCTCCGATTGTCGCACGTGATCACCGGTTATGACACGTTTCAGAAATGGCTCGATTTCATTGCGTTTCAGCAGCGCATCGTAGGTGTTAATTCGGTCTGTCATGTTTTTCGCGCTCAACTCACGAGGAATCCATATATCGAGCTTCTTTTTGTAGCCAGCTTTGTGTAAATGGTTCAAAACTGTTTTGTGGTCAATGCCTAGCTACATACCAATATCGACACTGCTGATATGCTTATCTTGCTGGCCTTTTTCAAGAATTTCATCAGTTTTTTCAGTGATTGGACGACCAGAGCGTGACTCATCTTTCACATCAAGATTACCAGAACGAAAGCGAGCGAACCATTTCCGCGCAGCAGATTTTGATAAAGTACCTTCACCGTACACAGCACAATTTTTTTCACAAGCCTGCGCAGCGTTCTTCCCTTTGTCGTAATAATATTGCAAAATATAGCCCAATTTTTCATTACTTTTCTCCATTTTCAAACGCAAACAACTTTCCAACCACTGCACAGTGCGAAATTTCTTGAGTTTACCGGAACTTAATTATTTAAACCAGTAAAACAGTTCTATTTGTTGGTTTTTTAAAATTTTTAATAAAAATTAATGTGTTTTATTTAAAGTTTTTCAGTTTATTTGTGTTTTTTATTATAGAACAATTAAAGAAAAACATACATTTTGTAACAACATTTTGAACATCTATTCAGAACGAGACTCATTGCAATCGTTTGAAGACTCGCAATCATTACATGGGTCTGCAAATCTTTCTAACAACTCTAAAACTTCTGGCTTAACTTTACTATGCTTGGTTTTGGGTGCTTTACGAAGACTAGCGATGTACGGATCCGATGAAATAAGCAGTCGATTAAATAAATCCGTATTTGTGTCAATTCGGGATGTTTTTCTAGTAAAAAGTTCGCGATATTTTCTGCAGTCTTTGTTTCTTGCCTCCTGAGCTTCTTCAGAAAATTGTCCGATCGGAAGAATGCAAGAGGCTATAATATCCTTTCCATGACAAAGGACTTTATGCACACTTACGGGCATTGAGTACCAGAAATATTCTTTCAAATACAATTCCAAAGTTTCTCTTGCATATTCGCCGAACTTTTCTGAATCAATTTTAAGACCACAATTTAGGCACTCTAACAGCACATGAAAACGCTTGATCAAATCTAAATTAACGCCAGTTATTTCGGAAGACTTTTCGACATTTCTAAAGAATTTCCTCGCGGTATTACCATCCTTTGTGTTTCCTGTCTGCTGTTTTGGCATATCTATAAGCAAGCCAAGCTCCTCTTTGAATTTTTGTTGAATGTGTTTTTTCTTCTCTGCAACTTTTTTTTTATTTTCTGCTCCACGAGCTTGCCATGCCTTGATATCCAGTTTGTACGATATATGTAAAATACGTACCAATGATACACTAAACATACTATCACCAGAGCTATGTTTGTCCATATACTTTTGTCGATAATTAACTTGTTCCGCCCCATCACAACCCCACTTTATGATAATATTTAGTGCTTTAATGTTTGATAAAGTTCTAAGAATCCCTTCTAGCCCTGTACAAAGTTTTGCTACGGTATGATTTATAAGCGACTGAACTGATACTTCAGCTGAAACTTCAGTTATTATTATGCCCTTTACCTCTTTGCCTCTTTTACAACATAATAAGGTGGATACAAAGTGCAACGGTAATTTTTTGCTTGATCTCGAACAATGTTGTACTGATTTGACAATAAGTTTGCATCAATAAGTAGCGCCAGAGCCTGGTCTGGAGTTAATTTTCGTGGGCTGTTTGAAGAAGACATGCGAGCCTTCTTGATTTTGCTACCCCTTTCTGGAGAACCAGATGCCAGTTCCTTGACAATCGCTGCAGAGTTTCGTTTTCCAGATTGGTATAGCTTTGTTGCAGTTGCTTTGGCTAACTCGTCTTGACTACCGGACTTCAAAAGATGATGCACTTTTCTGTTTTGCACTTTAGGATGACAATCCCTAAATTCTTTTTTGGGTCTGCCTGCATTGGTCCTCGATCCACTAGGCAATGCATCCCTTACAGCATTTGAAAATTTTACATTATTTTCAAGCCAGCTAGCATTTTTATTCAGAAATGATGCTAAATTTCGACTGGATTTCCTCCACCTTTTTTGTATTTTACAAACCAGCGCACGAAGAGTTGCCTTTAAACTGCAAAAAGCGTCAGATGTTAGCATTGGTGAGCCTATTTTTTCCAAAACAAAACTAGTGATGGCGTCCGATGTCGGTTCTTCCTTCCACTTTTGGAATATGCAGTTATATGAAATTTGCAAAGTCATTCTGGAAAATGTTTAATTTAAAAGAAGATCGCAAAATATCGCAGAAGATCTTTTGTGTTTCCAACAGAGGAAAAAAAACCTTTCAAATTTTGTGCGTTTCAAGCTGGTATTATGTAGTATTACTTTTTAAAGTCTCCACTGAAGTTAAAAATGTAAATTCTTAAAAATCACTTTTTTCAAGAACAAATCACACACGAGTAAGAAAAGATTTTGCAATTATTTAAATGCCAATAATTGACAATTTTCTTATAAAATAAATGAAGAAAAAATCATGGCCTACTGACTTGCCGTTTGTATGTACCACTCTATTAACTTAAACAAATCGAATAGCTTTCTGTAGGCAAAAAGTATGATTGAATAAGTAATGCAACTTTCAGGTGCATTTTGCAGTTGTTTCGCAGGGTTAATCCCCAAACTGAGTATGAGGTTTTAGAGGTGGGATATTAACCTACCAAAATAATGAATAATCTTATGCATTTTACCTATTTCAAAAATTGAATAAAGTTCCGCTAAACTTCCTAAATTTCTCACTGTGCACTGCACCAAATTTCGATATTTATACGCTCAAACTAACGCCCGAAGTGTCACCTTTCCAACGAGCGTTTAGTGGTGTCGCTGCGATCTGTGTTTCTTGAGTTATTTGCAATTGACGCCATCTATCGGGAAAAACTCCACGAACTTTTTCCCAGACCCAATATATAGGGTGTCCCAATATTCCCTTCGAAAGCTGATAAGTCAGCTCATAATTCACCAGAATATGTAAATATGACCTTAGGAAAAAATCGTTAGATTTCGATATATTGATACTTTTATGAATTTTGTGAAAATCCGCACCTTTAGTTTATCGAGTGCTACAAATACAAATTTTCGTATTCTGAGATTCTAATTATTGTTACGTAATCCTGAATAACTCTGCTATTGATCACAGTTCAAAGTAAAACTGATTGTGGTAAGCTAAATATTACGATAAATTCGCTTATAACAACTCCGTAGAAAGCAAACAACCACTTAAAGCGACGTAATTACGCTCCGATTTGTCCGATTAAAACGACGTGTCGCAAATTTGTTCATAAACAATAATTCTTTCTCCACGTATTCTGAGCCGTATCTAGGCTCCCTTCCGCGCGGGGAAAGTTCCGTGCACTTGTTGATCGCTCGCGACTCAATCATTCCTTATTTTATAATCGTCATGCGATACGTGTGATAATACTGATAATTTACTCGCGCAAAGATGGGAACTCCTACACATCGAAAGTGTTTCTCTATTGGGGAAAAAGTGCCACAGTTCAACGTTTGGAAGCAGGTAAATCAAATGTAACACTAGCGAAGGTGTTGGGTGTATCTCATTCCAGCATATCAAAAATAAAGAAGAGCAAAAGCAATACTGAAGATTTATTTAATGCTAACGTTTTGAATCCGTAACAAATTAGGGAATCTACTTAGGAACAAGTGGAACAGGTATTATTACAGTGGTTTAAAGTTCCACGAAATCTAGGAAAACCCGTAAATGATCCTATCTTACAGGAAAAATCTTTGATTGTGTTAGCCGATACTTGTTGGAAATTCATATTAAAATTATATAAAAACAACTCTATGTTTTAATTTCCATGAATAACAAAACCAAATCTAAGATATCCTTAAAATCAGGAGTTTATTTATTAAACTGTGGATCTTGTACTAAAACCTACGTAGGACAAACTGGTAGATCTTTTGAAACTCGCATTAAAGAACATAAACATAGTTATTTAAAAAATAAGACCAATTCACATTACGCAACCCATATAATAAACGAATCCCATAATTTTGATGATACGTTAAAAATCCTACATGTAGAAAATAAATCTAAAAAATTAAATTTGCTTGAATGTCTTGAAATTAACAAATGGAAAAACTCCAATCAATTATTAAACGAACAGGTAGACTTAAACCATTCACCCTTACTAAATCTTTATTAGTTCTCGCAAACAGTACCACAGATTTACATTCTTAAAATAATTCTGTCTGTAAATATTATAATAAAATGATTAGCGTAATCTTAGGTAATTAAGGATAATTTTAAGCAGATATAACCAAGATTACTACCAAATATTCTTCTTTCTTATTTACTTCTGAAGAAGCCATTGTATGGTGAAACAATTGTCAAGTGACTTTAAATATATTGGAAATTAAAACATAGTGTTGTTTTTATATAATTTTACAGGAAAAAGCCGATTTCTTTGCTTTGTAGTTTAATGTTCCGAATTTCACCTGTATAGTATTTTTCACGATCTAAGAAAGTAACTTAGCTACCTATACCCATTCAAAATTCAACAAGATTCGAAAGTGATTAATTTATGGCTGTTTAATGACAAGGCATCGTGCAGGGCCGCACTATACCTCATTGTGTAATTGTTGGGTTTAAATTTTATTGTGATAAACAGTTGAATTTTAAGGTTTTATGTACTGAATAATACACAACATAATAATTACACAAGTATATTAAAACAGTGTACAGTGTCCTCGGGTACATTTGTTACAATTTTAGTTATTAATTAATATCTAGTTCAATTTCGCTATCGCCACTATCTTGCAAATCAATAATACGTTCTTTTACAGGTTCTTAACTATTTATATTTATGTACATACATCTATATGGGCAGCTTCCATGAAAGTGACAATAACGTAGGAAGTTTTTGTTCTGCATACATTTCATAAATTTTGCGGCGGATTAAGTCTTCTTGACAGAAATAAATACATTTCGACACAACTTTGTCTTTTCGTGTTTTTTTAGGCTCTATAGAATTATTTACACTTTTCCGAACTGTACTTTCAGGGATGCTTGTTAAAGCTGATGTCTCCATCAATGAAAAGTACTTTTCGTGGCTTCGCTCCACTAACTTTAAATAAACACTTTTAACTATCACTTCTGCCTCGATGGGAAAACATTTGTGGCTTCTGATGGAAAGAGCTTCGGACATTTTAAGACACTATTGAACTTTATAATACACACTATTTTAGTGTAATACTGCAGATAAAATGAAAAATATTCTTTATGTTTATGTTATGTTACGGCTAGGTACATAAGAAGATCCTAACGGTCGCTTAATGTTTTTATTGCATCAATTTGCCAAATCACTTTCTTAGATCTTGAAAAATACTATACACCAAGGTGAATCCACCGATTCAAGACTAGACACAATATTATCGCTCCTAATATAAGTGGAGAATCATTATGATCTCAGTAATTGGCTAAGGACTGTCTGGCCGAACCTGCTTGCAAGATTTACAGATCAGTTTTTTAATGGTTGTTTTATAGACCAACGTCATACAAAACTTTAAAATTTAATAGACAGACGTGTACTGGTGGAAAGTTATTTGAAGAGGGGATAACTGTTATGGTTAGAGCGAATATGATTAAAAAAAATGTTGTCTGTAAATCTCGACGCCCAAAATGTTTCAGAGGCACCAGAAAATTACGAAAATAATCGGAAAGCTTGACTGACATCTGACATTTCACAAAATGGGTATATTCTTGGGATCGTGAGTTGACAGTGAAAAATAAAAAAATTCTCTTGTTGATTGATAACTGTCAAGCACATCCCACAATTTCTGGTTTGAAAAGCATTATGCTTATCTTTTATCCCCTAACACCACTTGTGAGCTGCAACCGATGGCCCTAGGAGTAATTCGTCTGTTGAAGTCAAATTTCTGGAAAAATTTAGTTTTGAAAATGATCGAAAACTTTGGAACAAATATGAGTGCCAGCGACAATATTATGAAGATTACTTTACTCGCTGACATTCTGATGAATTATGATGCCTAGATTAAACTTACACAAACCACAATAAAGAATTGTTTTAGATACGCCGGATTTACAGCAGGAATCGATCAAAGTTTTAACAACTCTTCTGTAGAGTTCGACGACGAAGGCGACTTACTGCTTTTCCTTTAGGCAAAGTCTGTAGATCTGCCAATAATAAGCTAGAAGCTTGAACAATATTCGAAAGCCAATAATGATGTTGTCACATTGGAGGAACTCTCGTTGTGCAGAATATTATCGCTGAAGGACGCGAAAGAAGCAGCCATCATGATGACATCGAAGAGATACAATCGACTCCGAGCATCTCGTCATCGAATCTTTGAAAGTTACAAAAATGTCTAAATGTCTTCATACATTCTAATTACGAGGATGACAATATAAAAACTACATTGTCTAATCTTCATAATTTAATACGTAAAAGAGTGTTCCAAAATTCACGTAAAAAGTAATTTTGACACCCTTTATATATATATATATATATATATATATATATATATATATATATATATATATATATATATATATATATATATCTATATATGTATATATATATATATATATATATATATATATATATATATATATATATATATATATATATATATATATATATATATATATATATATATATATATATATATATATATATATATATATATATATATATATATATATATATATATATATATATATATATATATATATATATATATATATATATATATATATATATATATATATATATATATATATATGGAATCTGCTTGTAACGAAGGCCAGAGGACGATTATATTCCGTCGTACTTAGTGGACGACGGTCTAAGCGACACCAAATTAAACAGATATTTATTGAAACATGTTTTGTGTACACATGTGTTATATACACGCACAAGTCTAACCAAAACCAAAAAATTATAAAAATATGTTTATGGCAAAAGTTAACAATTCCAAAGTTACATATAGAAAAGTTCTTATACTTCATAGGTAGTGCACATTTACCGGCTTAAAAAGTCTGTAATTTTGGTTTGTTTCTGGATCAGTTTCAACTTGTAAAAGGTGTCCCAAAATTCACGGAAGATTTAAATTTGGTGCCATTTGTATGGTAAAGTGTTGCCAACAAAACAAAAAACACAGCGTGACAGCTGACAGTTCAGGGTTATTAAAAATGGAGCACGAAAGAACAACGTGTTTTTATTGTTGAGCAATATTTTAAAAATATTGAAAGTTTAGCAGCTACATTTCGGAATTTTCGTAACTCCCCAGTGTCATTGCAGCCAGAGCCACAGTATTTTGTTTCGTCTTGTCTGTTCGTAGTTCTGTTAGTTATATATATTTAAATTGAATATATTTTTTTGTGATACCTCTTCCAATGGAGGAATACTTTGGTTGTTTTTAACTCCAGATGAAGCTGAAAAAATATCAGCGAAATATAGAGTTTTTCTTTAACAATAAATAAGTATTTTATTCAAGACCGCTTTCCCGAAATCTCTACACTTTCTTAGAAATTTTAACGGTCGAGAACATTTACTAAAATATATATATATATATATATATATATATATATATATATATATATATATATATATATATATATATATATAATATAAATTCTCAATTTACTTTGCTACGATTCACTTTTTGTTGGATTTTTTTATGAATGAGAGATTATTCATTCATTTTTAAAAAATTTACTATGCGGGGGCGTCATAGTACTACAAGAGAAGGACGTAGTAAAACTCGTTGTATTATGAATGAGTGTTCATTCTTAAATTTGGGGAATCAAAATGGCCGTCCCTTCGGTTGGCATGACAACCACGAAGACGCTCGGCAAACCCATTCGGCATATCTCGCAAGATTCAATATGGCTAACCTAAAACTTTGTGACAGGTGGATGGTTTTTATTTTCGTAAATTTTTAGTGTTTGTGAATAGTAATTTAGTGATTTTTTCTTGTGAGAGCTGTAAGGAAGCACTGAAAAGGATTCCAACAGTGGCGACACTTTTGGAAGATGTGAAACAACAGCTGGTAAGTAAAAGTTTTGCTAGTAAAGTTTGTTCGAGAAGCGTGCATACAAAAGATTGTTCGAAAAGTTACAATTGAGAGTTAATGAACTAAAAAGCAGTTAAAAAACTAAAATATGATGTATCTCAATATAGACAGACAGTTTAACAGCAAATAACATAGAACGTGAATGAACAGTAAATCAGTGAAAGTCTATTGTAGTCTGCTTAGTTGAACCACATATTACCACAGACTTAGACGACAATAAAATCTTCATAATGTCTGCCATTCTCCCAGCGCAAGTGATTGAGTGAATTCTTGAATAAATTAGAAGAAATAATAGGTGAATATGCTACAAAACCTGACATGTTTATTTTGATAGATTTCAAAATTAATGACGCAAAAGGCTCATTTTATTCTAAGAAACTTAAAGATATTATTAAAAGAAATGGACTGTATCAAATTGTTTAGAACTTCACAAGAATTACACAGAATACAGCAATAATGATTGACCTTATAATAACTAATGAAAAAAGTATAAAACATCAAATACATCACACACGCAAAATAGCAGATTACTCCATTATAACTACAGAATTACCTTCTTTCTAAAGAGTTAAGAAAAAAACAATTGTCAGAGAATGCAGAACTTAATGAACTTCAGTTTCAAATGAACATTATGAGCAGCGTATGGTTGACAACATTGAAATCCACAGTCTTATATTGCAAAGTATCTGGTACAAATATTAATAGAAAAATTAATCCAACATGCCGTAACAGTATTCAGAAGAAAACAGCAACAGAACACAGTGAAAATTTTGTATGTGGAACCTGATCAAATTTTGTAGAATAAAGTAAACGAAAGTAAACGAAATTATTAAACGGGATATTTTAGATTTACTTACGACGTACTTGGATCAAAACTATTTTAAATTCAACGATTCGACTTTTATACATCTAAAGAAGGTCTAATAATGGGTAATCCTTTGAGCCCTTTACTAGCGGAAATTTTCATGGATCATTTAGAACTAAAAATTCATCAAAACGCGGTAAGTAAAAATATTGTTTACTGGCATAGATATGTTGACGACATTATTTCCTGTTTCACGGAAACAGATAGACAACTAATAATCCTCCTTAACTTCCTACATAATTTGTAAACTTATATTAAATTCACCTTAGAATTAGAAACCAATAACTCTGTAAATTTCTTAGACACATCTATATCAAAAGTGAACAATAAACACGATTTCTCAAGTTTTCACAAACCTTCACATACTGACACAGTCATACACAATAGTTCATCCCACCCTTATACTCACAAAATGGCAGCTTTTAACTCTTTCATACATAGATTGTTACATATCCCTATGACTAAAACTAATTTTAACAAAGAATTCAACATAATTAAACAAATAGCAATTAATAATGGATATGACCCCAACATTATAGACATATAAAAAATTCTTTAAACAAGCGATCTCTCTAATTTATCCCACAATTAATAACAAAAAAGGAAAATTTAGTACACTCACATACACAGGGAAAATAACTAGAACAATTTACAAACATTTAATAAAAAAGAACAATAAAATAGCATTCAAAACCAGTAATTCCTTAGGGAGTATAATTTTGAATAACAAAACCAAATCTAAGAAATCCTTAAAATCAGGAGTTTATTTATTAAATTGTGGATCTACTAAAAACCTACGTAGGACAAACTGGTACATCTTTTGAAACTCGCATTAAAGAACATAAACATAGTTATTTAAAAAATAAGAACAATTCACATTACGCAACCCATATAATAAACGAATCCCATAATTTTGATGATACGTTAAACATCCTACATGTAGAAAATAAATCTAAAAAATTAAATTTACTTGAATGTCTTGAAATTAACAAACGGAAAAACTCCGATCTATTATTAAACGAACAGGTAGACTTAAACCATTCACCTTTACTTAATCTTTATTAGTTCTTTGAAATAGTACCACAGATTTGCATTCTTAAAATAATTCTGTCTGTAAATAATATAATAAAATAATTAGCATAATCTTAGGTAATTAAGGATAGTTTTAAGCACTATATAACCAGGATTACTACCAAATATTATTTTTCTTTCTTATTTACTTCTGAAGAAGCCTATTGTATGGTGAAAAGAGGCATAGCCTAACTTAAATAAAGACAATGGCAAGTGACTTTAAAATATATTGAAAAAATAATTGGCAAACAAATATATTGTGTTAGTGTTTTATATATAATTTTTGTAAATGTTTTTAAAATAGTATTTCCCGCTATATAAAGTATGTTGAAAATATACTCAAACATTGATATTCTATTTACCTCTATCGTTCGTGATTGATCATAGGTAAACTGGATTATATGGGTTTCAATAAAAAGCGATACAAAATTAAAATATATTCAGAAATAATTTTTAATTTACAGGTCCTATGTCTGTGGCCATCCTGAATTTTTTTTTTAATTTTAACAGAGTCAAAAATATAATTTAATTTTAATGTTATTTACTGCGTGAAAAATATATGCGGTCACGTTGGCCAAATAAATATTTTCCAATTCTATTTCAACTTTGTTAAATATATAATATAGTGTTCTTCAGTTTACTTGAGAATATAAATATTCAAAATTTTTAAAACATTAAATTTTATCAATAAACATTGCGGGATCATCTTGATGGCGCGAACCTTGTTACCACCTATTCGGCTTATAAGTAAATCCATCATTTGACGAGCACCATTTGAAGAAAAGCCAGATATTTGTCTGGTATTCGATTACAATTGACGACTGGGTGGAAGATCTGGGCTTCCATCAAAATCTCCAAATTGACTACTGAATAATTTTCTTGCTATCACCTAACCCTAATTTCATCACGTGTGCTGCGGGAAAATCTCTAAAGCGTTACAAGAGTGTCGGATGTGCGGAAAAAAAAAACGATATTTGCACAGCAAATCATTCCAAAGGGATGCGCGATATATATTTGCAGCACGCTCTAGGAGGAATTAAGCGGGCTACATCCTTCGAACACTTTCCATGAAAATACTTGTAGAACAGACTCAAGTCCATGTTCATGCCAGGACATATTTGCTCCCAAGCTCCTGTAGCGCTTTAGGGAGGTCCCTACAGCGCTACAGGAGTGACACGTGTGCGGAAAAAGCGATTCACGTTGTTCTTGAATCGCTGTAAATTGTACTCGGTGGGAAACACAGTCCTGGATAAGCTATTCTAAAGGTATGATGTTCTCCATATAAAAGACTGCTTGAAAAGCGTTGTACGAGGAGTAACAAGCTGAACCTCATACGGATGTGAAGTATTATCGCGACGTGTACTTCTAACATGCACTGCTCTGGGAGGAATTAAGCGGGCCACATCCTTCGAACACTTTCCATGAAAATACTTGTAGAATAGATTCAAGTCGCCAACCGTTTTTCGATGTTCTACAGTATCAAAGTTTCTGGTGTGTTCTGGGTTTTCAGTTCGGCTAACAGCTCTCTTCTGAATAGAATCCAACATATGCAGGGTATGTTTGGGAGCAGAGCCCCAAGCATAGAAGCAGTATTCCTTCATTGATCGAATTTGAGCTTTGTATAGAATTAACAGTTATTGTGGAGTGTAAAGCTTTCTAGTTTGAAATCATATCCCTAGCTTTTAAGAAGCTCTCTTTGACATGTATGCAATATGTTTTTACCAAGACATATTATGTACTAACTAGAAATAAAAATATATTTGTCAAGAAGCACTGTCTCCAGAAGACTTCAAATTTTCACTTTAAATTAATACTACCATTAATTTTATACATACTTTCAAAATACAAAAGTTTATCTTCATTATTAAAAAGTTATTTACTTTGTTATGTCTTTCCTTTCTCATTTTATTTCATTAATTATGTATTGACAGTACCCCGTATAGACTTTTATTAATGTTCCATACTTCTTGCATCTTTTACTTGACCATCCCTTTTTTCCTTTCTTACTTTCCTTGTTATGGAAAGTATTGATTCTTGTAACAATCAGCTTTCGACATTTTTTAATTTTTTTAGGGTCCCTAGATAATGAAAAGCATGGTGTCCCATGTTCATTCATCTATCTGCCTGTGTGCATGTGAGCCTATCTGTCTGTCTCTTTGTGTCTCTTGACACGAAATGAGATGTCGATATCAAATTTATTACGCATATAGTTGATGTGCAGAAGAAAGCTGTGTGCGATATCGCTTCAAGAGAAGTGCGTGAAAGAGGTGGATGTCGATACGTTTTATATAGTTTCAGTAATATTTTCGGAATTATTCCTGAGTTTTGGTCAGTGTATTAAACAAATTATACACATGATTATTGATAGTCACACAGAAGTGCGGGAGAGGGAAATATTCTTGGGCTCGAGGAAAATGGGAAAATTATATCATTTTTTCATTATTTTCAGTTTTACCGAAAAATATCTTGAACTAAGTTATTGTCTGGTGTAGCAAAATCAAATTCGGAACTTATTACAACTACGTGCTTGTAAAGGAAGTACTAGGTAAATAAAATTTAACGATATATTATTTGATAGGTCTTCCTTTTATGATTCCCTTAATCAATAAAATCATGATGATAATTGGATATAAAAATAGCGTCGCGAAGTGAAGCTCCGCTAGCTTCTGCAAAAAAACTGACACAGTAATTTATATCAGGATATACAAACTGTCGGTCGCAAGAATGAAATAATGCAAAATTCAATATTCGTTTAACTTTTTTTTAAAACCGTTTTTTTTTATTCATGTGCACCACAGAAAACACTTTGAACACAAAATTGTATTTCTATAAATTTATAAATTTCTATACCATATTACCCTACCAAGTAAGGGAAATAGTTTTTTACCTAGCCTTTATAGAGTTGACCTATCAATTTTTAGTATTCCGTTCGGAACCCTTATGAGATCACTTCTATATCCATCTGTCCGTCTGTCTGTCTGTCTGTCACACCCGATTATCTCCGAACTTATTTGACATAGAAACTTGAAATTGGCACAAATATAGGAATTGATGGTCGCATCGTGTAGTTTCCAAAGGTAAATTTTGACTTATGGGGTTAGTTTTGGGGAACAGAATCGGAAGTGAAAAAAATACCAGGTCATCGAGTGCTTGTGAAAATAAGAGTTCAAAAATATATATGATGAAATACTTGCGCACACTTTTCTTTGTATTTAAAAAAAAAAATGGTCAAAAATCGTAAGTACTGATTAAACAATTCCTATTCAAGAACGAAATATCGCAGCTGATTGTCCATTAATATACATGATAAAAAGTTTTTCTTTTATAACATATTAAAATTTGGTCTCTCTATTTGCTAAGGAATTTTTTATATGTGAATTAATATCTTCGAGTAACACCCCAGAATTTCGAAATTTTACGATGGCTAAACTTGAAGCACTCCTATTCAAGAACGAAATATCGGAGCCGATTTTCTGTTAACATACACGGTAAAAAGTGCTTCTTTTACACTGGTCAACACAAGTCTTGTTTCCTTTATTTTTTTTTTCTGTTATTGGGTATTTCCATGGCCCTGACTATGAAAAAAATACTGGGAGATTGCTAACAGCTTTACCTTTTGAAAATATACAGTTTTATTATTTTGCCAAAAAAATACAAAAAAATAATACATTATGTTAACAAAATTTCTATTGAACACTAGCAAATGATCTTTTATAAGATTTCCTTGAATGAACGACTTTAGGTAGATCTCGTTGCAAACTCCAGCAGTAGTCTGCCATTATATGTGAGTCCCACCGCCCCTGATAACGCTCTTCCATTGTCCGAAGATCCTGATGAAATCTTTCACCCTGCTCCTCACTAAAATCACCCAGATTTTGTGGAAATTGGTCTAAATGCGAGTGCAGGAAGTGGATTTTTATGCTCATGTTGCACCCTAGCTCTTGCAAGTTCGATAGCGTGCACTCAACAAGCTGGACATGGTCGTCAGATTTCTTTTTGCCTAGGACGCTACTCATAACCAAAACAAATGAATTCCAAGCTTTGGATTCGACTTCAGTCATTGATTTGACAAAATTAGGATCTTTCACGAGTTGCCTAATCTGTGCCCATCAAAAATACCAGCTTTCAATTTTTCTGAACTTAATCCTGGAAACTTGCGTGAAAGAAAATTAAAACATTCGCCAGTTTTGTCAAGCGCCTTCACAAACTGTTTCATTATGCCGAGTTTAATATGAAGTGGTGGAAGTATGATGCGGTCTCGGCTAACTAAAGACACGTTTATACCATTTTTTGTACCAACTTTTAGCTCTTCCCGCACTGGCCAAACTTTTTGTGTCCAATGGTGTTGTTTGTCACGACTATCCCAGAGACACATGAAACAAGGGAACTTTGTGTACCCCCCTCGTTGACCTAAAAAAAAGTTAACCATTTTCAGATAAACACAAATGACCCATTTGTGGTCTTGATACTTAATTTTTTCCATAACCTTAGAAACATTTACGTATTCTTCTTTTAAAGTCGTCGAATGTGCAATAGGTATAGATCCGTACTTGTTACCGTTATGAAGCAAAACACACTTTAAACTTCTTTTGCTGCTGTCTATGAAACGACGCCAATCACTAGGTTGGTACTGTTTTAATCCCATCTGCTGCAAAATACCACCAACATCGTTACAAAAAACTAAATCCTTCTCTTGAGAAAAATACGGTAACAGATTTTTTTTCTCGGGTACGATAAAATGTAATGTTGGTTTCCGGAGTAAGCAAATTTTTTTCTTTTAAACGAGATGCTAAAATTTCAGAAGCTTCTTTTGGTAAGTTCAGATCTCTTACTAAGTCATTTAGTTCTTTCTGATTAAATGGTTGAGGTTCTGAAAGGCTACATTTGTAGTCTGAATCAGAGTCTTCACTTGATGTATTTCGTTCGGGTTCACAGAGATTTGGATCATCAGAAGATTTAGATGTGCTGGGTTGTACCTCTTGTGATTTTAATTGAGGTCGTTGAGCAGAAGATAAGTTAGGATATGACCACTTACATCGATTTCCAGGGTTAATTCCGTTTATTTTCACAACGCAGAAGTAGCACCCGTCATGATGATTTGGAGGTTCTCGCCAAATCATGGGTGTTACTAACATTATTGCATCTCTTTTTCCACTGGACCATAACGGTAGACATACCACACATTTCTGGCATACAATATGAGGAACCCATGGCTTGTCCTGATTACACAATTTTATTTTAAAGTATTGATGATACGCAGTTTTCACAAAGTCCGATATAAGTTTTCGATATTTTGCAAATATATATTCACCACAAATATAGTAAAAACAATCGGGATTAAGCACACAACATCTTCTTGACAAAGCCATATCTAAAACAACAACAAAATATGTTTTAGTGTCCAATAGAAAACGAAAATCTAAGTAAAAATAATAAATGAGGGTAGTTAGCTATAACTCAAAAACAAAAGCTATTAGAGAAAAATTGTTGCCATATTTAAAAAATACGCGTCAATTTGAGATAGAAACAAAAAAAAAATCACAGGAAACAAGCAATTTTCTTTTTTTTGTTGACCAGTGTAATATATTAAAATTTGTCTCTCTATTTGCCAAGGAATTATTTATAAGTGAACTAATATCTTCGAGTACACTCCAGAATTTCAAAATTCTACGATAACTAAAATTGAAGCACTCCTAATCAAGAACGAAACATCGCAGCCGATTGTCCATTAACATGCTTACTTACTTCCATAATCCTTGTGCCTTTCTATTATGTTATTGTTTGTATTGTCTGTCTCTTCCTGTAAATCATTGACAAATTTGTCCCTCCTCAATTCTTGCGTTGTCATTTGGTTCTTAGCACACAATCAAAGTGCAGTCGTCGTCCGCTCCATCTTCTTTTATTGCTATCGAGAGTATTCTCTCATTTACAAACCTTTCCCCTTTTACATTTTTCATCTTTCCTTCTTTAACCACCATTGCCACTCCTGCCCCTGCATTTTCCTCCTCTTTTAATCCTGATCAGTACATCCAGTATCCATTAGGTAACCTTTTGCATCCATTCCCTTTCCTTTTTGTTTCTGTGATTCCTACACAGTGCATTTGTATTTTTTCCAGTTCTTCTGTCAGTTCATCCTCTTTTCCGTTTATGCCCCTAACATTTCATGTTCCCAATCTAATCTCTTTTCCGTTCATACCCCTAAAGATCCGTGTTCTCAATTTACTAACTCGCTAATTATTTCCTATTTCTTTCTTCCTATCCATTTCCTTGATTATCTTCTTATTTATATTCCTTTCATCAGTCTTCTCTTCCGTATCCTTTGTGTTTGCCAGGGTCGTCGTCGATCTACCTATCTCTCTCCTTTTTCTCAGTTTTTAGCTTGATGGTAGTAGTGTTCTTTGTTTGTTCCTTTAGTTTTTCTTCCTAAGTGTCCCATTTCTATTCTCTTCCCTAGTTTAAGATTCTATTAACATACATGATAAAAAGTGCTTCTTTTATAACATATTAAAATTTGGTGTCCCTATCTGGTAAGGAATGTTTTATATTTGAATTAAAATCTTCGAGTAGCACCCGAGAATTTCAAAATTTTACGATAACTAAAATTGAAGTACTCCTATTCAAGAACGAAATATCGCGGCCGATTGTCCATTAAGATATATAATAAAAAGTGCTTCTTTTATAACTTATTAAAATTTGGTCTCTCTATCTGCTAAGGAATTTTTATATGTGGAATATTCTTCAAAACAAAAATGTATGTTTCGGCACTTGGACAACGTTGACGGGTATTACGACATCCTCGCCGATATCCTTGGGATATTGGAAAAGGGTAAAATCCCTGCTGAGGCGGGGAGGTGAGCGATAAAAAAAGAGTGTAGATTGAGCGAAGATTATCACGAGTGCATTACGTTTGATAATTTATCTGGTATAAAAAGAAAACTATGTCCCTTGACAATATGGTGGAGGTTTTGTTAATATACTTTTCAGTATATTACCGGTCGCGCGTCGCTCCTGTACCGAGATAAAAGAATTTTATTTTACTTGTTTACAATTAAACAAATATTTAGGTAGTATTACACAGTGCAACACATAAAATGTAAACTAAATTCTGACTTCAGCTATATCTCGTAAATTATTGGGAATTTCTCAATGCAATAGACGAAATGTTCTTCACACCAAAATACACAATTTTTGTGAACATGTCGAGGCCAGATTTTCACTCTTTCAGGGTGTTTTTAGTGCAGAAAGCCCGAAAAAATGCAATTTTTTCACATTTTCGACCATAACTCACAAACCGTGCATATTTTAGCATAACTGTCTTCGACAAAAATGTTCTCTGCACACGAGTAACTTTGCTGAACATTGCAATAACCTACAATCGATCGATCCTTATAGTTCTTTTGGCCGTTGTAAGGAATTTCACACCAAAATTTCAGCTTATTTCAGGTTTTACTTTAAAGAAACTGGTTTTTAGCTCACTTTTGAATGTTTACTCACCATTAGCATCTATTTTTGGAAAATAAATTGAAAAAAAAATTTTTTGTTTGTAAACTGCCATGGTACACACACACACACACACGCTGGAATAAATACACACACATTTGGACGGGGAATCGCTTGTGTGTAGTATGGAATTTACGCGCACTGTGCTAGTATTGGTACAGTGCCATATACTTAACATGCGCACATGTTAGATATATGGTACTGTACCAATACTAGCACATTGCGCGTCAATTCCTTACTACACACAAGCGATTCCCCGTTCAAATGTGTGTGTGTATTTATTCCAGCGTGTGTGTGCGTGTTTACACACACGCTGGAACACACAGCAGTTTACAAACAAAAATTTTTTTTTTAAATTTCTTTTCCAAAAATAGATGCTAATGGTTAGTAAACATTCAAAAGTGAGCTAAAAACCAGTTTCTTGAACGTAAAACCTGAAAAAAGCTGAAATTTTGGTGTGAAATTCCTTACAACGGCCAAAAGAACTATAAGGATCGATTGTAGGTTACTGCAATGTTCAGCAAAGTTACTCGTGTTTATGCAGAGAACATTTTTGTCGAAGACAGTTATGCTAAAATATGCACGGTTTGTGAGTTATAGTCGAAAATGTGAAAAAATGACATTTATTCGGGCTTTCTGCACTAAAAACACCCCGAAAGAGTGAAAATCTGGCTTCGACATGTTCACAAAAATTGTGTATTTTAGTGTGAAGAAAGAACATTTCGTCTGAAAATTGCATTGAGAAATTCCCAATAATTTACGAGATATAGCCGTGCAAAACAAAAGCTCGCGCAAAAAAATTGATGATGGCAAAAAAAAAATTCGAACTAAACTATCAAAACCCAAATAGGGTTTTGCTAGTTTGGGTGGGCACTTCCAGAAACTGAAGTCAGAATTTAGTTTACATGCGATGACCTCGAAAATGTTGCACAGTGTTATTCTACCAATTACACTTTTATTTCTAGAGTCTAGATTGAACTAGACTGATTTTTTGGCTATTAGGTAGCTAAGATGCTATAACTACTATATATTATTGACTAAGAAAAAAGGCGAAAATACATATTGAATCTTAAGATATATACATGTAAAGGACCTAATTAACTTAGCCCAGGTAAGAATTTTACTTTGTTTTAAAAGCAATCACCGTACGGAATATTAATTGTGCAAGTCCGACATGCCCTTGGCCTGTTCTTTTTAGATGACACACCACATTAGTTTGTTTTGGCTATCTTTCAATAAAAAACATGTCATAAAATTTTTGTTCTGATTGCTGGATTTTATTTATGAAAGTCTGTTCGGCAAGCTGATTGTGCATATTCATTGTGATATTGGACCGACATTAGTTTTTACATTCAGCATTTTAAAAACAAAGTATTTAGTTTCACTGATAAATGGCATGACTAAATATTTACGTCAAAACAATTGAACATGCATTTTGGCTGTTTGCATCAGATAAAATGATTAAAAGAGCGCTGACAGTTAAAAATTGAAAACGTTCACATTTTTCTTATCAACCAATGAAACCAAGAAATATTTTATTCCGTCAACAAACATCTGGTCTGGTTAACTGGCCCTTTTAAAATGACAACAAAAGAGAACCGACTGGCAGAAATTCTATAATGGTTCAAAGAGTCGCATTTATATCAGAATACAGTGCTTTGAAAAATATCTTAATATGGTAGATAATAAAATTTATTCATTGATTTGCTGTACCGGTGGAAGTTAAAATCGATTTAGTCGATAATTTCAATAACTAAACTTAATAACGCTTGTAAAAAAATACTTTGAAGGCACATATTTCAATCTAATGTATCAGTTTTCTTAGGTTCGATTTTATACCTTTAAATCTTGGCTTATTATAATTTTGTTCTGCATTACAAAGTGCATTTTTAGTGTTCCGTACGGAACACTTGTGGGATCCCTTCGGTATCCGTCTGTCACACCCGATTTTCTCCGGGGTTATTTGACATAGAAAGTTGAAATTTGGCACAAATATAGGATGGCCCAATCAGAGCCGTTTAGTTTTGAAAGTTAACTTTTGAATTATTGGATAGTTTTGGGTGGTGAAATCGAAAGTGAAAAAAAAATACCAGGTCATCGAGTGACAGCTTGTGAAAACACAAGTTCAAAAATATATTTTAAAGGCAATCACGGTACGGAACACTAATTGCGCAAGTCCAATTCGTACTTGACCGGTTTTTAAAAAATAAGATTATCTACTTCTATGGGAGTTTACAGCGTCGCACTCATCCTAATCTAGGATAATATTTTATTCAATATCAATTACCTTCCCTTCCGTTTTGTTCTAATATTTTGAATTGTTTTTTTCGTATTATCGTCTCGTTTTACTGAATTTTTACTTCGCTTGCAGAAGGAAAATATTCTGTTCGTATCGTATAATAGGAAAAACATAGTCATTCCTTTCCGTCGGTCTGTCTATCTGTCGACACGATAACTTTTGTACGAAATGAGATATTGATTACTTGAAGTAAGATGAAACTTACACTTTTTGAGTGAAATCTCTTTAGTGAAAGGGGGTAAGAGGGGTGGAGGTAGATAAATTATGTTAATGTTATTATGATTTTTAAAATTTTTTCTTGGTTTTAGATGCGATAAGGAACATTTTTTAAGCACAATTCTTTATACTCAAACACGTAACGGGTTAAAGAGGTGGGAAGGGTGTTAGAGGGCTCGTTTCGTATATATCTGATTATACCACCTTTTCGCTGTTCTTGTTTAGTAGTAAATAGATTTCTACTCAGTTTTCTTTTTAGTGTTCCGTACGGAACAGTTATAAGATGTCTTCTGTGTCTGTCTGTCTGTCCGTCTGTCACAGCCGTTTAGTTTTGAAAGTTAAATTTTGAATTAAAGGGTTAGTCATTTTTGGGAGGGGAGGGGTGAAAAAAAAAAAATTGCCAGATCATCTAGCGGTGTTCCAAATGAAAGTGAAAACACGGGTTCAAAAATACATATAATATAATATTTGCGCACACTTTTTGAAAAAATTCTGGAATATTCTTCATTGGGTGTAGTTTGAATGAAAATCACGAGTGCATTACCTTTAATAATTTATCTGATATATAAAAAAAAACAAAAATTTCAAGGTTATCAGTTTTCAACAAAGGTCGGCAACAAACTTTGTTGAAAACTCATTTGGGGTGTGTTTTGTGAAGTCATTGGTCATTTTATGCCCCCATAACATTTTTTTATTTTAAGAGCGTACGGAACCCTAATTGCGCAAATCGGACTGGAACTGGCCGGTTATTTTGATTAATATCTCACTATAAAGTACCTAGATGCCAAGAATCTTGAAAGTGCTTTATAACATAATATATTTCGAGACCCACGGCATGTATACTTTCTTTGGTATTTGCGAATATTCAACGAATAAAGTTCCACTGTTCAACATATTGATGAAAAAAAAAAATGCAAAGTATGCAGAAGACAACCTATTGACGTGTAATTATAAAGACATTTCCCTTAGTGGTTTAATTAGTATTTTTATTATTTTTATTACTAATTTCCCCATCATTACTACCTGAAACATAGACGAAACTGATTTTAATGGATGAGGTTTTATAATTTTTTGCATTCACTGCTTAATTGATGTGGTAATAATATATCGTGAAATAAGATAGAGGACATATAACGCCAGTTTCCATGTAATGGTAGAAGAATTCCTCGGCCCTGAAATAAACGTATAATATACTAAAAGGTGTCCCAAAATTCACGCAAGAAGTAATTTTGAGAGAAAACACAGGTTTTTAATTAAAAATTGTAATTTTTTTATTGATTCATAAAGTATACAGTATAGGATTATATATGGAATAACATATCTGGTAAATGGCCTCCGCTGCTTTGCTGGCACTCTTGTTGAAATTTTCCATGACCGTTTTGCATAAATGTGGCCGAATTTCGTTGATACAGCGCTTAATTTACTCCTTCAAGTCGTGGGTGATTGTGGGCTTGTTGGCATGAACCTTAGACTTTAAAAAACCCCAAAGTAACAACTCCAACGGCGTTAAATCGCATGATCTGAGCGGCCAATTCTGATCACCAAAACGGGATATTACACGGCCAGGAAATGACTTATGCAGCAATTGAATTGTTTCTCGGGCTGTATGGCATGTGGTACCGTCTTGTTGAAACCAC
The DNA here is from genome assembly GCA_019049505.1 of Pachyrhynchus sulphureomaculatus. NCBI lineage: Eukaryota > Metazoa > Arthropoda > Insecta > Coleoptera > Curculionidae > Pachyrhynchus > Pachyrhynchus sulphureomaculatus. Next base: position 33,768,927 of record CM032450.1, read on the forward strand.
ATGTCGTCCACATCCATATCTTGCAACTTAGACACGAAAACTGGATTATCATATCGCGATAACGATCACCATTAACTGCTATTGACTGGCCAACCACATCTTCGAAGAAGAATGGTCCGATGATTCCTCCAGCCCAAAATCCGTACCAAACGGTGACACGTTGTGGACGCATTTGTTTCGCAACAGTCACGTGTGAATTGTCTGAACCCCAAATGCGACAATTTTGTCAATTCACGAAGCCATCAAGATGGAAATGAGCCTCATCGCTGAAGACGATTTTCTTTGAAAAATCAGTATTCACTTGTTCCATAATCCATTCAGCGAACTCTCTTCGTTATGCGTATTCAGTAGGCTTCAGTTCTTGAGTCAATTGAACTTTGTAAGCATGAAGATGCAAATCTTTCGTGAGAATACGCTGTAGAGAGCGTCTCGAAATGTCCAATTCTTGACCACGGTGCCGAATTGATGTTCCTGGAGTCTCAGCAACACTCTCACGAACTGCTTCCATGTTTTGTGTCGAACAACTTGTTGAAGAACGGCCAGAGCGTTTAAGATGACTAATTGATCCAGTTTCCCTGAATTTTTCAATTAATCTCTTCACAGTTGATGAGGTTAAATCACTATTCCGACCATATTTTGTACGAGAATTCCGAACTGTAGCCGCCAAACTTTCATTATTTTTAAAATATTACTCAACAATGAAAACACGTTGTTCTTTCGTGTAGGGCTCCATTTTTAATAACCCTGAACTGTCAACTGTTACGCTGTGGTTTTTGTTTTGTTGGTAACACTTTACCATACAAATGGCGCCAAATTCAAATCTTGCGTGAATTTTGGGACACCCTTTATATTCAAAGCAACGCCCTCGAACCCTACCGCTCACCTTTAACCTCTTGTTCGACCTTAAATAATAGTGATTTAAAATTTGTTGATTATTGCAACCAAAAAAAGGGAAAACCTCATAATACTTTTGAAACTACCCAGCCCTACTTTAAGCATTAAATATGTTAAACCATAACGGTTTTTTTTATGTAGACCAGACTACTTATACATACTAATCTCCACGTTTGGATAGGAAAATATAGGGTAAAAGTCTGTATGATTTTCTTTTATGCTTTTAATTTGCTATAATCTTATTCAAAAATTTATGGGTACCTAGTAACTTAGCTCACCTAGTACTAAATTACCTAAACCATTCTTACTGTCTTAGTTTTAAAATAAGCTGCATTTGCATTTTAAACGTATACTTAGGTCTAAATTATTTTATTAATCAATGTTTTAGTTGGCGAACATATATTTTCATTGTAAATTAAGTAATTATTTTCACCGTAATTACAAACAAGAACATGATTTTAACGAACATGAATACAGATAACAATATCGTGTATTACGAAGTATATAATTTGTTTGTAACTTTCAGAAGTTAAATTATGTCATGTACTACTTAAAGCTTAAACAAAAGAAGACTAACTATTCATAAAATAATCTCGAATAAAATTATACATATCATTATTTATCTTTTGAATATGAATCACGTGAGCGACTTCCGAGAATTCTTTTCTTTGTTATTATCCTTTCAATTTTATTTTGGTTTTTAATTTATATACATCTGATAAAAAGGACACCAAACAACCGCTGCGTATTCCAGACGTGATCGTACTAAACTATTAAAAAGCAATTTCAGAATGGCACATTCCACGAAATTTGCGGCGTCGTGTATGGTAAACCCAAATAATTTAAAACCATCCACTATAACCATTGCAATATGGTCCCGAAAAGATAATGTAGAGTCTAGCAGAACATCCAACATACAAATTATACATCGACTAACACTGCTTTAACACTTGGCCAGTGACATAGTAATTATATGTTATTGGGCGAAATTATTTGGTAAAAATGATACATTTGGACACATAATTTGTTTTCGACACACCAATGATTCGTACAGATAAATAACTATTCTCAAGTAACACATAGTCGTTTGGATCTGATCGATATGAGGGTGCATTGTTAAGTCTGCTAAATTTCTACGAAATGGCGAGCAATTTTATTAAGAGGCATGACTGTTAGTAAGCGTGATTCTTGTAACGATTGTGTTCCAATTTTCAAACAGATACAAAGCGCACACGTGTCGTAGAAGTGGATAATGCCGAGTGTGGTGTAGTAATAAAATATTTAAATTAGAAAAGTAGACTGCAACCTAGAGAGGAACAGAAGGAAATTCGTGAAGACTCTACACCAGTACTCAAGATCATTTATTACTGGATAAATGAATTTAATCTTTACCGTATGAGCACTGCAGATGTTGCACATTCGGGACGCTCGATTGAGGTTTCTGTTCAAGAAATACGAGGCTGGTTTGAAAAGTCCGTGCAAAAAAAAAAAACTACTTATGTGTTTGGGGTAAACCTTTTTTATTTTTCGACATAGTCTCCTTTTAGGCTTATACACTTCGTCCAACGATGTTCTAGTTTGTTGATCCCTTCCGAATAATAGGATTTGTCTAAGTCTGCAAAATATCCATTAGTGTCTGCAATCACCTCCTCGTTTGAATAAAATCTTTGTCCCGCCAGCCATTTCTTCAAATTGGGGAACAAATAGTAGTCCGAGGGAGCCAAGTCTGGAGAATAGGGGGGATGTGAAACGAGTTGGAATCCTATTTCCATTAATTTTGCGACCACAACTGCTGAGGTGTGTGCTGGTGCGTTGTCGTGATGGAAAAGGACTTTCTTGTGGGCCAGTCGCGGGCGTTTTTCTTGCAGCTCGGTTTTCAAACGGTCCAATAACGATGAATAATATTCACCTGTAATAGTTTTACCCTTTTCCAGATAGTCGATGAGGATTATCCCTTGCGAATCCCAAAAGACAGTCGTCATAACCTTTCCGGCCGAAGGAACGGTCTTCGCCTTTTTTGGTGCAGATTCCCCCTTTGTAACCCATTGTTTAGATTGTTGTTTGGTCTCAGGAGTCTAGTAATGTATCCATGTTTCATCCACAGTGATGAAACGACGCTTAAAGTCCTCCGGATTCTTCTGGAACAGCTGCAAACCATCCTTGCAACACTTCACACGATTCCGTTTTTGGTCAAGCGTGAGCAATCGCGGCACCCATCTTGCGGATAGCTTTCTCATGTCCAAATGTTTATGCAAAATATTATGTACCCGTTCAGTCGAGATGCCCACAGCACTAGCAATCTCACGCACCTTAACTCTTCTGTCATCCATCACCATATCATGGATTTGATCAATGATTTCTGGAGTCGTAACCTCCACAGGCCGTCCAGAACGTTCAGCGTCGCTTGTGCCCATATGGCCAGTCCGAAAAATTTTCAAACCACTTATAAACTGTTCTAATCGAAGGTGCAGAGTCACCATAATGTTTATCAAGCTTCTCTTTAGTCTCCTGAGGCGTTTTGCCTTTCATAAAGTAATGTTTAATCACCACACGAAATTCTTTTTCGTCCATTTCTTGAAAATCACTCGACTTCCTTGATTCACACGAATGCCAAACACAAAGAAATAGACCAATATGGCTGAAACTTGGTGTGCGTTCATTCAAGAGATGCTACTAACTAAACATGACCTCGATACGTGCCGGTGGTGCCATCTCTCGGACTTTGCACGGACTTTTCAAACCAGCCTCGTACGTCAAAGATCAGAACAAACACAGATACACACATAAATATAACGTTTAATGGCAAAACTCTAGAAAAAATTGAACATTATATATAATTAGGACAGAAAATCACCACAACTAAAGATCGCATGAGTGGAGGAAATTTCTCGACGAATTAAAATATCTTGGACAGCATTTGGCAACTTAAAGAACAGCTTTACATTAGGAATACTTTAAATACTCGATCAAATTTATGGAATCGTGATGGAAGATCGTTGCATTTTACTAGACATTCCCTGAATTTATTTTCAGTTCATCGCTCATCTACAACCTCCCTAAAAAACTCTATTCCCAACAGAATCACTACCCTACTAACTCTACATAATATTTCTCCTCCTAAATATGACTATCCACTGCACTCACCTTTCCCTCCATGGCTCTCTAACTGTCCCCCTGTTGATCTTTCCATGCTCACAAAAGGAAAATGGAAACTACACACCTATTGCTTAGGAAAACATTTCTGGAAAAAATAGCACACTATCCCAATTACACTCTATTTTATATTGATGGATCGAAAACAGACAAGGGGGTGGGTGCTTCTTTCTCCATTTCTTTAACTAACAAAATGTTTAAACTCCCATCGTATACCTCTATTTTTTCAGCCGAGCTTTTGTCAATTAAAGAGGCCATACGCCACGCTCTAACCCTCAGAACTGCCACGCGTATTCTAATCATCTCCGACTCCTACAGCGCTCTTGCCTCAATAAAATCACTAAAACTAAAATACAATTATGTTCGCCAGATCTTGGACCTATGCCATATGGTAAATCTAAAACATCGCAAAATTGCCTTCTTCTGGATCCCCAGTCACATTGGCATCAGAGGTAACGACAAAGCCGACTAGCAATAGATAGAGGCACCACAGGATGGGGAGAAAACTTCCCCAGAGATTTCAACTCCCTCCTTAATCATAACGTGCGTTCCTTATTCCAACTGAACTGGGACCTAATACCTCCGGATAATAAGCTATGATCTATCAAACCTCTGGTCTACCCTCCCTTAAACTCCTTGAATATAACTAGAAAAGAAAACGTCCTCATGTGAAGACTGGTCATAGGACATACTTACAGTACTCATAGACACCTATTACAAAATGAACAAGCCCCTACATGCCTCTTATGCAATTCTCCTTTGACAGTCTCCCACATAATTGAGACCCCACACTTTAAATCTATCAGAGATAAACACCAAATCCCATCAAACCTATCACTATTAATAGCATCATTCGATTCACTCCACACCAATATTAAAAATTACCTAAAAGAGATTAACTTCATCGTATAACTAATCGAACACTCTCAGGGGCGCTAAATGACCTCGCAGTCGTTGCACCCTGACCCCATAATATCCATCCATCCATCCATTAAGCTTTGTGAGATTCTTAAGATAGTAGACATCTCATATGAACGGATACCTATAATCCTACATGAATATCTAAAATTGAAAAAGTTTAGTGCACGATGAGTGCCGCATTTGTTGACTCCAAACTAACAACTCAAGAGGAATTACATTTGAAACTCGTGTTTGGAAAAGTTGCAGCTTAATCCGAAGTACTACTGGCGTAATTTTGTGACTGTAGACGAAACGTAGATTCACTATTACACCCCGGAGACAAAACGGCAGACGAAATGGTAGGTTGGCGAAGCACTTAAAGTGCTCCGAAAAAAGCGAAAACAGTGTTATCGGAGGAAAAAGTGATGCAAATTGTTTTTTAGGACTCACAGGGTATCATCATGATGGACTATTTGGAAAAAGGCATAACAGTTCTTATTACGTAACGAATTTGGACCGTTTGCTTAGTGAAATGAAGTGGAAGCGACCAAGATTAGCGCATAAAAAAATGCTCCTTCGCTAGGACAATGCGCCTGCTCACACATCGGCCTTTACAATTGCACAAGTATACGAGCTGGTTTCAAAATAATTCCTCACCACTCTATGACCTTTTTTTCGTTTCCTAACCTCCTAATAAAAATTTAGAATCCCGCTAGACTAAATGTATTAAGCTCAATGAAGATTACGTTGAGGAATACATTTTTCTTTTTGCAAAAAATGGTATTTACATCCGATTTTTTTTACGGATTTGTATTCTCGATATTTCTAACAATTATTCAAAAAAAATTTGAAAAAAACTTCATTCCGTTACAAAGTTGTAGGATTAAATGTGACCTGGCGTCGGATTCTGCCGCGACCTGTCTTCAGACACTTGTCTGCAATATTATTCAGTTAATTTTTAATATTTTTTAATTTTCTTTTTACGTCTTAATAATTACTTTTTCTACAAAAAAGGTTTTTTTAATTTTTCTAAAAGACAATTTTTTTATAATTAATTAAACATAAATTCTTTGGTCAAAAATTGCATACGAAAGTTTTAAACACCGTAATTTTTTTATTTTTGAAAAAAAAAACATTCGACAATTTTTAACTACTGCGTTATTATTAACACGTAAGCTGAAAAGTTTTTGGTCTGACACATAGATATCGCCCTTTTCAAAAAATCTATTTGATTTTTAGAAAGTACCAACCTTCAAACGATACGTGTCAAAATTGCATGACATTTCGACGATTAGTTTACAAGTTACAGTGGTTTTAGTGACGCTACTTTTTCAAAACAATGGAAAAAATCGAATTTCGTGTGTTAATTAAACACTGTTTTTTATTGGGAAAAATACCGTTCAAGCAAAGCAATGGCTTGATAAGTGTTACGGGGATTCTCCCCCTAGAAAAACACTCATTATTTACAGGTATGCTGAATTTAAACACGGTCGTACAGATACAAATGAAGCTGATCGCTCTGGATGCCCAAATGAGGTGGTTACACCGGAAAACATCAAAAAAATCCATAAAATTGTTTTGTATGACCGTAAAGTGAAATTGCGTGAGATCGCTGACATCCTAAAGATATCGAAAGAACGTCATATTTTGCATGAACATTTGGGCATGAGAAAGCTCTGTTCGAAATGGGTACCGCGTTTGCTCACAGTGGACCAAAAGTAACAACGTGTCGATGATTCTGAGCGCTGTTTGGATCTGTTTAAAAAGGATTTTTTCATAAGATATATGACAATAGATGAAACATGGATCCACCATTGCACACCAGAATCAAATCGGTAGTCAGCTGAGTGGACAGCAGCCGGCGAAAGCCGCCCGAAGAGACCAAAGACCACAACAGTCGGCTGGGAAGGTTTTGGCCTTTGTATTTTGTGATGCGCATGCAATAATTTTCATCCACTATGCTGAGAAGAGAAAAATCATCAATGGCGAATATTATATAAAGTTATTGGTGCGTTTGAAGGCAGAAATCGGGAAGAAATGGCCCCAAATGAACAAGAAAAATGTTCTCTTTTATCAAGACAATCTCACAAGTCAATAGTTACGATGGTAAAATTGTATGAATTGAAGTTGGAATTGCTTCCTCATCCACCGTATTCTCCAGATTTGGCTCGCTCTTGAAGGACACTATATTGATGAATAAAGTCGAATTTTGCAAAAAAAAAAACTGTGTTTTAAGTAGCTAGACCAAAAACTTTTCAGCCTACGTGTTACATAAGATTATGTTTTATTTTTGCAGATTGGATTATTTTTTGTGAAGTTATCCTGCAAACAGGGAGGCACCATAGTTTTTACTAGTGGTCCATTTAACCCAATAAAAAATAGTGTTAACATTTAAAATAAATTTAAAAGAAAATTCTTATAATTTACAATACATACAACACAATAAAAATCTATAATCGCCATTCTTTTGTGTTATTCACTTTTAAACCCTGTTATTCACACCTTTAAAATATATTTTCTTGTTGTTCATAAACGACTTACCTGAATACATTTCATGTGGAATCGTTTTTATGTTCGCTGACGATACGACCATAGTCATCTCAGCCAAAGTTGAGAAACTTTGGAGAAAAAAATTAAAATAATATTGACTGAGTTCTCAAACTGGTGTAAAAAAAAATAACCTTATAATAAATCTGTCAAAGACCGTGTCTATGGAATTTAAGACAAAAATGCGCAAACCAATAAACCTAAACATTGTATTTAATAATATGAATTTGCCTGTTAGCCATAGTTCAAAGTTTTTAGGAATCATAATGATTCTAAACTCGAATGGAGTTTGCACATAGATGACGTTTGCTCAAGACTAAATAAATGTTTTTTTTGTGATAAAATCTTTAAAAAACTCATTAAGTGTCCCTAATTCATAATATCTACACTATTACGCTAATGCGTACCCAGCCAGGTCCTATCTGGCGGTTTGGGGTTTGGGGAAGTGCGCAGGAACTGGACAGAGTGCTGGTAATGCAAAAACAAATCATGAGACTAATTTTTAGTATGCCATATAACTCTGTAGGGATCTTTAAGAATAGGAAAATTAACAGTTACAAGTATTTATATATGTAAACTCTTAATGTTTATCTATCAAAATCAAGATAGCTTCATGTCGCATAGATCTTTTCATCGTTATCCGACTCGAAACAGAGAAAATTTTTATATTGAAAAACACAGTCATGAATATGTTAAAAAAACTAGTCATTACTTAGGTTGCAGACTGTTTAACTTACTGCCGGAATATGTAAAAAGGATTGAATCTATGGCACGTTTTAAAAAACAAATAAAAACTATACTATTAAGTAAAACTTTTTATTCTGTAACTGAATTTGAAAGTTATCTGCTGGGCAGAGTGTGAATGTTATTCTTTATAACATCCTTACTTAATTAAAGCATCTTCAGTATGTATTTCGTTTTTTATAAATTTGTTTGTTATAAATATGTATGTTATGTTTTTTGTTATATCTTGTATTTACTGTGTATTAATGTATTTAATAGTAAGATTTCTTTTTTTTTTTCTATATATTATTTTTGATATTACCTAAGATGGAACCATACATCCCTTTGATGACATGTCTTATCTACGAACTTTTGTAGCGGAAAGGATGAATAAATTGTTTATTGTCTATTGTCTATATTTTTTTTTAATATACATACTTCTCGCAGTACTCAGGAGTATGTAACCTCTGAAAACACACTTAAAGTTGCTATTTTTTAAGCGTATTTCCCACAATGCAGTGCAATTTTTTAGGATGTGCACACATTTTTTTTTTTTTTTTCGCTTATTGTTTGAATTAGTACCGTCACCCTATAGATTTATGGTGTATGTCCCTGCTCCTCCAATTCAACTTATTCCTTCAGCCAGTGTATCACCAATTATATTTTTAATTTAACATATTGTTATACACTGAGTCAATTAACTATATTATTATAATTAATGACCAGTGTTATCTCTCATCTGTGGTGAAGCTAGTAAATTAATTATATTAAAAACTAGTAATTCAACCATTATGTAACAATAAAAGTTTAATTACCACTATAGTAATAGGATAATTAATAATGTCCTTGCAATTAACTTAGCTGAAATAACTTTATGATGAATTAAACGCTCTGTATCTGTACAACATCAACAGACAATAGAATCTTTATTTATTCTAATGATTATCGCACTTTGTAATGAACTTTTAAATGAACGAGGTGCACAAAAGCAATACAATGTATTTATATAGAGGATGTATACTATTAGAAAATATCTTTTAAAAAATATTTATAAAGTTTTAATTGTTATCCTCAGGGTGTTCAGGGACTTTAGCTATAGAAAACGAACAAGTGTATTTACGTACATGTAATCAGCGGTACCACTTAACACGTAGGGTGAAAAGCTTTTGGTCTGACACATAGATGTCGCCCTTTTCAAAAAATCCATATGATTTTTAGGAAACGATATGTGTCAAAATTTCATGACATTTCGACGATTAGTGTACAAGGTACAGTGGTTTTAGCGACGCTACTTTGATATTTTCAAAACATTGGAAAAAAATCGAATTTCGTGTGTTGATTAAATACTGTTTTTTGATGGAAAAAAATACCGTTTAGGCAAAACAATGGCTTGATAAGTGTTACGGGGACTCCGCCCCTGGAAAATTACTGATCATTTACTGGTATGGTGACTTTAAACTCGGTCGTACAGATAGATACAAACGTTGAACGCTCTGGACGCCCAAATGAGGTAGTTACACCGGAAAATATAAAAAAATTTACAAAATTGTTTTAGATGACCGTAAAGTGAAATTGTGTGAGATAGCTGACACCCTAAAGTCATCAAAAGAACATATTTTGCATGAACATTTGGGCATGAAAAAGCTCTGTTCGAAATGAGTACCGTGTTTGCTCACAGTGGACCAAAAACAACAACGTATTGATGATTCTCAGCACTGTTTGGGTCTGCTTAAGCGTAATAAAAAGGATTTTTTCATGCGATATGTGACAATGGATGAAACATGATCCCACCACTACACACCAAAATCATTTGGTAGTCAGCTGAGTGGACAGCAGCCGGTGAAATCCGCCCAAAGCAACCAAAGACACAACAGTCGGCTGGGAAAGTTTTGGCTTCTGTATTTTGAGATTCGCATGGAATAATTTTCATCGACTATGCTGAGAAGAGAAAAATCGTCAATAGCGAATATTATATTAGGATATTGGTGCGTTTGAAGGCAGAAATCGCAAAGAAGCGGCTCCAAATGGACAAGAAAAAAGTGCACTTTCATCAAGACACCGCACCGTGTCACAAGTCAATGCATACGATGGCATAATTGCATGAATTGAAGTTCGAATTGCTTCCGCCTCCACCGTATTCTCTAGATTTGGCTCCCAGCGACTATTATCTATTCGCAGACCTCAAAAAAATGCTCGCGGGAAAGAGATTTGCTTCCAATAAAAAAGTTATCGCCAAAACTGAGGCTTATTTTGAAGGCAAAGACAAATCCTTCTAGAAGAAAGGTATAGAAATGTTTGAAAAGTATTGGACTGATTGTATCGCTCTTGAAGGAAACTTGGACTTGGACTTCATGGTTTCCATAGCTCGTATTGTTACGATAGTATTTTCCTTCTTGGCTTATATTTATAATAGACCTGTGCTCTATGAGAACGTAATACTACTATTAGATACTCCACCACCAAGTGTCGATGATCTATAGGGATCCTAACCTTCCCGGCTAGATATTCAACTTTCTCCACCCATCTCTACCATATTTTCTTTATACTTATTACTACATGGTCTGCTAACTGCTTTTATATTCGCTTCTATGGTAACATTCTACTATCATTGCCCATTTACTCTATATCCTAACCCTTTATACCCCCACCATCAATCTAATTTTCCGTAGTATTTTCTTCGTTCTATAGCTAGCTTAAACCATGCTTGCTTGCTTGTCGTGATTATGATTTTGCCAGCCTTATCTTTTCTTTTGCTGTAAGCATACATATATATATATATATATATATATATATATATATATATATATATATATATATATATATATATATATATATATTTTAGTGGTCTAGCACACGTGCTGCAGGGAAGTCCCTAAAGCGCTCCAGGAGCGGCACGAGTGCGGAAAAAGCGATTCACGTTGTTCTTGAATCGCTGTAAATTGTACTCGGTGGGAAACACAGCGCTGGGCAAATTATTCCAAAGGGATGACGTTCTCCATATAAAAGATTGCTTGAAAAGCGTTGTACGCGGAGTAACAAGCTGAACCTCATACGGATGCGAAGCACCAGCGCGACGTGTATTTCTAACATGCACCGCTTTGGGAGGAATTAAGCGGGCTACATCCTTCGAACACTTTCCATGAAAATACTTGTAGAACAGACTCAAGTCGCCAACCGTTCTTCGATGTTCCAGCGAATCAAGGCCGCCGGTCAATTCCGGGTCCCCAATCAGACGGACCGCTCTTCTCTGAACAGAATCCAACAAATGCAGTGTATGTTTGGGAGCGGAGCCCCAAACGTGGGAGCAGTATTCCATAGTTGGTCGAATTTGGGCTTTGTAAAGAATTAACAGTTGCTGTGGGGTGTAAAGCTTTCTGGTTCTAAATAATATTCCCAACTTTTGAGAAGCTCTCCTTGCTATGCCTGCAACATGTTCATGCCAAGACATATTTGCTCCCAAACTAACGCCCAACAAATTGAGCGACGATGCTAGGGGAATGGAGTGCCCCGACATAACTATGTCGGGTTCAGCAACGTTAACTTTTTTAGAAAAAACTGCCGCTTGGGTTTTTGTAGCGTTAAATTCCACTTGGTTACTGTCACCCCAAGATAGAATTTCTTCCAGGTCTTTGTTAAGTTGAACGACCTCCTGCTGTCTACGGATATTCGCCTGAGCAGCCGATGTCCGAGCGTTCAAGGTGAATGAAGAGACAAGCGTACTGTCATCTGCAAAGCTATAGATTGGATTCCCGGTCTTTTTCCAGCAGGTCGTTAATGTAAATGAGAAAGAGAGTAGGAGACAGTATGGAGCCCTGGGGCACACCGGCGTTGATAGTGAGGGTGTTAGAAAGAAATCCGTCGACCGCCACTCGTAAAGAACGCTCTCTGAAGAAGCATGAGAGCCACAAACAGAACCTTTCAGACATACCATAAGAGCGCAACTTAGCCAACAGTCCATCGTGCCAAACACGGTCGAATGCCTTGGATATGTCAAGAGCAACCTCTCGAGATTCTCCAAAGTGTTCAATTGCGTTGTTCCAAACATGTGTTACATAAGTCAGAAGATCTCCTGTTGATCTATGTTCACGAAAACCATATTGGTGATCGCTAATAATATTGAATCGTTCAAGATATTTTAGAAGATGCTCATTGATAACCTTTTCCATGACTTTCGATATTACTGAAAGCAGTGCAACTGGTCGGTAGTTATTTGGCAAGGTCTTCTTACCTTTTTTAGGTATCGGCTGAACCGTGGCACATTTCCAGCAGGACGGAAATATTCCCTTTCTGTAGGATAGGTTAAAAAGTCTACAGAAAACTGGTGTTAGTTCCCTTGCACAGTTTTTGAGAACTATGGCAGGTATTCCGTCAGCGCCAGAAGCCTTCTTGGTGTTTAGCTTCATTAAAATACGCTTTATGATGCGCTGTCTGAAGACAACATCGGGCATCCTTGACTGCAATATGGGAATAGTAGGTGGTGTTTTTCCTTGGAAATCGACAGTAGAATGTGAAGCAAAGAGTTCAGCCAACAAGTTCGCTTTCTCAACAGGTGTGGTTGCAATGGAATTATCTGGCCGTGTGAGTGGTGGTATGGTGGATTTGGTAAAATTTTGACTAACTGCCTTAGCGACTGCCCAAAAGGACCTGGAATTGTTGGGACAAGCGAGAAGTTTGTTTCTAATTCGTTGATTGTGTGCCTCCTTGGTTTCGTCGATAATTCCCTTGCATCTGTTCCGGGCATGAACAAAGATGTTTCGATTTAAGGTGTTAGGATTTTCACGCTATTGTCGGTAGGCAATATGTTTAGAAGCAACAGCTTCTTTGCATTTTCGGTCGAACCAAGGCTTGCCGCTGGAGGAGCATTTCTTCGAAAAAGGGATGTAAGCTTCCATACCAGCCAAAATAACATCGGAGACCTCCCTGGCGCAGTCAGATGGGTTATCGGATCGAAAACAAACGTCCATCCAAGGAAAAGTTCGAAAGTATTCCATGAGATCTTCCCATTTAGCAGATTTGTAGTGCCAAATCTTGCGCGGCCTAGGCGCCTCTCTGTCACTGATTGGCAGGATACTCGATGTCGAAAGCAGTTTATGGTCGGAAGAACCTAACGGCGGATTTACGGTGACCGTGTAAATCTCCGGATTGGTGGTTAAAAACAGATCAAAAAGACTGGCGAACTCCCCGTCTCGATCAGGGATCCGTGTTGGTTCGTCAATAAGCTGAGTTAAGCCATAACTGATTGAGAATGATTCAGCTTCACGACCTTGTTCGTCGGTAGTATTTGAATATTTGAGCCAGTTGATATTGTGGACATTAAAGTCGCCCAGGATGGCAATTTCGGCACTTGGATAGTTACTTTGTAAATGATCGATGGTGTCTGTAAGAGAAGCGAAAAGTGTTCGAAAATTGGTATCACTTGGTGGTCGATACAGGATATATATATATATATATATATATATATATATATATATATATATATATATATATATATATATATATATATATATATATAACACAAACATAATAAACACACGATAAAATAGTAGATATAGCTGTAACCTATCGAAAAAAAGAATTTTAATTTTTGCACGTATTTAAAAATTTTTGGAGAATAAAATACCAATATGTAATAAGAGCATTCTAAATATTCGTGTTTGTTTGATCTGGTAAGGATATAGTTTTAAAATATTGCGCGTTAATAGTAGAAAATTTTGCGAAAATAATGATATAACACGACAGAATTTTCTTAAATACATATTATTCTGTAAAAATGTCAAAAATTGAAATGTAATTTATTTGTATTTGACTTAAAAAAGATTCTAGACAATTGAGTTCAGATCCTTTCAAAAATCAATCAAAATGTTGATCAATAAGTATTCAGCTGGAACTGTCTAAAGGAAGGCTGATATATTTGATTAATTTTGGAAAATTGTTGACTAAGGTTATTAATTCGGATTGTATTTTGTTTTAATCTTACTACGTTTAATTGGTATCAACATTAAGCGATTTTTTTTTTTAGTATTGGAAATAAACTTTAATATTTTTATGGCACACGTGTTTTGTAGTTTACCGTTCTTTTTCGAGTTGGGATCATTATTTCTTACCTCAATCGCTGAAGGATGTGTTATGTTGTAAAAAATCATCCTTCGAGACTTTTACATTTTTGAACTCTCTAGGATCACTAGGCCATGAAAATATATTTTTCCATGTTTTTCTGATTCAGTATCTTCCAAGTAATATGATAAATTTAGTCCCCTTATACACCTTCAAGCAACTAAAGAAATTTATAAATTTTGGGAATATCGCTAAAGAGGAAAGGATAAGGTTGTAATTTATTATCGCTAAGGAAAATACTTTTTTTTATCAAAAAAAAAAATCACCTTTTGATAATTTGCCATCCCTATACATTTTTCCTGTTTCGACTACCTGTCTATTGTTCTATAGATTAATTAAAGTCAAAGTTTAACCAATAGCTTTTGAGCAATATCGCTCAAAGGAGGGTATGAAAGCGAGTCAAATATAATTTATGATTTACGTCATATGTATAGAAGGAGTGGAAAAAAAGGTTAGCTTTGCACATAAAATATTTTAACTCACTTTTGGTGGGCGAGAAATTTGATGGTTGTATGTATTATTTATTATTTTAGATACAGTGACAGGTGGAAAGTGCGACATATGGGATTTTTCTTTATTACTGAATTCAGAATTTATAGGTGAATTCGGCTTCACTGCACCCTTTTTTATTGATTGTAAACCAAGTAAAACATAACTTGAAATAAAAAAATAAATGTTTAAATTCTTGTACCAATCTAACGAATATATTTGAAATGTAAAAAATAAGAATTTCCGTGTGGTCATATTTTTATTGACAAAATACGATTTTTGTGAAGTCTATTTACAATTTTGAACATTCTGCAATTCTAAACACTTTTTCCTAATAAATATCTTCTATATTTTAACAATTACTCTGTTTTTGTACTTTAAACTTTAGAAAATTTAAATTTCCCGCCAAATGACTAATGACGATGGGCAGTGATGCGAAATCTACCTAAAACCTCACTTTTCTTTTAAATTTCATAATAAAGAAAAATCCCACATGTCGCAGACTTTCTGCCTGTCACTCTACAGGTATAATATACTACATTTTAAATATAAGTTTGTAATTAATTAGAAGCTTTTAACTGTAATATAAACTTTCCATTGCTAGTATCCTCATGAAACAATGCTTCGTTAAGTTATAATAGCTCTTCTGTTTAAAATTGTTCTTATTTTATCTACTCGCCGCACTAACAACAAGCAAAACAATGTGGTGTTGGGACGAGACAGAAAAAATCGAGTAAATCATCAAGCTTGAAATAAAATGCATGTTTCCTGAAATTTATTTATCTCTTGAAATTAAAGTTTTTACTCTGCTGTGTCAGTACAGACTTTATTTTATGTTCAAGGCATCCAGACCGTATTACTTTTAATTTCTTGCGCGAATTCTTCAGTATATTTACAGAGCTGGATATCAGTTATAATAAAATATTTAGTTTATATCGTCTCAGAATACTTTCTACAGCACAATTTATTGTTTTCACTAGATCGAAATTTCAATTAAATGTATTATGCGTATGTATAAGGAAACCATAATATATATATATATATATATATATATATATATATATATATATATATATATATGTATATATATATATATATATATATATATATATATATATATATATATATATATATATATACAGTCCCTGGCCAAATTATTAGACGCACTGTATTTTTTTTTAGTAATTTTATCTTTTCTTAAGAGTTTTTATGCAATAATGGTATATTTAAACTACAATATTATTGATTTTTATTTAAAAGAATTGTTGTAGACTACATATTTGTATTTATTTTTAACATATGGCAACACTGTGTTGACAAAGTGATACATGAACGTAAACAAGTACAAACCTGTATCAGTCACGATCGGAATCGAGTCAGGTACGGACGTGTTTCTGTGGCTTTATGGACTGTGATTGTTTGTTTAACAGTTTTATACTACTCAGTTATTAGTTTATTTTGTATGCAGTGTTTTAAAAAAAAATTGGACTATTTTCATTATGGGTAGAAAAGGCGATCTTTCACCACGTAAAAAAGCTGAAGTGAAGGCCCTTGTGATTGCGAAAACATTTACAAACCGAGAAATATCACGAAGATTGGAGGTTTCTGAAGCTAGTGTACGACGCATAAAAAAGAAAATTGAGTCAGGGAAGGAATTAAGCCCGAAAAGAAAGAAAAGATGCGGTAGAAAACCAATTTTCACTCCACGGTCAGAGAGATGTTTGAAGAAAAAATTTGTGTAGAAAACAGATTTGCTACCACAAAGGTAATAAAATCACAACTCCAGGATGCTAGCGTAAATGCTTCTGAGCGCACTGTTCGAAGAAAATTGAAAGAATTAGATTTTAAGGCCTGTCGCCCCGCCAGGAAGCCCAAGTTAACAGCTGCAATGAAAGCAAAGCGCCTGAAGTGGGCCAAACAATGGCAAGACAAAGATGTGGACTTCTGGAGATCGGTAAGATACAGCAATTTAATCAATAATTGATACATTATTATCATTTTGAGTTAAATAAAGCAAATAAACATGGAAGTTTATATATTTTTCCTATTTTTGACAGGTTCAGCTGACTGCTGCAGTTTGACTGCTTCAGTGACGAAAGCACATTCGAAATTTTGCAGAATAAAGCTCAGTATGTGCGTCGTCGTCATGGAGAAAAGTTTCATCCTGATTGTGTCGTCCCGACGGTTAAACATCCCACCAAAGTGATGATTTGGTCAGTCATCAGCGTCAAGGGCACTGGACGTCTGTACGTCGTCAAAGGAATAATGAGGCAAGATCAGTACAAAGAAGTATTACAAAATCGGTTGATTCCGCAGCTCAGAGAATGGTTTCCAAATGGGGAACCATTCACTTTCATGCAAGATGGAGCTCCCTGCCACACTGCTCGGTCTGTTAAAGCTTTTTTGGCAGAAAAAAATATCCCTCTGTTGGATTGGCCCCATTGAAAATGTGTGGGAGCTGATGAAAAGAGAAGTGGCTAAAGATGTGATTACCAACAAAACCCAGCTCCTAGAAAAGATTATTCATGTGTGGAATCATCATCCTCAAATGCAGGAGACAGTACAATCTTGCATTGATAGCATGCCGCGCAGAATTAAAGCTTTGATAGCGGCTAAAGGTGGCTCAACTAAATATTGACTTTTACTAACATTAATTTCACTTTTCTTTAAAACTTAATAAACTTATGCTTTTCTAAATTAATGCTGTTTTATTTATGTCAAATAAATAGGTAATTGATTGGATAATATAAAAATAAAAAACAAATCAATTTAAAATAATAAAACCGGTCAAGTGCAAGTTGAACTTGCGCAATTAATGTTCCGTACGTTGACTGCTTTTAAAATAAAAAATTTTGTTACAGATGTATAAAATGATCAGTGACTTCACAAAATACACCCCAAATGAGTTTTCAACAATCTTTACTGAAATCTCATGACCTTGAAATTTTTGTTTTTTGTAAATACCAGAAAAATTATTAAAGGTAATGCACTCGTGATAATTTTCGTTGAATCTACACCCCGCGGAGAATATTCCGGAATTTTTTCAAAATTTTTTGATATGTACTTTTCGAGATAAGGCCAGGGACAGCGATTTTTCGCGATTTTTTAAAAATAATACAAAGAAAAGTGCGCGCAAGTATTACATTATATATACATTTTTGACTCGTGTTTTCACAAGTTTTCATTTGACACCACTCTCGATGACCTAGTAAAAAAATTTTTTTTTCACTTCCGATTTCACCCCCCAAAACTAACCCCTTAAGTCAAAATTTAACTCTCAAAACTACATGGCTCTGATGAGGCCATCAATTCCTATATTATTACCAAATTTCAACTTTCTATGACAAATAGTTTCGGAGAAAATCGAGTGTGACAGACAGACAGGCAGGCAGACAGACAGACAGACAGACACCGAAGTGATCTTATAAGTGTTCCGTACGGAACACTAAAAACGGTACAATATCACTCGGTAATTAATATTTTACATGAAATCTTGCAGTGCGTCTAATAATTTGGCCAGGGACTATATATATATATATATATATATATATATATATATATATATATATATATATATATATATATATATATATATATATATAATATATGTATATATATATATATATATATATATATATATATATATATATATATATAAATAAATATATATATATATATATATATATATATATATATATATATATATATATATATATATATATATATATATATAAAATACAGAGAGAGAAAGCAAGAGTTGCCGTATCTAACAAAATCCTAAGATATAAAAGTAGTTGGGGAACTCGGCAGATGGGCAACAACAGATGTTCACACTATATTCATTTAGCCAATATTTCGGTCCTAGGTTGGGACCTTCATCAGGGCACAAACTGAAAAAGAGATAACGAAGCAACCAATAAGGAAAGTTGGGCATAGAAAATTATTATTGTTAAGTTTAATTTTTTAATTTTTAATTTTTTAATTTGTAATTTTAATTTTAATTTTAATTTTATAATTATTGATAAATTCTTATTGTTGTTGAAAAGAATTGTTGTTATAAACAAATGTACATTATTATTATTATTATGAGGAAGTACCAAAATAAAAATTGCAAGTGACTCACATGCAGTGTACGAATTAATCTAACAAGAATAACCATAAGTAACAATTGTCACAACAAAGACCAACACTGAAATAAAACAGCCACTATGTTACAATAGAGGTTTTCACGGATGGTGGAATGTAATACATTCAAATTCCGGGTTACAATCCGTTCGTCTAACAATGAATTTGCACGTCGTTTCGCCAGAATCTCATTTGGCATTTTCAAGTTCTCCCGCTGCTGCTGCTACTCGATACTGTGATCCTGCTGCTACCACTCGAGGCTAACTGAGAGACCGACGTGCGATCGTCTTCTTTTACAGGTCGGCGTCTACGCAGATCGTAGGTGGAGGGGACGGAAGTGTTCGTCCTAGCATCGATGTCAGACATGGGTAACTCCAAGGACAAGAAAAAACTGGAAAACGATGGAGTTTACAGCATCCCATGCGGAGACTGCCACAAATTGTACATAGGACTAACAAACAGAAGAATCTCCACCCGGATCCAAGAACATAAAATAAGTATCAAAACCAAATAAACATCAGCTCTTTTTTAGCACCATCATGATACTGGTCACAACATCAACTTTGAGGGATCTAAACAAATAGCCTCGATTTCACATTATAAAACACGCATAGTCAGAGAAGCCTTGGAAATCGAAAAGAACGGACAGCTAAATAAGCGAGATGATGCGCTGAATATCTCTACTAATGGAAGGGTCTACTGGCTAAATCAAGGAATAACCAAAACATCGAGAAGGCAACAGTCAGCATAGCGCCGGAACCCGTAATTACCACCCAGCCGGCAAACACCGATGTTTGGATGAACATTTCCAACTCCTCTACCTACAATCTGCGTAGACACCGACCTGTAAAAGACGGCGACCGCACGTCGGTTTCTCAGTTAGCCTCGAGCGGCAGCAGCAGCTGGATTACAGTATCGAGTAGCAGCAGCAGCGAGAGCACTTGAAAATGCCAAATGAGATTTTGGCGAAACGTCGTGCAAATTCATTGTTAGCGAACGGATTGAAACCCGGAATTTTAATGTATTATATATATATATATATATATATATATATATATATATATATATATATATATATATATATATATATATATATATATATATATATATATATATATATATATATATATATATATATATATATATATATATATATATATATATATATATATATATATATATATATATATATATATATATATATATATATATATATATATATATATATATATATATATATATATATATATATATATATATATATATATATATATATATATATATATATATATATATATATATATATATATATATATATATATATATATATATATATATATATATATATATATATATATATATATATATATATATATATATATATATATATATATATATATATATATATATATATATATATATATATATATATATATATATATATATATATATATATATATATATATATATATATATATATATA
>CM032450.1:33791854-34104354 GCA_019049505.1 Pachyrhynchus sulphureomaculatus
CTTGTTTGTCGTACATTTCTTGAATTATTCTGATTAAGTGCGGGCACTATCGAGCGTCTGTCGAAATCTGAAGTTTATTTCTTGCTTCAGTGTTTGCGTTCATTAGATCGATGAAAGTTAGTTTTGATGCACTATTAACTGCAATTGTTTTTTTCTCAAAGTTATTGGAATGAGCAGAGATTGTTTCTGGTCTAATCGCCGGCCTCGGTAGCGCGGTGGTTATAGAGCCTGCCAAGTGACCTAATGGGCGCCGGTTCGAATCCGGTTGGGTACCCAAGCTCGTATCTGATACGGGAGGCCAATAAAACAGAAAAAAAATCTTGCCTGGTTGTAATATGAGGATTTTCTTTACTTACACATATTATTTTAATTTTGTATAAATTCATTTTTAAACCTATTTTAGGTGGCTTTTTATTTCAGTTAGCATTGTTTAAAGTTTTTCAGGATAGTGCCGTAGGCATATCGGAACGGTAATTTTGCAGGATCGATTTGTCAGGATTCTAATAAGTAATCTAAATCTTTGCGTTATTAATTTTCGAGCAATAGATATTTTTGTAAAATTATCTAGAAATATTTCAGATATTATTTTTTTTAGTATCTTAAATTACTTCGTTAAGCAATTGATTAATGAAGCAAATTTAGACACATTTTCCTGTTGACTGTTATCAGCAATCAGTCAATATGGTAATGAATTGTTTCGAAGCTAGTGCAATTAACCAAAATATTTATAGTTATTTAACGATTGTTTAGAAACAAACGATGTTTCATTGTGTAGCAGTAGTTAACTGAAAATGGTAATTTTAGATTTGAATAATTCATCTGCATTATTTTCTAAAGTTTACCTTGTTTTCTGCAACAAAAATTAACTGTTAACAACGAAACTGCAAAAATAAATTTGTTATTATTTGTTGGTTTAGCTATTATTAGAGTGATTTAATATACGAGCAATAGAAATATGATTTTCTTTACTATACTATGTAAGTACTTGTTAGTGTTCCATACGGAACACTTACACACACACACACATACTTCGGTGCCTGTCCGTCCGTCTGTCTGTCACACCCGATTTTCTCCGAAACTATTTGACATAGAAAGTTGAAATTTGGTACTAATTTAGGAATTGATGTCCTCATCAGAGCCGTAGAGCTTTGAAAGTTACATTCAAGTTACTTAAGGATTTAGTTTTGGGGGATGATGTCGGAAGTCAAAAAAAAAAAATACTAGATTATCAAGTGGGGTGTTAAATGAAAGCTTGCAAAAACACGAGTTCAAAAATATATATAATGTGATACTTGCGCACACTTTTCTTTGTGTTTTTTAAAACATCGCGAAAAATCGCCGTGGGGAGTTATTTCGAAAAGTACTGATCAAAAAATTTTGAAAAATTTCTAGAATATTCTCCACAGGGTGTAGATTGAATGAAAATTATCACGAGTGCATTACCTTTGATAATTTATCTGGTATATAAAAAAAAACAAAAATTTCGAGGTCATCAGTTTTCAGTAAAGATCAGAAACAAACTCATTTGTTTTGTGAAGCCACTGATTATTTTATACCTCCGTAACAAAAGTTTTTATTTTAAAAGCATCAACTTGCACTTGACCAGTTATTTTTTTATTCTTCTTTTCGAAGTGCCATATCCGATACAGACGTAGGCGACCTTCTCGCCTTTGCTGCCTATGTTTTGTGCCTTGTTTAAGTGTTCCGCAGACAAAGAGGACCTACAGCTTAATGCTGGTTCCGAATGGCCAAAATAAGAGGGCTTTACTAGGCATAACTTGTTTATTGCAAGCATCTTAATGAAGAATTACTATAATGCATGTAAAATCATAGAAATAAAATATTTAGCTAAACTTATTTAAAAATCATTTGTCTTCGATCAGAATTACTGTTCGATATCTGGTACAGATTTCTACAGAAAACGAAGATGTTTAGTGCACCAAGAATATTATCTATTTTTGTCAATTTTAGAAGTCCTATATATATATATATATATATATATATATATATATATATATATATATATATATATATATATATATATATATATATATATATATATATATATATATATATATATATATATATATATATATATATATATATATATATATATATATATATATATATATATATATATATATATATATATATATATATATATATATATATATATATATATATATACATATATATATATATATATATATATATATATATATATATATATATATATATATATATATATATATATATATATATATATATATATATATATATATATATATATATATATATATATATATATATATATATATATATATATATATATATATATATATATATACATATATATATATATATATATATATATATATATATATATATAGATATATATATATATATATATATATATATATATATATATATATATTATATATATTATGGGTCTAGCACACGTGCTACAGGAGCGAGACGTGTGCGGAGAAAGCGATCCACGTTGTTCTTGAATCGCTGTAAATTGTACTCGGTGGGAAACACAGTCTTGGGCAAATTATTCCAAAGGGATGATGTTCTCCATATAAATGACTGCTTGAAAAGCGTTGTACAAGGAGTAACAAGCTGAACCTCATACGGATGTTAAGTATTAGCGCGACGTGTACTTCTAACATGAACCGCTCTGGGAAGAATTAAGCGGGCCACATCCTTCGAACACTTTCCATGAAAATACTTGTAGAATAGGCTCAAGTGGCCAACCGTTCTTCGATGTTCCAGCGATTCGAGGCCGCCTGTCAGTTCCGGGTCTCCCATCAGACGAACAGCTCTTCTCTGAATAGAATCCAACAAATGCAGTATATGTTTGGGAGCGGAGCCCCAAACATGGGAGCAGTATTCCATAGTTGGTCGAATTTGAGCTTTGTAAAGAATTAACAGTTGTTGTGGAGTGTAAAGCTTTCTGGTTTGAAATAATATTCCCAACTTTTGAGAAGCTCTCCTTGCTATGCCTGCAACATGTTCATGCCAGGACATATTTTCTCCCAAATTAATTAAGTGTCGATGTTAGAGGATTGGAGTGCCCCGACAGAACTATGTCGGGTTCAGCAACGTTAACTTTTTTAGAAAAAAACTGCCGCATGGGTTTTTGTAGCGTTAAATTCCAGTTGGTTACTGTCACCCTAAGATAGAATTTCTTCCCGGTCTTTGTTAAGTTGAATGACTTCCTGCTGTCTCCGGATATTCGTCAGTAGCCGATGTCCGAGCATTCAAAGTGAATGAAGAGACAAGTGTACTGTCATCTGCAAAGCTGTAGATTGGATTCTCGGTCTTTTCCAGCAGATCGTTAATATAAATGAGAAAGAGAGTAGGAGACAGTATGGAGCCTTGGGGTACAGCGGCGTTGATAGTGAAGGTGTTAGAAAGAAATCCGTCGACTGCCACTCGTAAAGAACGCTCTCTGAGGAAACATGAGAGCCACAAACAGAACTTTTCAGACATACCATAAGAACGTAGCTTAGCCAACAGCCCATCGTGCCAAACACGGTCGAATGCCTTGGATATGTCAAGAGCAACCGCTCGAGATTCTCCAAAGTGTTCAATTGCGTTGTTCCAAACATGTGTTACATAAGTCAGAAGATCTCCTGTTGATCTATTTTTACGAAAGCCATATTGGTGATCGCTAATAATGTTGAATCCTTCAAGATATTTTAGAAGATGCTGATTGATAGCCTTTTTCATGACTTTCGATATTATTGAAAGCAGTGCAGCATATATGTATATATATATATATATATATATATATATATATATATATATATATATATATATATATATATATATATATATATATATATATATATATATATATATATATATATATATATATATATAAATAAATAAATAGACGTACTACCGTGATATTCTTTTCAAAAGCAAGAGCATTATGAATATTTAAATTTGGAAAGTCTGGTTAAAATAAAAATAAGTATAGATATTGGAAATGCAATATATGGAAATGAGATGCTTTCCGCAAGTCCTTACTAACTTTCAGTTTTTGAAATTCTGGGATTAAACACATTTAGGTTATTTGTTCATATACAAAGCGAAGTCAGGACAAGGCGAAATTATCACACCCAAATTAGTACTAGATGATATCATTCAGTATCTAAAATGTTAAAGACGAAGAGTTATAGTACAAGGAGTTGGATTAAATAATTGATATGATATGATGATAATATTATCATAGTTTCTCAATATAGTGATGAGTTAAACAAAACGTTAGAACACATTAATTCTAGAAAGACAAGTTTCTTTAGATGGCAATCGTCAGGCCATGCCAATTGCACACAAGAAATAGAGCGATAAAATAATATTATAGAACTCTTGGGGTGAAAAAAGAAAGATAAGAAGACCGAATGATGGTAGGACGCCCTGAAAAATTTTGAAAGATTAAACTTCCATCAGAAAGCTCAGAACAGGTCGTTGTGGAAAAGCTAGGAAGAGGTCTACATGGGATAATTGAAAAACATTATGACGATGAGATTATGTCCCCTTTGCTTTATAATTTTAGCGGTGGATAGTGCTGTGAATGTATTGCATTACCTAATTTGCTAAAGTTCGGATTTACTCAGATAAGAAGTTATGGTTCTTGGCATCAGAATATATCAAGCGAATAAATTCTAGTTTGCCGCCATCTAATACCAAGGATTATGATTTTTAATCAGTTTTCCATTGTTACTTTACGCGGGACCGCTAAATGTTACGTTCACATTAAAAAGTTTCTTTTTAGTGACGAGTATGCATTATAATATGAATATTATCACTTACTCATAAGACAAGAAATCCTGTATTAAGAGAACAGTTTCTTTCTTGTATTTTTTTCGGTGGGTTTAGATACGTAACCGAAACTTTAGAATAACGAAATTAGACGTGAAAAAATTTGAAGAAAAGTATTTCCGTTATGGATCTTACTTTCCTTTAATTTTCCTTCAGGTAAAGTAAATTTACCAATGTTAAGACAGTTAGGTATAAGCGAATGCTACATGTTTCAATACCTTCTAAAATAAAATATTCATTACCGTCTATGTCTAGAAATAAAAATGTTAGCTTTTGGCTTTAATAATGGGCTCTTTTGTACCGTTTGTGAGCTAGAACAACAATAACTGCGGCGAGACATTTAATTAAAATTAATAATTACTTCTGATATTGATGTTGTAATATGAGGGCTTTGTAGAATGGACACGAGATTATGTTAAAAACATAGATTTCTATTTAATTTATGTTTAGAGCATTTTTATTTAGGATTATCAGCACCAAAAGGAAATTTTTTTGAAATTCACAATCATCTCACGGTTTGACGGCTTTTATTTTTGTGTCGTCTTTGAAACCTGTATTGGTATAGTCTTGCTCTTGTGAGTCCAAAAGTTAACTGTAGCCTACTTACAGCTCATTTAATTTAAGGCACTTTTCTTTATTCGTTGTGCATACGAGGCGCGAACAAGCAAAACGACTGTTCTGAGAGCATGAGCAAAACGTCCTGCGATACCTATGAACATCGAAAAATCCGATAATATATGACTGGGTCGTGGAACGGCCAGGGGGGGGGAGGCAGCGCTTACATTTATCTCGGACGAAGCATGTTCACACAGTTTTGCGAGATTCCTCGTCCAGTCACGACCTGTTTTGCCAACAGATCATTTATATAGAAAGTCAGAGTCAATATCGAGCCGTATTGTACACCTGCGTTGAAAGTGAAGATGGAAAGAACTCTGCTACTTACAAAAAACGTTGTCTCAGGAAAATCAAGAGCCATAAATAAAAAAAAAATCAGACGTACAATATCAGTGTAGCTTAGCCATGAATCTATCTTGGTAAACACGACCGAATGCTTTGGAGAGATCAAGCGCAAGCGGTCAAGACTCGTCATTAGGTTAGTTCAGTATGAGATGTGTTAGGAAATTTCCAGGTGATGTGTACTTACGAAAGCCATATTGGTTATGTATGTTGTTTTTAACTTAACAATTGCCAAAATTAAAAAAAATTTCACTAGCCACTTCAAAATGTTACGCTTAAAATTATGCTTCTTTAATATTTAATTTTGGCGGATTATGCCTTTTTAAGGTATTTCTTTCATTTGCATACTTCATTTTACATCTTTTTTTTTTATAAGGTTTTGCCTTCCAGATTAAAATTAAAAATTTAACTTCCATCAACTTGTTATCTTTATTA
Organism: Pachyrhynchus sulphureomaculatus; assembly: GCA_019049505.1. NCBI lineage: Eukaryota > Metazoa > Arthropoda > Insecta > Coleoptera > Curculionidae > Pachyrhynchus > Pachyrhynchus sulphureomaculatus. The sequence continues at coordinate 33,798,080 of CM032450.1, forward strand.
AGGTGAGTTGCAGCTGTTAACTTTTAAAAAAACGTACAAATATAATAATTTGAATGTATTTGAATTTAAAATAGCCCGAGAAGAAAAATTAAGACCAGAAACGTTAAAATTTACAAAGTAGCAAGTATATGGATGTTCCATGACCTTGCTTAAAATTAAATTTCTATTAACATACGTTTGAAACTGCCTATATAATATGGGGTGCTTGGAAAGTGTGGTCTAAAAAATATAGGTGTTTCAGTTCACATAACTTTGGAGAAAACTGAGATACAGTAGCAAAACTGTTATACTATATTGTATGCTATGCTGACGTAATACCTTTTAGTTTATTCTATTTTGAAATAGAATAATATATCTAAAGTATCCAGTGGTGCGATCTAAAGATTTTCGGACTAACTGTGTAAAAAAACACCGTGTTTTCAACTGTTCAAACATTTCTTTGAAGGTCGATATTGTGACAGCGTCGCATTCTATCGCCTGTACCTTCTTGAAGCGACCATCTTTTAACTTCATCTCCACATAGAGGAACAGCTTGAACTCACAGGGTGCCAGTTCAGGTGAATAGGGGAGGTGGGAGATGACGGCCATTGAATGCTTCAGGTGGACACTCTTCTCCCTCCAAAACTTTAATCTTATATTAACCAATAAAAAGTTGTTCAGATATATGTACTTAGAATCGACCAAATACAGTTTTCACAAATTATTTGTTAAATCTTGGCGATGATTTCAAGCGTGTTTGGATTTCCGGAGTGCTCGTCTTTTCCATTGAAGTTCTGCCGGCCTTAAATGGCGAGGAGCTCCAGCTGCTCTCTTTTCGCATACATTGCAAAAATCGCAGGAAAACACAATGAGACCTTTACGCAGACGTGCATAAAAAGCAAAGTGAAGACGTTGAAACCTGTCACGTAGCATTTTTAGAGATGTATCTAGCGACACCTATCGGCGCGAGTCATTACTATTTAACATCTTTCCTGTATAGTATTAAACCGGAAACGTCGGGATTACGCCACTTTCACCATGGTCTGAGAAATGTTTAGATTTGGCTTTTATTTCTTCCTCCATGAAGATTAATATTTTTATTTCTCTTGCTAAAAGTTTTATATTCGTCACCAACGGGAATGTTTTACATTTCTTCACGTGTCAGGATATCTACTAGATCACTAGAAAGAGGAAACATTGTTTCTCATTTTGGGTGGTGTGTGCGTCGATTTATTGGCACGATAACTCTCGAACGAAATGAGATAAAATAAGAATAAGATAAAAGGAAGTTCCATATTGGACTCTGTAGTTTTTGACTGGTATCGCATTAGGGAAGGAAACTAAATGGATGAGATGGGGGGTCGAGAACTCTCTCTGGTTAAAACTTGTTCATTATTACAATTACAAATCAGAAAAGTTTCTCATAAGACTTGAAACTATTCAAAATTTATTTACCCTAACCCCAAAGTAGCATTCCTCCAGAACTATGAATCACTTTCCTACTTCAAGTATTATATGTGGTTCAATTTTTAAATCGACATCTCATTTTGTTCGAGCGTAACGGTACCAACAGACAGATGGATATTTGAAACTCGTAAACCAGGAGCCCTGAAATCTGAAAAACGGTAAATACTTCGGACTGACTAATTTTCTCACGAATACAATATTACTCTTGGTAAAGGAAGTAAAAATCTAAGTATTACCTTTTACTACTTATTAATTCACGTTATTGAACGTCTACGATATTTCTTACACTTTGAAAACGATATACCAATTTGAAAACAATTCTACGTAATTCTAAGATAATCTTTAAAGCAAATTTTTAACTACTAATTATCTAAATTGCGAAAGAACCCTGCAGGAACACTTCAATTTCATTACCGTCGGAAGTTTTCAATGTCTAAGTTGCAATTAAAAATAATTGACGCTTATAAGTAGTCAAATAATTTTAATTAAAAAATGTTTTAAATAAATTTGCCCCTAAAATTTTCTTGAAGAAAGAGCGACAAGTTTTACACACCCCTTTAAAATATAGAGCTTTGGGATGTAGACAAGCAATCTGAGTAATGTGTAAGCTCAAAGACTTGTAAGCAGTGGCATAGCTGGAAGTTTTAATGCTTGGATTTGAAAATTACACGTTTAAATAAACTAAAACTGTCCAAAAAAACTTATCTAACCTTATTAACCGAAAAATACATTTAAAATAATAATTATATACAGTACCTTCCCAAAAGTTGGAATCATATGGAAATACTTTTTAGTGTTCCGTACGGAATACTTACAGGATCACTTCGATGTCTGTCTATCACTCTCGATTTTCTCCGAAACTATTTAACATAGAAAATTGAAATTTGACAAAAATATGCCCCAATCAGAGCCGTGGAGTTTTGAAAGTTAAATTTTGATTTAAGGGCTTAATTTGTAGGGGAAAGTGGAAAAAGGTTTCTAAGGTCATTAAGTCAAAATAAAAGTTTGTGAAAATACGAGTTCAAAAATATGCATGATGTAATACTCTTGCCAACTTTTAAAAAATGGCTAAAAATTGTTATCCCGAAAAAAGTGCTGATTAAAAAATTTTGGGAAAATTCTGGAATATTCTCCATTTTTTAGTGTTCCGTACGGACCACTTATAAGATGACTTCGGTGTCTGTCTGTCTGTCCGTCTGTCTGTCTGTCACACCCGATTTTCTCCGAAACTATTTGTCATAGAAAGCTGAAATTTGGTAATAATATAGGAATTGATGGCCTCATTAAAGCCGTGTAGTTTTGAAAGTTAAATTTTGACTTAAGGGATTAGTTTTGGCGGATGAAATCGGAAGTGAAAGAAACATTTTTTTACTAGGTCATCAAGTGTGGTGTCAAATGAAAGCTTGTGAAGCCACGAGTAATATATATATATATATATATATATATATATATATATATATATATATATATATATATATATATATATATATATATATATATATATATATATATATATATATATATATATATATATATATATATATATATATATATATATATATATATATATATAATGTAGTACTTGGACCACTTTTCTTTGTATTATTTTTAAAAAGTCTCGAAAAATCGCTGTCCCCCCACCTTATCTCGAAAAGTACTGATCAAAAAATTTTGAAAAAATTCTGGAATGCAAACAAAAATTTCAAGATCATCAGTTTTCAGCAAAGATTGGACACAAACTTTGTTGAAAACTCCTTTGGGGTGTGTTTTGTGAAGTCACTGATCATTTTATACCAGCATAACAAAATTAACGCAATCAACGTACAGAACACTAATTGTGCTAGTTCAACTTGCACTTGACCGGTTATTTTTTTATGGATCTAGGACACGTGCTGCAGGGAAGTTCCTAAAGCGCTACAGGAGCGACACGTGTGCGGGAAAAGCGATTCACGTTGTTCTTAAATTGCTGCCATGGAAACTATTTGTCTTGACAATATGCTGGAGTTTTTTTTCGTGGAAAGTTGTGAATTCAACCGGGACTAAGAGCTGCGAAAGATCAATACGTATTCGTTGCAGTCAGTAATATAATGATGACTGTTGACCAACGAATTGGTACCGAGACACAATAATTTTATTTTATTTGGTTATAATTAAACAAATATTTGGTAGTAAATATCTGTTTTAAACTACAAAGATGTACTGTTGGTAATTCTTATATTGAAAATGAATGTGTACCTGAATTTGATAGAATACTTCAGCAATCACGGTACAAAATTTGGCCTGTTTTTATTTAACATAGATTTTAATTAAAATTTAACTTACTCGAAGTTAGTCGCGTAACTTTACCTTACCTGTTCAAATTGAGATAATTATTTCTAAAAATGTTGGATCATTTCAAGCATTCAATTTTTACCACTTTTTATTTTTTGTGAAGTTTCCCAAAGAACATTTTAGCCCAAAAAAAAAACACTGTTTGCTGATAACTTTATCAGACTGTTACTTTTTTAAACCCCGATACTGTTTTAAACTTCCTACTTTTTACTTTGCCACTTGTTATGTACAATTTAAACAAAATTATGCAATTGGCACGTCCAATGTAATATTAAAAAAAAAAACAAAATAAAATATAATAGGGAAAAATAATATTAAAGTAAAACTATAAAAAGTAAATAATAAAAAATACATAAAATACAATCAAAATTAAAACAAGTTATACGAGGCTGGTTTGAAAAGTCCGTGCAAAAATAAAAACTACTTATGTGTTTGGGGTAAACCTTTTTTATTTTTCAATATAGTCTCCTTTTAGGCTTATACACTTCGTCCAACGATGTTCTAGGTTGTTGATCCCTTCCGAATAATAGGATTTGTCCAAGTCTGCAAAATATTCATTAGTGTCTGCAATCACCTCCTCGTTTGAATAAAATCTTTGTCCCGCCAGCCATTTCTTCAAATTGGGGAACAAATAGTAGTCCGAGGGAGCCAAGTCTGGAGAATAGGGGGGATGTGAAACGAGTTGGAATCCTATTTCCATTAATTTTGCGACCACAACTGCTGAGGTATGTGCTGGTGCGTTGTCGTGATGGAAAAGGACTTTCTTGTGGGCCAATCGCGGGCGTTTTTCTTGCAGCTCGGTTCTCAAACGGTCCAATAACGATGAATAATATTCACCTGTAATAGTTTTACCCTTTTCCAGATAGTCGATGAGGATTATCCCTTGCGAATCCCAAAAGACAGTCGCCATAACCTTTCCGGAAGAAGGAACGGTCTTCGCCTTTTTTGGTGCAGATTCCCCCTTGGTAACCCATTGTTTAGATTGTTGTTTGGTCTCAGGAGTATAGTAATGTATCCATGTTTCATCCACAGTGACGAAACGACGCTTAAAGTCCTCCGGATTCTTCTGGAACAGCTGCAAACCATCCTTGCAACACTTCACACGATTCCGTTTTTGGTCAAGCGTGAGCAATCGCGGCACCCATCTTGCGGATAGCTTTCTCATGTCCAAATGTTTATGCAAAATATTATGTACCCGTTCAGTCGAGATGCCCCACAGCACTAGCAATTTGACGCACCTTAACTTTTCTGTCATCCATCACCATATCATGGATTTGATCAATGATTTCTGGAGTCGTAACCTCTACAGGCCGTCCAGAACGTTCAGCGTCACTTGTGCCCATATGGCCAGTCCGAAAATTTTGAAACCACTTATAAACTGTTCTAATCGAAGGTGCAGAGTCACCATAATGTTTATCAAGCTTCTCTTTAGTCTCCTGAGGCGTTTTGCCTTTCATAAAGTAATGTTTAATTACCACACGAAATTCTTTTTCGTCCATTTCTTGAAAATCACTCGACTTCCTTGATTCACACGAATGCCAAACACAAAGAAATAGACCAATATGGCTGAAACTTGGTGTACGTTCATTCAAGAGATGCTACTAACTAAACATGACCTCGATACGCGCCCGTGGTACCATCTCTCGGACTTTGCACGGACTTTTCAAACCAGCCTCGTACAAAGAGTTCTTTGTACCTCTTGTCAATTACTTATCCTAAAAGTTAAGTTTATGTTTAAAAACAAATATGACAAAACAACACTAGCTTTAAACGACATATAAAAACAATGAATTTTAAATAAATGAAAGGGATGAAACCAAAACTATCTTTAAGAACTGTATAGTACAAAATTAAAATCAAGGATGAACACATTTGCTTCAGATTTCCTGATATATTCATGGCACCATTTCTTTAAAAACTGTACGGTACAAAGTTAAGATCAAGAGTGAACACATTTGCTTCAGAATTCTGCCTTTTAAACTATTCCTGATAAATTCGTGTCAGAATTTTCAGCTATTTCATGAATTCATTAATGGAGCAGTGTGCGTTTCCTACGAAAATGTATTTTACTTTGGTCTTAAATTGGTTCACGCTCAGATCTTTGATACCTATCGGTAACTTATTACATAATATTATGGGATTATAGTCCAGTGAGTTTTCGAAAATAGTAATTCTGTGTCTCGGAATCATCAAAACCTTTCCGTTTCGTGTTTGATAGATTTGATTTTCGATTAGAACGCTAAATTTGCTGATGTTTGATTTAATGTATACGTGACACTTATAAACATAAATAAATGTTACAGTTATTATTTTAAAATTGATGAAAATATTTTTATTTTACTCATGCACACTCAGATTACAAATCAGCCGTAGGATTCTTTTTTGCTGTATTAAAATTCTAGACGCTTTACTACACTTTTCCCAAAGTATGATAGTTTGGGAAATATGGTAATATGCTAATGCATCGTATATATTCAGTAATGCATCGTATTCACTGCATTGGTTGGATTCTATTCAGAGAGAGCTGCTCGCCTAATTGAAGATCCAGAACTGGCAAGCAATCATGATTCCTTGGAATATCAAAGAACGGTTGAGGACTTGAGACTATTCTACAACTATTTTTACGGAAATTGTTTAATGGAGGATTCTTCCCAGAGTGGTACATGTCGGGCTCATACTTCAGATTGTCTCCCCTTGTACAACCTTTTTCAAACAGCCTTTTATATAGAGAGCCTCATCCCTTTGGAATGAATTTCCCAGAACTGTATTTCCCACCGAGTACAATGTGATTCACTTTTTCCGTACAAGTGTCGCTCCTGTAGCACTTTTAGGGATTTCCCTGCAATGCCTGTCCTGTACCCATAACAAATAACCGGTCAAGGGCAAGTTGAACTTGCGCAGTTAGTGTTGATTACTTTTATTATATATATATATATATATATATATATATATATATATATATATATATATATATATATATATATATATATATGTGTGTATATGTATATATATATATATATATATATATATATATATATATATATATATATATATATATATATATATATATATATATATATATATATTATATATGTATATATATATATATATATATATATATATATATATATATATATATTTTACTCGTGTTTTCACAAGCTTTCATTTGACATCACACTCCGATTTTACCCCCCAAAACTAACCCCTTAATTTAACATTCAAAACTACATGGCTCTGATGAGGCCATCAATTCCTATATTATTACCAAATTTCAACTTTCTATGACAAATAGTTTCGGAGAAAATCGGGTGTGACAGACGGACAGACAGGCAGACACCGAAGTCATCTTATAAGTGTTCCGTACGGAACACTAAAAAGGATAGCATAGTAAGCACTACTTAACTTTTTGGAGAGAAAATCAGTATTTGCTTCCCATGAAAAATTGTGATTTATATAAATACTCAGAAATTTTTCACTACCATTCAAAGTTATTGACTTGTGTGGCAAATGCATTCTAAAGTTCAAATTCAGTTACACTATTTTTTTTCTTTTAAAATTAGATTGTTTTTTCACACTAGTTAACCCTCCTATTTATGGCTAGATTCACTTTTTCATTGATTTCCTGTAGAATAACAGCAAATACTGTTATGGATATGTCGTCTGCATAAACGTAACGCCACTATCCGCAATATAGTCTGGTAATGCATTGACGTACACAAGGAATAAAAGGGGCTCCAAAATGGAAACCTGAGGAACTGCCAAACCTGTACTAGATTTTTCTGACTCTTGACCGTTACACTTCCCAAGAAGTGAACAGTTAGTTATAAAAGGATTCTACACACATTTTTACTTATTCTCTAATACCCACACTTTCTAGTCTGGCCATTTTTGTTTAGTAATTCGAAAGCCTTTGTAAATCTTATAATGACTTTTTCATAAGAGCAAGAATAATATTTTAAAATTTTGTTGCATTTGGTGCATGGTTGGGATAACTTCAAAAATATATGTAAAACAAAGTTAAATTTATTAGATAATATAAGTCGGACTTGCGCAATTAGTGTTCCGTATGTCGATTTCGTTTAAAATAAAATAAAATCCCTACCTAGGCTAGTTTAATTAGGCCTCTGACATATATATATATATATATATATATATATATATATATATATATATATATATATATATATATATATATATATATATATATATATATATATCCAATATGTATTTTCACGTTTTTTCTTTGTCAATAATGTATAATAGTTATAGCTTCTTAGCTACCTAATAGCCAATAAATCAATCTAGCTCAATCTAGAACCTAGTAGAAAAAGTTTAAAACAAATATTCACCACCTAAATATTTATTTAATTATAAACAAATAAAACAAAATTATTTTGTCTCGGCATCTATCCGTTAGTCACCAGTTATTTGAGATTTATTTTATCTGTGATTGGCCAAAAGCAGTAATGTACTGAAAAGTATATGGGTATATTACTGATTGCACCGAATACCTATTGGTATTTTGTAGCTCTTAAAAAATTACAGTTAAATCCACAACTTCCGACGAAAAAAACTTTCACCATATTGTCAAGACAACTAGTTTTTTTTTATATATGCTCGATAAATTATCACACTTAATGTCCTCGTGATAATTTTCGCTCAACCTTCACTTCATGAAGAGTATTCCGAAATTTTTTCAGAATTTTTTGATCAGTACTTTTCAAGATACGGGGGGGGGGGGGGGGGGGGGGGCGGGGGCAACCACTTTTGGCAGTTTTTTTGAAAATAATACAAAGAAAAGTGTGCGCGAGTATTACATCATACATATTTTTGAACTCGTATTTTCACAAACTTTCATTTGACACCCCACTCGATGACCTTGAAAAAAAAAATTTCACTTCCGATTTCACCCCTCAAAACTAACCCCTTAAGTCAGAATTTAACTTTCAAAACTTCACTGCTCTGATTGGGCCATCAATTCTTATACTTGTGACAAATTTCAATTTTCTATGTTAAATAGTTTCGGAGAAAATCGAGTGTGACAGAGAGACAGACGGACACTGACGTGATCCCATAAGTGTTCTGTACGGAGCACTAAAAATGAATTAATAAAAATATTATTACTCAGTATATATCACCACTACACCAAACACTTTATTTTTGCACTCGACGCGCGTTTCACTAACCATGTTAGCTTCATCATCGCGCCTGATGAAGCTAACATGGTTAGTGAATCGCTCGTCGAGTGCAAAAATAAAGTGTTTGGTGTAGTGGTGATATATACTGAGTAGTATCATTGTGCCAAAGATTCCACATTCCCAACTTAAAAATATTTCTACCTATTTAATTATTTGAACTATTATGAAATTAAAAAATATGTATTATTTGACTCAATATTGTTTATAATAAACAGTAAAACTATTTATTTAATTTACAAAATAAATCGTAAAACTAGTAAGAGCTCATCTACATACTCAGTTAATAATTTATTTATATTTTGCAATTAATATACAGGGTGAGTCAACGATAGAGTAAAGTTCATTAGCTCATTTGTTTCGGGAATGACGAAAAAATGTTAAATACATAGTTTTAGGGAATGTTAAGGTGCACCGTTTAAAATTTTTTTTAAGTATACAGGGTGCTTCAAAAAAGTAGCCGATATAACATATGTTTTTTTAAATGGAACATCCTATTTTCTAATTTATTTTTAAATTCTGCGTAAAATTTTATAACTTTTTTATTAATAATGTTATATACCAAAACCCAGTACTTTTTCTAATATTTCAATTTTAAAAAAAAATAATATTTTTCAGTTTTGTAAAAAATTTTCATTATTTCTGAAGGTGGAATACTCATAATTGGTACGAGCGTTCTATAGAGATGAAAAAAAAGTATATGTAAAGAAATTTAAGTTAGATGCTACAGGGTGTTCAAAATAAATTTATGACTAATTTAAATTGAAAAATCTCAAATTTTTTAAATAGCACACCCTATATATTTTTGTTGATATATTTTACCTTCTAACTTTTATTAAGTATGTCATATACCTATTTCTGATAGGTTTCGATTTATTTTGAATTTTTCAATTTTTGCCCTTGTTTTTAATACACTTACGCTATTATGAAAACATAAATAAATAGTTAATAATAATTTTAATATAGTTTAACTTGACTTGTGTGTGTACTATGACGTAATAAAGGTTCAGAAATATGTCCATCTACTTGAATACACATGTTTAGTTGTTTTACTATATTTTCCTTCACTTTTCTTAGCATAAAAGACGTTATTGTCCTGCACGCATCCCATATCCTATTTTCCATATCTACTAGTGCTGTAGAAGGATTCACATAAACACGATCTTTAATGTAACCCCCACAAAAAGAAGTCTAAAGGTGTTAAGTTACATGATCGAGGGGTCCACTGAACGAATCCATCCCTATCGATCCATTTTTGTGGGTAACGATCGTTTAAAATTCCCGGTGGTAATGAGCAGTAGCTCCGTCTTGTTGAATCTACATTTGTTCCGTTTCAAAGTTATCAACTTCTTCAACAAGCTGGGGTAATTCGTTTTGTAAAAAATTTAGATATCTAGGCCCGTTAAACGGTTCGCGGAAAAAATATGGACCAATAATTCGAAAATTTAATATTCCACACCATACATTAAGCGACAAATGGTTTTGGTATTGAACTTCCCGGACCCAAAATGGATTAACTGTTGAATAATAATGCATGTTATCGCTGTCAACTGCTCTATTACTGCGAAAAGTAGCTTCATCAGAAAACATTATTTTGGATAAAAAATTTGGATTGGCCTCTATTGTTCCATTCATGGTGGTACAAAAGTTTACTCGTCGTTCAAAATCACGGTCTTGAAGTTCTTGGTGTAGTTCCATATGAAAGGGATGATACTTGTATTTTCTCGTGATGCGATTAGCCGTAAATTGGGATGTGTCAGATAAGGCAGCTAGTTGACGGCTGCTGACCTGGGGATTATCTTCAACATGCAGTAAAATCTCCATTTCTTCTTCCTCATTGGTAGTATTCTGGTTTACTACTTTCCGTTTCGTATACTCAACGCTACCACTACCATCAAACCGTTCTATTAAGCACTGAAAAGATTTTTTCCCGCCTCGCCTAGTATATAAACCATATCAATTAATTCATTTTTAGTAAAATCTATTACTATTACCTTTATACGTCACTTACTACAACAAATTAAACTATTTTTACTTGCTTAATAGACATGTCAAAATTTGACAATGCCTACATTTTTGTTTTGTCTTGGCAACTATGATGATATAGCGTAAGTGTATTAAAAACAAGAGTAAAAATTGAAAAATTCAAAATAAATCGAAAACTATTAGAAATAGGTATTTGACATACTTAATAAAAGTTGGAGGGTCTTGTAAAATCTATCAGAAAAATAATAATATACAGGGTGTACCATTTAAAAAAATTGAGATTTTTCAATTTAAAATAGTCGAAATGCATAAATTTATTTTGAATACCCTGTAGCATCTAACTCAAATTTCTTTACATATATCTTTTTTTTTTCGTCTCTATAGAACGCTCGTACCATTTATGAGTATTCCACCTTCAGAAACAATGGCCCTACTGGCAATTTTTTACAAAACTGAAAGCTAGTATTTTTTTTTTTTAAATAAATTAGAAAATAGGATGTTTCATTTAAAAAAAACATATGTTATATCGACCATACTTTTTTGAAGTACCCTGTATACTCGAAAATAATTTTAAACTGTGCACCTTAACATTCTCTAAAACTATTATATTTAAGATTTTTTTCGTCATTCCCGAAACAAATGAGATGATGAACTTTACTTTATCGTTGACTCACCCTGTACAAATTATTGTCTAAAAACATAAGCGATTAAATTTGTTTTTAGAACATAATTAATATTATGGTGGCCATTACTCACTTATTTACCCCATAAGTTTCAAGAGTTACAGATAAACCTTTTAAAAGCTACGCTACTGAGTGGAAGGGTTAATAGGTAGAGTGACAAATGGGCTTTCTAGCGTTTACATAAGTGATTAGTAACGTGGCTTTCGCACCTTCACACTTTTAGTTAAAGGGATGTTTAGTACGAGATGTTATGACTTATTGAAACTAATCTTGGCATAGCGCTTTCTGACAGATATAATGGTACGTTTGGGGTACTTTAAAATCCATTTATTTGTATGAAATAATCCTATATCATAATCTTGACATTTGAACAAGATATACGTTCTCATGAGAAGTCTTTGTACTGATTTATTATACGTAAAGTTCTATCTAAAGAGAACAGTTTGCAAACTTACGATGAAAGAAGGCAAGGAGAGAATATTACGTGTTATTGTTGAACTTACCGAGTTTAGTGGTTTCTGAGATTTCAAGTGTGTGTGATCATTGTATTTTTGCGTTTTAGTCTCTATATATTTATTTACTTTTACACTCTTTACATCCCATAACTTTTACACTTAACACTCCATTTTACTTTTACACTCCACATCAACTGTTAATTCTTTACACTCCACAATTGTTAATTCGATAAAAACCCCAAATTCGACAAACCGTAGATTACTGCTCCCATGTTTGAGGCTTTGCTCCCAAACATACACTGCGTTTATTGGATTATATTCAGAAGAGAGAGAGAGATCCGAATAGAGCTTCAAATTACCATTCTAAAAATATAGCACACTTTATATTTTGCTTAAATCTACTTCAAAATATAAGGGTTTTCAGTTTTTACGCGAGTTTTAAATACACATTTTGTGAAGTAAGCTTTGGATGGAGCGGCAATATCAATTGTTTACCGATAGCAGTCAAATCGTAAAAAAAGTTCCCAAAAGTAACTCTCAGAGTCATAATTACAATGAAATTTACTAAATGCTATAGTACTTTAAACTATATAGAAAATAAAAGAAAACAACAATAAAACAGTTTATTCCGAGTAGAGCAAACTGAAACAAAACAATTTTCTATAGGAGGTGTTTGAAATGTCGACCAGTTTTATTTACACATAGGCGGCACCTTTTCTGGACACTTCTTACCGAGTTGATTAGTTCAAGAGGAGTGAGAGCTGCAAAACTTTGTATCACTGCGACTTCTAACTCTTGCCTAGTGTTTGTCTTTAAAAATTAGGTCTTTCAATCTTCCCCAGAGATAGAAGTCCATGGGTGTTAAATTCGGTGACCTTGCCGGCCAACGGTTCGGACCTTGGTGTACTATCCAGTTATTGTCGAAATTGGCCGATAAAAAATTACTGATAACTGCAGCGTTATGAGGGGGTGCCCCCTCGTGTTGAAAAAATATATTTCTAAGGTCCATTAACGGCAGTTCATCAACAAGAGGTTCTATTTGCTGCCTTAAAATTTCTAAATATCTCTGAGAGGTGAGTGTTCCTTCGTAAATAAATAGACCTATAACCCTGCCTCTAAAAATTCCTGCCCACACATTAAATCCAAATCTGCCTTGATTTCTTTGCTCTACAACTAAATGAGGACTTTCTTGTGCCCACGTATAAGAATTGTAACGGTTAAAAATACCTGCATTGCTTTCATAAGCTTCGTGTGTCCAAATGCCATTGGCAAAAATCCATACGCCGCTGAAAATCTCCGTCTCTAAGGTGATGAACTTTTCTTGTCCTATATGGTCTGAATTTGTGCTTTTTCAAAGTACGACCTACGTTAGCTCTTGGTAGTCTAGTGGATTCTTTTAACTGTCGGGTTGAAGTTTTGGGATTGTTTCCGATAGTTCCTAAAACTACTATTTCTTCTAACTCCTTATCCCCGTTTGATGCATAATTTTTGGTTCGTTTCTTTTCAAACTGGCCACTGTCTACTAAGTTATGTCGCAATCGAGCGAATATATCCTTGAAAGGTTGACGCCTCTCTGGATACCGTTCGTGGTACAAATTACTTGCCGCTTCCGAATTTTCGCCGGTTTGTATGAAACACACTATCATATCCCATTTTTCGTAATTTTCAAACTTCATTGCGATTTATTTGAAAATTCAGTAACTGATCCTGAAGTAAAATTTGACAACGACGAGTAAACAATTGTATTAAACCATATGGCCGCTTCGTCCAAAGCCTACTTCACAAAATGTGCATTTAAAACTCGCGTAAAAACTGAAAACCTTTATATTTTAAAAGATTTAAGCAAAATATAAATTATGCTATATTTTTAGAATGGTAATTTAAAGCTCTAGTCGGATAAGGAAAAATATACAGGATATCCCGTTTAAAAAATATGTTTTTGCGTTAATAACTATTAAAATATTAGTTGTAAAAAATGTAACTTACACTGTTGAAATCCATGTGAAAAAGTGCTTTGAGAATGTTTTTACAGTAATCAAAAATTTTCAATAGGAAATGAATTACAAACACTATTCCAAAATACCGATTTTTGAAAAACACCCTGTATATCTGAAACGGTGCTAGATATCGATATGCGATTTTTACCATTGGGTTTAACATAAAAATTGAGCCTCAGACACCGACATCAGTTTTCGTCTATCTCCTTTAGATAAAGGGGTTTACTTTTAAAAGTGTCCAATTTGGACCACCCTGTATATACGTATATTCTGTATTAAAAAAATAAAATGTATTCATACCATGAAAAATTGTGAGCGGTTTAAAAATTGGTCAACGATATGAGCCAACAATATATAAAAGTGAATAAAATAATTTTTCTTGATAAGAAGTATTTTTTGTTTGGAACTTAAAGTATCTAAAACATAAGCCTTCAGTGTACCTGACCAGACAATAGATTTAGATCTCTTAATCTACACCCGTTGATTTATACTAGTTTACAATGTACTGAACAGTAGCATGCGACTTTTTGACAATTTTTTCCATATTTCTGTACGATCTTCCATCTTTGCACAAATCAATTATGGTCTTTTGAACTTGAAATGGAATTTCACAATTTCTCTCGTTCATTTTTAGTGTTCCGTACGGAACACTTATAAGATCACTTCTGTGTCTGTCTGTCCGTCTGTCTGTCTGTCTGTCCGTCTGTCACAACCGATTTTCTCCGAAACTATTTGTCATAGAAAGTTGAAATTTGGTAATAATATAGGAATTGATGGCCTCATCAGAGCCATGTAGTTTTGAAAGTTAAATTTTGACTTAAGGGGTTAGTTTTGGGGGGTGAAATCGGAAGGGAAAAAAAATTTTTTTTACTAGGTGGTGTCAAATGAAAGCTGTGAAAACATGAGTAAAAAATGTATAGCTATATATATAACACGAGTATATAAATATATATATATATATATATACTTGCGTGCACTTTTCTTTGTATTATTTTTAAAAAATCGCTGTCCACCCGCCTTATCTCGAAAAGTATTTATCAAAAAATTTTGAAAAAATTCTGGAATATTCTCCACGGGGTGTAGATTGAACGAAAATTATCACGAGTGCATTACCTGTAATAATTTATCTGGTATATAAAAAAAAAACAGAAATTTCAAGGTCATCAATTTTCAGTAAAGATTGGAAATAAACTTTGTTGAAAACTCATTTGGAGTCTGTTTTGTGAAGTCACTGATCATTTTATATTTCCGTTACAACATTTTTTTATTTTAAAAGCAATCAACGTACGGAACACTAATTGCGCAAATTCAACTTGTACTTGACCGGTTTTTTATTAATAATACTTTGAAAACCCACTACAAAATTACTAGCAACAAGTGACAGATTATAAAGTATGGCCGAAAATTATTCATTTGTTTTCATTTTAGCGAGCAATAGATAGCTTGACAAAATGCTGCTGATTATAACGTGTTTTTTTCAATGCAGTTCTTGAGTATATAGAGACTTTTTTGACATTAATTTTGCTTACATTTTTATAACAATGATTTAACTTCTAAATAAAATATTCCGTAGTTGTTTTTAACACTAATCCTCGTTGGTTAAGTTTCAAATATTAATTTAAACATGTTTTCTCATAGTTCCAATTAATTAGTTAAACAGAAAAATAGTATAGAAAAAAGACTGTTTGAACTGACTAGAATCTATATATATAATATATATATATATATATATGTATATATATATATATATATAGAATAAAGAAAGAAAGCAAAAAGGTGGTGTATGGAGACTTTTTTAAGCCGCCAATATTTCGGTCCTGGATTGGGACCTTCTGGGCACTGTTCATGTCGTGTCTGGGACAACTTAAATTAATGATGTTATCATTAAGTTGTTATAATAAATAAAATTAGTGTAGAACAAGAATAAGATATTAGTCATAATAAGTTAAAAAACTCACATGAGAAGTGCAAAGATTTCGTTAGCCTGAATGGCCGTAGGTTTATACATACAAAAGTTGTTACATATAAAAGTTGGTTAATCCATAGAACATCGTATAGGAAAAATGACAAGGGCGACAGGAGACATGTTAACCAGAATGGAAGGAACCGATAGAAAAGGAAGTGCAAATATTGTATTGAGCGACCAAAACAACCCGGTATGTGGTAGCAGAAGGATAAAACATAACCTAATTATAAGTAAATGGTGAGCGAGGGAGCGAGAGAGAGAGTGACAATAATGGGAGCAACGAAGAAGAAGATCTTGTTGGAATCTGATTGTAGGAAGAGATTGTTGGCAAAAAACCAATGAAGACTGGAGGCACCAGGAAGTGTGCAAGGTACTGTCAATAGAAAAGATGGCCCAGATAAAATGGTGGAGCCCAGAAACAAAGAGAACCGTAAATAGAGAGAAGAAGGAGGAGAGAAACCCTGGAAATTACGGAGACGACCAACGCGGTTCAGATGGATCATAAAACACTTGAAGACAGGGAATTATTGTGTGAAGTTAATTTATCACAGGTATGATATTAAGGTGATTCTCCTGGATGCTCTAAAAGATTATTGGAGAAATGAAGAATTTTGGGTTCCCTGAAATTAAAAGAATGACCATTGTCAACAGAATGGGTCGCCAAGGCACATCGGTGTGGATTAGTGTCACTTTTATGGAGTGCAACTAGGCCAATGTAATTGATGGACAATTGAGGCAGGAAATTAAACCAAGTCTGACATGGATGGCAGCGGGGCCTTCAGCTTGCTGAAGACACGTCTGTTTTTGAAGAAGTAATATTTAGCGATTTTACCGCAATAACCAATTTTACACACTTTAATGGGGCTATTATCGGATGTTTATATAACTTTTGACTTCATCTTTGGTTCTTGTCGTAAATCTATGAAAAGGTTTGTAAGTGTTTCTTACAAACCTTTTCCAAATATATATATATATATATATATATATATATATATATATATATATATGTATATATATATAAACTAAATAGATTTATCTTTGATAGATGACGATATACATTTTGTTTTCTAGGTTATATAACGTTACCTAATTTTACACACTAATCTATTATCGGTGTTTGTTTGTGTCGTAGAGAAAAAACTCTATACATTTTTTCTAGGTATGTCTATTCAAAAGATTCTGATTTATTTCGTCATTACTTATCCATGGTAATATGAAGAGAGAGATAATGGTAAGTATTTGCTAGATAAAAGTTTACTTTAGGAAAAGTAATAATAATCGGACGTTAAAAAATGTTTAAATTATTCCCCTTTTTGCTTATTCTAGGTTAAAAACGATAGTTAATTTTAAATGTAATCATTCCTCCGCATATAGGGGGTGTCGGGTATCAGGTAGAATTTTCTTTTTTAAAATACTGAGTAGTAAGGAAACTCATATTCTGTATTTATTTTCAAAGAAAATACTTATGGAATCATTTGTCTGTCTGTCACACTCGATTTTCTCCGAAACTATTTGACATAGAAAGTTGAAATTTGGCACTAATATAGGAGTTGATGGTCCAATGAAAGCCATGTGGTTTTGAAAGTTAAATTTTGACTGAAGGTGTTACTTTTGAACGGTGAAATCGGAAGTGGAAAATTTTTTTTTTTTACCTGGTCATCGACGTAGGGTATCAAATAAAGCTTGTGTGAAAACACGAGTTCAAAATATCGGCCGACGTAAACTTGCGCACACTTTTCTTTGTATTATTTTTAAAAAATATCCTTAAATCGCTCTCCTCCCCCCTCTCTCGAAGTACTGTACTGATCACAAAATTTTGGAAGAATTCTGGAATATTCTCCGTTAAGTGTAGATTGAGCGAAAATAATCACGAGTGCATTACGTTTGAAATTTATCTGGTATAAAAAAAAAAACTAGTTGATCTGACAATATGGTGGACGTTTTTTTAAAACTTTTCAGTACACACACTGGTGAACAACGGATAGGTACCGAGACAAAATAATTTTAGTTTAATTGTTTATAATTAAACAAATATTTAGATACGAAGACAAAATGCAGATGATATCGACATATGCACCAGACATACGTTAACCTCGTCGAGGAAAGAGAAGAATTTTATAACCGACTACAAACCGAAATAAATAAACTAAATGACGAAGATAAAATTGTCGTATTGGGTGATTTAAATAGCCGAATAGGAACACAAATAATACCAGGAATTAAGCAGCGTTACAACGAAGAAGAAGTAAACGAAAACGGTGACGCACTGATTGAACTTTGTGCTCCCCAAAGGTTGTGAATTAATAACACTTACTTTAAACACAAACCGCAACACATGTACTCCTGGGAAGTAAGAAATCAGTCTGTTATTAATTATGTAATAAGTAATCGAGTTATACTTCCTACAGCAATTGTAGATGTACGAGCTCTCACATCTCCTAATGTCGGATCAGACCACAAAATGATGCTATGTAAAATAAGAATGAAAATACCAACAACGAAAAGAAAACCACCAAATTACATAACTAAACTTAATATAGAATCTTTAGAATGTGACAGTACCAAAAATCTCTACGCCCAACGACTAAAGAAGAAAATAGAAAACAATAGTTTAAGCGGAAAAGAAACGGTAGAAAAGATGTGGGAAAAGATAAAAAATAATATTATTAACGCAGCCAGTGAAGCTCTTGGCCATAGAAAAATAAATATTAATGCCGATCGAAGTAGAACACCGTGGTTTAATGACGACGTCAAAACATCAGCAGAGAAAAAGCGTGTAGCGTATATAAAATATTTGTCTAACAAGAATGAAGATACACTACGACTGTATGTACAAATAAGGAACGAGGTAAACGCAAAAAAAAGACAGATTAAAAAGGATTACTGGACAGCTTATACTAAAGACATGGAAAACGATTTGTGTGGAGCACAAAGGAAGGTATGGAATATACTCAGACGGAGACAAAAACAAGTGAACGAGTACCATCAAGTGCATAATATAAACAAAGAATAATGGCAAAGACATTTCCAGAATCTATATGCAGTCCAAGACATAAACGAAGTCGAACTCAGAACACAAACAGAAAATAGGGGTGAACAAGCACTGGCACAAAACATCACAACTATAGGGGAACACCAAGTACAAACTGCTGTTAGCGAATTGAAAAACAGAAAAGCACCAAGCGAAGACGAGATATCAAATGAGCTAATAAAGTATGGAGGACAAAAGCTAGTCCACGAAATAACAACTCTATTTTAGAAAATAATTTGTACAAGCAACATACCACAAGATTGGAAGCAAAAAGCATTAGAATACCAATTTACAAGAAAGGCGACAAAAGCGATGCATGCAACTACAGAGGCATAACCCTACTACAGTCCATAATGAAACTATTCACTAGCATTATAAAAACTGAAATCACCAAATACATAGAAATAAATGACGAACAACAGGGATTCCGGCAAAACCGTTCAACAACTCGACAAATAAGAGAAAAAACAATAGAATTCCAGAAACCTGCAGATTTATGCTTTATAGATCTAACCAGCGCCTTTGACAGAGTGATATTAGTAGATATAATAACAATCTTAAGACAACTAAATCTACCCCAAGAAATAACAAACACAGTATATAGACTAAACATTGACAATTATGCTAAGATTAGGTATAATAATGAATTAAAAAGAAAATATAAAGATCAGAACAGGTATAAGACAAGGGGATAGTCTAAGTCCGCTACTGTTCTACCTAGTAATGGATATAATAATAGATAAAAACAAAAACCATAAATGAAGGATATCGAATGGGAGCTGACATAATCAAAATCGTAGGATATGAAGATGATATCGTTTTGATCGCTGAAGACGAAGATGGATTGCAGAGACTACTAAACGAATTGAACCAAACAGTACAGAATTATAATATGAAAATTAACGTCGCGAAAACTAAATATCTAACAATCGCTAAGGAACCAGTACGGTGCAAGCAACAAGTTATATCTTTTCCCTATCTTGAAATTCTGGTAACTAGTTATGGTAATATACATGAAGAAGTGAAGAAACAAGCAAATAAAGCTGCTACAATATCCGGCGCACTCAAAGACGTAATATGGAGAAATAAATATCTAAACATAGCTAGTAAAGTAAAAATATATAAGAGGTGTGTGAGACCAATACTTCCCTACAGTATAGAAACAAGATCGGACACACGGAAAACTAAACAGACACTAAGAACTAATGAAATGAAAATATTAAGAAGTATAACGAACAGAACATTAGCAGATAGAATAAACAATAGAATCATAAGAGAAGAGTGTGGCGTGGAGGACATAGTCAGAGGGAGAAGGAAAAGAGGGAGAAAATGGAGAGAACATGTGCAACGAATGGGCGATGACAGAATAACTAAGATATGCAGAATCAGCACACCACATGGAGAGAGACCAAGAGGAAGACCCCCGAAACGATGGAAGGCCATCTGGACTTCCACTTCTCAACAACAGGTTAAAAAAAAATCCCGAAGTAGAACAGGTCACTAACCTACAAATAAGAAGTAGTAGAAGAAATATTTAGATAGTAAATACTTGTTTTACACTTTTATTACTAGATTCTAGATTGAGTTAGATTGATTTATTGGCTATTAGGTAGCTAAGATTCTATAACTATTTTACATTATTGAAGAAAAACCGTGAAAGTACATATCGATTTTTAAGATATATACATGTTTGGCACCTTTTTTTGTCTTATTGAAAACCCATTTGGGATGTGTTTTATGAAGTCACTGATCATTTAATATCTCCTCAACAAAAATTTTTATTTTAAAGGCAATCGCGGTACAGAACACTAATTGCTCAAGTCCAACTTGCACTTGATCGTTTTTTTTTTTAAATGTAGGTATTTTTTAAATGTAAACTCTCTTTATGGGACACCTTCTAATTAATGTTGCAATACCCATAGCTTAAAGTTATTTGTTGCCTCATTGTTCAAAAATAGTGTATAAAATAATTCTATTATTAACAAGCAAGTAATACGGCGCCTTTATGACATTGAGATTAGAAGACCTAATTTTTGTGGAGGAGTATATAACGACATAAATTTAGCCTAATTTTAATTTCAAACTTTGCCGAGCCGATAGGTTGCTAAGGTATATCGGGTCTATATCGGTCCCACATAATATTTAAACACTCTCCAGAGCCGAATAACGATAAAAATTGTACGACGTAGTTTACTGTAATAGACGTACAGAAACACTAGTAAGATAGATACTTACGTTCGTTTTATCCCGGAACTTAGGTTGCGCTTCATTGCCTATCTTCTATATAGGTTAATTTATTTTAGAATTATTTGCTAAATTTCTCAACTGGGAGCGAAATATTCATATGATTAAACTGATAGTTCATGGAATTGAAATTTGAGGTGTAGTCATCTAAAAGTGTTTATATTTTGTTCTCCAGTTTTTTTTTTTAATTTTTAAAATGTTCAATGAGAATAAAACACTAAATTTTTTGTAATATTTTCACTTTTATTGATTTTTATACCTGACACGTGTTTCGTTAAATCATTAGCTTTATTAAAAGTATGGATATGGAATGAAATTTTTTTTTCATTTTTTATTTTATACCCATACTTTTGATAAAGCTAATGTGCTTGTGTCAAGTATAAAAATCTATTACACTACTCAGTATATATCACCACTACACCAAACACTTTATTTTTGCACTCAACGCGCGTTTCGCTAACCATGTTAGCTTCATCAGGAGCGATGATTGATTGTTGCTGAGTCACTCATCGCTCCTGATGAAGCTAACATGGTTCGCGAAACGCGCGTCGAGTGCAAAAATAAAGTGTTTGGTGTAGTGGTGATATATACTGAGTAGTATCATTGTGCCAAAGATTCCACGTTCCCAACTTAGTATAAAAATCTATAAAAGAGGAAATTTTACTAAAAATGTAGTGTTTTATTCTCTTTGAATAAGAAATTTCTTCAAGTAACGTCCGAGTCAGTTAATTACTTTAAAATTTTATATTATATACATTAGCCCTTGAATAATTTCCGAAAAATAACATTTTCGAACACATAATTTTCAAAACCAAAATTTTTTAATTTGGTTGTAAAGCAGTATTTTATGATTACTTCTAGGTATTGGTGGAATTAGTCGCGGACAGAGTTTAATTCAAATTATTAGACAGTAATAAATTAATTAACTTGAACTTACAATTGTCTGAACTAAACTAAACTGACCTCTTTCCACGACTAGCTAATATTCACCTAATCCATTTCAGACGACTCAAAGTTTTTTTTTATTGTTTTTCTTTATCCTCTATGTAGTAGTACCATTTTAATATGAGCTTCATAGGAATTATACTTTAGTTTCTTTCTATTATTATCGCTACAGTGTGTTATTATTCTTTATTAATCTGTTGTTATCTATTCCTGTTGTACCGAAGTCTATTCCTAAGTACAGTGTGTCAAATAAAAACGTGTCCGCGATAATTCATCTTTGGTAGATCCGATTCTAGCGATTCAACAAAAAATTGGTAGAGGGAACCTTTGTCCAAGACACATTTTAATAAAAGTATCAGTCAATTCCGAAAATCTGAAATGAGTCACTTGTTTGCGTGTCGACTCGAAGCAGTCTTTCTTTGTTCTCATCCAAAAGGGCCTAAAATGACCCATTCCGCGGCCGCTAAGTGTATCAAAAAGTGGCCAAATCGTTTTCACGAGACGAAACTTGCCAAAATGTGGCAAAGTCACTCCAACAATCGAAAAACGAATAGTGTCTTTCTTTTCTGGAACCCGAAACTGATGCTGCATCAAGGAGCGGAAAAAATAAGGAAATCGGGTTCGATTGTGTCCCCTGAGACCATTCGACAACATCTTCGTGCTCATAATGTCAAATTCCGAAGCACGTTGAAGAAACCTTTACTGGGCGAAAATCATGTCGCGAGGCGGCTCGTTTGGGCCCACGATAAGATACTATAGTGGTCCTCACAATCGCCGGACGCCAACCCTATTGAAAACGTTTGAGCTCTTGTAGGGATAAGGCTCAGAGGAAAGACTCTGAGAACTTTGACTCGGTCGTTTCGCGAGATTCGAAAAATCTCGTCGGCAACATGTCGCGAAGATGCCAGGCGATTATTGATGCAGGAGGCGGTTGGACACCTTATTAAGATAATTGCGCACACTAAAAGAATACATTGATGGCGAAAAATGTTCTCGAAACACATTTTTTTCTAGAATACGAGCGGTCACTTTCTTACTTGACAGCACAACTTTACTCGCTTTTATTTGCTCTGTTTCCAAGGAATGCTTCTGGTATAATTATATTAATCCCAATACTTTCGAAAATCGTTATTTCCGTTATTATGTTCAATAGCGGCTTTTGAAAACATTTAAAGTAATTTTTCCATCTTACTTAAAACTAGGAAAAAATCTGGCCCCAGATTGACCAAGTACGTAGGGCCTGTAAGAATCAAAAATATATTGTGTCTTTAACTGCCCTTCAGACAATATGTTTATGTAGCTAATGTACACTATATTTCAAACTACATTAAGATGTTGTCTAAATACGAGTGAAAAGTTACAGCTAAAATTATTTTGTTAAAAATCTGGAGCAGCTTAATCATCTCAGAACAGCAATAATTGTCGCGTAGTAAACATTTTTCCCATTATTTTTATTATTATGAGGTGTGAGACATTTTTAAACATGGCTTCTGAATGGTATTTATCATGTTTATATGACACAGATGGAATAAAGTAAAAGTAATAAGCTTGAAAAGGGAGATTTAACCTTTTAAAAAGCTACTCAGTAAATTGGTGACTTTTTCCACATTTTGTATTTACTAAACTGATCTCTCAAGATTTCTTGCTAATAATGTGAATCTTTCCTTAAAAATTGATTAAAATACACTTAAGTGATTCTTTCAAAGATTGAATAGACATTACTTTTTTGAAATCCCTATTCTGTAATTTAGAGAATGTTCATTTCGTGAGAAAGGGACAGGTGGTTTTCTTTAAATCGCAGCTTATTACTTACGAATTATCGTTACCTTCAAAAACCTGAGAAACTGATTGTTCTGCTCATAGGTAGGAAAAATGACGATTGCGTAAGAGTTAGAAGGAATAGATCTGTTTAAGTTTATTGAAATAAACCTTACCTTATCTCAACGCAGGATGCCCAGCACTGTAAGCGGTATAATAAAAAAAAGTTTCCTATCTTATAAAAACGAAAAATTACGATTTAAGGGTTACTTTACTTAATCCTTACCCATAATACCTCTCGGTGTAGGCTGGTGTAAGTGGGTTGGATTAGGTTGAAGTGTTCCATATTTCTCTTCATCTTTCTCTATTTCGGGCTAGCCTTGTTGCCTCCTCCCACCTCACTCCCCTCTTCTTCATTGCTCCCCTTACTTCCTCCCTCTACGTTCTTCGTGGTCTTCCTCGACTTCGTTTTCTATTCTCTCTTGGTTCATACACTCTTCTTACCAGTCTTTCCTGTCCCATTCTTTGTATATGCCCAAACCACCTCAACTGACTTTCTTCTATTTTCTCCTCTATCGGCTTTATTTCCAGTGTTTCTTGTATATCAACGTTTCTTATCCTATCCAGTCTTGCCCTTCCTTCAATCTTTCTGAGGAATCTCATTTCGATACTTTGTATCTTACTTCTGTGACTTTGTGTTGTTGTCCACACTTCAGATCCGTACGTAATTATTGGTCTCGCCACCCTTTTTGAAGATTTGTAGTTTTATTGATTTTGGTATTTCTTTTTTGCCTAGGAATGTGTTCTTGATACTATTAAAGAGTTTCCCCGCTGCCTCTGTCCTCGCCCTAATCTCCCCATCCAGCCCTCCATCCCTCGTCACCATTGCACCCAAATATTTGAAACTCTCCACCTGCGGTATCTTTTATTCTCTTAGATATATTTCATGCGTTTTGTTCTCCTTGCTTATGATCATGTCTTCGTTTTTTTCACATTTATGCTCATATTCATGCGTTTCAAGCTTTCGTTGTACACTTTTAAGCTTTAGGTTCAAGTTTTTCTCGTTTTTTTTTGCGATCAGTACCATATCGTCAGCGTAAGTGATCTCCGTTATTCCAACTCTCTCCATATTCCGGAACCTTACCCAGTATTTCTTTGTTTGCCTTTTTGCAGTTTTTATGGCCTCGTCCATCACTACCAAGAACAGCAGTGGACTCAGTATACCCCCCGGTCTGACGCCTAAGGGTATGATGTAATAATTGAACGGATAAATTTTCAAATTTTCGTTACTTGAAGTAATCAAAGATAAACTGTGCCAACGACTAATCAAAATTCCTTTAACCATAAAATAACAGCTTAAAATTAGTATTGGGTCAGTTAAATCCAGACGTTTTATATATAGAGTGCCTTTTTTGAATAGATGCAAAGAAATTATCGACAAAACCAAGGAGGCAAACAATCAACGAATTAAAAACAAACTTCTTGCCTGTCCCAATAATTTCAGGTCCTTCTGGTCAGTCGCTAGGGCTACTAGTCAAAGTTTTACCAAATCCACTATATCACCACTCACACGGTCAGATAATACTTTTGTAACAACACCTGTTGAGAAAGCCAACTTGTTGGCTGAACTCTTGATTTCACATTCTACTCTAGAGTTTCAAGGAAAAGCACCATCCTGTCATGTCTTGAGACAGTACTCAAAAAATGCGTAGGCGAACTAACTCTAGTTTTCTGTAGACGTTTTTAACCTATCCTACAGAAAGGGAATATTTTTTT
Source organism: Pachyrhynchus sulphureomaculatus (assembly GCA_019049505.1). Lineage (NCBI taxonomy): Eukaryota > Metazoa > Arthropoda > Insecta > Coleoptera > Curculionidae > Pachyrhynchus > Pachyrhynchus sulphureomaculatus. The sequence continues at coordinate 33,823,893 of CM032450.1, forward strand.
CCTGTTGAATACGTAAAAAAAAGGCAAGAAGACATTGCCAAAATGCTAACGACCAGTCGCACTGCTTAGTGCTTTTTGAAAAGGCTATTAATCAGCAGCTTTTAAAATATCTAGAAGGATTCAACATTATTATCGATCACCAATATGGCTTTCTTAAGCAAAGATCAACAGGAGATCTTCTAACTTACGTACCAAATGTTTGGAATAAGTCAATTGAATATTTCGGAGTATCTAGAACTGTTGTACTTGTACTAGGGCGTTGCACAGTGTGGCTATTCGAGTGGTGTTGTTTCAAAAATATCTACAGTTTCAGGAATCATCCATTTGGAGTGATTTTCCCAGGACTGTGTTTCCTACCGAGTACACCTTATAGCGACTCGCGACCAACGTGAATCGCCTTTTCTGCACACGCGACGCTCCTGTAGTGCTTTAGGGACTTCTCCGCAGCAAATGTGCTACGCCCATAAAAAAAAGTAAGAATATTATTCACATCGTTTCCAGCCAAATCAACTATCCATTTGAAAACGAAGTAAGGGAAGGACAAGAAGGACAAGTAGAAAACCTTTTACTAAATTCTAACCTTGTCCTATGAAAAAAGTTACCTTGCTCTAATTGTATGCAAGACAACAAAGAAAACTGAACTGCCAAATGTTGCTTTGTAGTACAAACCCTAGCGTCATTTCCACTTACATTTATTTATTTTAATGACTGATTGTATAGGGTTACATGCGCTCCAATAAAAAATACGTTTAGAAAATATTCAGCTGTTTTTTATAAATACAATATTACCTTATTCGTTTAGACTATTAATAAATGAGAAATCTTTTAACTTTAGGAAGTCTGACTACAATATACATTTGGCCCATTCGTAGTCGATATAGCCAACTAATTTTGAGGGCAAGTAAGATGATTAACCGTTTTTTATCGTAAATATGCCAGGGCTTGGTCTAAATTAAACTGTCAATGCGTTGATTCACACTCCAAAAAAAGATATATTTTTAAACCAATACATCTAAGTGTTATGTATTTTTGGGTGCTGAAACCGTATCTGGTATCAGTTTTTTTGTATCACCCACAGTTCTCTCACAATATGACATCGATTAAGTTTCAAAATAGGGTTCATGGTAGTAAACCAAATCCTCTTTCTGCTTGAAAAACTGAGCAAACTGTTGATCTCTTGTTCTATAATGGTAAATAGATGTTCCAGATTCCAATAAATGTTTTTCTTTCAGCCTAGAACCAAGCAATTCTACTTTTTCCTTAGTCAAATCCAAATCTCTCACTAAATTATTTGACTCAGCTTATGTAAACAACTGTGTTTTTAAATTTTCTAGAGAACATTGAAACTCATCATGATCCGATCGACTTTCATTAAATTCGAGACTGGACTGTAAAACGTCATCAATAGACTGAGGTGGCTCAGGGACAGGAAGTCCCGGTCCATGTTCTACCGGCCGATTAGCTGAAGTAAAGTTAGGATAGACAATTACTTTCTTATTTTTGGAGTTATCTCCAGAAACATCAACGCTGCAAAATAACAATCATTTGAATGATTTTCTTGCTCTTTCCATACCATGGGTACTACAAATCTAAAAGCTTTCTTTTCTTTCTTATACCATTTCCTAAGATCCTAGACACAAACATAACATACTTTGTGAGGAGCCCAACATTTTTCTTGATTACCGATTTCTACACCAAAATATGCAAATGCACTGTGATCAAAAAATAGTAAGACTTAAATTTAAATCGCCCGGGCATTTCCAAATCGGATTATTTTTTTTCGTTAGGTTGATAGGTCTTCAACTGCCATCTGTGTCAAATTTTAAGACCATAGCGTCAGTAGTTAATAAGATTCGCTTGCATTCGTTCAACAACAAAAGTGCGTTTTTCGATTTTTAACATGAGTGAAAAAATTCAGCAAAGAAGTTGCATTAATTTTGTTTTAAAAATGGTTTTTCGGCTTCCCAAACATTCGAATTTGTCCCAAGAGGCCGGAATTATGGGCCGATAACTCTTGTTTTTTCATCAAGATAATGCGCAGCGACTTTTTCATCAAAAATTCAACTCTTATCATTCCGCAATCGCCCTATTCGCCTGATTTAGTTCCGTCGGATTTCTGGCTATTCCCTAAACTCAAAAAACCGCTTCGAGGACATCGTTTTGAGTCGATTGAGGAGATTAAAACCGAATCGAAGATGGCTTTAAAGGCCAATCCAGAAATCGAATTCAACACCTGTTTCGAAGACTGGAAAAAACGTTGGCATAAATGCATTGTATCCGAGGGGGACTACTTTGAAGGGGACAAAATGAAATCGGAAAAATAAATAACTCGTTTGCGTTTTATTTCAAAAGTCTTACTATTTTTGATCACAGTAGTATAATTTTTTTTACTAAGTCAGTAATATTTCTTTGATGTTTTTTAACTACAAACTCACCACATATATAACAAAAAGTGTTGGAAGAGTTTTTACAACCACGATTAGCCATACTTTGAGTGTGAATTAAAGCACATGGGTTAAACATTGCAATGCGACGTTATATTAACTGGAAGAAAACAAACAGCTGTGACATTTATCGGAACCGCCAACCTAATAACATCTGATTTTACTGCCAACCTTATAAAATTCTGATTTTATTGCCAACCTAATAACATTCGAATGATAAAAAAATAAATTTTTCACATTTTGAATATTAAAATGTGAAAAATTGGTGGCTGGTGGACTTTTTTATTATTATTTTTCGGACTTACTATTACTACACTACACTACAATTTATTTTAGTCGAAATCGCCGGATAAAAAGGGCACGATCTAAATACACCACAAGTAAATTTTTTACATAAATAATTGGTACTGTAGGGCAGTAATCAGAAAAAATTTAAAGAAAGTCAGAGATTCCGAGATATTTACAAGTATATACAACTTCTGTTAAAACTAAAAGCATAACACATTTTCCAGATTTTATACTCTATATTCTATACTTGCAAAATGACCATAGCAGTCGATGCGCTCTGTCCCCCTAAATTCATTCATTCTATACTCCAAGAATTCTGAAAAGGTTATTTTTGTGAGACATGAGGAAATGAAAAAATCCCAGAAGTTGTTTTTTTCACGATACTTCTATTTTACAAACGAGTAGTATTTGATAGGTTTCAAGCCTTGTAGACATAATTTATTTGAAAATACTACCAATTTTTGTTGAGAGTGATTGTGCTCTAGAAAAAAGGGTTAAAAAATATGCCAATAATACACACTTGTATTTAAAAATTAAGACTAGAATTTCAACTGTGTTGGAATTTTGGAAAATATGACACAGTGATACTACACAATTAGTAATAGTAGTACACGGAATTACTAAAAAAGTTTTTTCATCGTTGGCCTGTGTTAATGCAATAATTAATCAGTTTAGTTTAGACTTATCTCAGCTGACTTAAAACGTAAAAAAGTTTGGTGAAGCTGGGTTGAACAAATTTAAATTAAATTATTGCATTAGGAAGTAAATTGTAATAAGTAAACTAAGGTCTAATCTATCTTTAAGCGCACTATTTAAATCGATTTTGCTTTTTTTTTTCGAAAAGTGCACACTGCTTGGAAATAAATCCAACTAAATCACGGATTCTGTTATTTGGACGGGCTGAGTCTTGGAATCGGCACCAGAATAATGTAGTGCTAAGTGCATGTACTGATGCCAAAAACTTGGGCCTAGTAATGGACTCCAATCTGAGATTCACGGGACATATAAATTTATCTATTAAAAGAGCATTCGCTAACCTTAAATTAATTTTCAATCAACGCGCTTTTCTTACCGAGAATCTTAGAAAGATGTTGTGTGACTCCATTGTTCTATCGCACTTTAACTACTGTGATGTAGTGTACGGGCCCTGCCTTTTAGACTGTGACGCTAAGAGAATCCAACTTATGCAAAATTCGTGCGTGCGTTTTATGGCGATATTCGAGGCCGTGAGAGGAGTGCAAAATTGCGTGACATAAAGTGGTTCAGAATGACTAAAAGACGAGTGCTACACAGTTTGGTACTATACGATAGGGTTATTTGTAATGACTGTCCTGGCTACTTATATTACAAAATTAAATTTAGATACGATGCAAATAACCTGGATCTAAGGCATAAATTCACCTTGACACCGCCCATGCACTTGAGTTCACTGTATGAGCGTTCTTTCAGTTACCAAATAGCTAAATTTTACAATAAAGTGCCTGTTGATCTGAGGGATGCGTCAGGTCACAGGTTTAAAAGAGCAGTAAAAACCATTGATCATAGCTTATGCTGACTCCTTCCTCCGGCAGCTCGTATAATGGTCATCTCAATCGACCTCTCTAATTTTACATATATAGCAGTAGCCATACCTTCAGCCACCCATGGTATTAATATTAACTTTTATCGTAGTGGAACATTGTGAACTGATTACTATATTTTGTTAGTGTTCCGTACGGAACACTTATAAGATCACTTCGGTGTCTGTCTGTCTGTCTGTCACACCCGATTGTCTCCGAAACTATTTGACACAGAAAGTTGAAATTTGGTAATTATATAGGAATTGATGGCCTCATCAGAGCCATGTAGTTTTGAGAGTTAAATTTTGACTTAAGGGGTTAGTTTTGGGGGGTGAAATCGGAAGTGAAAAAAAAAAAATTTCTTACTAGGTCATGGAGTGTGGTGTCAAATGAAAGCTTGTGAAAACACGAGTAAAAAATGTATATATATATGTAATACTTGCGCGCACTTTTCTTTGTATTACTTTTAAGAAATCGCGAAAAATCGCTGTCCCGCGCCTTATCTCGAAAAGTACTTATCAAAAAATTTTGAAAAAATTCCGGAATATTCTCCACGGGATGTAGATTGATCGAAAATTATCACGAGTGCATTACCTTTAATAATTTTTCTGGTATTTAAAAAAAAAAAAAAAAATTTCAAGGTCATCAGATTTCAGTAAAGATTGGAAACAAACTTTGTTGAAAACTCATTTGGAGTGTGTTTTGTGAAGTCACTGATCATTTTATACATCTGTAACAAAATTTTTTATTTCAAAAGCAATCAACGTACGGAACACTAATTGCGCAAGTTCAACTTGCACTTGACCGGTTATATTTTATATGCAATCGACCTCTCTAATGTTACATATATAGCAGTTACCCCTTAGCCACCCACAGTATTAATATTAACTTCTATCATGATAGTATATTGTGTATTGATTATTATATTTTGTATTTTATATGCAATACTAGTTTCTAAATGTTGCTGTATACATACAATATGTATTCGCATTTCATGGTTGAGATAGGAAGTGTAACTTCAACTCCGCCAATTGTAATCCTACCATTTAATTACAACAACGACATTTTATTATTATTATTATTGTTTTTGTTTTTCTTTCTCACATTTGGTCAATGTGGCTCCATGTCTGGCTGACGGGCCTAAACCAAGTCAGCACAAATGCATTACCATTGTGTATTAAGGAATGACCTGACAATGTTACATGTTTTCAAAATCACTGACTTCTGAATGTTTCTGTGTTGTCTAATTGCACTAAATGTGGTGTGAATGTTATTGGTGTAAGGCCTGTGGCTGATATAATGAGGGGGACAATGATGACTTTTTCTTGTCTCCATAGCCTTTTTATTTCTGTTGCAAGGTCTGTGTATTTGGAAATTTTTTCCGTGTATTTCATTTGGATATTTGTGTCGTTGGGGACAGCTATGTCAATTAGATAGGTGACTTTTCCTGCATCTGTCTTCTGTAATAGTTGGGTCTTTGATGATATGCTTTTGGTAGTTTCTGGTTAATATGACTTTATCCTGGATGGCAACTAAGAAGCCTTCTGTTTCCGGGAATAGCTCCCCATCCTGTAACCAGGTGTATGATTGTTTTTTATTTACGTGGTCTTGTTCTATGTGGTATCTGTGTTTTCCGTGGAGTGTTTTCTCTGACCACGTTTTCATCTTTTCCTGTTGTAATTGGGTGTAACTGTGTGTCTGCTGAGTGGTCTGCCCGGGATAAGTCGAGAGGTGTGTAGTTTTTGTCCGCTTTCACTGTCGCTGTGTGGAGGCTGGTTTGCTTGCTGTGAAAGAATTTCCTAAGTGCTTGTATTTGTTTTGTGTGTAGTGATCTTATGTCTATGATTCCTCTTCCTCCTGCCTTCCTCTCGATGGTCAGTCTCTCTTTGCATGCGTTGCATGGAAGCCATGGTCTGTTCTGTTTAGTGTATTTAAGAGAGGATTGAGACAGATGCAAAGCCATAGAGCTCTGAGCGAGTCTCCCTGAAATATACCCCTTCTGATGTACAGCTCTTCTGTTTGGATGCGTTCGGTTTGTATTTTTAGGTGGATTTTGGTTTTCCATGTTTATTATTATTATATTACAAAAAGTTCTTCTTTCTCACATTTGATCAATGTGGTTCCATGTTTGGCTGACGGGCCAAAACCAAGTCAGCACAAACGCTATTACCATTCCGTATTAAGGAATGACCTGACAATGTTACATGTTTTCAAAATCACTAACTTCTGAATGTTTCTGTGTATGTCCGTGTTGAGTCCCAATTGCACTAAATGTGGTGTGAATGTTATTGGTGTAAGGCCTGTGGCTGATATAATGAGGGGGACAATGATGACTTTTTCCTGTCTCCATAGCCTTTTTATTTCCGTTGCAAGGTCTGTGTATTTGGAAATTTTTTCTGTGTATTTCGCTTGGATGTTTGTGTCGTTGGGGACAGCTATGTCAATCAGATAGGTGACTTTTCCTTTTTTGCACTGAAAAGTAATATCGGGTCTATTGGCGGAGACTGTTTTATCTGTATGGATACCGATATCCCAGTAGAGCTTGTAATCTTCATTTTTCAAGTATGGATGTTGGCGTGTATTTGTAGTAGGGATCTGTGTTTTCTATGAGTCTGTATGTTGTGGCTAGTGCTTGGTGAACCACTTTGGCAGCTGAATCATGCCTGGCTGTGTACTCCGTTCCGGCCAATATTTTACATCCGCTCGTTATGTGTTCGATCGTTTCTTTCTGCTGGTGGCATTTCCTACATCTGTCCTCTGCAATAGTCGGGTCTTTGATGATATGCTTTTGGTAGTTTCTGGTTAATATGACTTTATCCTGGATGGCAAGTAAAAAGCCTTCAGTCTCAGGGAATAACTGCCCATCCCGTAACCAGGTGTATGATTGTTTTTTATTTACGTGGTCTTGTTCTATGTTGTATCTGTGTTTTCCGTGGAGTGTTTTCTCTGACCACGTTTTCATCTTTTCCTGTTGTAATTGGGTGTGACTGTGTGTGTCTGCTGAGTGGTCTGCCCGGGCTAAGTCGAGAGGTGTGTAGTTTTTGTCTGCTTTCACTGTCGCTGTGTGGAGGCTGGTTTGCTTGCTGTGAAAGAATTTCCTAAGTGTTTGTATTTGTTTTGTGTGTAATGATCTGATGTCTATAATTCCTCTTCCTCCTGCCTTCCTCTCGATGGTAAGTCTTTCTTTGCATGCGTTGGGGTGTAATTTCCTGTATTTGGTGAATTGAGATCGTATAAGGATGTGAATATTTTCTATGTCTGTTTGTGACCATTTGATGATACCAAATGAATATGTGAGTATAGGTATAGCGAACGTGTTGATGGCTTTAGTGAGATTCTTAGAGTTGAGTTTTGTTTGCAAAAGTTTCGTCAGTCTGTTTTTGAATTCGGTTCTGAGCTCTGTTTTGATGTAAGTGTGGTTGAGTTTGGTGCTTTGTTGGAAGCCTAGATATTTGTATGTTTCTTTATCGAACATGTTATCGAGCGTTTCATTGTTGATGGTTTCTGTCTCATGGTGGCACTTCCATTGGCCTTTGTTGATGTGGAGCACTTTGCATTTACTTATACCAAATTCCATATTGACATCTAAGGTGAATATTTCTGTGATTTTGAGGAGTTCTTTCAGCTGTGTTTGTGTGGCAGCGTAGAGTTTTATGTCGTCCATATATAGGAGGTGGTTTATTTTATGGTGATTCACTTTTTGGTGTCTGATATTGAAGCCATGCTCTGTTCTGTTTAGTATATTTGAGAGTGGATTGAGACAGAGGCAAAACCATAGAGCACTGAGCGAGTCTCCCTGAAATATACCCCGTCTGATGTACAGCTCTTCTGTTTGGATCCGTTCGGTTTGCGTTTCTAGGCGTATTTTGGTTTTCCATGTTTTCATAATTTGCGCGAGAAACTGCCTGAGGTGTTGGTTGATTTTATAGATTTCTAGGGCCCTGATTAACCAGCTGTGAGGTATGGAGTCGAAGGCTTTTTTATAGTCTATGTAACCGATGTGAAGGTTTCTGTGTTCTTTTCTAGTTTGTCCCATAATCACGCTATCTATAATCAGCTGCTCTTTGCATCCTCGACTATTTTTCCTGCATCCCTTCTGCTCTTCTGTGAGGATATTGTTGTCTGTTAGGTGTTGTTCTATTTTCTTCGAAATTGTGGCTGTGATGATCTTGTATAGGGTTGGAAGACAGGTGATAGGTCGGTAGTTTGACGGGTTTGTGGTGTCTGAGCTTTTGGGTTTAACGTATGTTATTCCTTGTGTGAGGAAAGTGGGAAATGTGTGTGGTTGTAGAATGGCTTTGTTGATTTGGTGTGTGAGTGCTTCGTGTGTGGTGGTAAACTGTTTGTACCAGAAGTTTTGTATATTGTCTATTCCAGGACATTTCCAGTTGTGTGTGTGTTTGATAGTTTCTGTAATTTCTTGTGTATTAAATGTGGTATTTTCTTGTTCTGTCACATGTTTATGTTTGTCTTCTTCGGCTTTGATCCAGGGGGTGTTATTATTGTGTAGTTTGGGTTCTGACCAGATACTTTTCCAATAATCTGTGAGTTCTTGTTTGTTTGGTGGTTCAGTCACTGCTATCTGTTTGTTGTACATAGTTTTCCGGTAGAACTGTTTTTCGCTTCTTCGGAAGAGGTTGTTGGTGTCTTTCCTCTCATTTGATTCTTTATATCTACGGAGTCTTGCGGCATATACAGATAGTTTTTGTTTCAAGGTATCGAGGATTTCTGGCAGTGTTCTGTTGGGAGACTTAGATTTGATCTTGTTTGCCCCTTGTGTGACACGTTTGGACGCGTTCCCGCTTATAAACTGGGTAAGATGTCCTAGATCTCTCTTGATGTTGTTGATTTTGTTTTCTATTCTTATTTGCCATTTGAATTTTGGTTTTGTCCTGTTGGGGTTTCCTTGTCGTTGAGGGAGTTTTTGATTATTTTGTGTTAGAGTGGTGATTGCTGCTGCGTATATTATTGTGTGAATGTCTTCGATTGTGCTTAAGTCTGTTATATACTGAGGTATTATGTGCTTGTTTAGTGTGTTGAGGATTGGTTGCGTGCTCTGTCTGAAGATTAAACGAGGGATGGGATTTCTTGTTGTGGGGTCGGTGCCTGACCATCGAGCCAGATGTGACTCCATTTTTGCTTTAAGTGTTTGTATGAGAGGTGATTCGGGGTGATGTTGTGTGGATGTCGTTGAGGGTGGCGAGTGATTCATGTTGTTGTCTGTGATATGGTGTTGCGCGGTACTCGCAATATTATTTTGCGTTATGCTCCTCCTGGGTGGTGGGTATTGTTGTGTTCGACTGGGTGGTTGTGTGTGTGAGGCTGATTCGGAATCTGCTTTATTGTTTCTATTGTTTGGTTGGTCTGTGTTCAGTTCAACAGCCACTGTGTCCTTGATGGTTTGCAATTCGAGAGGTGTGAGACGATTGTTCTTGGTAATAACTCTTTTTTGGTCTATTACTCTCTGTTCTGAAACAAGTAATTGCAGATGTGGATATTCGGTCAAGAAAAGTCTGTGCAGTTCCGGTCTGTAGCCCGATGTTATTGTTTCGAGTTTGGTGGCGGTGTAGTAAGAGCGCATCGCCGTCCTATTCATCTCATCCGTCCACTTTAACCGCTGTCTTGGTTTGCCAGCCTTGGTAGTTGCGTGTTGTCCTTGCAAAACATACGGGCCCCGGCCTGGCTTTGGTGGTTGTGTTTGTCCCGCATCTACGTCGGTTGCGCTTGGATTGATGTTGGTTGGTCCAAGCGGCGAGTGATTCTCTTCTCAGTGATTTCTTTGTCAGGTTTTGTGTTTTCATTACAGCAACGCATGGCGTGTTCGTTGATTCCTGTGGTGCAACTCATGCGCTGCTGTGATTTTCCCGCCTTGGTGGGTGTCGGCTTAGTCGCCGACACAACACTTTTGGCAGGTCCATTTTCGGTTGCCTGGTCTTCATCGTTTTGGTCGAGCTGCCATTTCCCGCGACGTCCTCGACCGTTACGTCGCTCGCCCGATGCTTCTTTTATTGGTCTGCTTGTTCTCTGGAATGTTTTCAAGGTTTTGTGGTGTCAGAAGCTCAAAGTGTCCCGACATTGGGTTGCCTGTTAGTAGAAGGTAAATGGTTTTGTTGTATTTTCCCGTGCTTATTATTGTTGGTCTGTCCGTAAAAGTTATTTTTGTATGTCTTGTTCTTCGTTGCTTTGAGAAGATATGAAAGTTGCTATTTTGTGTTTCCGAGAGGGCAAGTATCTCTAGGCTCGTTCCATAGGTGCCATTTTTCCTCATATAATTATAATAGTTATTGAAGTCTTTTATATCGTCGACTTCAATTAATGAAAATGTGTGAAGTTCCGACCAGTTTTGTTGTAAATATCTTAGAGCAACCTCTCGGAGTTTCTCATGATGGTTTTGGTGGCCATATAAGTGTAAGCTAACTGCACGGAAAAGGCAATTTCCATCACCTACAATGTCGGATCTGGTAAAACTATCGGGATTAGTTTCGACTGAGGCGGTTGTTTGGTTCGTCTGTAGTTGTTGTTGTTGTGGTGTTGCTGTAGCTGTTTGTACGACAGGGGTCCGCCTCCGCAACACCCTTCCATTTTCATTATTATAATTATTATTATTTAACAGTTAGTATTCCCACGAGTATCCTAGGAAAGAAGGGTCGACTGCGGCAGAGCCTGGATGCCACAGCAAGGCTACTTACTCCCGGAGGGCGCCCGGTATCCGGGGGAACCGTTCGCGTTTCATAAACGCTGAGCCATTCATCTTCTCGGCACGGTAAACACCTTAAGATTGCGTTTTTATTACACATAATCTGGACAACACAAGACAACACAACATGATCAGGTACCTCGGGATCGTCAATGCCCGTACTAGAAGAATCCTGGGATTGGATTCCCCTAGCCCCTGAGGGGTTATTATTATTATTATTAAATTAAAAATACAACGCGTTCCATAAGATGTCTACTTCATTGGTGAGACTATAGACACTGAAACCACGCTGCTCTTATGCTGTCGTTTTTTTAACAAATACTAATAAGCCTGTCTCAAAACGTGTAAAAATATTCATCCATTTCATTCTAAGGCTTCAGTTCTTTTTTAGAATCTTCTTTATTTTACCCAATTTGAAATCAACATAGCAACTAAGATTTGCTTGAGCCGTTTTGGGGTCGCAAAAATACTTCGTTTAAGCTTCAACCATTACTTTAAATTCTCGGAATAAAGTTTCCTAATTATTCCTTCGTCCAGTTTCCGCCATTAAATATAAAATTGAGTTCATTTTCGGCATGATAGGAAAAAGTCATTAAAGAGGCGTAAAAATTCGTTATCTTCTTAAAAAATAAAGGAAGGCGTCTAGACACTTAATATTCGATTTTAACCCACAATATTTTTATCTCAATTCTCAATATGCTATTGGGATAGGAATTTGGAACATTTTTATGCACCCAAATAACCATGATTTTGTTTTTAGGAAAATAATTTATAATTAATTACATAATTATTGAAAAATATGCAGTTTTTGTTTCTCATTACTTCTAATGTGTTTATGACAAATAACATTATAACACGTAAGGTGAAAAGTTTTTAGTCTAGCTACTTAAAACAATTTTTTTTGCAAAATTTGAGTTTATTCATGAATATAGTCTCCTTTAGGAGCGATACAATCAGTCCAATGCTTTTCTAACATTTCTATACCTTTCTTGTAGAAGGATTTGTCTTTACCTTCAAAATAGGCCTCAGTTTCGACGATAAGTTCTTCACTGGAGCCAAATCTCTGCCCCGCGAACATTTTTTTGAGGACCAAATCTGGAAAATACGGTGGATGAGGAAGGAATTCGAACTTCAATTCATGCCATTTTGCCATCGTAACCATTAACTTGTGACACGGTGCATTGCCTTGATGAAAGAGCACTTTTTTCTTGTTCATTTGGGCGGTTTCTTTGCGATTTCTCCTTCAAACGCAGCAATAACTTTATATAATATTCGCTATTGTTAGTTTTCCCTTCTCAGCATAGTCGTTGAAAATTATTCCATGCGCATTCCAAAATACACAGGGCAAAACCTTCCCAGCCGACTGTTGTGTCTTCAGTCGCTTCGATCGGCTTTCACCGGCTGCTGGCCATTCAGCAGACTGCCGATTTGATTCCGGTGTGTAGTGGTAGATCCATCTTTCATTCATTGTCACATATTACATGAAAAAATCCTTTTTATTGCGCTTAAACAGATCCAAACAGCGCTGAGAATCATCAACATGTTATTGTTTTTGGTCAGCTACCTCTTGGCATTTCACTTTACGGTCATCCCAAACAATTTTGTGGATTTTTTTGATGTTTTCCGGTGTAACCACCTCATTTGGGCGTTCAGAGCGTTCAGCATCACTTGTATTTGTACGACCGCTTTTAAATTCAGCATACCATAAATGATGAGTGATTTTCCATGGGCAGAGTTCCCGTAACACTTATCAAGCCATTGCTTTGCTTGAACGGTATTTTTTTCCATCAAAAAATAGTGTTTAATCAACATACAAAATTCGATTTATTCCATTGTTTTGAAATAGCAAAAGTAGCGTCACTAAAACCACTGTAACTTCTAAACTAATCATCGAAATGTCATGAAATTTTAAAACGTATCGTTTGAAGGTTAGTATTTCCTAAAAATCATATGGATTTTTTTGAAAAGGGCGACATCTATGTATCAGACCAAAAACTTTTCAGCCTACGTGTTAATATCAAGAACTCAGAAAAAGTTATATAACATGAAATATGCCAGAGCAACCACTCTAACTCAGTTTCCCATTCCTTACACCCTCTACACGGGTGTAGATAATTAAAAATTATGAAAATAGAATTCATTTTTTATTGTTTCTGAAAAAACCTAACGGGAATAACTCTGTTAACCCATTTCTTCCCCTCTTTGATCTTTCATTATCAGTTATAAAATAATGAAAAATTACACAATTTTCAATTTTCTCTACTCCAGAAAGCCTAAGAAACATGTATAACATAATAGTTAGGGAACAACTCCTCTAACTTCCTTCTTCACTCGTTTAATCCTCTATAGCAGGGGTGCTCAAACGGTCGATCGCGATCGACAAGTCGATCGTGAGTGCTTTTTGAATCGATCTCGAGAAAAAAATTCCGATATAGAACTATTCACAAATTTTGTTTTAGGTGACTAAAACAAAATGTAATGAATAAACTACTAAAATTTATTCGATCCACAATTAGGCCAGAATAACCCCCTCATCACTTTCTTTTATCATAATAACCCCCTGCTAGCGGCAAAATGCGGCTTTATCAAAGGAACGCGCGGTACTTGTCAAAGAAAAGCCGCGTTTTTGATTCCCGCCGATTTTCCTAGAAACTTCGGGCGGCGTGTTTGACGGGAACATTCGAGACTTCGTTCGCGCCGATATAAATGTTGCGCCTGCAGGAATAGGAGTCACTCTGAGTTGTAACTTGAAGGCGATACATCGATACAAAGTTTATTAATAAATAGTTCAAAATGAGTTCAGCGAAGAAAAAAAGTAAAACTTATCATTTTAATAACGATTGGGAGGCAGAATTTTTCTTTTGTTTGGTAAAGGATAAGTGCATTTGTCTCATTTGCCGTGCGTCAGTTGCAATACTTAAGCGTGGGAACTTAGAGAGGCATCATAAAACGGTTCATAAAAACTATGAAAAGTATTTTCCGTCACAGAGTGAATTAAGAAAACGAAAAGTACGTGATTTGATAACTTGTTTGAAAAAAGAACAAACCATGTTCACAAGACCAGCCAAACAATCAAAAGCTGCAACGATCGCGTCATTTAAAATATCTCATATATTGGCGAAACACAAGAAACCATTTGATGATGGATTGGTTGTGAAGGAAGCATTTATTGAAGCGGGTGAGACTTTATTTGGAGATTTTAAAAATAAAACAGAGATTATGTATGCTATTAGAGAACTTCAGTTATCTCGTCCGAGTGTCACAAGACGTGTTGAAGTCATGAGTCAGGACATAGCAGATAAACTAAAACATGATATCATGGAATGTACATACTTTTCTTTACAGTTCGACGAATCCACCGATATGACAGACACTGCCCAGCTGTGTATTTTTATTCGAATGGTATTCAATGACATGTCGGCTAAGGAAGAGTTTTTGACAATGATTCCTCTAAAAGGAAAGACCCGTGGCGAAGATATATATGACGTTTTCTTCAATTTTGTAACAAACTACAAGCTACCAATATATAATCTAGTGTGCATTACAATCGATGGAGCACTAGCAATGACTGGAAACGAAAACCGTTTTGTGGCATTGTGTCGAGCTAATGATGATTTCCCTTCATTTTTCTCCTTCCATTGCATTATACATCAACAAGTTTTGTGTTCAAAAGTTCTAAACATGGAGGAGATTATGGGCATTGCAATAAAAATTGTGAATTCTATCCGTGCACGTAGCTTGCAACGACGGCTCTTTAAATTGCAGTTGGAAGATAGTGAGTCAGCTGAACACACTGATTTAGTTCTTCACACGGACGTCAGGTGGTTGAGTCGCGGAAAATTCCTAGAAAGGTTTCAAGAATTATTGCCCGAAATAACAGCTTTTCTGGACGAAAAAGGTGATGACACTCAGATGCTGAAAAACGGAAAATGGCTGACTGATTTGGCATTTTTGAGAGACATCACAATGCATTTAAACACCATTAATTTGAAGCTTCAAGGTAAAGGAAAAACTATTATTGAGATGATTAGCGTAATAAACGCATTCAAAAGTAAATTGCAACTTATGATAGATCAACTGAAAACAAAGGATCTGAAAAATTTTCCGTCTTTGAAAGCAAGTATTCCTCAGTTGAATTATGATATTTATGAGGCAGAATTATCAAATATTTTGAGCCAATTCGAAATACGTTTTTATGATTTCAGTAAATTGGCAAATATCGCATCATTTATGAGTTATACTTTTTCGTGTAAGAACATTGAGGAATTAGCTACTGAAATAGCAAGTCAGTTTAACATGGACTCATGTTCTGTTGAAAATGAGTTAGTGCAGATTATATCAGATATACATCTCAAAGCCACAGCATCTGATACAAAGTTCTGGTGTTTTATATCTGAAGATAAATATCCGAATCTAAGGCAAATCGCCCTTCAACTGACGGCAATGTTTGGGTCAATTTACTTGTGCGAGTCTGCATTTTCTGAAATGAAGATAATTAAGTCAAAATATCGCAATCGACGAACTGACGAACATATGTCATCATGCTTGCGATTAGCACTCGGTAATTACGTACCATCTTATGAAAAGTATGCTGAGGACATGCAGTGCCACGCTTCAACATCCAAAGTCACTCTTTAGTTAGGTTTAGACACTAGAACTCGTTTGTTTTGTAAGAACCAATAAACTCGCAATTTTGAATAATTATCAGTTTTTTCATTGACATTTTAGAGCAGACCTACACTTACCTTGACTAAAAAAATGCGTATTGTGCGGAAAACTAATATCTATGCCACGATACACCCTACCTAGACGACAATCCTGCATCACACTTACTTGCAGCCTCTCAGAGTCGATCGATCGCAGTCTAACAATATTGAGGTAGATCACCAGCAGTTCAAGTTTGAGCATCCCTGCTTTATAGGTTGAACTATAAATAATAGAAAATAATGAATAAAAGGATAATTTTTAAATTCCGCTACTCCAAGAAAGTTATTAATACTAAGATATATATTAAGCAGCCCCTACAATTCTTCCACCACTCCTTTAATGCTTTACATGTTTGACCTTAAATAATAGAAATTAAGGAAAAAATAACATAATTTTCAGAATCTTCAGATTATATTAAGCAACTTCTCGAACACCTACCCTGTTCTCATTAACTTTGTATAGATTTAGTTGTGTAACTGAAAATAATAAAAAATTGTAAAATATTGTATTTCAAATTCGTCAACTCCAAGAATTCTGAAAATTATATGTAATACGATATACATATATGCAGCAGCAATCCTTATAACTTCCCCCCTCATCCTGTCCTTCATATGCTTGAGTGTAAGTAATTGAGAATAATGAAAATTATACAGTTTTCAGATGTCTCAACTGTAAGAACCCAGAAAAGGATTTGCAACACTATACGAAGCAACTACTCCGATCCGTTCCGCTACCCTTTTAATCCCTTATTCTCTTTAATTACAAATATTTATGCTTAGAATCATAAATATTCGTTTATTTCGTTCATTATCATCATTACACCAATCAAAAACCAGGAAAAATTCTCATAATAATGTAAACAATGTACACAAGTTATTTAAATGAAAAGTCGTGTTTTTTCAAGTCTTATTCCGTTAAATTATATTCGGAACCAAGCTGCCTGAAAAACATGCAAGTGAGACAATCACCTAAATGTTAATTTTACACACCTACAAACTCCGTACCATATGCGTGACTGTATCTGCTTTCAAATACATTAACTTCATAAACTAAACGTCAAATATAAACAGTACTGGGTCAAATGGAAATCTATTTTTGGTTTTTGATTTTACTACTATCCGCTTGGAATAACATCTTGGGGTATTATATGGAAGCATTATGTGGTAGTCAATACGAACTTCTTATTTTTAAACTGCTTATATGCGTACGTGCACAAGATTGTAAAGTTTTGTTGTTCCATCGTACGCATAAAAATATCTTAAATATTTGGACTAATTTTTTTAAATGTATGCTAAAATAATTATGTTTCATGGAAACAGTGCCCAAATATATAATGTAAGACAACCTTTCATGGAAAGTGTTCGAAGGATGTGGCTCACTTAATTCCTCCCAGAGCGGTGCATGTTAGAAGTACACGTCGGGCTAATACTTCACATCCGTATGAGGTTCAGCTTGTTACTCCTTATACAACGCTTTTCAAGTAGTCATTTATATGGAGAACATCATCCCTTTGGAATAATTTGCCTAGGACTGTGTTTCCCACCGAGTACAATTTACAGCTATTCAAGAACAACGCGAATCGCTTTCTCCGCACACGTGTCGCTCCTGTAGCGCTTTAGGGACTTCCCTGTAGCACGTGTGCTAGACCCATAAAAAAAAAAAACCTTTATGTTTCATTTTCTTTTGTACTTGTTTAGTATTTATTAAGCAAGCCAGGCATGAACATGTTGCAGGCATAGCAAGGAGAGCTTCTCAAAAGTTGGGAATATTATTTCGAACCAGAAAGCTTTACACTCCACAACAACTGTTAATCCTTTACAAAGCTCAAATTCGACCAACTATGGAATATTGCTCCCATGTTTTGAGCTCCGCTCCCAAACATACACTGCATTTGTTGGATTCTATTTAGAGAAGAGCTGTTCGTCTGATTGGAGACCCGGAACTGACCGGAGGCCTTGATTCGCTGGAACATCGAAGAACGGTTGGCGACTTGAGCCTATTCTACAAGTATTTTCATGGAAAGTGTTCGAAGGATGTGGCCCGCTTAATTCCTCCCAGAGAAGTACACGTCGAGCTAATACTTCACATCCGTATGAGGTTCAGCTTGTTACTCCTCGTACAACGCTTTTCAAGCAGTCTTTTATATGGAGAACATCATTCCTTTGGAATAATTTGCCCAGGATTGTGTTTCCCACCGAGTACACGTGTGCTAGACCCATAAAAAAAGCCGATAAAACTGGAGTCAGAATTGGTAAAATATCCTAGAGGCTCAGAAATATTAATTAGCTTCGCCTTAAAGCGTTACATACACCTGGAATTTTGCCAAAACTTTTTTTTACGGATTTTTATTCTCTATACTTCTAAGAATTATTAAAAAAAAAGAAAATTCCATTCCATTACAAAGTTATAGCATTAAACGTGACACTGTCTGCAATATTACTTAGTCAATTTTTATTATTATTTTTTTTTAACTTTCTTTTTCAATTCTTAATAATTACTTTTTCTGAAAACTGTCAAGAGGTTTTTTTTTTAATTTTTCCTAACAGATTTCTTTAAAAATAATTAAACATACATTTTTTGGTCGAAAATTGCATACTAATGTTTGAAACACCGTAATTTTTTTCTTTTTAAAAAAAAAACTTTCGACAATTTTTAACTACTACATTATTTCACAAGATAAATTTTTATTTTTACAGATTAGATTATTTTTTGTGAAGTTATCCTGCAGACAAGAGATGTCATAGTTTTCATCCGATAAAAAATAATGTTAACATTTATAACATATAAAAAAAATATTCTTATGGTAGGATACAACGAATTGTATAAAGTACACATACCTATTACTCCATCGAAAGCTGACACAATTCGTTGTATCCTACCATCGTGCTTCGTAACTTCTGGGATAAGTACCACTTGATACCGTTCTTTTGTTTGTCAATCCTAGCCTGACTGACGAGCCGTGATACGGCGAAACGCGTCTCAGGATGGATTTGACAGACAAGAGAACAGCTAGTAAGCTGCTGGGATATGGGACTTCTGTCTATTTTCAGTTGCTTTACAATAATTAAAATTCTTATAATATAAAGAATAGTAAAAATATATAATCGCCATTCATTTAATAACCTTTAAAATATATTTTTTTAAATGTACGTACTTTTTGCAGCGCCCAGATGTATGTAATCCCTTAAGAGGGTCAACTCCTGTTTAAGGGGTAAAGCCACTCAATGTCCCAGGAAAAAAACTAATTTGGGGAATTTTTTTCAAAAGCATAATAAAAACAGTCGAAAATTAATTTCAAGTACTTCATTAAGCAAATATATGTGTACAAAAATATTTTTTTTTTTTTAGCTTTTGATTCAAAAATGACCGTTTCAGGATCTAAGACCACAAGGCATCTTTCATACCAGGCCTGAAACGGGCGAAACTCCCATAGATTTCAATCTAGACTACAAAAACAAAATATTTTCATTAATATATGTGACGAACTAGTGGATAACTTACGGAAATTTGAAAATATTGCTTTTTGAAAAATGGTGCACATTTGAAAAAAAATGTTTATTTTTCACCCAAAAATTTCATGAAAACTTTTTTATAAAAAAAGAAATTTATAACTTATCCCAAAATCCGTACGCTTTCGCTCAGATAATGTATCTGAAAAGTTACTCTCAAAATTTCGACTGAAAAATACAATTTTGAGAACAACGCATTTGAAAATTTGAGTAACATTCTACAGCAGAAAATGTCGTTATACCTTTAATTGGCGATGCCTATACCAAAAAATTGGCCATCAAGACAACATATTAGAAAAGATAATCGATTTTTTGAAAACTCTGGAGTGGCCTTAAGTCACGCGATAAAAACAAATAATATAACCAAAAAAAAAAATCAAGGGTTTTTTAAATTTATAAAACATCTTTTAATTAAAATTAAAAAAACAGATACTGTGACCCATTTGTATTTTGCTTACTTCATTATAGAAATTCGCAATCAAGATAAAGCGTGGGTGCCTCATAGTGTATGTAAAATGTGCATTGATCATCTGCGACAATGGGAGAAAGGTACGCGTAAATCTCTGAAATTTGGAGTACCCATGATTTGGAAAGAACAAAAAAATCATCAAGACGACTGTTACTTCTATATGACAAATATAGTGGGCATCAATAAAACTATTCGTCATAAATGGAAATATCCCAATACTGCTTCAGCAGGAAGACCAATACCCCATTTAGAAAACGTTCCAGTACCAGTTTTTCATCAGCTACCACAATTTTAGGATGAAGAAATTGAAGTGCTTCTCAAAGAAGTGAATATTGTGCAGAAACATCGAATCCTAATTTATTTTCACAAAAAGAGCATAATGATCTCATCAGAGACTTAGACCTGTCAAAAGAGCGTGCCGAATAGCTAGCATCAGGATTAAAAGAAAAAATTGCCTATCCTCTGATGTAAAAATTTCTTCACATCGCACGAGAGAACAAAACTTATTGCAATTTTTTTCTTCTGATGAAAATTTAGTACATTGTAGTGATGTGAGCGGCTTACTCACCTTCATGGGCTTGGAGACCTATCAGGTAAGTGATTGGCGTCTCTTTATTGACAGCAGTAAACGAAGTCTAAAAGCTGTACTTTTACATAATGGCAATAAACATGCTTCTGTTCCGATTGCCCACTCTACTTGTATGGAAGAAGAATATCAAGTGATTTCAGTACTTTTACAGAAAATAAAATATGTTGAACATAAATGGGTGATATGTGTCGACATGAAGATGGTTAATTTTTTGTTAAGACAACAAAATGGCTATACAAAATATCCATGTTTTATTTGTTTGTGGGACAGTCGAGCCAAATCAAGACACTAGATACAAAAAAATTGATCTGCGAGAGATGCTTTAGTCGTTGGTGAAAGAAATGTGATAAATAAGCCTTTGGTTCCGCAACAAAAAATCATTCTTCCACCCTTGCACATAAAATTAGTGCTAATGGAGCAGTATGTCAAAGCTCTAGACAAAAATGGTCAATGTTTCCATATTATTTCTCATAAATCTCCTGGATTAAGTACTGAAAAACCAAAAAGAGGCATTTTTGATGGGCCCCAAATACGTCGATTAATTAAAGACTTTACTAATTTTGAGACATCTGTGACTGAAGTTGAACGACTTGTGTGGAAATCTTTTGTAGCGGTTGCACAAAATTTCCTCGGAAATGACAAGGCTGAAAACTATGTACAGTTAGTTGATGAAATGCTTCATCGCTTTAAAAATTTAGACAGTTATATGAGCATAAAAAATACACTACGTTAATAATCATATAGATCATTTTCAACATAACCTAGGAGATTTGAGCGAATAATAAGGAGAACGTTTCCACCAAGATATAAAACAATGGAGAAGAGGTATCAAGGCAGATGGGACGTTCATAGACGGCAGACTATTGCTGTGGATTTATGCGAGATTGCCCAAGACAATTTCACTCTAAAAAATCACTTAAAAAACAATTTTTTTTTCATGTAGAATGTTAAAATAAAGCCATATTTTTGTAAAAATGCATTTTTTTTTTCTGTCTCATTAACTACCACAGATCTGATACAAAAAATCCAGTAACATTTTTGACATCACCTTATCAGACATACTTTAAATCAGGTCTAAAATCCTAGGCACCAAAATGTGTGGAGGCTAGTGTAATTTATCGAGTATAAAAAAAACTAGTTACCGCCAAAATGGTGAAAGTTTCGTCGAAAGTTGTGAATTGAATCGGGAGTGATAGCTACTGTTTTAAGCATTAGGTATCGAGTGAAAATAATTTTATTTTATTTGTTTATAATTAAACAAATATTTAGGCAGTAAATATTTGTTTTAAACTTTTACCACTAGATTAAGTTAGACTGATCTATTGGCTATTAGGTAGCTCAGATGCTATAACTATTTTATATTACTAACTAACTAAAAACGTGAAAATACATATTGGATCTTAAGACATATACTCGTACATATCATGAACTTTTTATATTATTCTGGTTGGTCTGATTAGCTTGCTGCTTGTAATCCGGGCTCTTAATTCTTTTTTATTAAAAACTCATTTGGGGTGTATTTTCTGAATACACTGATCATTTTATACTTTTATATATATGTATATATATATATATATATATATATATATATATATATATATATATATATATATATATATATATATATATATGTATATATATATATATATATATATATATATATATATATATATATATACATATATATATACATATATATATACAGTCCCTGGCCAAATTATTAGACGCACTGCAAGATTTCATGTAAAATATTAATTACCGAGTGATATTGTACCGTTTTATTATTTTAAATTGATTTGTTTTTTATTTTTATATTATCCAATCAATTACCTATTTATTTGACATAAATAAAACAACATTAATTTAGAAAAGCATAAGTTTATTAAGTTTTAAAGAAAAGTGAAATTACTGTTAGTAAAAGTCAATATTTAGTTGAGCAACCTTTAGCCGCTATCAAAGCTTTAATTCTGCGCGGCATGCTATCAATGCAAGATTGTACTGTCTCCTGCATTTGAGGATGATGATTCCACACATGAATAATCTTTTCTAGGAGCTGGGTTTTGTTGGTAATCGCATCTTTAGCCATTTCTCTTTTCATCAGCTCCCACACATTTTCAATGGGGTTCATATCAGGGCTATTACCCGGCCAATCCAACAGAGGGATATTTTTTTCTGCCAAAAAAGCTTTAACAGACCGAGCAGTGTGGCAGGGAGCTCCATCTTGCATGAAAGTGAATGGTTCCCCATTTGGAAACCATTCTCTGAGCTGCGGAATCAACCGATTTTGTAATACTTCTTTGTACTGATCTTGCCTCATTATTCCTTTGACGACGTACAGACGTCCAGTGCCCTTGCCGCTGATGACTGACCAAATCATCACTTTGGTGGGATGTTTAACCGTCGGGACGACAGAATCAGGATGAAACTTTTCTCCATGACGACGACGCACATACTGAGCTTTATTCTGCAAAATTTCGAATGTGCTTTCGTCACTGAAGCAGACCTGTCAAAAATAGGAAAAATATATAAACTTCCATATTTATTTGCTTTATTTAACTGAAAATGATAATAATGTATCAATTATTGATTGATTAAATTGCTGTATCTTACCGATCTCCAGAAGTCCACATCTTTGTCTTGCCATTGTTTGGCCCACTTCAGGCGCTTTGCTTTCATTGCAGCTGTTAACTTGGGCTTCCTGGCGGGGCGACAGGCCTTAAAATCTAATTCTTTCAATTTTCTTCGAACAGTGCGCTCAGAAGCATTTACGCTAGCATCCTGGAGTTGTGATTTTATTACCTTTGTGGTAGCAAATCTGTTTTCTACACAAATTTTCTTCAAACATCTTTCTGACCGTGGAGTGAAAATTGGTTTGCTACCGCATCTTTTCTTTCTTTTCGGGCTTAATTCCTTCCCTGACTCAATTTTCTTTTTTATGCGTCGTACACTAGCTTCAGAAACCTCCAATCTTCGTGATATTTCTCGGTTTGTAAATGTTTTCGCAATCACAAGGGCCTTCACTTCAGCTTTTTTACGTGGTGAAAGATCGCCTTTTCTACCCATAATGAAAATAGTCCAATTACTTTTTTAAAACACTGCATACAAAATAAACTAATAACTGAGTAGTATAAAACTGTTAAACAAACAATCACAGTCCATAAAGCCACAGAAACACGTCCGTACCTGACTCGATTCCGATCGCGACTGATACAGGTTTGTACTTGTTTACGTTCATGCATCACTTTGTCAACACAGTGTTGCCATATGTTAAAAATAAATACAAATATGTAGTCTACAACAATTCTTTTAAATAAAAATCAATAATATTGTAGTTTAAATATACCATTATTGTATAAAAACTCTTAAGAAACATAAAATTACTAAAAAAAATACAGTGCGTCTAATAATTTGGCCAGGGACTGTATATATATATATATATATATATATATATATATATATATATATATATATATATATATATATATATATATATATATATATATATATATATATAAATATATTTATATATATATATATATATATATATATATATATATATATATATATATATATATATATATATATATATATTATAAAGGCAGTCACTGCACGGAACACTAATTGCGCAAGTCCAACTTGCACTTGACCGGTTTTTTGTTAGTGTTCCGTGCGGAACACTTATAAGATGACTTCGGTGTCTGTCTGTCCGTCTGTCTGTCTATCTGTCCGTCTGTCACACCCGATTTTCTCCGAAACTATTTGTCATATAATGTTGATATTTGGTAATAATATAAGAATTGATGGCCCCATCAGAGCCATGTAGTTTTGAAAGTTAAATTTTGACTTAAGGGGTTTTGGGAGGTCAAATCGGAAGTGGAAAAAAAAATGTTTTTACTAGGTAATCGAGTGTGGTGTCAAATGAAAACTTGTGAAAACACGAGTAAAATATATATATATATATAATGTAATACTTGCGCGCACTTTTCTTTGTATTATTTTTAAAAAATCGCGAAAAATCTCTGTTCACCCGCCTTTTCTCAAAAATTACTTATCAAAAAATTTTGAAAAAATTCTGGAATATTCTCCATGGGTTGTAGATTGAACGAAAATTATCACGAGTGCATTACCTTTAATAATTTATCTGGTATATAAAAAAAAAACAGAAATTTCAAGGTCATCAATTTTCAGTAAAAATTGGAAACAAACTTTGTTGAAAACTCATTTGGGGTGTGTTTTGTGAAGTCACTGATGATTTTATACTTCCGTTACAACATTTTTTATTTTAAAAGTAATCATCGTATGGAACACTAATTGCGCAAGTTCAACTTGCACTTGCCCGGTTTTTTTTATTTTTTTATTTACCTCGCTCTATTCAATTACACGAAATGTCAAACCTGTATCATCCGCAGTATACTGGCTACGTCTAGGATCAGTTCTGTCTGAAGCTTCGTCTTGTTTGCATTTTAAAACGGAATATCTCAGCAAACATTTATTAAGATATTTTTGAGAAAAAGCATCATTAACACTCACACGAAAGTACGTAAATTGGCAAATCTAGTTATACCTATATTTGTATTACCATATTTGCTAGATAATTATTATTATTATACTATTTACCATTTAAACTCGTGTTACTCAAGCATAAATAAAGGAACCACATTCAAAATGAAGCCAATAGGCATAAAGAAAGTAATAAACGAGACCAAAACCAATATAAACATTGTAAAAGCAATTTTCTTTGACGTTCACATGCTTACTGATAATAAAAAGCGACATTTGAGGCAAACGCCCACAATATAAGCAAGTTTAAATAATTTATGAATTTACTTTTAATAAACGTATTATGTTTGTCTACCAATTATGGGCAAGCGTACATTCAGTATTCAAACAATATTACATGCGGCAGCCCTGGAATATTAAATAGTATTCTCTGCGGAATACGATAAATTCTGAATTTTTTTAATGTAAGTATTTCTTCCGCAGGTAACTAATTTAATGTAAATTATTTATAATTGTTGTAAATGTATATGCAATAAAAGAACTGCATACTTCAGTAATTTTTTTTTGTAAATGTAAATGGTTACGTCATTTATTTTAAATATATTTATATAAATACTGCTCCTTCTCATTATTCTGGCACCACCTTTGCACTCGCTTAAGTTGATTTTGTTTAGCGTAGAAATAGGAACCTCTAGGCCAAATAAAAGTTGTTAAATTAAACCAAATGTGTGTCACATCAACGTTACCAATGAAACAAAAGAGTTGTAGGTAAAATTAAGACAATGGTTTAGTCATTAAAAAACAATATAACGTGTCCCTAGGTTGGTAATTAAAAGACATGTCTCTAATGCAGCAAAACGAGATCTTCGAGAAATGCTACTCTGGAGATTTGACGTACAAGGGGTAAGCATATAATTACGAGACTCCAATATAATTCTGTCAAAAATTTTGTAGAGTAATATGAAATAAGCGTGCTGAAAAAATGAACGCTACAAAAATGATTTATGGTATTTGAAATCTACGTGAATTTATCCAAGACACCATTTAGGCAAGTGCTTTGAATATTACGTTACTTTGAGTAGGACGTGATAATTTACTTCTTTATATTAAAATAAAACCGGCCAAGTGCAAGTCGGCCTTGCGCGATTAGTGTTCCGTACCGTGATTGCTGAAGTATTTTATGAAATTCAGTTACACATTCATCTTCAATATAGAAATTACCAAGAATATATGAAAAGCGAGACATCCATCTTTGTAGTAATATTTGTTTAATTAACACGTAGGCTGAAAAGTTTTTGGTCTAGCACATAGATATCGCCATTTTCAAAAAATCCGTATGATTTTTAGGAAGTACCAACCTTTAAACGATACGTGTCAAAATTTCATGTCATTTCGACAATTAGTTTACAAATTGCAGTGGTTTTAGTAACGGTATTTTTAATATTTTCAAAACAACGGAAAAAATCGAATTTCATGTGTTGATTAAACACTGTTTTTTGATGGGAAAAACACCGTGCAAGCAAAGCAATGCCTTGATAAGTGTTACGGAGACTCTGCCCCTAGAAAAATCACTCATCATTTACTAGTAACGCGGTCGTACAGATACAAAAGATTCTGAACGCTTTAGATGCCCAAATGAGGTGGTTACATCAGAAAACATAAGAAAAAATCCATAAAATTGTTTTGGATGACCATAAAGTGAAATTGCTTGAGATAGCTGTCACCCTAAAGATATCAAAAGAACGTGTTGATCATATGAAAATGGGTACCACGTTTGCTTACAATGGACCAAAAACAACAAGTGTTGATGATTCTGAGCACTGTTTGGACCTGTTTAAGCGTAATAAAGAGAATTTTTTCATACGATATGTGACAATGGATGAAGCATGGATCCACCACTATACACCGGAATCAAATCGCCAGTCAGCTGAGTGGACAGCAACCGGTGAAAGCCGCCCGAAGTGACCGAAGATACCACAGTCGGCAGGGAAGGTTTTGGCCTCTGTATTTTGGTATGCGCATGGAATAATTTCCATCGGCTATACTGAGAAGGGAAAAACCATCAATATTATATAAAGTTATTGGTGTGTTTGAAGGTAGAAATCGCAAAAAAACGGCCCCAAAAGAACAAGAAAAAAGTACACTTTCATCAAAACAATACACCGTGTCACAAGTCAATGGTTACGATTGCAAAATTGCATGAATTTAAGTTCGAATTGCTTTCTCATCCACCGTATTTTCCAGATTTGGCCCCCAGCGACTATTATTTATTAGCAAACCTCAAAAAAACGCTCACGGGAAAGAAATTTGGCTCCAATAAAAATGCTATCGCAGAAACTGAGACCTCTTTTGAAGGCATAGACAAATCCTTCTACAATCTAGGTATAGAAATGTTAGAAAAACGTTGGACTCATTGTATCGCACTTGAAGGAGACTATATTGATGTTTAAAGTAGAATTTTGCAAAAAAAAAAAATGTGTTTTAAGTAGCTAGATCAAAAACTTTTCAGCTTAGGGGTTATAAAGAAATAAAATAAAATTATTTTGTTTCTGTACCTATCCATTGGTCACCAGTCATCATGGAAATTTAGTTTGATTGGCCAAATGCTTAAAGCAATAATGTAATGAAAACTCTAGGAGTAGGACTGAATACGAAACGTGTACGTATTGATAAAGGATACTTCAAAAAAGTGTGTCCGATATAACTATAACGTAAAATTTTATAAAAAAGTTTTTAATTAATAATGTTATATACCTAAAAATAGTCGTTTTTCTAATATTTTCAATTTTTTTTTTTTAAATACTAGTTTTTAATTTTGTAAAAAAAAATGCCAACAGCGCCATTGTTTCTGAAGGTGGAATACTCATAATTGGTACGAGCGTTGTACAGAGATGAAAAGATATATGTAAAAGAAATTTGAGTTAGATGCTACAAGGTGTAAATTTATGCATTTCGACTATTTTAAATTGAAAAATCTTAAATTTTTTAAATGGCACACCCTGTATATTATTATTTTTTCTGATAGTTTTCGATTTATTTTGAATTTTTCAATTTTTACCCTTGTTTCTAATACACTTACGCTACTGTGAAAACGTAAACAAATAGTTAATAATAATTTTAATATAGTATGTATATGACGTAATAAATGTTCAAACATTGTCCGTCTACTTGAATACACATGTTTAGTCGTTTTACTATATTTTCCTTCCCTTTCCTTAGCATAAAGGGCTTTATTGTCCTGCACGTATCCCGTATCCTATTTTCCATATCTACTGGTGTTGTAGGGGGATTCACATAAACACGATCTTTAATGTAGCCCCACAAAAAAAGTCTAAAGGTGTTAGGTCCCATGATCGAGGGAGCCACTGAATGAATCCATCCCTACCGATCCATTTTTGTGGGTAACGATCGCTTAAAAAACTTTCCCGAACTTCCCGTCGGTAATGAGTAGGAACTCCGTCTTGTGGTACAAAAGTTTGTGTCGAATCCACGTTTGTTCCCTTTCAAACTTCATCAACTTCTTCAAGAAGCTGGGGGTAATTCGTTTTGCAAAAAAGTTAGACATCAAAAAATGTTGACGACCAAAACGTGGCTCGGTAGGCAAGGTCACCGAAAGTCGAACAACAAATCGTGTTTTTGTTTTCATAGGATCCGAATCTGACGCCACGTCAAGGACCGGTTTGAATATGTCCCATGAGACCATGGGAATTTTTCCTTATCGTTTCTTATTACATCTTACCACATTTTGAGCTAATCCGATATGACAAGATACTGCTTATTCATAAGAGTTTAGGTGATTCCCACACATATAACGGGGACGGTGGTCGAGATTGATTCCACTGTCCGCCCAATAAATGTACTAATGGGAATCTTTTTTTATATAAAGTTTCTGGTTGGGGGTTCCATAAAAATCACTATATGATTAACATAGGAATACAAGGTATGTATGTAGAATGAACTCCGTATTACACGTACAGGCAACTGATTTTGAGTTACAGACATATCTAACCTATAAGTGTTTCGCGTTGCTGACTTCCATAAAAAGAAATTATGCCATTTTTAAATGAACTGTAATTCTAGACTCCACTATAACCGCTGAGAGGGGTTGATTCATAACCCGTAATTTTTAAATTTTTCATCGTACATTAGATAATTACGTATTAATCGTATTGTCAAATCTTCGATTTCACAGAAAACAGTTATATTTAACAGTTTTTTTAATGAAACTGTGGGCTAATGCTTATTTGATTGGGCGCAAGGACAGGACAACGAACCTAGGCACACAAGCGCCTGTATATGATATATAGGCTTTGAGTTTTTCGTACGGGCTAGAACAGAGGTTCGACACTGGCGGTAGATGTGTAACAAATGTATAATAGTCGCTATGCCTCTTTATCAAGCTCCAATTATATAATTTTGCCTGGAATCCATAAGGAAATACGCCATATGTAACTTTCGAACAGTATTTTAAAATGCGGGTTTCTTTCTGGTGTTGAGGCCGTGTTCTCCAATCCTATCGGTTCGTTGAGACTGCGGTCCACATTTTTAAAGGCGATGTGGCAGTGGTCGAAGGTTTCTTCTTGACCGTTGACTGTGACAGTGAACAGTGAAGAAGAAATCTTCGACCACTGCCACATCGCCTTTGAAAATGTTGACCGCAGTGTCAACGAAACGTCAGGAAGTTAATACCTGGAGAACACCTGCATTCTTCAGTATTTTACAACTTTTTCGTATATGAGTAAATGAGTCATTCAATTATAGTAATTTACATACGCCGTTGTTGTCGTATGTAATGACGTTAATTGATGCTGAAACTGATCTACTTTAAAGTATAGAATTAATGCCGCACTTACGATACAATATTGGATTAGGCAACATCCCATTCTGGTGAAGTAGTAGGGGACAAGACGACAAGATTAAATCCTGTGGATCTAATATTCTATTCATGTATTATTAGTATTGATAAATTAATTTTAAATGTTTTTGTTTTGGAAGAAAATATCATTTATTGGTGAAATTATTTGCCCAGTGCTTTCTTTGTAAACACGTAGTTCTAAAATAGGTGCTGGATTTGACTTAGTCATACTAAAGAATAACTTAATCCAAGTACTACAAGTCAATATTTCAAATAATCGGTACTTTATATTAATCAGCACTAAAAAAGTTGATAAAGATATTTACAATTGCAACATGACATGTCCGTCTATATATGTTACACTCCACAACAACTGTTAATTCTTTACAAAGCTCAAATTCGACCAACTACTGCTCCAATGTTTGGAGTTTCGCTCCCAACAAACACTGCATTTGTTGGATTCTGTTCAGAGAAGAGCTGTTCGTCTGATTGGAGACCCGGAACTGACCGGCGGCCTTGATTCGCGGGAACATCGAAGAACGGTTGGCGGCTTGAGTCTGTTCTACAAGTATTTTCATGGAAAGTGTTCAAAGGATGTCGCCCGCTTAATTCCTCCCAAAGCGGTGTATGTTAGAAATACACGTCGCGCAGGTGCTCCACATCCGTATGAGGTTCGCTTGTTACTCCACGTACAAACGCTTTTCAAGCAGTCTTTTATATGGAGAACATCATCCCTTTGAATAATTTGCCCACGCTGTGTTTCCCACCGAATACAATTTACAGCGATTCAAGAACAACGTGAATCGCTTTTTCTGCACCTGTGCCTCTCCTGAAGCGCTTAGGGACTTCCCTGCAGCACGTGCGCGAGACCCATAAAAAAAAGAAAATGATAAGCACCTGGCCTTGACATGAAAAAAATATTTTTATGTGTAAAATTTATTTTATTTTTCTACATAGTCTCCTTTTAGCTCAATACACTTGGTTTAATGTTTTTCTATCTTTTGCGTCCCCTCTAAAAAATACGATTTCTCCAACCCTTGAAAATAGGCGTTTGTTTTAGCAATAACCTCATCGTTAGAGCCAAATTTTTTTCCGCGGTTCGATTTTTCCATGTTCGGAAGTAGGAAATAATCACTGAGGGCTAAATCTGGCGAATATGGTGGATACAGAAGCAATTCGTATCCTAACTTTTGGAATTTTGCCATGGCGATGACACTAGTGTGCACGCGTGCATTGTCTTGATGAAAGAGATTTTTTTTCTTCGCCAAATGGGGACGTTTTTCTTTCGCAGCATCGTTGAAATGATCGATGTAAGTTGACATAATACTCTCATTACTTGTGTTGTACGTTTCAAGGTAATCGACGTGGATTATGCAGCGTACATCCCACAACACTGTGGTGATGACTTTGTTGGCCGATAAAGCTGCCTTGGTCTTTTTGGCGCCAGTTCGCTACGGAAAACCCACCGTTTGGACTGTTCTTTGGTTTCTGGTGTGCTGTAATGAATCCATATATCGTCAGCAGTTATGAATCGACGTTAAAAATTATTTCAATTGTGCTTTAACATCGCCAAACATTCTTTTGAATTTGACACACATGCGTATTTATTGTCAGTTTGAGCAATCGCGGCACCCAGCTTTCTCATATCCAAATGAGTTGTTAACATGTTCTGCACCCATCCAATTGAGATGCCAATGTCTCAGCAATCTCAGGCACTTTCACTCTTCACTTATCACTATATCGTGGATTTTTTCAATCTTTCCTGATGTGGTGACCCCATTTGGACGACCTGGACGTTCTCCATCATAAATGCTTGTACGGCCGCGTTTGGATTCAGCTGTCCAATATTTTATGGTCGACAACGAAGGTGCATAGTTCCCATAAACTTCGCTGAGTTCCTCTTTTATTTCATCAATCGTTTTCTTTTCAAAAAACAAATATTTGATCACTGCTCGATTTTTATTATATATATTATTTTCAGTCACTGATGTAGTGACCTCATTTTAACGATCTGGACGTTCTTCATCAAAAATGCTTGTATCAGTTGTTCCTTTTTTAAAAACAAATATTTTATCACTGTTCGATATTCAATTTTTTTCATTGTTGTAAAATCACAAAAGTTGTTCTATTTAAATGGATGCCACTCGTAAAGTAAATCACGCAGCAACTTAAAAATTTGACATGATTCTTGTGAAAGGTTATGTTTACAAAAAATATAATTTTTTAAATAGTAGGCCAGGTAATTATCATACAACCCTCGTATAATTTCTATTAAAACTGAAAATAATGAAAAACTAATTCAATTTTTAGATTATCCGACGCGTAGGACACTGAAGTAAATCTAGAATACGATATGTACCAAGCAGCATCTCTAATATTTTTCCCGGCTTAATAACGTCTTACAAGTTTGACCATAAACATTTGAAAATAATGAAACGTAACAACATTTTCAGATTTTTTACTACAAGAACTTTTAAAAAGACTTATAATTCGATATATGTGTGTTTTCGCGTTGCTGACTTCCATAAGAAGAACCATGCCTTTTTTTTAATGAATTGTAATTTAAGACTCAACTACAAAAAAGACTGATAACTCGATATATAAAAGTAGCTCCTAAAACAGCCGTCTCCACGTTTTTGACCTCTTATATATTTGACCATAAATAATTGAAAATAATGAGAAAATGCTTTCCTTTAGCGAGAACAGTAATAACAATATTTTCAGATTGCTAGAGCCAAAAACAATGAGAAGGATATCTAACCCGATATATACTCTGAAACCTTTAGTCATCATCGCTCTTGATGATTGACTGGTGGTTAGCGAAACGCGCGTCGAGAGCAAAAATAAAATGTTTGGTGTAGTGGTGATATATACTGAGTAGTCTGAACCTGCTCGATCTGTTCGATTATAAATAATTGAAAATAATGAAAAAATACCCTAATAGTATGTAAGTAACTCCTTTAACACTCATTATTTGTTTGATAAATAATAACAGTTTAAATTTTGTTATAGTAAGAAAAATGTTCATAATGGTATTAAAACAATACGAGATTTCTCGACAGTTAGATTTTATCATTTTAGAAAGTGTGATGGAATGCTGTGAGTAATGTTTTTTTTTACCTATGGTCCTGGAACTAAGCAACAGTCAATGCACTAGAGAGTTCACAGTGACAAAAGAAAACATTGATTAGCAATCTGAAATTTAAACCAGTGAATATTTTCTTTGACATCAAAGGGATTGTTTACATTGGTTCGATATTGTGACCTCCGGGCATACTCATACTCTAAATCATGAATACTATAAAGCGATCCTAATTACTGCCTTCGTAATCGGGTAAGAAAAAAACGTTATTTGGCGACCGATCATGGATTTTTCAGTAGTGTAACGCTCCGGTACACAACGCAAGATCTATCAAGATGTTTTTGGCCAAGCACGAGATTGTCTTGTTACAACATCCGCCCCAGCTGATCTCTCTATGTGTATCTTCCTTTTATTTCCAAAAGACAAGTCAGCTTTAAAAGAGTTACTTGAAAAGGAAAGGATTTGACACCGTAGAAGCAATGAAAATAAAAGTGGAGTTTAAGAAGCGGATTTCAGAATGCGACCTAAATCATTGTTTTGAGCGGTGTAGAGATCGAGGAGACGAGTACCTTGAAGGAGATACAATTGCCGTTATAAAATATAAAAAATAAAAAATTTTACGGCATCTGTCCGACTATTTTCTAGCCACACCTCGTATTATCAGCTATACACACATTATAAAACCTTTTTTTTTACTAAGGTGCATAAATCATTTTATTGTTAAATTGCAACAATTTATTTTATTTTATTTTTATTTTTTTATTGGTCTAGCACACGTGCTGCAGGGAAGTCCCTAAAGCGCTCCAGGAGCGGCACGAGTGCGGAAAAAGCGATTCACGTTGTTCTTGAATCGCTGTAAATTGTACTCGGTGGGAAACACAGCGCTGGGCAAATTATTCCAAAGGGATGACGTTGTCCATATAAAAGATTGCTTGAAAAGCGTCGTACGCGGAGTAACAAGCTGAACCTCATACGGATGCGAAGCACCAGCGCGACGTGTATTTCTAACATGCACCGCTTTGGGAGGAATTAAGCGGGCTACATCCTTCGAACACTTTCCATGAAAATACTTGTGGAACAGACTCAAGTCGCCAACCGTTCTTCGATGTTCCAGCGAATCAAGGCCGCCGGTCAATTCCGGGTCCCCAATCAGACGGACCGCTCTTCTCTGAACAGAATCCAACAGTGTATGTTTGGGAGCGGAGCCCCAAACGTGGGAGCAGTATTCCATAGTTGGTCGAATTTGGGCTTTGTAAAGAATTAACAGTTGCTGTGGGGTGTAAAGCTTTCTGGTTCTAAATAATATTCCCAACTTTTGAGAAGCTCTCCTTGCTATGCCTGCAACATGTTCATGCCAAGACATATTTGCTCCCAAACTAACGCCCAACAAATTGAGCGATGGAGTGCCCCGACATAACTATGTCGGGTTCAGCAACGTTAACTTTTTTAGAAAAAACTGCCGCTTGGGTTTTTATAGCGTTAAATTCCACTTGGTTACTGTCACCCCAAGATAGAATTTCTTCCAGGTCTTTGTTAAGTTGAATCGCTAATAATATTGAATCGTTCAAGATATTTTAGAAGATGCTCATTGATAACCTTTTCCATGACTTTCGATATTATTGAAAGCAGTGCAACTGGTCGGTAGTTATTTGGCAAGGTCTTCTTACCTTTTTTAGGTATCGGCTGAACCGTGACACATTTCCAGCAGGACGGAAATATTCCCTTTCTGTAGGATAAGTTAAAAAGTCTACAGAAAACTGGTGTTAGACGTTAGACGAGGTGTTATAACGTCATACTACGTCAGGTAAAAAGATTGATATTGAAACTGATTGATATCAGAGTAAAGAATTTTTGTCCCTTTTGATACAATTTTATATTTTGTTAAATTCTAATCCTATGAAGCACTAAGCCACAATACCAAGTTTAAATGTAATTTATATGATCTCCCAAATTATAGAATTGTAATGTCATCGACAATTTCTATATTACAATATAGCATGAATGTGCGTATTATTTGCGTACGGTAGCTCTTATCTCGGAGAGAGTAGGTTCCAGTTATTTAAAATTCCATTCAGTAACACGTAGGCTGAAGCTACTTAAAACACATTTTGTTGCAAAATTCGACTTTATTCATCAATATAGTCTCAGTCAAGAGCGAAATAATCAGTCCAGCGCTTTTTCAACATTATTATACTTTTCTTGTAGAAGGATTTATATTTGCCTTCAAAATGGGCCTCAGTTTCGGCGATAACTTCTTCATTGGGGCTAAATCTCTTTCCCGCGGTCTGCAAATGGATAGTAGTAGGTGGGGACAAATTTGGAGAATACGGTAGATGAGGAAGCAATTCGTACTTCAATTCATGCAATTTTGCCATCGTAACCATTGACTTGTGACACGGTGCATTGTCTTGATGAACGAGCAATTTTTTGCTTGTTCATTTGGGGCCGTTTCTTTGCGATTTCTGCGTTTAAACGCACCAATAACTTTGTATAATATTCGCTGTTGATGGTTTTTCCCTTCTCAGCAGAGTCGATGAAAATTATTCCTTGCGCATCACATAATACAGAGGCCAAAACCTTCCTAGCCGACTGTTGTGTCTTTGGTCGCTTCAGGCAGCTTTCACCGGCTGCTATCCACTCAGCTGACTGCTGATTTGATTCCGATGTGTAGTGGTAGATCCATTGTCGCATGAAAAATTCCTTTTTATTGCGCTTAAACAGGTCCAAACAGCGCTCAAAATCGTTGTTATTTTTGATCTGCTGTGAGCAAACGCTGTATCCATTTGGAACAGAGCTTTCTCATGCCCAAATGTTCATGCAAAATATGACCAACACGTTCTTTTGATATTTCTACAAAACAATTTTGTGGATTTTTTATGTTTTCCGATGTGACCACCTCATTTAGGCGTGCACGACCTCTTTTAAATTAAGCATATTAGTAAATAATGAGGGATTTTCCAAGGGCAGAGTCCCCGGAACACCTATCGAGCCATTGCTTTGCTTGAACGGTATTTTTTCCCATCAAAAAACAGTGTTTAATCAACATACGAAACTTGATTAGGTTTTTTCCATTGTTTTGAAAAAGCAAAACTAACGTCAGTAAAACTACTGTAACTTGAAAACTAATCGTCGAAATATCATGAAATTTTGACACATATCGTTGAAAATTTGGTACTTCCTAAAAATTATATGGATTTTTTTGAAAAGAGCAACATCTATGTGTCAGACCAAAAACTTTTCAGCCTACGTATTAGGACAACATATAGCGTTATTTAAATTCAGCATATTGTCAAAAATAAACGCTGAAAAAAAACATTATTTCAAGATAGTATGAATAGTTTGATGGTAATATTTTAAACCTTTTATTGGATTAAGGAAATCATTTTATCGTCAAATTAAAATAATTTACATGCAGCAACCTGGAACAAAATTGTCAAATGATGAATGTCATGTGTCACAGGTCGACGTTAATTGATACTGAAATTGATCTACATTGAAATATAAAATTAATGTGCACGCTTTCGATGCGATATTAGATTTAGGTGAGATCCCGTTTTGATGAAGCAAGACGCAAGTTTGAACATAATTCTCAACATTACCGAAATTAGGAAATTATATATGCTTCGTCAATTTCTGTATCGCACCCCTTTTGGATTATATCTTAACGCGCGCCAGCAGTTTTCTAGTATCATGATTGATAATCTATATACACATACTTGAATCTTATGAAGTGTTTCATATCTACGTGTTCACTGCTACCCAATTAATAAATGTGTGCTTGAGATCTTTATTCATAGTCGTTCCTTCGGGGCTCCTTAAATTTCACTCTATATATAAGAAATTCGAAAGCTCCGTCAAAATGACTTGAGAGCTTCCAAACGGCATTTTTAGGTCCTTATTTCTGTTAAATTATTTCCGTTAAGACTATTGTTTAAATTGTATAGAACATATTTACTTTAGAATTTTCTTACAGGCTTGTGATGAACCGAGAGTCAGGTTAGTGTCACTTTTTTACGTACCTTGTGTCTTCGGATTGGTTTCTTGAGTCTTCGGCTCTATTTCATTTTTTCCTAGTTGGCTCGTACTGTTGCCGGTGGTTTGTCAAAGATATTTACAACTTAAATGTTTGAACTGAAAATAATGAAAAATTAATACAATTTTCAGATTTCTCAATTCCAACAATCCTGTAAATGACATATAAAACAATATATATGCAGTAAGCTCTCAAATACCCTACCCCTAGATGACAGCGCTCTTATCTCTTCATTCACTTTGGACGCTCGGACATCGGCTGCTCAGGCGAATATCCGCAGACAGCAGGAAGTCATTCAACTTAACAAAGACCTGGAAGAAAAACTTCTATCTTGGGGTGACAGTAACCAAGTGGAATTTAACGCTACAAAAACTCAGTCGGCAGTTTTTTCTAAAAGAGTTGACGTTGCTGAGCCCGACATAGTTATGTCGGGGCACTCCATTCCCTAGCATCGTCACTCAATTTGTTGGGCGTTAATTTGGGAGCAAATATGTCCTGGCATGAACATGTTGCAGGCATAGCAAAGAAAAACCTGAATCGCTTTTTCCGCACACGTGTCGCTCTTGTAGCGCTTTAGGGACTTCCCTGCAGCACGTGTGCTAGACCCACAAAAAAAATAACCGTCAAATAAAATTTGTCTTGACTTTAAATAATTATGCTTAAAAATTGTGCATATTTTAGTCAAAAACTAAGAAAATTTTTTATGTTATTGAACATTTAAAAAGGTTATCAATCCCTATCGCTTTAACCTCCTTACACTAAAGTTATATCTGCCAAAAACTATAGGTTCCATTCCTATGTTAAGTATTATATGTGTATCAAATTTGAAATCGATATCTCATATCGTTCGAGAGTTATCGGGCCAAAGGGCAGGTAGACAGATGGATCGACAGATCGACGGAAATGGGGGGACTATATTTTTCGCAATCTAGGGTTCTTGAAATTCGAGGAAATGCCAAAACTCGGGTTGTGATTTTTTCACGAATACAATGCTTCCCTTTAACATGGGAAGTAAAAACACATTTTTTCTGGTTTGTCGCTGCCACGATAACTTTCGAGAGAAATAAGATATCGATTTTAAATTTGGTACTTGAAATAGAAAAAAAAATCCATACCTCTTGAAAGAAATTGCTCAAAAAAAAGGGAATGAAATTAGTAAGTTTCATTATCCGAGTTTTTTTTTTCGTATTTTTATTGAGAATAGGAAGATATTTTAGATAATATTTGTTTTCCTGCATATCAGACGTAACTAACGGTTGAAGGAAGTTGAGGTAATAGAGCAAGTTTTGCGTTACATATTCTTTTTCCTAATTTAAATGCCATGTCAGTTTTGTGTTAATTTTGATATCTTCTATTTTTATGCTGTATTTAAAATACGGTTTTAATAAGTTCCTATTTTTGTCAGCACGAAAATACTAATTTTTCTCAAAAGATTGAATATTCAAGAAAGAAGAACTTTTATTGGCATACTTGCCTTTTCGTTTTTGAAGTATACTGTGATTTTCAGATAATTGTTTGCAGACAACCCCAAACTATCTTCGGTTTGTCGCTTTGTAATTTCGTTTCAACTTATAGATTCCCTCTTTCGACAATACGGCCGTGCGCAGGAAATTGAAATTCTGCTCGGAAAATTAAGGAAAAAGCCCTTTTCATGTTATTTTTTTGGCCTTATTGGATCTTAGTGTAAACTTAATAATGACAAGAAGTCTGACTCCTTGTATACTTAGAGTGAATAAACTGTTGCAATATAAAATCATTTATAGTAAATAAATGGGAAAATCCAAGGTGTCATATAAAAGTACGAAGTAGCGATATTATAATGTTATTAGCATTAGCAATATCTTATGTGCCAGTTTGGCTTTTTATATACACTACCGTCAGAAAGTATTTGCCCACTTAGAAAATTCAATGTAACTGCCAAAATTTAATACCTACCCTTTTATTATATTAGGTAAATTTAATTGTTCTTAACAAGTGTCCATCATAAAATTGTTTGGATAAGCTTTTTTGGTGAAATCACAAATTAAAAACCAATTAGAACAAATTTCCAAGTTTTGCATGATAATCATTTTGAGGCGATTTCTGAGAATTCCAGTTGAAGTAAGAACTCATTTCAAGTTTCTAGGGATTATGGAAATTCTTAGTGACATTTTATGCTAAAACTATGCTATAAATACCATTGCCCTTTTCAAAATTAACCATTCGCAAACAGTACTGTGTCACTGATACGGGCTCAATTGTTTTGTGAAAATGCCAAAAACGAAAGAAGTTTCCGTTGAAAATGGGGCTCTGATAATTGCGAGACATCAAAATGGTCACTCGAGTCGACAAATCGCTAGTGATATGCAGATGCCAAGCAGCACTACATTTTCTGCGGGACATAGAATTCCAACCAAAAACGTTCAGGAAGGCCTCGAAAAACGACTCCCGCCGAAGGCAGAGCTATAACAATGTCCAGCAGACGTAATCGCTGCCTAACTGCACCAGAAATCACGGTTCAAGGTAACCTGGAGCGGCCCATCCCCATCAGCGTGATAACCGTGCAGAACAGGTTAGCAGAAGGTGGATCACACGGGAGAGTTGCAGTGACGAAACCACTTTTTAGGCAACTGAATAAACGTAAACAATTACAATGGGCCCGAGAACATGAAAATTGGACATCATAACAATGGAATTCCGTCCTTTGGAGCGACGAATCTAAATTCGAAATTTTCGGCTCAAATCGACGAGTTTACGTGCGGCGGGCAGCTGGAGAGAGAATGTTGGAAGCCTGTCAGTTGCCTACAGTAAAAATGGTGGAGGTTCAGTAATGGTTTGGGGCTGTTTTGGCAATGGTAAAGTGGGCAAAAATCTTTAAGATAGAAGGAATCATGCGAAAAGAACAGTATCAAAAAATTTTACTAACTCAAATGCTTCCTTTTTTTCAGGGGAAATTTATTTTTCAGCATGACAATGACCCTAAACATTCTGTTAAACAAATTAGAGAACTTTTGGACCAATGGAAATCGGATGACGTCCTGGAAGTGATGACTTGGCCTCCACAATCATCCGACTTGAACCTCATCAAATTGCTGTGGGACCATTTGGACAGGTGTGTTCGAAAACTCAATCCAACATCAGAAAATCACTTGTGGGAACTTTCACAGGCAGAATGGGTTAAAATAACCGAAGAAAAACTCTGAAGAAACTACTAGACAGAATGCCGAGACTCTGTAAAGCGGTAATTAAAAACAAAGGAGGTCACATAGATGAGAAAAAATCCGGGAAAATCATGAATATTCTTCCGATTTTCTAGACTGTAAATAATGTGAAAATAAATAGTAGTACATTATAATTTAAAAAAATATATTATCTGGGTTTTTGTTGTCTTGGGACTGACTTAACTAGGTGGGCAAATACTTTTTGACGGTAGTGTATACCAATTATTAAGACCTTACATTTTAATAGAGGCTGTATATATTTTTTTCGTATTTCTATACGATATTTTAAATTTTTTGGTTTCGTTCGGTCATTATCGCGGCAATATAAAAAGATACAGTGAAACCGACGGTAAATCGAAATATTTAGTTTGAAATCTACAGAGCTTTAAACAGGGAGTTTTTTTTACAAGTACATCTATTAGCGATTAAAGTACAAATAGTTAACAAGGTTCGCATGTGAAATATTATACTAAGATCCAATTTATAAAAATGCATTGAACATAGGAAAGGATTCAGAGGTATTTACGACTGAAACCTTATAACTTTCTCTCAATATACTACTTCTGTGAAAATTAAAAATAATGAAAAATAAGTCAATTTTCCTCGTCTCCAAGAACATTAAAAAGAACACTTAAAACCACATATTTCCCTCTAACTTCCACGTCATCACTACTTCATTAATGTATGTTTGTTCATAAATAATTTAAAATAATGACAACACAATTTTCATACTCTTCGACTCTAACAACACTAAGAAAGACATATAGTATAATATATACAAATAATCTCCTGTAATCTCCGCTCCTACCTTATTAACTACTTATGTCAACTATCAACTATCTTTATCCTGGGTACGACTTCTATTCCCGATTTAGCGTAACTTTGGAATTCATCTTTTTGTCAGAAGCAACCTCTCTTGCCAACGAGAAGAGGCTCTGAAAACCCCAAACTTTGATGTTGTGGTTAAAAATAACGACCCAACAAACCACAAGGTTCATCTGCATCCTCTATCGACAACCAAGTGTTACTAACTTTATAACACTTTTCGCTTCTCTTGCGGACACTATCGATCATTTACAAATTAACTACCTCAATGTCGAAATTGCCATCCTGGGCGACTTTAATATCCACAACATCAACTGGCTTAAATATTCAAATACTACCGACGAACAAGGTCGTGAAGCTGAATCATTCTCAATTAGTTGTTGCTTAATTCAGCTTATTGACGAACCAGCACGGATCCCTGATCGAGACGGGGAGTTCGCCAGTCTTCTTGACCTGTTTTTAACCACCAATCCAGAGATTTACACGGTCATCGTAAATCCGCCGTTAGGTTTTTCCGACCATAAACTGCTTTCCACATCGAGTATCGTACCAATCAGTGACAGAGAGGCGCCTAAACCGCGCAAGATTTGGCACTACAAATCTGCTAAATGGGAAGATCTCATGGAATATTTTCGAACTTTCCCTTGGATAGACGTTTGTTTTCGATCCGACGACCCATATGACTGCGCCAGGGGGTTACCGATATTATTTTGGCTGGTATGGAAGCGTACATCCCTTTTTCGAAGAAATGCCCTTCCAATGGCAAGCCGTGGTTTGACCGAAAATGCAAAGAAGCTGTTGCTTTTAAACATCTTGCCTACTGACAATGGCGTGAAAATCCAACACCATAAATCTTCACACCTTTGTTCGCGCCTGGAGCAGATGCAAAGAAATTATCGACGAAACCAAGGAGGCACACAATCAACGAATTGGAAACAAGTTTCTCGCTTGTCCCAACAATTCCAGGTCCTTTTGGTCAGTCGCTAAGGCAGTTAGTCAAAATTTCACCAAATCCACCATGCCTTTCAATAACATCGAAAGTCATGGAAAAGGGTATCAATCAGCATAAGCTGAAGCTAAGGTATTTGACGGCAACATTTTGTAGTTCAAGCCTGTTTCATCACAATTAAAGATTTGGTCTGTTGTAAACCATGTTCCTTCATAAGCTGCTCAAAATTCTCTGCAAATTTTTTGGAAGCAGATACATCAGCCGACAACCTTTCTCCACAGCTTATGTACACCATGTCTTTTTTTTCCACCTGTCTAGCCATCCATCATTTGCAGAAAAATTTACAATTATCAATAACCGATAACTCTTCGCTTAAACTCACTGCCTTTTGTATTAAAATTGTTCCTGAAATTGGTATTCCACTTTCTCGATTTAGTGTAAACTATAAAAAGAAAGAATCATCCACTTTTTGGTTTTCACCACTTTTCATACTTTTTCGTGCCTGTGTGGGCGATGACAAAACACTACACCATTTTTCAAGTTTTTCGCAATTTTTTCTCCACTCTGAAACAGTACCTAAAGCTATACCTAAATCCTTAGCTTTATTTTTAAGAAGTTCACCATTATCTAAACGTTGAATTGCTCCAAGTTTCTCTTTTAAGGTAATAACAACATGTTTACGCTTATTATTATGACGCTCCATTTTGTAAAATATCTATTAAAATGAAACTATTACCTCTGCGATAATAATAGACGTAATGAGTAACTGATAACACTCCTCGACTAACCAAAACATAGACATCGGCGAAATTCTAGACGTCAGGGAGTCCCCGACGCGTTAAGGAAACCACTCATCGTCTGTTTCGAATAATGGGGATTTTTTCGTTTAATGGGAATAGAATTTGCTTTTTAACAGTTTGTTTCGGATAAGCCGGATTTCAGATAATCGCGATTCGGATAATCGGGATTGTACTGTATATATATATATATATATATATATATATATATATATATATATATATATATATATATATATATATATATAAGAGGTGTTTAGAATACAGAACTTAAGAAAATGATTTTAAAAATATCAATCATCTAATGTGCTATCAGAACTGGTTAATTGCATCGACCAGTCTCGAATCGGTGAAATTCATTGTTCAGCTTTCAAAATTTAAAAGTTTAACAATTTTGTTAGAGGTATAACGTAATGAAGTGTAGCTAATAGGGAGGTAAGT
This sequence comes from Pachyrhynchus sulphureomaculatus, assembly GCA_019049505.1. Lineage (NCBI taxonomy): Eukaryota > Metazoa > Arthropoda > Insecta > Coleoptera > Curculionidae > Pachyrhynchus > Pachyrhynchus sulphureomaculatus. Next base: position 33,866,837 of record CM032450.1, read on the forward strand.
AAATTATATTATATTTATGTGTCTATCTACAGAGCAATATGTTTTTATATATTATTCGGTATTTTTTTAAAATTTCAAACTATGTTCATATTGGACTTGCGAAGCTAAAATTTAAAATACAGTACAGTTTCGTGAGTATTAAGCAGCTGTATGTTACGTTTTAGAGTTTAAACGTAGTTTTCTAATTTTTCAACAATTTCATTGGATAGGCCCGTAGGTAACGTAGTAATATATCTCCTTTAGCTTAAATTAACGAAGAGGGAGTGAGAGAGAAAGAAAGAGGGAAACCCAATAGCGTGAAATCCAACAGTAGAAAATATCTGCTGGCGGCATTTTCTAAAACTGTTTTTAAGACTTAAATGTCAGTGGCGTCAGTTGCTCAAAGTTTATGACACTTCCCCGGGCAAGCAGGAAGATAAAACGTCCGGCGCGGTCAATTCACTCATCAAGTCGTCCGATAACCCGAATTCCGGGCCTGTTTGCTTATATACGTCGTAGAGACGTCAAATAGAAGGAATTTAGGTTGCAATAAACCGATAAATCCAGGATTCAGATAGTTGAAGAAGAAATTGAGCGGGATTGTTTTTATTCAATGAGCCAACTAAATAAATTAGGTGCTTTGTTTAAAGCTAGAACAAGGAAAAGGGAAAATTGAAGACAATAGATATCTAGGCCTTCAAAATCCCTCCTTAATATTGAACACAAAATTAAAGTTCGTTAATAAAATTCTTTTAAGAGTCAGAAAAGGTTATTAGGATGTTAAAAGTAAGTATAGCCTGTCCCAAAATATAAGATCCTGGTTTTTGCCGTTTTAAGTGGGCAATATAAAAATTCTGACCTCTTGTTTATGATAGGTTGCAGAGATGGACTTAAGAATTTTATTCATTAATGCAAATAAATAAAATTATAAGTGTTGTCAAATACACAGTTTGAATGAATGGGGTTTACAAGAAGGGACATATTGTATAAATAAAAACATATTTTAACTTAAGCGTAATTGGGTTTCACTATCACTGTCATCAGCTGAGGTAATTATCAGTGGTTTTATATTATTTACATAAATATATGAACCTTCAACTTTAATAACGTGCTGAATGGAATTCTTCCAGCTTTCACAAGGTATATCATTTATAACTTTTTTTACTAATTCAACCACTGACTCGCTTAAAGTAGGAGAAACATTTTGTGCCCTTATTTTTGATTTAACTTGATGCCAAATATGTTCAATTGGATTAAACACACACTATTACGGAGAAAGCCACAAAACAGTGTGTCTCATTTTCTCAGCCATACTATCACAAACATATTTCTTTTTCAGTTTATAGTCTTTCAAAACTTCCAAAACATCACTTTTTTTATAGCTAAAGTCAAAATAAATGTCATTTTCTAACATATATTCCTGTATTTCCGATTTGGTGTTGGCTGCATTAGGAACCTTATTTAGTAGGCGACTATGGTAACTTGCATTGTCCATAACTATAACACTCTGGTCGGGAACATTTGGCAAAAGGGAATTTTGAAACCAATTTTCAAAAAGTTCTGCCGTCGTGTCTTCGTGATAGTCCAAACTAGAAAACCCAGCCCTTTTCAGATCCAGCATGCAGAATGGTTATTCGTTTACTTTTATTTGAAGGTGCGTTAGTCTGTCATTTTGTACTGCTGTCAACCCACCCTTTTTGCACAGTGTCATGGGTATCGAACCATGTTTCGTCAAGGTAAATCGGTACTTTTTAATTTCTTGTAAATAATTATGTCGCCAGATTCGTAATCTTTGTGACTCCATCACTACTTTCCTTTTGTTTATTATTCGGAACGTGAATCCCATTCTTAAGAGAATTCTGTGAAGGGTTGATCGGCCACAATGTATATTAGCCCCGTCCTGCACCAGTCTTAAATTTATTTTGTCTAGTGTCGGCATCAACTGCTCTTCATACATAGAATATATTTTTTTCTCTTGATGACGTCTTTTTCACAATCGTCTACATGATGCATTTGAAAATCTTTCCGTTTTTTTTCCTGTTCCTGAGTGATGGTTTTCCTACAATACCCTTAATCGTAGAAATTGGGGTTTTTGTTAATTCACTGGTTTCTTGCAAAGCACTTTGTTTATTCAGATTTCTTTTTACCAAACTGTCGTAAACATTTTTCACTATTTGTTTAGCATCACGTGATAAATGTTTTCTCTTGCGATAGCCACTATTGCAATTTTCCCACGGACGCCACATAATTAAAATAGGACCATTACGTTGTAAGTTGTAAGTAAAACTAAAAATAAAAATATTAAAAAGTATCTTTCGAATCTTAATGGGAACCTGTTGTCATCAGGCCTATATTATCAAATACTTAAAGGACTCCAAACCGGGTTGCTAGGTAGTAAATATATAGGTAAAAATAGATCCAATATGATTGCAGGTGCAAGTGAGGACGGTATACAAAGCAGGTAAAATAAAAATACGTTTTTCGTAATACCTGGCAACTATGCACAAAACCTTAATAGGGTCGTTTACTGCCCCATTGAAAAAGCAAAAAGGCAGGATCTTATGTCTTGGGATTTACTTTAAGTAAACAAGAATTTAATAATTATTACTGACCTAACAGTATAAAAGTTGACAATACTTTCCTCGCAGGTAAGCAGTTCAAAAATAAATAATGACCTTGACCTTCTCTCACTCAAAAATAACTTAATGCATACTCTATAACTTGATATTTTATCGGATAGGTACTTTATGGTGGAGCAATTACAATTTAAAGTTAACCACCAAAGAAGATTGAAAATAATGAAAAAACAACACAATTTTGATATAACCCCTTTATAGGTTTGACTATAATGGAATAATTGAAAATAATGAAACAATAACACGGTATATACAAAGTAACCTCTATAACACTGTCCGTTGCTATTTTAGCTTCTTATGTGTTTAAGTTTAAATAAGTGTACTTAAAACGCGTTGATTAACTCAATTAAAAGGCAGGGAAATATTTTAAAAGTTTTTACATTAAAATATAATTCAAAATTAGTAACATTTTAATTATCCTTCGGTCTTTTAATGTTCGGTCTTATGCAAATATTTAAATTGAGGTTATTAAGGATCAGATTGTCAAGGTAATATTTTTATACCGCTTTAATTACCAAAATGCGTAAATAAATTAAAATCCAAGGGTGTTAAACCAAATAAATATGCCAAATTGGAAATGTTGGGGCGTGTCAAATTTATGGGAACACCTAAAATAAATCTTGATGCAAATTTTCTACCTGCACCGCTAGTTTTGGGATGGGCACATCTGGTTAATCGAATGACAGTTATACCATTTAATTATTTATTTTATACGGCGAACTTTCTAGAGTTTTTACCAACTTATAGTACGCGACTGCAATTGGCATTGTTATGTAAATAATACGTAATGATAGCCTCACTTTCTATTGCCCGTTGACTTCTTAACTGACACACTGGTTTTAGATTAAATTAAAAGTTTATCATAATAAAATAAAATAAAATAAAATAATATGTTCTCTATCTGTCTATCTATATATATATATATATATATATATATATATATATATATATATATATATATATATATATATATATATATATATATATATATATGGGTCTGGGAAAAAGTTCGTGGCGTTTTTCCCGATAGATGGCGTCAATTGAAAATAACTCAAGAAACATAGATCGCAGCGAAACCACTAAACGTTCGTTGGAAAGGTGACACTTCGAGCGTTACTTTGAGTGTATAAACATCGAAATTGGTGTAGTGATTGGAAAGTTGTTTGCGTTTGAAAATGGAGAAAAATAATGAAAAATTGCGCCTTATTTTGCAATATTATTACGACAAAGGGAAGAACGCTGCGCAGGCTTGTGAAAAAATTTGTGCTGTGTACGGTGAAGGTACTTTATCAAAATCTGCTGCGCGGAAATGGTTCGCTTGCTTTCGTTCTAGTAATTTTGATGTGACAGATGAGTCACTGAAAAAGCTGATGAAATTCTTGAAAAAGTCCAGCGAGATAAGCATATCAGCAGTGTCGATATTGGTATGGAGCTAGGCATTGACCACAAAACGGTTTTGAACCATTTACACAAAACTGGCTACAAAAAGAAGCTCGATGTATGGGTTCCTCATGAGTTGAGCGCAATGAAATCGAGCCATTTCTGAAACGTGTCATAACCAGTGATGAAAAATGGATCACGTACGACAATCGAAAGCATAAAAGATAGTGGACAAGGGATGGTGATCCGACACAAGCGTTCGCGAAGCCAGGATTGACGCCAAGAAAGGTGATGCTGTGTGTGTGGTGGGACTGGAAGGGAATCGTCCACCATGAGCTACTTCCAGTTGGTCAGATCATTGATTCTCAACTCTACTATGGATAATTAGAGAGATTATGCCAGGCAATTGAAAGAAAACGGCCCGAATTGATTAATAGGAAAGGTGTTGTCTTCCATCATGACAACGCCCGACCACACACGTCTTTGATGACCCGTTAATAATTGCGAGAGCTTGGTTGGGACGTTTTGATGCATCTACCGTATAGTCCAGACATAGCACCCCCTCTGACTGTATCGGAAAAAATGGCGAAAAACACTTGATTGTATATATATATATATATATATATATATATATATATGATATATATATATATATATATATATATATATATATATATATATATATATATATATACACACACATATATGTATATATATGTATGTATACATATAGATATACGTACATACATACATACAAATTTTAAGAGTTTCCTAACTCAGTAAAATTACTCAACTGTGTTTCGTTCTCATTAGTGCCATAACATGTCCATAACACGCTATAAAAATGTTTTTGAAATCCTGTTATGACGCTAATAAAATTGTTATTTACACGTTAATAAAGGAAACGTCAATTTAACTTGTATTCAATCAACTCCACATACCTACTACATCACAGTATTTACAACTTATTATGGCAAGCTGAAAATTTGCCTGCTCGTAAAATTATTATTGTTAAGGAAACAAGTCCTAAAATCCATTTTACATTATACCGAGCTAACATTAAATCTTAAATTTAACCTTACTATGTTGTTCTACGTGAAAATTAATAAGGTTAACTGAATCGTATTTTGCTCTCCTAATAAAATTACTAACTACATACAACAGCCAAGTTTACTGCCTCAGTAGGATAGTGCATTATACTTCCATTATCTATAGCTGCAGATATGTCATGGGGAGTTATTGTAACAAGACGCTAAAATAATTCACATTCAGCATTTTAAAATATCTTCTAAAAATATTAATTCTACTTCCTTTACTCAAGTGAAGGACGGTATTCAGGGAAAAAATCACACTTCGATATTTTTTGCATTTTTTCGGATTTCAAAGCCTCTGCACCACGAAAAACCTGGTCTCCTATTTTCGTCAGTCCGGCTGACTGTTGGCACGATAACTTTCGAACGAAATGAGGTATCGATTTAAAATTTGTTACACACATAATAATTGCGATAGAAATGGTAGCTTTTTTTTGGGGGCGATGCCACTTTAGGGGAAAGGCTGATTTAATGAACAATACTTAAGCATAATTATGTATAGTGAAACACGTAAGGTGGTAAAATGTCGGGAGGATGTTAGAGGGTTTACTTCGTAAACATCGTGCTGTGTATTTTCCATGGTTGTTGAAATTGAGTAATCTAAAAATTATGTTATTTTTTTCATTTTCAATTTTTCATGGTCAAACATTACGGCGTTAATATGATAATGGAAGAGAGTTAGAGGGAATGCTTCATATATATCGCGTTATGTATCGTTTTTAGGGTCCTTGCAGTCGAAAAATCGAAAAATTGTGTTATTTCTCATTATTTTCAATTAATTACAGTCAAATATTACATCACTGTGTTTATTTTTGACTCGCTAAATATTGCATTGTTTCAATAGTACTATAACAGTTGTTCCTGTTCTAAGCCTAGAAGCCTAGAAGGGTTGTTTTAAATATACTTGTATTGTGTTCTACGTTTTTCGTTCTTGGAATTCAGCAGTCTGAAAATACTATTATTTTTCAGTATTTTCAGTTGGAGTATAAATAGTGTTTGAGATTAATGTGAGGTTTCAGTTGAACGTATCCGTGGGGAGCATCCTCTACTTAATTTTGTTTTGTGATTCATATCGCACCATATACTACCCCATACATTTAAATATCAAGTTTTATGCTTGAATTAAATTTTTTTGTAGCGTAAGAAAATCAAATTCAATATTTACTTTAAAGCTTCCGGTTTGAGAGGGAAGTACTGGCGGTTTTGTTCTGCAAAGATTATTTATTTTAAATTTATATGAATAAAATCCTTTGAATCCCGGATATATAAACAAGAACTCTTGAATCATATTCTGTCGATTTAATTTGATATTAATTTTCATGTCAGTGACAGAATAGATATGAGTTTTGAATGAAATGAAGAATTTGAACCTAATAAAATGAATAAAATATCCTTAAAGTTACAGAATAGAACAGAATGTTCGGATTACTTTGATATCTCGCTGTCGCTGCTCTATCGTTCTGTTATATTTAATACGCTGCGAAAACTTCGCCCCTTACAAGATTTTTGCCAAACATCACAAAGGCTTATTCATCGTGCAAACACGTGGTGTTTGCTTCTATTATTTCCTATTTGTGATTTCTCCAGTTACATTTTTTTCTGTCATTCCTTATCTTGAAATGTCAAACAAATCGGATAAGGGTAAACAAAGATCTATATAGTGGAGAAAAAAACCGCTCGCGAAGTCATATCTGACATATGTTATGATGATTGTTCAAGTCTATAAACATAAATTAATATACTGTATTTTTGATGCCGGCTTGTAGAACCATACCTTGATAAAAGGTTGAGAAACTATTTTGTTAATTATAAGTTCAATTTTACGAATAATTCAGGGGTGGATGCCTGTCTCTTTTTCCCCAACATTTCGTTGAGTTAATTTCATTGATTATTGACATACTAAAAATCACTTCAAGATAAATAAAAAGATTAGATAAAGTGTTTCGCCCAGTACTTATCTTACAAAAACGTATTGGTAAAGTAAATACTGAATTTAGCTTTTTCACACTAAAGAATAACTTGTGCCATCCATTACACCTTGAAATTTTGCATGGTCTGTCAAGTAGTTAGTTCATTTATTATAGAGAAATCCATTTGATTAAACAAAATCTCTTTGTCGTTTATGATATGATGACCCCCGCGCGGTAAAGTAAATCCCAAGATATAAGATCCTGCCTTTATGCTTTTTCAGTGGGGCAATAAACGACCCTATTAAGGTTTTGTGCATAGTTGCCAGGTATTAGGATAAAAGTATTTTTATTTTACCTGCTTTGTATACCGCCCTCACTTGCATCTGCAACCATATTGGATCTATTTTTGCCTATATATTTACTACTTGGCAACCCGGTTTGGAGCCCTCTAAGTATTTGATAATATAGGCCTAATGACCACAGGTCCCCATTATGATTAATTATGTGGCGGCGAAAGATACTTTTTAAAAGAAAATTATTTTTATACAAAGTTTTTGGTTTTACTTACAACGCAACGGTTCTATTTTAATTATGTGGCGGCCGCTTGACGCTAAACAAATAGTGAAAAATGTTTACCTCAGTTTGGTAAAAGAAAATTTGAATAAACAAAGTTTTTTGCAAGAAACCAGTGAACTAACAAAAACCCCAATTTCTACGATTAAGGGTATTGTAGAAAAACCATCACTCAGAAACAGAAAAAACGGAAAGATTTTCAAATGCATCATGTAGACGATTGTGAAAAAGACGTCATCAGGCGAAAAATATATTCTATGTATGAAGAGCAGTTGGTGCCGAAAGGCAAGTAGTGATGGAGTCACAAAGATTACGAATCTTGCGACATACTTATTTACAAGAAATTAAAAAGTATCTATCAGAGAATTGGCCAACAATTTACCTTCACGAAACATGGTTCGATACTCATGACACTGTGCAAAAAGGGTGGGTTGACAGCAGTACAAAATGTCAGACTAACGTACCTTCAAATACAGGTAAACGAATAACCATTTTGCATGCTGGATCTGAAAAAGGCTGGGTTTCAAATTGTCTACTATTATCTGCAAAAAAACATAAAATATTCTAGTTTGGACTATCACGAAGACACGACCGCAGAACTTTTTGAAAATTGGTTTCAAAATTGCCTTTTGCCAAATGTTCCCGAACAAAGTGTTATAGTTATGGACAACGCAAGTTACCGTAGTCGCCTACTAAATAAGGTTCCTAATGCAGCCAACACCAAATCGGAAATACAGGAATATATGTTAGAAAATGACATTTATTTTGTCTTTGTTATAAAAAAAAGTGATCATTTGGAAGTTTTGAAATGTATAGTATGGCTGAGAAAATGGGACACACTGTTTTGCTGCTTTAATCCAATTGAACATATTTGGCATCAAGTTAAATCAAAAATAAGGGCACGAAATGTTTCTTATTTGAAATTCAAGCGAGACATAAACACGAAAGAGTGTGCCAACTACAAGTAGTGGTCTCAAACGTCAACATGCGAAATCAGTAGAGTTGTACACTAATATTGGTATATTTGTACCCAAAATCGGTATATGAAAAAAAAATACAATATTGAATCAAATTTGCTTATTTTAAACTTCTTTATCTTTGTAAAATCATAGAAACTTACAGAACATACTAAGTATAAAATTAAAACTAATAAGAGTAGTTATTTTTTTTACAATATTTTATATATGAGTGAATAAACACTACTGAATACTAGTAAAACATAATGAAATGGAAATAATAAAAACATAACAGACTAAGTCATTTGTAATTCGTTTATTACTAAAGATATCTAACATCAAATAGGTACACAAACTTAAATCTAATTAATTTTTACGATTTTTAGGACCATACCAATCTTCTTTGGCCATAGCCGCAATCATCTTTGAACTAATTTCGAAGTCATAACAATTAGCGTCATTAAATAGTCGTGCTGTATGCAGTAGACCAGTGATTGACGCAGTAGACAGCTTATTTTTGTTTTCATAAGATTAATATGCGAGAATGTGCGCTCAGCATTAGCGGATGAGTGGGGCAGTGATAAAATAGTAAAGATGAAAGTAGACAACAAAGGAAACATTTGAGTGTCGTCGCCATACTTTAGTAAACTCACATTATTCCAAAATAGTGTTATGTTATCAGGAAATGTTTTAATTTGTTCACAATTTCTTAAAATACGCCACTCTGTATCAATTTGTTGGAAATCATTGTTCTTAACAATATTGAGAAAGATTCTACTAACTGGAATTATCAAAGCAGTTTCGCTACTTTTAAAATTCGTTGGTTCAATTATGTCTAAACCTTTTATTGGATTATTTTTTAATGGAAACCGTGCAGTTATTTGCTTGCAAGCTTCGATATAAAAATCTAGGGATATGCGTTTAGACAAATTTACTTGATATGGGCTTAAATCTGAATTACTAAGTAGTGTATTAGACACCGCAGCGCCACAGTATACGGCATCGATGTAAAATCGTTAAAAAAATTGAGAGAATTTCCTTGTATTCTCAGAAATCGTGGAAAAGTCGTTAAATTTCGGTATTTCGGTAGGACAGACCTCATATCGGTAGAAATTCCGAAAAATCGATAGGTTCAAGAGTACTGATTACAAGCTACGACACCACAGAATGAGAGAATCGAAGGGAAGATGCTGTTTTCATTAGATTAGCTGGCTGTTTAGCTTGTATTTCTAATCCCACATCATCATAATATGTATTTATAATAAAAATACATTAAATCGCTAATGACACCGACTGCGTGAAGTTAGGTGGAGACTTGGGGCTGTTATATGAGTAATTATTTAGTCAGTTTCCAAGAAAGTTACTAAAAAGTGAGTTAAAAAATCAGTTTATTTCAAAAGTTTTCTCTCTAAAAGGTTATCAAAAATTGTTTGGTTCCGATATTTTAGCCAAGATTTTTGGTTTATCAGCCTAAATACAGAGAACAAAGAATTCGTTTATTTCCTTTTTCAAGGATATATTATATTTAGTAATGATTACACAATTGTTAGATTATAATGTAATTAATTAAAGAATAATAGTTGTGTGGCAATTCCATTAGAAACGATTGAATGACATTAAAAAAAAAGCAGTATTATCTTTTAATTATTTGCATTATACCCAGAGGTGTAGCAACGGGTCTGGTAGGCATATGTTCCCTCCCCCTGTGGATATAAAAAGTAAGTCCCTCTCAGAAACAGAGTTCTTTTTTATTTGGAGAAAGTTCTTAAAGTTTTATTTTATAGAGGCGCTTTTGTGAAATCTCCACTTCCCCTTAATAGATTTTTAAAAAAGGTATATGTTTGTATAATTCCACTGTATGAGGGTATGTATGAGGATTCATTTGTGTGACAAATGACAAGGTTGCCTTACTTGAAAGGTTTCTTTTTTGTGACAATATTCTGCTTCTTGGTCATCAATTTTAAGTTTACTTTACACTCTATTTCCTCACGATGGCGTTTCTAGTAGTTAACCTTCAATATATATATATATATATATATATATATATATATATATATATATATATATATATATATATATACGAGGCTGGTTTGAAAAGTCCGTGCAAAAATAAAAACTACTTATGTGTTTGGGGTAAACCTTTTTTATTTTTCAACATAGTCTCCTTTTAGGCTTATACACTTCGTCCAACGATGTTCTAGTTTGTTGATCCCTTCCGAATAATAGGATTTGTCAAGTCTGCAAAATATCCATTAGTGTCTACAATCACTTCCTCGTTTGAATAAAATCTTTGTCCTGCCAGCCATTTCTTCAAATTGGGGAACAAATAGTAGTCCGAGGGAGCCAAGTCTGGAGAATAGGGGGGATGTGAAACGAGTTGGAATCCTATTTCCATTAATTTTACGACCACAACTGCTGAGGTGTGTGCTGGTGCGTTGTCGTGATGGAAAAGGACTTTCTTGTGGGCCAATCGCGGGCGTTTTTTCTTGCAGCTCGGTTTTCAAACGGTCCAATAACGATGAATAATATTCACCTGTAATAGTTTTACCCTTTTCCAGATAGTCGATGAGGATTATCCCTTGCGAATCCCAAAAGACAGTCGCCATAACCTTTCCGACCGAAGGAACGGTCTTCGCCTTTTTTGGTGCAGATTCCCCCTTGGTAACCCATTGTTTAGATTGTTGTTTGGTCTCAGGAGTATAGTAATGTATCCATGTTTCATCCACAGTGACGAAACGACGCTTAAAGTCCTCCGGATTCTTCTGGAACAGCTGCAAACCATCCTTGCAACACTTCACACGATTCCATTTTTGGTCAAGCGTGAGCAATCGCGGCACTCATCTTGCGGATAGCTTTCTCATGTCCAAATATTTATGCAAAATATTATGTATCCGTTCAGTCGAGATGCCCACAGCACTAGCAATTTCACGCACCTTAACTCTTCTGTCATCCATCACCATATCATGGATTTGATCAATGATTTCTGCAGTCGTAACCTCCACAGGCCGTCCAGAACGTTCAGCGTCACTTGTGCCCATATGGCCAGTCCGAAAATTTTGAAACCACTTATAAACTGTTCTAATCGAAGGTGTAGAGTCACCATAATGTTTATCAAGCTTCTCTTTAGTCTCCTGAGGCATTTTGCCCTTCATAAAGTAATGTTTAATCACCACACGAAATTCTTTTTCGTCCATTTCTTGAAAATCACTCGACTTCCTTGATTCACACGAATGCCAAACACAAAGAAATAGACCAATATGGCTGAAACTTGGTGTGCGTTCATTCAAGAGATGCTACTAACTAAACATGACCTCGATACGCGCCAAACCAGTGCCATCTCTCGGACTTTGCACGGACTTTTATAAACCAGCCTCGTATATATATATATATATATATATATATATATATATATATATATATATATATATACATATATATATATATTTAGGACTTGTTTCCTTAACAATGATAATTTTACGAGCAGGTAAATTTTTTTAGCTTGCTATAATAAGTTGTAAAATACTGTGATGTAGTAGGTATGTGGAGTTGATTGAATACAAGTTAAATTGCTGTTTCCTTTATTAACGTGTAAATAACAATTTTATTAGCCTCATAACAGGATTTCGAAAACACTTTTATAGCGTGTTATGGAAATGTTATGGCACTAATGAGAACGAAACACAGTTGAGTAATTTCCTGAGTTCGGTGACTTAGGAAATTCTTGAGATTTGTATATATGTATGTATGTATGTATGATTATATGTATATGTTCTCTGAGTGATTAAGGTCTTTTTTGTAGATCTTCTGTGAATGTATAGTAATTTTTATAAACAAGTTTTTATATCAATCTACTTTTACAGTTGTCAGCGACTCGTAAATACTAGGCCTATTTAATTAGTAGAACTTTTTATGAACAGTAAGTAAACAATTTATTTAATTACATACCCGTCCACTTAAATTAATGTTTCAAACTTAAACTACGGTATAATCAGTTTAACTAAATACAAAAAGGTGAACGCATTTACTTGAATGTCCACATTTTAATGTAAACTAAAGAAAGATTTAGGCATCCGACACAATGGCGAGACCCCATTGTTGATAGAGCACAACAGAAATAAAGAATCCAAACAATGTGTGTGAATTAACCGTAACGACCCACAATTTTAACAGAAAGGTCCAAATGACAATGTGTGATATTTTGGATAAACTAAAAGCTAGTTAGGGAAAATGCCTGGGCAGTCAAAAAACAACTTTTGTTTTAGAAAGACGACATCTTCAAAAGTAGTTTTTGAAATTTTAACATAACCTGTGCCTAACTTTATACTATTTTAAAGTATTTCTGATGTACAGTTGAAAACCTATTTCTTAGATGTAACTTTTCTGTTCGAGCCTTTTTTTGTCATTTTAGAGTTAGTTTTAAACTGATACATTTTAGTTAGTTAGTTTTAAACTGATACATTAAACCATACACTGAGCTAGCATGGACCTCAGGTTGCTAAGCCATATAATTATTGAAGCTCTTGTATGTTTTTAAGATATTGCCATATATATATATATATATATATATATATATATATATATATATATATATATATATATATATATATATATATATATATATATATATATAATATAATAATAATAAGCATTTATTGTCTAACAGAACTACATCCATTTACAAGACAATTTGACAATAGGTGAAAAAAGTATCAGACCTACTTAAGTTATAATAGTAATTTTTACAAAAATTCAACAACTACACACCACAAATACTGCTCAGCCCATTCATCGCACAACAAGAAAAGTATGCTAAATAAAAATTTTAGATCATCTCAATAACCTGTTCTTGAAGAGTCCAAGCAATTGAGGAAGTGTTAAATGAAAAACATCAATGTTTTGGAATGTCTCATTATAAAACGCCATTGCTCGGTAGAGTGGTGATTTCAATAGAAAATTATTATGTGGGGTACACACATTAAAAGTCTAGGGGGATCTCATTGTACGAACAGGCACATGCAACATGATTTGGGACAGTAATTCAGGGCAATCAATAACAGACCTCACAAGTTTTGCCAGAAAACTCGTAAGTAGGTAGTTCCTGCGTCGCAGCAGTGATGGTATCTGAAATCTATCCAGCAAGCCCTCGTGGTCACAGCCTCTCGAAGGGAAAGAACCATCAACTCTAAATGCTAAAAATTTAAGGAATTTCCTCTGTATGCCTTCTAATTTCTGGATATAACAATTGTATATTGGGTTCCAGACCACAGATCCATACTCAAGTTTTGAGCGGACATAACAGAAGTAAAGTAGTATAAGTGTCTGAATATTTGTAAATCTTTTAGCATTGCGCAAAACGAATCCCAACGCCTTAAACGCCTCTGAGCAAACGCTGTTGATATGAGTGTCAAAAGCAAGCTTGGCATCATAAGTAATCCCCAAATCTCTAATATCAGAACACCGCTGAAGTTGCGAACCGTTTAACTCGTAATTGTAATGAATACTTGACTTATTGGAAAAGGTCATGGCGTAACATTTTTTGATATTCAGCGGTAAGTTGTTACGTTCACACCATAAATTGATTCTTTCTAGATCCGCCTGCAGGTCAAGGCAATCCGAGGTGGTGTTTATTATCCGGAAGAGTTTTAGATCATCTGCGAATAGGAGCACTTTACTGGAAATATCAGAGACTATGTCATTAATAAAGAGAGAGAAAATCAGAGGAGCCAAGTTGCTTCCCTGTGGCGCACCACTCATTGCTGAGAAGCTTGCAGACTTGTGACCGCGAATTTCGACATACTGAGATCTACCAGTGAGATAGGAAGCAAAAAAAACTGACCAAGTTGTTATCAAATCCCATAGCATCAAATTTTGCCAGGAATAACCCATGATCCACCCTGTCAAAGGCCTTCGAAAAGTCAGTATAGAGCGTATCAACCTGTTGGCGCCTATGCAAAGCCTCGCTTACGTATTGGGTGAAACACGTTAGGTTAGTAATAGTGCTCCGTTTAGAAATAAAGCCATGTTGATTGGATGTGATCAGTCGGGCACCTGGGTCCCAACCCGCTCGTACACTGCCGTCTCAAAGACCTTCGCAAAGGCAGACAGGATTGATATTGGCCTGTAATTTGAAATTTCAGTGGAATTATCCTTTTTAAAGACAGGTGTGATTCGTGCTTCCTTCCAAATGTTTGGAAAAGTATTAGTTTTAAGAGAAAGATTAAAGATAAAAGCGAGCGGCTCCAAGAAGGCAGAAATGCAATCCCTCACTAAAAAGCATGGAATTTTATCCCGACCCTGAGTAGATTTAATTTTTAGCCTTTTAGAAGCAATCAGTATCTCGTCAAACGAGATATTTTTGAGATTTATGAGCGTACTGGTATTTGGTAGAAAAGTGGCAGGTTCTTGAATGGATGGACCAGTATAAACACTACTAAAAAAGTTAGCAAACGAGTTTACAATATCCTGTGGGTCTGAATACTGGGTCGCCCCATCCCTGATGATCTCAGGGATGAAAAAAGAGGATTTCCGTGATTTCACAAACGCCCAGAAGGTTTTAGGCTCATTAGTTATGGAGTTTTCAGCCCTTGCAATATAATCATCATACGCTATGTCAATCATAGTTTTTACTCGGGCACGCAATTCATTGAACTGGTTTTTTAGCTTAGGGGATTTGGAACTTTTGTACTTTTTAAAGACTCTGTGCTTCCTCTTAATCGCCCTAATTATGTCCGATGTATACCATACTGGGAAATCTCTCTTGTGAATCACAGATTTTGGTACATAGGAATCAAGCACATTATATAGTGAGTGGTATAACATTCCACATGCCTGATTCACATCATCTAAACTATATAAGTTAGACCAATCAATGTGTAGAAAAGCCTCATAGAGAAGGGGAAAATTAGCCTTTCGAAAATTGTAGCTGGAACCCTCTGTATTACCAGAGATTCCACGTCGCTCCGTATCCCTAAAGAAAATCTCAACATCAAGAGTAGGGTGGTGTAGATCCTCTGCAACAAGAGGAAAGAGATCCCTAGAAACCGAGCAGTGAAGATTGGAAAGCACAAGATCTAGTATTCGGTTGTTAAAATCGGGAACGCCATTGTATTGATTTAAAGAGAACATGTTACAGACGTTTCGTAGGCATTCAGCCTTGGGGTCGTTTAGAGAGGAGGATAATGCGGGTAGATTGAAATCACCCACGATGAGAACATTAGCACCACAGAGGAAACAAAGAGACTCAAGATGTTCGGCAAGAGCGACAAATTCTGTGAGTGAGACATTAGGTGGTATGTAGATAACAAAAACATAAATCGTTACATAATGAAAGTACAGCTTACAACCAACTATATCTATCCTAGAAATATTGTGATTAATATTATTTAAGTCCAGTAGAACAGCCTTGATCTCTCTCCTCACAGCCAGAAGTACTCCCCCACCACGAGAAACACCCATTCCCGCAAAGTCACGATCTCGGCGGAATACTGAGTATCTGCCATCAAAGATTTCACTAGATGACACATTGTCACTTAGCCATGTCTCACTCATCGCGATTATGTCTCTGTCTGAGCTGCACACAGATTTATAGAGTTCGACGGTCTTGGTATTCAAGCCTCTGCCGTTTTGGTAAAGGCAGGACAGCTGTAGTTCTTTGGAGGATGATAAGTTACTGCTAGACAATGTTAATGGTTTAAATCACTGGATTTAGTCTTAATGATTTTTGGTACACCATTAAAATATTTTATCTCAAGTCTGTTTCTCCATTTTCCAGTCTAGTCGCCAATAAGGATTTCACTGCCCGATATTCCATCATTTGCTTGGGCGTGTTGTCATGTCTGATAGTAATGTTTCTATATGCATCCCTATGCTTTAGTTCCTTGGCATGCTGTATGATAGTTTTAACGTCTCCAGTCGATTTCAGGATAACTTTAATGGGCCTGTTCTTCGCAGGATATATATATATATATATATATATATATATATATATATATATATATATATATATATATATATATATATATATATATATATATATATATATATATATATATATATATATATATATATATATATATATATATATATATATATATATATATATATATATATATATATATATATATATATATATATATATATATATATATATATATATATATATATATATATACAGGGTGAGTCAACGATAGAGTTCATAATCTCATTTGTTGCGGGAATGACGAAAAAATATTAAATACAATAGTTTTAGGGAATGTTAAGGTGCACAGTTTAAAATTATCTTTGAG
The DNA here is from genome assembly GCA_019049505.1 of Pachyrhynchus sulphureomaculatus. Taxonomy (NCBI): domain Eukaryota; kingdom Metazoa; phylum Arthropoda; class Insecta; order Coleoptera; family Curculionidae; genus Pachyrhynchus; species Pachyrhynchus sulphureomaculatus. The sequence goes on from CM032450.1 coordinate 33,883,647, forward strand.
TATACAGGGGTACTTCAAAAAAGTGTCGTTATCTTTTTTTTAAATGGAACATTTTTTCTAATTTATTTTTAAATTCTGCGTAAAATTTTATAACTTTTTTATTAATAATAAATGGTACCTAAACCTAGTAGTTGTTCTAATATTTCAATTTTTTTAAAAAAATACTAGTTTTCAGTTGTGTAAATAATTGCCAGTAGCGCCATTGTTTCTAAAAGTGGAATACTCATAATTGGTACGAGAGTTCTATAGAGATGAAAAAAAAGATATATGTAAAGAAATTTGAGTTAGATGCTACAGGGTGTTCAAAATAAATTTATATACTTCGACTATTTTAAATTGAAAAATCTACAACTACTAGGTGTAGATATATAACATTATTAATAAAAACCTTATACAATTTTACGCAGAATTTAAAAATAAATTAGAAAATGGGATGTTCCATCGAAAAAAACATATGTTATATCAGCCACACTTTTTTGAAGTACCCTGTATACTCAAAAATAATTTTAAACTATGCACCTTAACATTGCCTAAAACTATTGTATTTAACATTTTCTCGTCATTCCCGAAACAAATGAGATAATGAACTTTACTCTATTGTTGACTCACCCTATATATATATATATATATATATATATATATATATATATATATATATATATATATATATATATATATATGTATATTGTTATGAAAATCACTTAATATATTCAAATTGGTAGGTAAATCTCTGTAGCAAAAGCAATTTGAGATAAATATTGTCTTTCTGACGGTAAATTGAAAACTACTTACTGATAAGTATGCTTATGCTTACTTCTAAATAATTAAAACAACTTGCTTCTTCTTAACATGAAGATCATTCAATAAGTAAAGAGATAATTGGTCTCAGCTTAACCTCATTTAACGAAACCGCTCCATACTTCTGGGAGTGCAAACCTTGTAATAGGTTTTAGTCAGCTGTTTGATCATATAATGTAAACATAACCTCAAAATATCCAGTTTACCATGGCCAGACTTTAGAAAGACTGCATTTTAGAAGAGCAGGATTCTGTCATCAGATTTTTAGTAGCAGAAGGTGTTAAGCCAAGTGAAATACATTCTAGAATGTTATATGGACGAAATTGCATGAACCGTGCAAACGTTTACAAGTGGATAGATCGGTTCAAAAGTGGCCGTACAAGAGTATGTGAGGAGCAGCGGAGTGGATGTCCAGTCGAAGTTTCCGGTCCCTCGTTAGAATCGAGGATTGATGGACTGATTTGTGATAACAGAAGAATTATTGTTGAAATGATAACTCAGGAGGTTGAGGTAAGCGTCGGAACTGTTCGCAGATTTATTCAGAACCATTTATAATGCCCGTCCTCATACCCGGCTTACTCAAGAAAAGCTTCAAGAACTGGGCTGGGGGATCTTGCCTCATCGGACCTGGCTCCGTGTGATTTTTACCTGTTCGGACCTTTCAAATATGCCTTACGTGGAAAGAGGTTCACCGACAATGAAGAAGTGAAGAAAAAAGTGCAAGTGTGACTTCGACGTCAGCCAAAAGAATTCTTTGCCACAGAAATGAAGAAGCCAGCAGAAAGGTGGGACAAGCGTATTAACGTTGGGGGGGATTATGTCGAAAAGTAGGGCCAAATTTTGTAGCAATCCAATAATCTGTTCTTGAGCTATAGCTGTTTGTCTCTTTACTGACTGAATTACCCTCGTAATTAAAAATTTCCTATTTAATAATGCATTAAACATAACACGGATAGGTAAAATAATATTCCCAGCTTTTGAGAAGCTCTCTTTGCTATGCATTCAACATCTTATGCGAAGACATCCTAAATTAACGCCCAGCAAATTAAGTGACCCTGGTATAGGAATGGAGTATCCCGACATAACTATGTCGACAACATTAACTTTTTTAGTAAAAACTGCCATCGGGGTTTTTATAGCTTTAACTTTTACTTAATTAACGTCATCCCAAGATACACGTAGAATTTCTTCCACGTCTTTGTTATGTTGAACGACTTCCTGCTCTCTGCGGATATTTGCAGTAGCCAATGTTGGAACATTTAAAGTGAGTGAAGAAATAAGCATCTGCAAAGCTGTAGATTGGTTTCATGGTCCTCTCTAGCAAATCGTTAATGTGATTAAGAGAGACTAGAAGACAGTATGGAGCCTCGGGGTACAGCAGCGTTGCTAGTGAAGTTAATAGAAAGACTGCCACTCGTAAAGAACACTCTCTCAGGACAGCTATAAACAAAACTCTTCAGACATACCCCAAGAGCATAGCTTAGCCAACAATCTGTCATGTCAAGAACTGTCGAATGCCTTGGATGTATTAAGTGCAATCCCTAGAGATTCTCCAAAGTGTTTAATTGCCTTGTACCGAACATGACTTACATAAGTTAGATCTTCTGTTGATCTTCGCTTACGAAAGCCATATTGATCGTCGTTAATAATATTGAATCCTTCTAGATATTTTAGAAGATCCTGATTGATAGCCTTTTCCATAACTGTCGATATTATTGGAAGCAGTGCTACTGCTCGGTAGTTGTTTGGCTAGGCTTCTTTCTTTTTTTGGTTATCAACTGAACTGTAGCGCATTTCCAGGAAATCGATAGTAGAATGTGACGCAAAAGGTTCTCCACTGGTGTTGTGGCAGTAGTATTATCTGACTGTGTGAGTAGTGGTATAGTGGCCTTAGTGAAGTTTGGCCTAATAGCCTTAGCGACTGACCAAAAAGACTTGGAATTGATGGGATAGGCAACAAGTTTGTGTCTAATTCTTTGATTGTGTGTCTTGGCTTGGTGGATAATTTATTTGTGTCTGTTCAGGGTACGAACAAAGATGCTACGATTTATGCTGTTACGATTTTCAAGCCAGTGTTGGTAGGCAAGGTACTTCGAAGCAACGGCTTCTTTGTTTGGTCGAATCAAGGCTCGCCGTTGGAAGGGCACTTCTTGAAGAAAGGGATGTAAGATATACATACATACATATATATATATATATATATATATATATATATATATATATATATATATATATATATATATATATATATATTTTTATTCCAAAGGATTTAATCATAATCATAATACTATGATAAAATCACTATGAGTGTGGGATTATCCTTCTAAATGAAACTGACTGTCTGTAGTATCTTCAAAAAATACTGATCATTAATAATAGTTATGATGTGATACAACCTACTAGTTGAAAAAACGTAAAACTACACATCATTAAGTATTGTCTTATCTATTTTTTTGAATTTACTTGTAATTATTTTTAAATTTATGTCTATATTTTTAATAATGAATATCATATTTCTTTTCGTATTGTGTTCGTATTTTTTTTAGTAGTTTAATTACTTTTTACTATTGAATATATTTCTAGATTTTTCAAAGAAATATAAATGATCATCATTATCAAACACAATCTTGAGATACAGTAAATAGCCAACAACACATCTTCTACCAGTTTTGTATCATTTTTACAATACAATGCCAGAAAATATATTAAGAGCACCATCTTTAAATTTACTTAACCTGAGACTGAACAAATGTCTTATGAATTTAAGCCCTTATTCTGTGGAGGTTTTTTTTTTCTTTTAATAAGTTTTCATTGTTTAAGTTCTATGATTCTGTATCGTATTTTTTTTATCGCTCACCTCCCCGCCTGGGCAAGGACTTTACCCTTTTTCATTTCCTAAGGATTTTTTTTTTTTTTTTTATTGGTCTAGCACACGTGCTGCAGGGAAGTCCCTAAAGCGCTCCAGGAGCGGCACGAGTGCGGAAAAAGCGATTCACGTTGTTCTTGAATCGCTGTAAATTGTACTCGGTGGGAAACACAGCGCTGGGCAAATTATTCCAAAGGGATGACGTTCTCCATATAAAAGATTGCTTGAAAAGCGTTGTACGCGGAGTAACAAGCTGAACCTCATACGGATGCGAAGCACTAGCGCGACGTGTATTTCTAACATGCACCGCTTTGGGAGGAATTAAGCGGGCTACATCCTTCGAACACTTTCCATGAAAATACTTGTAGAACAGACTCAAGTCGCCAACCGTTCTTCGATGTTCCAGCGAATCAAGGCCGCCGGTCAATTCCGGGTCCCCAATCAGACGGACCGCTCTTCTCTGAACAGAATCCAACAAAAAAAAAAAACGGCGAGGATGTCGTAATACCTCTAAACGTTGTCCAAGTGCGGAAACATACGTTTTTGTATTTCACAGCACCTTTTAGACAACGCAGTAGTTCTGCCACGGACTTTATTGCAACTGCAAACAACTAAAGGGTGTCCCAGAATTCACGCAAGATTTGAATTTGGCGCCATTTCTATGGTAAAGTGTTGCCAACAAAACAAAAAACACAGCGTGACAGCGGACAGTTCAGGGTTATTAAAAATGGAGCTCTATACAAAAGTACAACGTGTTTTCATTGTTGAGCAAAATTTCAAAATAATGAAAGTTTGGCAGCTACAATTCGGAATTTTCGTACAAAATATGGTCGGAATAGTGATTTAACCTCATCAACTGTGAAGAGATTCATTGAAAAATTTAGGGAGACTGGATCAATTAGTGATATTAAACGCTCTCGCCGTCCTTCAACAAGTGGTTCGACACAAAACATTGAAGCAGTTCGTGAGAGTGTTGCTGAGACTCCAGGAACATTAATTCGGCACCGTCGTCAAGAATTAAACATTTCGAGAGGCTCTCTATAGCGTATTCTCACGAAAGATTTGCATCTTCATGCTTACAAAGTTCAATTGACTCAAGAACTGAAGCCTACTGACCACGTACAACGAAGAGAGTTCGTGGAATGGATTATGGAACAACAAGTGAATACTGATTTTTCGAAGAAAATCATCTTCAGCGATGGGGCTCATTTCCATCTTAATGGCTTCGGTAATCGACAAAATTGTCGTATTTGGGGTTCAGACAATCCACACGTGACTGTTACGAAACAAATGCATCCACAACGTGTCACTGTTTGGTGCGGATTTTGGGCTGGAGGCATCATCGGACCATTCTTCTTCGAAAATGCGGTGCCAGGCAATAACGGTTAATGGTGATCGTTATCGCGATTTGATAATCCAGTTTTTTTGCCTAAATTGCAAGATATGGACGTGGTCGACATGTGGTTTCAACAAGACGATGCCACATGCCATACAGCCCGAGAAACAATTCAATTACTTCATGAGTCATTTTCTGGTCGTGTAATATCTCGTTTTGGTGATCAGAATTGGCCGCCCAGATCATCCGATTTAACGCCGTTGGACTTTTTTCTTTGGGGTTTTTTAAAGTCTAAGGTTTATGCCAACAAGCCCACGACCAGCCACGAATTGAAGGAGGAAATTAAGCGCTGTATCAACGAAATTCAGCCACATTTATGCAAAACAGTCATGGAAAATTTCGACAAAAGAGTGCGTATGTGCCAGCAAAACCGTGGAGGCCATTTACCCGATATGTTATTCCATACATAACCCTATACTGTATACTTTATTAATCAATAAAAAAATTACAATTTTTAATTAAAAACCTGTGTTTTCTATCAAAATTACTTGTTGCGTTAATTTTGGGACACCCTTTACTACCTATGTACGTGGCCAGGCCGAATATTCTTAAATAAATTAATAAATAAATACACCGACCTACCGGGATTGGCACCCGAGACCTTCTGCACCGCCACATATATGCAGAAATGTCCATCGGCTACTACTGTTCAAGCGTCCAAGAAGAAACAGCAAGTAAGAGTGCTGTAAACAGTAAAGCTATAGGTTAAATAATTGGCTTTTCCATCATGTCTTTGATAGAAGTAATGTAAAAACAGTATAGAGCCTTGTGGGAGGTCACCGTTGATATTGAAGTCGATGGAGAAAAATCCATCCATTGTGACTTGTGAAGAAGGATCTTGAGATCCATAACCAATTCCTTTCACACAGGTGAATAATAATAAGTCCGAGACTTGTTATTATTCACCTGTGTCCTTGCTAACAGAAATTATATTTCTAGTCCTTAAGAATGTTGGGCACAGGTAATTTCCACACCACCAATCCGTTTATGACCTAGACATATTTAAGGGATTGTAATTGCAGAAGTACACACCGAGTACTTTCAGGTAGAGGATGAAGGTTGATAAATAAGTGGTGGTACGCATCGGCCTCTTCAATTAAGTCATTATTAAACCCTTCTACATATCAATTTAGTATGTATTATTAATTTGTGATTATTACTTGGTTGTGCGTATATTTTTTAAAGTGTTGCTAATATGGAAGCAAAGTTAAGAAAAAGTAATCGAGAAAGGACATGTCATGTCTGAATTACTACACTTACTTTGGACAAAAGGTGCTAAAATGTGGAGAAACATTTTGGAGATGTCCAAAAAAGATATTGCAAATCAAAAGTCTTCACCGTTGGGCCCGAGAATTTAGTTACCAGAAGTGAAGGACTCCATACACACGAAGCCGACACCAAGAAGCTGAATCAGTAAATAATTAGTAATTCCTGCAAAAGAAAAGCTGGAGAGCATATGAGTGAAAGGCCATCTAAAATTATCCGACAAGAACTACAAAACACGCTGCCTGAAACAGTAACAGAAAAAGATGTCGAATATATTAGAAAAAACATTCATAACCATAGACGAAAATTTTTTCCAGGACGTAATCCAAGAAGTGCTGAGGAGGTGCATAGTGTTTTAGAGACATTTGAAATCAAAACTAGCAAGGGTGAGAATTTTCTATATATCAATGAACTCGAAAGTGGCATTATTGTTTTTTCTTGCACTACAAATGTCAATATGTTGTGTAAAATATCCAATATATATATGGACGGCACCTTTTCATACTGCACTAAATATTTTACACAGTTATTTATAGTGCTTGGTTTTGCAAACGGTCATTACATTCCATTATTATTTTGCTTATTGCGTGATAAGAGAGCTGAAACATACAAAAACCTCTTCACATTATTAAAATGTAAGATTTATTCAACAGATACACTGTATTTTTCAATCCAGAGAAAATTACTATTGACTTTGAAAAATATATTCATAAGGCAGTATCTGAAGTTTGGCCAAAGGCTAAAGTGTTAGTATGTAGATTTCATTTACACCAATCTTGGTTTCCCAAGATACAGAATCTAGGTCTAGCTAAAGAATATTGCGACAAAAATTCTGAAATTGGTCGTTGGTTAAAGTATTGTTTCGACTTGTCCTATTTAGCACCCGAAGAATTAGGTGACAGTTTTGCATACGATTTATATTCTATAAAACCTGAGGATGAATGTTTAAATAAATTTTGTGATTACCTACTAGAAACGTATATAGAGGAAGGAGCCGATTTTCCAGTTGAAATATGGGCAGAATCGAGTCCATCTTTAACTCGAACGACTAACTGTTGTGAGTCCTTCCATTCCCATCTAAATAATTCTTTTTATTCTACACATCCGTCTCTGTATACTTTTATCAATAGGTTGAAAGAATTTCAGATTAACGTATATATATAAAAAATACAAAGTGTCGACGAGTCTAAAATAAGTAATAATCATAATAATCAAAAATTAAAACATTTAAAAAATCTTTATGAACAAAGACAATTAGGAAATATTAATCGTTTCCATTTTTTAAAATGTGTCTCCTATTTTTCTCAACCAGTTTTGTAAATATATATAAATAGATACGTATAGGTTTCTAGCATTATCTAGTATATGTAAGGAAATTTGTCCAATTGTATTTTACGTATTTAGCAAAAACTTCATGTTTTATTAATATTATTCTACTATGAAATAAAAACATATATTTTTGCAAATATCTAAAGTTTTCAATAAAAACTGATTTAAAAGAACTCCGTCCAATTTTATTTAGATGAATAAAGCATAATTATATTTGCTTGATGTGGAAATTACCTGTAAGATTTAAGCACCCTTATAAGGTTAGTGTGGAATTTACCTGTTGTATTAAGGGCGCAGGTAGTCTTGGTGTGAAATTTACTAACGCCGAGAATGTTAGATGCTTCCAGACAGTTCAAAATACCTTGGTTTAATTTTTTTTCATAAAAGCACTATAAATGGTGGATAATTTTCCACTTTATATTTTCACTGTTTCGATTTTGGTACAGTGGCATGTTCTTACGTAATGTCCAGTCTTGAATTGTCTGATTTACACAGACAGCGAAATTAATACCTATCTTTTTAAAGTAGAAATCCCTAAAAAGCTTTAGTTAGATCATGAAATGTGAAAAACTTCTGACGATCCCTAATCTCTTACAAATTCCAATTATTTTATTTCAACAATATCCCTATTTATGAAGTGACTAGAGGATAAAATTGAATCATTAAATATTCACTAAAAACAAAAACCAATTCGAAATGAGAACTATAAATAAGGTTGGGAAACAAAGGAGTGGTTTACCGTAAAGCCAGTGTGTCATTTAAAGTCGGTGTTTACATATTTATTTAAATTCACACCCTGGGGAAAAGAATCGGAATATATGAAAGAGAACTGCAGAGCTTGGCCCAATGTGAAATTTACAAATAAATGGAAAAAGTATATCAAATATTATACTCTCTGTTGTTGCAAGGTGCTGGTTATTATATTTTTTGATTTGGTTTTACAAAGTTCACCCGGAAGACTTTTTTTTCAAGGCGGAGGACATTATTTGGCTTATAATATAAAAAATATGATAAAAATGTACATGTAAATGATGTATTTGATTATTTTCTTTTTACTTGTCACTGTGGAGTTCCTAGAGAGGCGAGACTTTAAAGAAACATTCCCCTCCAATACAATTAAAAACTTGAACAATTTAAAAACTTACATTATTCTCTAAAACATTAAACAAAAATGGCTCTGCTTATAACATGACAGGGCATTTTTTTTTCAATTCATACGGATGTGGCGTTATATGCCTCTCTACCCCTCCCGTGACTACGCCAGTGGTTGAGACAAAAAAAAATCTCTGAGATTTCATTTTGAATATTAAACATTTACCTTCTTCCTGTATTATTTTTTTAGAGTATGGGTTCGTTGTAAAAAATTGTAATATTTCATATCTCAGCGAGGAGATTATATTTGAACAGAAAACAAATATTATACAAAAGACAATTATTTCATTCTATTCAGTATGGTTAAATTTCCGTAAATAAAATTTCGTCTAGCTATGAGAGCACAATTCTTCGTCTAAAATTTGCCAAATTTGTAAATTTTATCATTTAGAGTCTTCCAAGAATTCTGATCTTCTTTTACTCTCCTGGTATTCCTGAAAGAATGATCTTTTGGAATGTTTGCTCTTCTTCACGTTTCAGAGTCCCTAAACCACGAAAAACCTTGTTTCCAATTTCCGCTAGTCTATCGGTCTGCTTGAACGAAATGAAATATCTATTTCAAATTTGGTAACCATATAGCTACTGGAGTAGAAAAGGAAGCTGTATATTTTGAGCTGTATTACTTCAAATAAAGAGGATGAAAGGTGATATATTTTGTATGGTTTCAATACTATTAGAAGGGTTTCTTTTTAGTTAACAAAATAAACAAATTTTAAGTAGAATTTAAGGATTTAAAGGAGTGGAGAGACGGTTAGAGGGAGCTTGCTTTGAACCTATCATGTTATATATAATTATTAACAAATTAACAATCCAAATGCCGAAATTGCCATCCTGGGCGACTTTAATGTCCACAACATCAACTGGCTTAAATATTCAAATACTACCGATGAACAAGGTCGTGAAGCCGAATCATTTTCAACCAGTTGTGGCTTAACTGGCTTATTGATGAACCAACACGGATCCCTGATCGAGACGGGGAGTTCGCCAGTCTTCTTGATCTGTTTTTAACCACCAATCCGGAGATTTACACGGTCAGCGTAAATCCGCCATTAGGTTCTTCCGACCATAAACTATTATCGACATCGAGTATCCTACCAATCAGTGACAGAGACGCGCCTAAACCGCGCAAGATTTGGCACTACAAATCTGCTAAATGGGAAGATCTCATGGAATATTTTCGAACTTTCCCTTGGTTAGACATTTGTTTTCGATCCGATGACCCATCTGACTGCGCCAAGGAGGTTTCCGATGTTATTTTGGCCGGTATGAATGCTTACATCCCTTTTTCGAAGAAATGCCCTTCCAAAGGCAAGCCTTGGTTTGACCGAAAATGCAAAGAAGCTGTTGCTTCTAAACATCTTGCATACCGACATTGGCGTGAAAATCCTAACACCATAAATCGTAACACCTTTGTGCGTGCCAGGAACAGATGCAAAGAAATTATCGACGAAACCAAGGAGGCACACAATCAGCGGATTAGAAACAAACTTCTCGCTTGTCCCAACAATTCCAGGTCCTTTTGGTCAGTCGCTAAGGCAGTTAGTCAAAATTTCACCAAATCCACCATACCACCACTCACACGGCCAGATAATTCTATTGCAACGACACCTGTTGAGAAAGCGAACTTGTTGGCTGAACTCTTTGCTTCACATTCTACTGTCGATTTCCAAGGAAAAACACCACCTAATATTCCCATAGTGCAATCAAGGATGCCCGATATTGTCTTCAGGCAGCGTATCATAAAACGTATTTTGATGAAGCTAGACACCAAAAAGGCTTCTGGCGCTGACGGAATACCTGCCATAGTTCTCAAAAACTGTGCGAGGGCACTAACACCAGTTTTCTGTAGACTTTTCAACCTATCTTACAGAAAGGGAATATTTCCTTCCTGCTGGAAATGTGCCACAGTTCAGTCAATACCAAAAAAAGGCAAGAAGACCTTGCCAAATAACTACCGACCAATCGCACTGCTTTCAATATTATCGAAAGTCATGGAAAAGGCTGTCAATCAGCATCTTCTAAAATATCTTGAAGGATTCAACATTATTAGCGATCACCAATATGGCTTTCATAAAAATAGATCAACAGGAGATCTCCTGACTTATGTAACACATGTTTGGAACAACGCAATTGAACATTTTGGAGAATCTCGAGCGGTTGCTCTTGACATATCCAAGGCATTCGACCGTGTTTGGCACGATGGGCTGTTGGCTAAGCTACGTTCTTATGGTATGTCTGAAAAGTTCTGTTTGTGGCTCTCATGTTTCCTCAGAGAGCGTTCTTTGCGAGTGGCAGTCGACGGATTTCTTTCTAACACCTTCACTATCAACGCCGGTGTACCCCAAGGCTCCATACTGTCTCCTACTCTCTTTCTCATTTATATTAACGATCTGCTGGAAAAGACCGAGAATCCAATCTACAGCTTTGCAGATGACAGTACACTTATCTCTTCATTCACTTTGAACGCTCGGACATCGGCTACTCAGACGAATATCCGCAGACAGCAGGAAGTCATTCAACTTAACAAAGACCTGGAAGAAATTCTATCCTGGGGTGACAGTAACCAAGTGGAATTTAACACTACAAAAACCCAGGCGGCAGTTTTTTCTAAAAAAGTTAACGTTGCTGAACCCGACATAGTTATGTCGGGGCACTCCATTCCCCTAACATCGTCACTCAAATTGCTGGGCGTTAATTTGGGAGCAAATATGTCCTGGCATGAACATGTTGCAGGCATAGCAAGGAGAGCTTCTCAGATGTTGGGAATATTATTTCGAACCAGAAAGCTTTACACTTCACAACAACTATTAATTCTTTACAAAGCTCAAATTCGCCCAACTACTGAATACTGCTCCCATGTTTGGGGCTCCGCTCCCAAACATACACTGCATTTGTTGGATTCTATTCAGAGAAGAGCTGTTCGTCTGATTGGAGACCCGGAACTGACAGGTAGCCTTGATTCGCTGGAACATCGAAGAACGGTTGGCGACTTGAGCCTATTCTACAAGTATTTTCATGGAAAGTGTTCGCAGGATGTGGCCCGCTTAATTCCTCCCAGAGCGGTGCTTGTTAGAAGTACACGTCACGCTAATACTTCACATCCGTATGAGGTTCAGCTTGTTACTCCTCGTACAACGCTTTTCAAGCAGTCATTTATATGGAGAACATCATCCCTTTGGAATAATTTGCCCAGGACTGTGTTTCCGACCGAGTACAATTTACAGCGATTTAAGAACAACGTGAATCGTTTCTCCGCACACGTGTCGCTCCTGTAGCGCTTTAGGGACTTCCCTGTAGCACGTGTGCTAGACCCATAAAAAAAAAAAAAAAAGAAAGGTGATATATTTTGTATGGTTTCTATACTATTAGAAGGGTTTCTTTTTAGTTAACAAAATGAACAAATTTTAAGTAGAATTTAAGGATTTAAAGGAGTGGAGAGACGGTTAGAGGGAGCTTGCTTTGAACCTATCATGTTATATATAATTCTCAGGGTTTTTTAGGTTGAATAATCTGAAAATTATGTTATTTTTCCATTATCGCCAAATGTAACACAATTAATTTGTTAAAAGAAGTGGCAGTTTTTATTTCCTAATATCTCTAAGTCCTAGCTTTGCTAAATTTGTTTCTTGCAGTTAATATTTTCCTCTTAAATATTTATTATTTAAAATATTAGGAAGTACTTCTTGTACCAAGTTATTCTTCGGTATGAGAAAGTGAACTTTATTTTTTTTTGCGAGAAAAGTACTAGGTAAACCCCTTTGGCCATTTTTAGTGTTCCGTACGGAACACTTATAAGATCACTTCGGTGTCTGTCTGTCTGCCTGTCTGTCTGTCTGTCTGTCTATCTGTCACACCCGATTTTCTCCGAAACTGTTTGACATAGAAAGGTGAAATTTAGTAATAATATAGGAATTGATGGCCTCATCAGAGCCATGTAGTTTTGAGAATTAAATTTTGACTTAAGGGGTTAGTTTTGGGGGGTGAAGTCGGAAGTGAAAAAAAAATTTTTTTACTAGGTCATCGAGTGTGGTGTCAAATGAAAGCTTGTGAAAACGCGAGTAAAAAATATATATATAATATTACACTTGCGCGCACTTTTCTTTGTATTATTTTTAAAAATTCGCGAAAAATCGCTGTCCCGGGCCTTATCTCGAAAAGCACTTATCAAAAAATTTCGAAAAAATTCTGGAATATTCTCCACGGGGTGTAGATTGAACGAAAATTATCACGAGTGCATATGGTATATAAAAAAAACAAAAATTTCAAGGTCATCAGATTTCAGTAAAGATTGGAAACAAACTTTGTTGAAAACTCATTTGGGGTGTATTTTGTGAAGTCACTGATCATTTTATACCACCGTAACATAAATTTTGACTTAAGGGGTTCGTTTTGAGGGGTGAAATAGGAAGTGAAAAATATTTTTTTTTTACTAGGTCATCGAGTGTGGTGTCAAATGAAAGCTTGTGAAAACATGAGTAAAAATATATAAATATATATATATATATATATATATATATATATATATATATATATATATATATATATATATATATATATATATATAAAATGTAATACTTGCGCACATTTTTCTTCGTATTACTTTTAAAAAATCGCTGTCCCCTACCTTATCTCGAAAAGTACTGATCAAAAAAATTTTTGAAAAAATTCTGGAATATTCTCCACGGGGTATAGATTGAACGAAAATTATCACGAGTGCATTACCTTTAATAATTTATTTGGTATATAAAAAAAAAAAAAAACAAAATTTCAAGGTCACCCATTTTCAGTAAAGATTAGAAACAAACTTTGTTGAAAACTCATTTGGGGTGTGTTTTGTGAAGTCACTGATCATTTTATACCACCCTAACAAAAATTTTTATTTTAAAAACAATCAACGTACGGAACACTAATTGTGCAAGTTCAACTTGCACTTGACCGGTTTTTTATTTTATATTAATAGCTAAACTTCAAAGTAGCTTCAAAAAATACTACTTTTTTATATAATAATGAGGCCTATTTAAGTAATCAATTTTAACAACCTCTAGGTAGAATATAACCTATTTATCCCCTATCGTGGCTACGTCATTTTTACAATATAATACTTAAAAAAGTTTTAAATTGCCTCTGTTCTCTGTGCTAAAAACTGAGAAAATGTTATACATTTTATTTAGACATAAATTTATCGTCAGTCACGCCCAATTTCTTGTGTTGTTTTGATACTGGTACATTATGTTTATTAAAATGTACACTTTATTTTTTGAATTTAATGTCCTCGATTACATCTGCGCCGCTAAATATTATATTTAAATTGTGTATTTACCCTGCGTAGAAAATAATATAACTTGTAAACACATGAAAAAGCATGCATGAAACTGAATTCGTTGCTCCTTATGCGAGCAGATAGTACTACAGAGAGCCAGATACATAATAACTAGACTTTTAACGAAGCTGTATTGTGACTTTCTGAATAGCCATATTCTCAAAAAAAATTTAACAGTTTCGAGAAAAAATGATTATTTTTGATAGGGGGAAACATTTATAAAAAAATCGCCTTTTTTTAATAGATTTCTGTAATGCATTTCCTCTTTATGACTTTGTAGCCGACTCCTTAAAAATTTTGCAAATAAATATAAGATATATATTTAGCATGGGAGGGCAAAATATTTATTTTTCAAATAATTTTGTTACAGTACTGTTTTCAAACGAAATATTTCAAACACTACAAAAGGTACTTTCTTTCTGTTATAGTTTCTCAAAATATATTTTTTAAAAAAGTACCTGTAACAGGTGTGCCATTATCTTCCTCTATAGATGATCTAATTAAATTTTAAATCAACTTTGTCTTTTGACCCGCTTTAAAAAAGCCGTTCAGATGAGGAGTCGGTAAAACAGAAATCTGGAGTTAAAATGGAAGTTCATATTTGTAGCCAATAGTGTCGCAAGTATCGAGGGACTGTAAACTCTATTCACAGTTTTTTGTTCGGGTTTAACCTATTGATTTTTTTGTCCTTTTCCTTATTAACAGAACAATTTGAGTTAATCTTGTGTACCTAAACGTAGTAATCAGCGCGATTCGGTAAGGAAACGAAGAGAACATTAAAAGCCGAGCTACTTATAGAAGGGAGGGCGCCAAAAGATGACCAGATGGCAAAGCTCTTGACGGAAAATACACCCTCTTGCATTGGAGCTAAAATCCAGTCCAAAAGGTCTTCATATTTGTGTTATGTTTAACTAACTAATGGGAACTATGAGGAAACATGTTTAAATTAATATTTGAAACTTAACCAACGAGGATTAGCATTAAAAACAACTGTGGAACATTTTATTAAGAAGTTACATCATTGTTATAAAAATGTAAACAAAATTAATGTCAAAAAATCTCCATACGCTCAAGAATTGCACTGAAAAAAACACGTTATGCTCAGCTTTATTTTATCAAGCTATCTATGGCTCGCTAAATTGAAAATAATTTTCGGCCATACTTTATAACCTGTCACTTGTTGCTAGTAATTTTGCAGTGGGTTTGCAAAGTAGTACTAAAAATGAGCGAGAGAAATTATGAAATTCCATTTCAAGTTCGAAAGATCATAATTGATTTGTGAAATGATGGAAAATCATACAGAAATGTAGGAAAAATTGCTAAAGAGTCGTATGTTACGGTTCAGTACATTGTGAGCCAGTATAAATCAACGGGTTCCTATAAAATTCAACTACGCTCCGGTCGTCCCAAGAAAGTGACTCCACGTGAAGAGGCCAGTATTGTTAGAGAAATAATTATAGATCCCAAGAAAAGTGCACTAAAATTAAAAGAAGAAGTTCGGGAACTATTTTGTTCACAAAGAAATTGTTTACACAGGCTAGGCTATAAGGGGTCTTCAACCAGGAGGAAGCCGTTAATTTCGGAAACTATTCGCAAAAAGCGGTTAGTTTTTGCCAGGGAATAAGTTACTAAACCTCCTGAATTTTGGGAATCCGTAATCTTTAATCATGAAACTAATATTAACCTTTTTGGATCTGATGGCAGAACTAACGTTTGAAGAAAGAAGAATACAGCGCCTTCGATATTAAAAACATTTGGTCTACTGTGAGACAAGGAGGTGTCAGTGTTCTGGTTTGGAGAGGTTGAAATTTTACGTTTTATTAATGGTAACATGGATCAGCATGTTTATTTGAACATTTTAAGCAGCAATTTAAGAGAAAGTGTCCAAAAATTAGCACTCGAAAAAAGATACATTTTCCAACAGGACACTGATCCGAAACATACCTCAAACTTGGTGCGAGAATGGATGATTCATAGGTTTCAAATATTAATTTAAATATGTTTTCTTATAGTTGCAGTTAATTAGTTAAACATAACAGAAAAATAGTATAGGAAAGCAAGTGGTACATAGAGACTTTTTGGACTGACTATATATATATATATATATATATATATATATATATATATATATATATATATATATATATATATATATATACGAGGTATATCCACAAAGTAAGTTCCGTTTGTTATAAAAAAAAAAACGTGTACAGATACAGAAAAAATATTTATTGTACAAAAATCTACAACTGTTAAACTAATTTTCTACATAGCTTCCGAAATTTTGTAGGCACTTGTCATAGCGTGGCACAAATTTTTGTATGCCTTCTTCATAGAAGGTTGCCGCCTGTCTGTACGCAATTTCTTAATGGTCTCGCAGTAAACATGTGCATTGATTGTTTGGCCTCGTGGTAAGAAATCAATCAGCAAAATGCCTTTTCTGTCCCAAAAAACGGTGCACATAAGTTTTCGAGGTGTCAAGATTTGCTTAGGCTTAACTTTCGTTAGGGACGAAGTGTGTCTCCATTCCATTGATTGCCGTTTAGTTTCTGGGGTGTCATAAGATACCCAAGTTTCATCCCCCGTGACTATCCGAGAAAGAAAATCATCACCGTCTTCATTGTAGCGTGTCAAAAACTGAAGTGCACTGCCCATCCGTTGTTTTTTTGTGTTGTTCAGTAAGAATTTTGGGTACCCAACGTGAGCAAAGTTTTCGAAATTTCAGTTTTTCATTAACAATTTCATGAATTAGTGATCGTGAGATTTGCGGAAATTCCATAGCAAGAGCACTAATTGTAAACTTACGGTTTTGCTTAAGCTTCTCTTCAATTGCGTGAACTAGTTCATCAGTAACCAAAGACGGGCGCCCACATAGTTCTTCATCGTGCACTTGATCACGTCCTTCATTGAACTGTCTGACCCATCTTCTAACCATTGAATCACTCATAGCGGTTTGTCCGTAAACCTCACAGATTTGCCGATAAATTTCCTTGGTTTAACTTTCTTTGCATTTAGAAAACGAATCACAGATCTGATTTCACAAGCGGCGGCATTTTCAATTAAGGCTGACATCATAAAGAAGCACTACAAAGAACACGTCGGCAGCAGCGATCTGAAAATGGCGTACATTTCTTCTGCTTGAGTCAGAGTAACTGCCACGCATGCTCGGAACTGCGATCGCAGCGCTGCCGCGGATAGAAATAGAAACGGAACTTACTTTGTGGATATACCTCGTATATATATATATATATATATATATATATATATATATATATATATATATATATATATATATATATATATATATATATGTAGGATTTAGCGGACGAAAACCGTGTTCTTTGCACGAACATCCGGAGCTATGGACTATCCGGGCGTGCCATCTAGGAACCACTAAACTAGGACAGGCATGCTTTGCTCCATATCAGAGCTCGTCATTCGGTCTAACTGACGAGGCAAATCGCGAATGCCCAATATAAGCAGAATAGATTTAAAAGACATGCACCCCAAAGTATCGGTAGTCAACAAACCCCACGCATAGGTAAAATAAGATTTAGTAGTTATTGTAAACAAATAGAGTACTAATACCACTATTAAATGATTACTAGTAACTGTGAAAATAAGAGTACTAATATCACTATTGTATGTTTAGCGGTAACTTTAGAAAATGAAGATCAATATAAACTGTAAGACTGCTGACGCTAGTATAGAGATCTCTTCGCCCCATACGAGGCTGTTTCAGCAATTTTTTTTTCGCACAATCACGCTTCCAATCTCATTAGAAAACAGTGTGACATAGCCATAATTCTAAATAAAGTAAATATTTGTCATTTATGTTGCACCTGTATACGTTTTAAATTTCTCTTGCTTATTTTGAGTGTTTTGTGTGCGATTTGTTTCTTCGTCTGGGTTGGCTGACGAGGTTTGTTAAGCAGGGAAACATGCATTTTCTAGTTTGATGATTTAAAAATGGTATGCCCGAAACATCCATAGCTTTGGAGAGAGATTTCTGTCCACTAAAGCCGATATACTACTGTTATAAAAAAAATAGTAAGACTTTTGAAATAAAACGCAAACGAATTATTTTTCCAGATTTATTTCGTCCTCTTCAAAGTAATCCCCCTTGGATACAATGCATTTATGCCAATGTTTTTTCCAGTCTTCGAAACAGTTGTTGAATTCGATTTCTGGAATGGCCTTTAAAGCCTTCGATTCGGTTTTAATCTCCTCAATCGACTTAAAACGATGTCCTCGAAGCAGTTTTTTGAGTTTAGGGAATAGCCAGAAGTCTGACGGAGCTAGATCAGGCGAATAGGGCAATTGCGGAATGACAGAGTTGAATGTTTGATGAAAAAGTCGCGAAGAACCAATGCTGTGTGAGAAGGCGCATTATCGGAATGAAAAAACCAAGAGTTATCGGCCCATAATTCCAGCCTCTCGAGAAAAATTTGAACGTTTGGGAACCCGAAAAACCATTTTTAAAACAAAATTTAATGCAATTTCTTTGCTGAATTTTTTCACTCATGTTAAAAATCGAAAAACGCACTTTTGTTTTTGAACGAATCTGACGCTATGGTCTTAAAATTTAACACAGATGGCAGTTAAGGTCCTACCAACCTAACGAAAAAAAATTAATCCGATTTGGAAATGCCCGGGAGATTTAAATTTAAAAGTCTTACTATTTTTTGATCACAGTAGTACATCTTTTCCTTATATTTTTCACGGATATATTCAGAATTGTATTTTGTAATACTATAACTTTTTTTCAGGTAAGCCAAGACAGTAGCTAAAAGAAAATCGATCTTCGCTTAATGGAATATGGTTTGTAATATAAAACTTGGTATTATTTTAACGTTTTTATAAATTCTCTCCCGTGTCTATCTAAGTCTTTAGTTTGATAGGCAAACATATCATATTTTCGTCTCGGTTGATTCCGGCTGAGAATTTTTTTTTATTTGTTTGTCTTTTTATACATTAAAAGTGGGCGGTTGGTATTTCAACGAAGGATAGGAGGAACATATGGTGGTATAAATTTCGACAATATAACTACAATTTCTATTCCAGGTTACATTTTTAAAATTGAAAAATAATATACAGGGTGTTTCGTTTTAAAAAATGTAAAGTTTATGTTATATTTCAAGAACTCGATACTGGATATGTTCTGAGAATTTGAAATCTTTAGCATAGTAACACTACACAACAGTTATCGCCACTACACTAAACACTTCATTTCAGTATATTAGCATCATTATGAGCGATGATTATCGCTTCTGATGATACCAACATAGTTTGTGTAACTCGCGTTGACTGCAAAAATAAAATGCTTCGCGTAGTGGTTGTCTAAAAATATTTTCGGGTTTACTTGCTTACTTAATCCTTATGCCTTTGTACCCCTTTTTTAGGAGTGTAAGGCCAGTGGAGTTGAGTTATTCTATATTTGTCTTTTCCATATTTCCTTCTATATCTTTCTGTCCTGTTCGAATTGCCGATTGCCGCCTTTACTTCTTCTGTATTAGTTTATTTTGTTTGAGTGAGTTCTGTATCTTGTTCCGGTATTATGTCTCTATATTGATTTTTCTATGCTATGTCATTCTTATCGGCTAATTCTTCATAGTGTTCCCTCCATCTTTCCATAATTTTGTCTTCTTCTTTTATGACATTTCCTTCTAATTTTTTTTTACATCCATTTCCTTTCCCTTCTGTTTCTGTGATTCCTACATAGTACATTTGTTGTCCTTCTGTCAGTTCATCCTCCTCATCTGTTTATACCCTTAACATTCCATGTTCCCAATCTGATAACTCAATAATTATTTCCCATTCCCTTCTTCATATCTATTTCTTTGATTATCTTCTTATTTGTTTTGTTTTCATTAGTCCTCTCTTCCGTATCCAGGGTCGTCGTCAATCTACCTATCTCTCTCCCTTTTCTCAGTCAGTCCCTTGACTTGATGATCTTAGTGTTCTTTGTTTGTTCTTTCAGATTTTCTTTCTCAATGTCCCATTTATATTCTCTTCCTTCGATTATGATTTTTTGAT
The DNA here is from genome assembly GCA_019049505.1 of Pachyrhynchus sulphureomaculatus. Lineage (NCBI taxonomy): Eukaryota > Metazoa > Arthropoda > Insecta > Coleoptera > Curculionidae > Pachyrhynchus > Pachyrhynchus sulphureomaculatus. The sequence continues at coordinate 33,903,810 of CM032450.1, forward strand.
ATCCTATTTTCACTCCTTTTCCATTCTTTCTCTCGTTCTCTGCTAAATGCTTTAATTTCTTTTGAATTTCCTTTTCATCTTTTGTTAAATCGTTATTTATGTAAACTCTCTCTTTTAGATTTCTCAATTTGTTTTTATTTTTCATCCTAGGTTCTTTATCTCCCGTGTTTCCAAGTTCTGTGTTGTAATAGTAGCTCCTATTTTTATCACATCTTTAATCTGTACTTTTGTCTCCATACTCCTCTCCATCAAATGTTCTACCCCCATTTTCAGATCTGGTTGGCTATTCGCTTCAAATCTCATTCCCGATATTCATCTTCAAATCCATACTTCTCATGTTTTCTCTAATTATCTTATTTTCCTCTTACAGTACTTCATTCTGCTTTCTTAGTTCCTTCAACTTTTGTTGGTATCTCTTCTGATCTTGTTTTATTTCCTTTATATCTGACATTAGCTCTCTGATCATTTCTGTTAAATTGTCTGCCTTATCTACTCTTTCGCTTTTCTCTTTCTGTGGTGTTCTTATCAGCTTTTTATTCCTCTTGAATATTCCCATTGGGTCTTCTTTTTCTTCGACTCTTCCTCCTTTCGAGTCTCCTGATGTATAATCATCGACGTCCATTGTTCTTTCTGTTATAAAAACTTTACGTGTGCTCCTCGGATATTCCATTTTCAAACACGGGATAAAAAAAAAACTGTTATTTATATTTCTTATTACCGTTCTCCGTTGGCTCGCTCACCTTATACGCAGTAAAACAATCAACGTCGTAGCTTATCGTTTCGTTAGCTTCATACAATTTCATAGAATTATTCTCATAAACTTGCTAGTCCTTCTCGTTTACAATTGACAAAATAATTCAGTAGATCGAAAATACTACCGCAATAATGCTCGTTGAACGAGTTGACTATTGCTGGGCGTTCGATTCACATGCATACACTTTGCGATCCGAAACTCACAAACAATAAAGTGCTTCGTGTAGTGGTTCTCTAAAGATATTTTCAGGTTTAATTCCCTAAAAAAAAATCTTCAAACACGCTACAACATTTTTATTTAACTCTTCAAATAAGCGATTTATAGGGATTGTTCATTCATGATCAATAACCTTGTATTAACAATCCTCTACATACTTACATCGTCCAACACGGCATCTTATACTAGCTTTCAGTGGTTAGACTGGATTTTCTATTTTAGTTTTTCACGAAAGTATTGAATGCTTCCGAAATTTTCGATGCTTTGTGGTAACAATTTTTCTTTAAGATTTATTTTATCCTCTATAATACTTCGTTCAAGCATCGCTTGTTCACAAAAATGCAGCTAAATGGCACAGTCTTATACCATTTCCTGACAAACTTACGGAAGCAGGGCAGTATAAAACTCTTATTGCCGCACAGGATTTTCTGTGCTATTTCTTAAAGGATGTGACGACTATAAACTGTGTAAGTTGTATGGTCATTTTTTTTTATTTTCAAAAATATTTCGTTAAATTCGATTTTTGCGAACACAGATGATGCTTCGCGCTTCGGGGTCCAAAAATTACGCCTACAGCGGTTAAGTATATGAGCAAGTCGAGAGCATTCGTTAACAAGTGGGTGAAACGATATAATCAGTTAAAAGACGTTAATCTACCAGAACATTGTTTGCTAGGAAAAAGGTCGGAAAAGGCCGAAAAAAGGGCCACCTTTTAAGTTTTTACAAAGGGCCACTAGATGGCGCTATTGAGATGTGACATTACCATTATTGTAAAATTTGACATCTGTTAATGTTAAAAACAGTGGCAGCTCAGAAATTGGCCGAGTAGTTTGTTTACAGTGAGCGTTTAAAAAAAACAGTTTTGTGAACAAATGGAAATTTCACTTGAAGGTCGGATGATTTTTTACGATTCAGTAGAGGCCTAACTCAACAACTATGCCTCGAATCACTTCTTTCAACTTTTGGTAAGGAATCAGCATCAAAAAAGACGGTTTACAATTGGTTTGCAGAATTTCGTCATGGTCATGGTTCCGTCAGCGATGAATTTCGTGAATGTCAACCAAAATCGGTTGTTTCAGAAAACATCGATGCTGTGCAATTTCCCGGATTCATCTGATTTATCGCCTAGCGATTTCTTTTTGTTCCCAAATGTCAAAAAAATGCATGGACAGCAATTTTCATCACCCCAAGAAGCTGTTGATCCTTCCAAAACTATGTTTTTGAGATACCAACTTTAGGGTGGAAAAAATGTTTTGAGAATTGGTTCGAATGCATGCAAAACAAAAATCTTAGAGGCGAATATTTTGAGAAGCAATAAAACGATTTGTTATATTTTTTTTTCATTGTTTTTGTAAAATTTAAAAGGTAGCCCTCGTATTAACATGTTTTCCTGAAATTCTCGATTAATTTTGCGCCAAGGGGTGCAAAAACAAAAAAAGAAAGTTGTATCGTATAAAAGCGATTCGGATTCATCTCCGGGCTAGAAATGGTGGGGCTGAGTACAATCAAGAAACCATTGCTGAGCGATAAACATAATCGAGACTGGACCAATGTAATTTTTTCCATTGAAGCTTTAATTTGAGGTTTTGTTATCACTCGACGAGCCTAGATTGGTTCAGAACACCGTAAAACACCCTGTGAAGATCGATGTTTGGGATGTCTTTCGAAAAAACGTTTTGGTAGACTTTTGATCTTCACCTACAATTTTAACACTGAAAAAATGCTCCAGGATTATTACCGACTGCCAAGCGGTGGTTTGTCTATAAAAATGAGGAATGAATTCAAACAGAAGATTAAAACGTGTAGTCCAGTGGAAAGGAGCATCCCATATCATCACACTAGTTGACCATCTCAGTCGTCCGATGCAAACCCAATTGAGAACGTGTGGTCAGACATCAAGCAGAAGGTTCGTAGTAAAAAGATGTTTTTAAGGTAGTTCACTCGTGACAATCGGAGCCAAAAGTATAGTCCGACAGTAAATACAAAAAGTTTAAAATATTCAGAGTATTTTATTTTTGTGGGAGATGGAGACTTTCATATGCAGACACATACTAATACAATCACACGTTTAATGAAAATAAATGTGACAACGCTGCCAATGTGTATACTGAATGTTCTATAGAAGTAACGTTTTTATAGGTTATATTTATTATACTTTTGTATGTTTACTCTTTAGATAATGTTACTTCCGTTTTAAAATAAAAAAAAAATATATAATTAAATAAAAAATATCTTTTGATTATCATCAATTGCGAGATAAAAGCAAATTTGCAAAGGAAAAGCTGATTAATAACAAATAAGTATTTCGGGAATGAATGACGCGAAAAAATTAAAAACTGAAGAGCCTAACCTGTGTAGTGCTCAGCAGATCGAGTTAGATGAGTTAGGAGAAAATTTAAAGTGTTATCTGTGTAAAAAAGTCCTTTCACTAGAAAAGATAACTCATGAGAAACATTTAGTTCGTAATTACAATTTACGCATCCTATAAAGAGTGCGTCATGAAAAAACTAATATTTTATGATTAAAAGATTAAATTGCATTTTTTTGGAAGATCTAAAACGTTCTTATGATAAATTGGGGTACTACAGGAATAGTGCAATTATTATCTAGTCGAAAAGACAATGGAAAACCACGTGTAGCCAAAGATACGCGAGTATTAAATAAAGTAATTAATTACTTTACAAATAGTTTATAATACTTTATTTATTCATCATTAGTATCATTAATTATTTATTTAGTTTTACCGAGAAAATTTATAAAACCGTTTTTTTTTTAATATATATTTAATAGTATTATCAATTGATATTTAATATTGTTGATAAATAAACATAATATTAATTTAATTAATTAATAAATTAGGTAAGTATTAATTTAGAATATTATCGAAAAATTATTGTACCTACAAACATATTTAATTAATACAATATTTTTATTTGATGATTATAGATAAAGTTGATAAATATGTTGTGTTTATTCGATAAATTATTTAACCTACAAATGAATTTTCATTTAAAAGTTAACCATCTTAAATTCCGTTTGAGTATTCGCGCGTAAAATATGACGACATACAGCTTTGTCAAATTGTCTAATTTGTTCCTCACTATGCAGTTATTTTTTTAAACAAATATCAACTTTAAATATTTATATCTTTTTAACAAATCGATAAAAAAAAATATTTTTATTTCAAAATTTTCCTAATTTTTTTTTTACTGAATATTAGTTTTTTACAAAATTCGTAAGAAAAGTTCTTAAGATATACACGAAACTATGTCTTTTTAGTGTTCCGTACGGAACACTTATAAGATCACTTCGGTGTTTGTCTGTCTGTCTGTCTGTCTGTCTGGCTGTCTGTCTGTCACACCCAATTTTCTCCGAAACTATTTGACATAAGAAGTTGAAATTTGGTAATAATATAAGAATTGATGGCCTCATCAGAGCCGTGTAGTTTTAAGAGTTAAATTTTGACTTAAGGGGTTAGTTTTGGGGGGTGAAATCGGCAGTGAAAAAAAATTTTTACTAGGTCATCGAGTGTGGTGTCAAATGAAAGCTTGTGAAAACACGAGTAAAATATATATATATATATATATATATATATATATATATATATATATATATATATATATATATTGTATTACTTGCGCGCACTTTTCTACGTATTATTTTTAAAAAATCACGAAAAATCGCTGTCCCCCGCCTTATCTCGAAAAATACTTATCAAAAAATTTTGAAAAAATTCTGGAATATTCTCCACGGGGTGTAGATTGAACGAAAATTATCACGAGTGAATTATCTTTAATAATTTATCTGGTATATAAAAAAAAACAAAAATTTCAAGGTCATCAGATTTCAGTAAAGATTGGAAACAAACTTTGTTGAAAACTCATTTGGGGTGTGTTTTGTGAAGTCACTGATCATTTTATATCTCTGTAACAAAATTTTTTATTTTAAAAGCAATCAACGTACGGAACACTAATTGCGCAAGTTCAACTTGCTCTTGACCGGTTTTTTATACTTCATTGTCCTATTACACGTTAATTATGTGCATTTTAATTATGAATATCTCGATTCACAATCGTCGAATTTTTGTTTTTTTAATTAAATGAAAAACGTTTAGAGTAACGTCAATTCAAATTCATCAAATTCTTAAGAAACGTGGATTTAGAAGTGAACTACCTTAATAAACAATGCGCCTCAAGTTCTTACTTAACCGACTGTATATGAGTATAACTAGTGGCCCTGCCAGGGAGGAAACAAGCACTTCCTACCTTATACGTTGGTCAGTCATATTATAGCACATTGCCGCAAAGGTTTATTCATCATCGCCCCTTGCCTCTAGAGCTGTACGTCACTGGTACTCGTAAGATATAATTAATCTTCAACAACGATTAAGTTGCAAGAAAATTTGCAAACTAGAAGTAGAGTGATATTTAATAACTTTGACATTTTGGTAAGAAAATCTGCAATTTAAGCCCATAAATTCATATTTTTGACATCACAGTTCCAATATAAAGTAAATATGATACGAAACAATAAAATACTGATGTCAGGCACAATGCAACATATGTTTCCAGTGTTTGCAAAACATATTTCACTTCCAATATGCGTTTTTCAATTTCAAAACTCCTTTTATGCCATTTTGATAAATTTTTATATTATATTGGTTTCTTTGTATTAGTTTTAAATACAATAAAAACGAAAACTTCCCATTTCAAGCAAATGTATAGTACATGTGTATGTAAGCGGAAACTTCGTATTTTCCTTTCACTAAGAAAATATTTTCGTTTAAAAATAAATATTGTTCTTGAAGAATGTATTGAATTATTTTATTTCCAATCTGTTTCTATATTAGACAACAATAAATAAAACCTTAACTTCAAATTAAAGTTTTAAAATGTTACCCTGTTTTTAAAAAATGCAGCATTCGGATCAACTCCAAAAATAATATATAGATTTGGACCAAAATAAAGAAAACTAGTAGTTTTTGCTAATAGAATTTAAGAAAGTTTTAAATTGACCTTATTTGAGAACTGTGTTTTTTTCTTAATATTTTAGGAATTGCTTTCTTAACTTAGATATTTTATTTGAATTTTGTTTTCTTTTTGTAAACTTTTTAATCTAATAAATATAATATTTGTGTTTGAAAGTCACAAAACCCTACCTAAATTGTAAGTAAATTATTGAGTCGAATACAAAAACTAACATTTTTGGAAATTATCTTCGGTTTTCAAGAATAAAAAATTCATGAACGGACCTGTTCTGCCTCTTCAGCGTGTAATTTTTAGATGCATTATGCCTTAGTGTTATCTATATGAATTTTTTAAAACTTAAAAAAATTTATGTTGATTAGCTGTTATCTCAGGACCTTGGGGTTACTTTGTCATTGGCCAAGATTATAAGAATACTCTGAGATCTGTTGTTATATATTCTATTATCTATTATTCTATTATTTGTATAATTCATAAATCGGTTTCACAAATGGAACATCCATAAATTCAATTGCTTTTTTTCTATAAGCTCCCTGATGAATAGTGATTGTCTAATTTTGAAAGCTGGTTTTATTTTAATATAAAAATTGAAGAAAACCGCAAAGAGATGTCCTCAGCATTTCCTGCGCAGATACGTAATTCTATATTAAGTACTGAATTTGACTTTCTCACACTAAATAATAACTTAGTCCATACCCTACTAGTCGGTATTTCAAATGATTGATATTTGTAATAAAATATTAATCATTAAAAAGGTTGAGTGGAGGCTTCAGAAGTATTTATAACTAAAACCTGACATTTCTTCTTACAAACTATTTCTGTTAAAATTGAGATTTTTAGATTCCTCCAAGGACTCTAAAATATCGCAATATTTACCATGCAACCCTTTTGACCTCTTATGTGCTTGATTGTAAATAAATGAAAAAGAAATGAAAAAGTAATATAATTTTTATATTACTCCACTGAAGAAACCGTGAAAACAACCTATAACATAATATACTAGGTGTACAAGTATAAAATGCGGATTTCAGACAACAGATGGTGCACCAATGCGGTTTGTGCTATAAAGATTTGACACTGCGCCATTTTGTTGTGTCATCAACAAGTGTCAGACGCGCACGATTGATAATTTGGAAAAGTGTGTGCATAGTGTTGTGTTATTGGGTTCAATATGTCGAAATTTAAACCGAACAAAGAGCATTCGCGAACAGCATTTTTTTTGTTTTCATTTGAAGAAAACTGCTGTTGAATCATACCGGTTACTTTGAGAAGTTTATGGTGAACATGCTCCATCGCAAGATACGTGTGAATGATGGTTTCGGTGTTTCAAAAGTGGTAACTTGGATGTTGTAGACTAGGAACGTGGAAAACTGCCAAAAAAATACGAAGATGTGAAATTGCAAGCATTGTTATACGAAGATGATTCGCAAACACAAAAACAACTCGCCGAGCAATTGGGCGTTAGTCAACAAGCTGTTTCCAATCGGCTACGAGAGATGGGAAAAATTCAGAAGACCGGTAGATTGGTACCACATGAGTTGAAAGACAGGCAAATGGAAAAGCGCAAAAACACGTGTGACATTTTGGTCGCTCGGTACAAAAGGAAGTCGTTTTTGCATCGTATAGTTACAGAGGATGAAAAGATGCGCTGTGTTTGGTGGGACCAGAGTTGCGTGGTCTATTATGAACTGTTAAAATCTGGGGAAACAGTTAATACTAAACTACCAACAACAATTGACCGATTTGAACCGTTCTCTGCTTGAAAAAAGGCCAGAATACCGAAAGAGGCAACACAAAATCATATATATATATATATATATATATATATATATATATATATATATATATATATATATATATATATATATATATTTTACGTGTTCTTGAAATTAGATCATTAAAACTATTCTTGGATCTGTTATATATTTATTGACGATTCGACCTTCGGAAGAGGTCTTCTTCAACCTTTGCTCTAAAAGATGACATTAGAAGAATTAAATATAGATAAGTAATTAATCAGTTTGTTGTGTATTTCGGGGTTAAAATATTTATAGCTCCTCGTAGTTTTTAATTTAAGACACTTAACTGTATACATTAATGAGGGCCTTACCTGAGAAAGTAGTTCATTGTGTGGAGTGTTAATTTTAAATCACTGTCAAAATCACATTTTTACTTTCTACAAACAAACCACTTAACTTGAAGGACTTTATATGACTGGTAGGTAGATATATATATATATATATATATATATATATATATATATATATATATATATATATATAATATATATATACAACGCAACCCTTCTAGCACTCCGTAGGTGGCTGTCCGTAGCTTCGTGGCATAGCACTTGCTTTCGGTACAGAAGGTCTCGGGTTTCATTCCCGGCAGCTCTTTATACTTATTTAAGTATATATGCCTTGGCCATGTACATATGTAGTAGTTGTTTGCAAAAATGCTGTAACGTCCATGGCAGCACTACCCCGTTGTCTAAAAGGTGCCGTGAAATACAAAAATGTATGTTTCGGCACCTGGACAGCGTTGACGTAGGATAAAATCCATACTCAGGCGGGGAGATGAATGATAAAAAAAAATCTCCACCACCTCTTTTTAACCCCTTATATGTTTTACTTTAAAGAATTAGGCTTGTTCAATATCTCAACCAAAAACCAAAAGAAATTCTCATGGTATAGAAAAAAAAAGTTTATTGACTTCCACCCTTTTCCTCTGAAATGATGTTTCTAGTAAACTTCCACTCCTACTTGTACTATATAAGTGCCAACTTTGATATTTATTTCCTCAGACATTGACACAGACAGACAGACCGCCTAAATAGTTTTGTGGTAGCGGTGGTCTTGAAAGGTAAAAATCCTAAATTCCAATCCCGGAGTAGTTAAAATTTTTGATTTTTTTTTAAACTTATCTATCTTATTACACTAGAATTAAGATATATTTGTTAATTATTGCTTAAACGTAAAAATTATAACTCATGATTTAATTACGTAATACTCTATTAAACTACAACATTATTTCGTCACTGTATATTTCATGAAGGCAATTTCCAGGCAGACGTGGATGATGTGACACAAAGTCAGGTAAATTCCTTACTTATAAATAGTTAAGGAATTTCAATAAGTTACCTATTAATATGCGAAGGTATTCTGGCCCAACGTTTGAAACTAGAAAACCTAAAAAATCCTGGATTCTTAAATATTTAAAAAATATGAGGAGAAATTATTTATAATTTCCTTATTGTGGGAAGTATTTAAAAAAATATCTGATTTTTGCACCACTCATTATTCAAAATTCCTATACTAGTGTTGCATTTCCGTCTTTTGCTGTTGTAATATAAGAACACAAGGATTTTTTTTGAGCGACATCTCGTCAAAGGAAGGGGCTGAAAAAGACGGGGGACATATTTTGTTTTGTAGAGAAACTTTTGAAATGTAAAAGTGGCCAAAACATAATGACAAATTACCCAGGAGATAAATTAACGATTTATTTTTAATATCAAAAAACCTGAACTAACCTAAAAAAGACGGGGGACAGATTTAGTTTTGTAGAGAAACTTTTGAAATGTAATAGTGGCCAAAACATAATGACGAATTACCCAGGAGATAAATTAACGATTTATTTTTAATATCAAAAAATCGCATATGCTATAAAACAAAAGTAATTTTAACTTCAAAGTGGCTGATCCATTAAAGCTGTCACAAACTTGGAAAAAGGTGTGAAAGTTGGTGTCGAAAATGAGATATTGTATTCGAAGATCGTTTTTCATTATAGACACGTAAAAAATAATGACCCATCTACGATCAATTTATATTTTTAACGATTAAATTGAATTTCGTGTCAGAATGGTTACACCATATTACAGTGAGTAGGTACATAGGCAGTAGTTGTTTGCAGAAATGCAAATAACGTCCATGGCAGCACTACCGCGTTGTTTAAAAGGTGCCGTGAAATACAAAAATGTATGTTTCGGCACTTGGACAACGTTGACGGGTATTACGACATCCTCGCCGTTATCCTTGGGATATGGTAAAATTCCTACTGAGGCGGGGAGGTGAGCGATAAAAAAAAAGTTTTTTCAAACCTCAAAAAACAGTACGTTCTTATAGACATTTGACTTTTGATACTAAAAAATCCTATGACGTGATAGGGCAATTCTAATATCATGTTCAACATAAGTTATAAGGAAACTCATTTGATCTACCGCCAGAAAACGTTCTTGTTTTTTACCATCCATAGTTAAGTTCAGTAACTCAAAATACTTATGGTATCGTTTTGTATTCTCGATTAGTATAGAAGATTCAAGAAAACACAGCTACCACGAGCTTGGCAACTACTATTCCGGATTTGAAATGATTTGATCGATGTGAAAAATGGAGCGATGATTCAGACTTCAATCGACTGGACGAACATAGTTAATCTTTTGGTACAATTCAGTTGAATCAAAAGAATGTCTTCAAAATTCCCTTAACATAATAGCTTTTATTAATTTTCGCCCCATGTTTTACAAATCAAGCAGGTGCATAGCTACTTGCTGAAGCGCTAAGAAAAAACCATCGCTCCGTCATATAAGAGGACTTTGAGTATACTGAAAAGTGTTTGCTCATCTGCCCTCTTTATTTGTACTACACATAGCCAGTCTGGCTATAATCCTTAGTAAAGTAAAGCAACGCTTCATCTGTCGTGATAAATTATTTCAAACTCTGATTTCGAAGTTGTACATAAAATGGCCAAGATCATGTCCTTCCTATTTCGATGATGTTAGTTCTCATTGCATGAACTTTGCATTTTAGCACCAATTTTTTCGCCAACTATTTCGGATATGGTTTCTTACTTCAATTTCTTTGACTGTATTAGCGTTTTCAACGATTTTCTTTAATTCAGCAAACTGACGTCCCTTTTTTTATGGGTCTAGCACACGTGCTACAGGGAAGTCCCTAAAGCGCTCCAGGAGCGGCATGTGTGCGGAAAAAGCAATTCACATTGTTCTTGACTGGCTGTAATGTTCTTGAATCGCTGTAGTTCTCACATTTCCATTTCGACCAGTGTTTGTGCTCTGTTTCATTCCTTGTCAGGATGTTGGTGATGATTTCTATGATAATCTTGACTTGTCTCTTTCAGAAAGCTTTATTTTTGAGTTCAGGATTAGTTTTGGACATCATTTTGAGCGATATAATTTTTGAATCAAACTAATCACTCTATATAGATGTTACCCATAAGTTTATGCAGGAATTAACTCAAACGAGAAATTGGCAGTTTTTAAAATTTGAAAAGAATTCGTTCATGTGTTTCCCATAGTCTCGAATTCTGTGGATATTTTATTCTGCTTATTACAGTCTGTCCAGTAAGAACGTGTCCGCGATAATTCATTTTTGGTAGATGCGATTTTAGCTCGGTAAAGGGAATCTTCGTCTTCAATGCATTTTAGTAAAAGTATCTGTCGATTCCGAATTTTCGTCGAAATCACGTAAAGTCCACAATAAGTCATTTGCTTGCGCGTCGATTTGAGCCAGCCTTTCTTTGTTCCCATCCAAAGGGGCCTAAAATGACACATTCTGCGGCCGCTAAGTATACTAAAAAGCAGGTGTCGTTTTTGAAGAAGTTCGTAAATCGTTTCAACGAGACGAAAAATGTCGACGACTTGCCAAAATGTGGCTCGATAGGCAAAGTCACTCCGAAAATCGAAAAACGAATCGTGTCTTTGTTTTCACGGTACCCGAAATTGATGCTTCGTCAGGGAGCGGCAAAATTAAGAAAATCGAGTTTGAATGTGTCCGATGAGACTATTCGACAACATCTTTGTGTTTATGATGTCAAATTCCGAAGCACGTTGGAGAGACCTTTGCTGGGCGAAAATTACGTAATGAAGGGGCTCGCTTGGGCCCACAATAAGATGCTAGAGTGGCCCTCACAATCGCCAGACACCAACCCTATTGAAAACGTTTGGTCGCTTCTAAAGCGAAAGCTTAGAGAAAAGACTCTGAGAATTTTGAATCAGTTTTCGCGCAATATTCAAAAAATTTGGAGATCATGGTCGTAATATGCAAAAAATCTCGTCGACAGCACGCCTCGAAGATGTCAGGCGATTAAATATGCAGGAGGCGATGGGACAACTTTTTAAGGTAATTGCGCCGTTGTTAGTAGACCAAAGAATACATCGATGACAAAAAATGTTTTTGAGCCACAACTTTTTCAAGAATACGAGTGATCACGTTCTTACTTGACAGACTGTATGTTGGGTTTTAGGGCATATTTATGATTTTCTATAATTTTATAATCCATGTCATATTAATTATCATAAACGGTATGATATTTATTTAGTTTGGAAGTATAATTTAAACAAGTTAAAATCTAGGACAAGATATCAAGCCAACTAATTCTACAAATTTCTACACTAAACAGAAACCTAGATAATTAAAATGTTATTAATAAACATTTGATTAACTTTAATAAATCTTTTAGAAAATATAGCGTAATATCTAGTTTTAATAGATTTTCCTCATTTACATTATAAGATGTCATTTAATCAGTCGCTATGTCTTAAATTAAACTTAGGTAACTGGAAACTGTACTTTTAATAAGGCAAAGTTTAGGCCTATCACACAAATTTTCATTATTCATCCAAATTAAAATATTGTGGCTGTAAAGCCTTGAAACAGTGAGTTTATAATTAATTTTCAAATTAATTGCTCTCTTATATTTATTTACTCGTTTAATATGTCTGAGTTTTTAATAACTTTACTAAACAATAAAGTTTGAAAATGCTTTATTATATCTGTGTATATTAATGAGGAATTTTATACGGAACGCCACACTGAGGAATATTTAGTCTACAAATAAAAACATACGAGGTGTATTGAAATTCTAAAGCCTCCTCATTTTTTTCTAATAAATACCAAAAGATTGAAACTTCTGTTACTTGTCAACACAATCTTTATATACACGGAGACATTTTTTATAACGTGGAGGCATTCTGCAGGGGTAGGATGCAGCCATCGCCGGAGCGCCCTTTAGAACACAATGAGTAAGGATTACGCCTTCGCCATTCCATAATTGTCTCAGCAATGGAGGTAATTCGAAATATTTTCGGTGGCGGTCAGTCGGTGTTTTCTTTTTTTTTATTGTTCACCTCCTCACCTGAGTAGGGATTTTACCCTTTTTTTAGTGTTTCGTACGGAACACTTATAAGATCACTTCGGTGTCCGTCCGTCTATCTGTCTGTCTGCCGGCCACATCCGATTTTCTCTGAAACTATTTGACATAGACATAGTTGAAATATGGCAGTAATATAGGAATTGATGGCCTCATCAGAGCCGTATAGTTTTGAAAGTTAATTTTTGACTTAAGGGGTTAGTTCGGGTGAAATCGGAAGTGAAAAAATGTTTTTTTTACCAGGTCGTCGAGTGGGGTTGCTTGTAAAAAGACTACTTCAAAAATATATGTAATGTGATACTTGAGCACAATTCTCCCACCTTATATTTAAAGTACTATTTTTATAAAATTCTGGAATATTCTCTACAGGCTGTATATTGAACGAAAATTAATAATTTATCTGGTATACAAAAAACAAAACTTTTAGGGTCATCACTTTTCACTAAAGATCGGAAAAAAAAAAAAAAAAAAACTCATTTGGGATGTATTTTGTGAAGTCACTGATCATTTTATACTTCCGTAACGAAAATTTTTATTAGCAATCAACGTACGGAACACTAATTGCGCAAGTCCAACTTGCACTTGACCGGTTATTTATATCTCACAAGATATCGGCGAAGATGTTGTAATACCTATCAACGTTGTCCAAGTGCCGAAACATACATTTTGGTATTTTACAGCACGTACGTGGCTAGGCCAAATATACTTAAATAAATGAATAAATATAGTATACCGACCTACCAGGATTGGAACCCGAGACCTTCTGCACCGCAAGCAAGTTACTATCCCACGGAGCGACGGGCCGCCACTCTGCTTCCATTGCGCTGATTTCTGTTACGTTTCAAGCTAAAAAACGGCATCCATTGTAACCACTGATAAAAACGCACCATGCATAGCGTCATCACGTATTAACATCGCCCGACAAATTACCATCGGCGCAGCTTTGTGTCAGCATTCGAGACATCCACCTAGAAGAAAAGGAAGTTTCCGCATTCCATTACTCATGCAGAATGATGGGCACTAATTTCACATAAATGCTAACTTTAGAGGCCTTATCACTCGGACCTAATTGGCGATTCTCCATAACAACTTGCTTTGCCGGGGCTTCTTGGATTCGTTGCCACACGACGTACGGCCTTTTTTGAACTTTGCACCTACAAACACCCATTTTTTACGTCTATATCATCATCACTACACCTCTCACTGAATTGACAATGATTGGCGATGTTAGTTAGTTAGTTAGAACATGCAAGTAGAAAAAAAAGATTATTATAAGGTATTCTTGTACGCTGAATATCGCCGTTTTAAGTACTAGAAACGCTTCTCACTAAAGCAGCAGCGATACGAACTCTGTACGCTGTAAGATGCTTCCATCTGTGACACGCATTTACAAAAAGTGCCTACATAATTTAAGTTCAACCGCATCTTTCTGTCAACTCCCAGTCCCGAACAAAATGTTTAGAGACCTTAGAACTTCAATGCACAATATACGGGTAAAGAAATATTTTCAACATGAAGTTTACTGTACTCGTATGTGACAGTGTGTGTCACCAATCATTATTACTTGGTTTTTTATGTCTTCAGCGACAGGCAATATGCTCTGAAAGTGTAGGTCATTAGTATCGATCGCATGTTTTTATTTTTTCTTCTAAAAATGGGAATTTATTACAAATCTATCTTCCCAATAAATACCCCTGTGATTGTTTTTATCGATTAGCCTTTTTTATTGTTAATACTAAAAAACGTATGTTTACTGACCCTTCGACCTTACTAAATAAATCCGAAGACGTAAAAGAAAATCCTTTATATAATAAAAAGTTTATGAAACATCTTTTTTCCATTGAGGTCTTGGTTACAACAAAACCTTGAAGGTTTTTATTCGCTGTGCTCTTTGTGTACAAAAATCACGTAAAACATAATATTTTCTCCCTCATTTGGCGTCAAATTAGCTATTCAACCACGAAAACAACGTCTGCTTTTTATATTCAATTTTCGCAATTCTGTAAGTATAAAAATCGCCGTAGTTTTTAATGAAGGAGAATTTCAATTTGAGGCCACATTTCATTACAAAAGAGGAACTCTCTCCATTAACATAATCTCATAAAAGTTGTGAGGACTGACTGGTATTTTTTCATCTTGAATGCAGCTAAGGTTCATTAAAGAAATACTTATTTCACTTTATATTCACACGTAGCGGAGGAAAAATCTTTGAAAACTTTGTTTTATTCAAAGAAAATGCTAAATACTAAGAGTCAAAAAGTATTATATATATATATATATATATATATATATATATATATATATATATATATATATATATATATATATATATATATATATACAGTCCCTGGCCAAATTATTAGACGCACTGTATTTTTTTTAATAATTTTATGTTTCTTAAGAGTTTTTATGCAATAATGCTATATTTAAACTACAATATTATTGATTTTTATTTAAAAGAATTGTTGTAGATTACATATTTGTATTTATTTTTAACATATGGCAACACTGTGTTGACAAAGTGATACATGAACGTAAACAACTACAAACCTGTATCAGTCGCGATCGGAATCGAGTCAGGTACGGACGTGTTTCTGTGACTTTATGGACTGTGATTGTTTGTTTAACAGTTTTATACTACTCAGTTATTAGGTTATTTTGTATGCAGTGTTTTAAAAAAGTAATTGGACTGTTTTCATTATGGGTAGAAAAGGCGATCTTTCACCACGTAAAAAAGCTGAAGTGAAGGCCCTTGTGATTGCGAAAACATTTACAAACCGAGAAATATCACGAAGATTGGAGGTTTCTGAAGCTAGTGTACGACGCATAAAAAAGAAAATTGAGTCAGGGAAGGAATTAAGCCCGAAAAGAAAGAAAAGATGCGGTAGAAAACCAATTTTCACTCCACGGTCAGAGAGATGTTTGAAGAAAATTTGTGTAGAAAACAGATTTGCTACCACAAAGGTAATAAAATCACAACTCCAGGGTGCTAGCGTAAATGCTTCTGAGCGCACTGTTCGAAGAAAATTGAAAGAATTAGATTTTAAGGCCTGTCGCCCCGCCAGGAAGCCCAAGTTAACAGCTGCAATGAAACCAAAGCGCCTGAAGTGGGCCAAACAATGGCAAGACAAAGATGTGGACTTCTGGAGATCGGTAAGATACAGCAATTTAATCAACAATTGTTTGATGTAGCACTGGATATTTTTAACTCCTATAACCAGCATATTCAATTCACCAAAGAAGAAGAATCAAACGGTGGCATTCCCTTCTTGGATATGTTGGTAATCCGTACGGATGACAACGTTCTAAGAACTAAATGGTACAGAAAACCATACTGCTCAAACAGATTCATAAGTTTTTCCTCATACCACCCAATGAGATCCAAAATAAACCTCATATTAGGTATGAAAACTAGAGCAGTCAAATTAACCCACCCAGATTACAGAGATGAGTCGCTCAGAAAACTTAAGGGCTTTCTACTTGACAATTCCTACCCAGTTCATGTAATTAATAAATTTCTTTTTAGTACATCTTACAACATCCCAGAAAATATAATAACACGTCAATCACAACCTCAAACACTTACTACACAACGCTCAATACAAAACAACAACCAAGAAATTCATATGACTCGACTCAATTAAATAATCAGAATTTTTATTTCTCTCTTTCTTATATTGACAATTTTACTGATAGACTAATTAATATTTTCAAACCGTTCGATTTTAAAATTGCTAAAAGACAAATCAAAACTATCTCTAAACTGTACACCAAAACAAAGACTTCTCTTCTAAAAAATGAAAATTGGAACGTAATTTACAAAATACCTTGTTCAAATTGTAATAAGGTGTACATAGGTCAAACTTCCAGAAATTTGAAGGGTAGGATTACATCACACAAAAGTGACTGCAGACGTAATGTACAATCTTGTGCTTTAGCACAACATGTCATTAACAATGACCATCGGATGAGCTGGGGTGAGACTGAGGTCCTGGATCGCTCTGATTCTTACTACAAACGAATTTTCTTAGAAATGGTCCATATTAACCGGGAACCCTACACCATGAATAAAAAGAGTGACACCCAGGGACTCAGTGTTCCATATACAGTTACATCCTCAAATTAGAATTAGAAAAATACCAATCACTAATTGATCGTCCTGCACGGGACGAATAACACATAGACAAAATGTTTTTTCCTTCCAATCATTTTATTACATTATATTATCTATTATACATATATTTTTATTTTTTCCGAAGACTGTGTTGCATTGTTTCTTTCTGTTATCCCCCGTATGCAGGCTGACACATGCGCTATTAAAATAAAAAAAATCTGCACACTCAACTACTAGTTCTATCTTTATTCACTACACTATTTGCCATGTAAATAAGTTTTAAACTAAAAGCATATCTCAGATCGAAACGAATCTATACCTTCTATCCTTCTCTACTACACAAAAGTTATATCGGTCTATCACACTCCACCTTTACCGCCAAAAATTGATAATTTTTTGTGAATTTACTGGTTTACGGGATTAGCAGAGAGTACCAAGGCCAGCCATTTTGGCCGTTTTATATTTTTCTGTTTAATTATAGTGTTATGTAGTTAACAATAGTATATTAGGGAATATCCCTTTGTGCAAATGATTGCTTGTTTTGTTATAGAAAAACCACTTTGGTAAGTCAGTCATCTTTCTTTTTTCTCATGCCATCTTTCTTTTTTGTTCTTTTCAACTATATGAATGTACTTAAAAAAGCAATTTTTCACTTAACAATATAAAGAAAAAAAAATTGTGTCTTTCCAGATGTCCTGAAGAAGAAATAAATATAATTTCGAAAGCTCGACTAACAAAAAAAGGTTGTTTCACTACCCAAGGCCATAAATATTTAAATATAGACTGCAACCTAGAGTGACCGGATCTCATAGAGGGGGAAAAAAAATGTCGGAATCTTGTTCGTCTGGACCCCACAAAACGATTCCCCTTTCCAGATATTGAGATAGCCGAAATTTGAGCTCGATTAAACGACGTTAACCCGTGCCGCTCGTCGCTCAAAGTTTGAAAAAATCCAAATTTTTGGCCAAAAAGCTGACATATGGAGCCATAACTCCAGAACGGTAAATAATAGAAACACGCTTAATATCTCAAAAGAAAGCTAATGTTGTTCTTCAAAATTTATATTCTATACATAATTGTTGTTATTTTAAGTCAAACCGAGTTACAACAGCCTTTAGCCCCAAAAACGTGACCTGGTACCACTAGGAGCATACTTCGTATATTTTGTTATTAAGTGATAAATTTTGCTTTTTTTTGGTATATTTTTGAGTTTAAAATAGAAATATAATAAAAAAACAAGTAATACTGATAAATCTAATGACATTTTTTATTTTAAAATATAAAAATTAGGTATATAATACATACAAAACAGACACAGCAAAGATACAGACGTAGTACCTACATGAGTTGATAATTTTACATAGTTATCTAATCTATTCTAGAGCTTTTGTTAAAGTAGTTTTTGAAACGTCAGGATATAATGCTCGGCATTTACTTACAACTTGCAGGACATATTGCTTTTGATCTTCATCTTTTGTCAGAAGGTCGTTAAAGTCGGTTATTAATTTAACACCACGCTCAGCCATATCATTAACTACTTTTAATGTTTTGACAATTTTCAATCCTTCTTGGAAGTCATTATTTTGAGGCCAGGTGTTTGGATGTTGTCTTAGGAAATCTGTTTTTATATTAAATTGGTCAAAGAATGTAAACGTTTCTTTGGTAAGTAAATTTACCAATCCTCCATCAACTACCTCTTTTAAGTTTTCTTTCCTAACTTTTGGATTTACAACCCTAGCGTGCTGTGATGGTTCATCTGTGCTACTGAGCAATTTATTAGCCATTAACAACTTTTCATCGTCTGTAATGGTGGGATCAAAAAACGATAATCCCACCAACTTTGCATTCAAATACCACAAATGGTTCGAAAATTTGGTCAGGGCTATTTCTGCAATGTCGTTGTTTCACATTCTTTATAGTCTAACAGACTATGCAAAATACCTAAATCTTGCTTTGGTGCAAGATGAGCTTTTGGAGCAATTGAACTAAGCTTTACAATAAATTTTAACTAGGAAAACAGAAATGGCACGCACAGAACTTTCTTTTTCTTTAGACATCTTAAATTGACTACGAAAAATGAACATTTTTAAGCAGTAAATAGCCTTTGCCATCCACCTAGCGTGATGAATGGCTCCTGGAGTTCTAAAACCCACAACATTGCCGTCTAGTGATCCAACAAATACGAGAACCAACTGCAATAGCTCCTTGTAGTCATCTCTGGGGTGGCTCTCAGTTAATTTGGTCTCGAATTCAGCAGTAATATTTGCAATTACTTCTGGAGTTAGCTGCTTTTATATTAGATTGTCACTGATACCTGTGTCGTATTTTCCTTTGTCTATCTTGGGCCACGCAGTGAGGAAATCTCTTGAAAATGTCTGGATGAGGTCCAGTGGTTGATCCCATTTTTGTGTCGAATACGCCTCTTAACAGAATTTCCAAGATATGGTGACGGCAAGCTAGGTATAACAATTCTCTTCCTAACATTTATTTGCTCCAATATGACGCATGCTCCTTTGAGTCTTCCCGTGTTGGATGCTGTAGTGTCGAAGCACATCGCCTTGACGGTGTTGAGAAGACCCCATTCATGTAGGCATTCATATACGGCTACGGCTTGCTTCTCTCCAGAGCTGTTTGCTGTTACAGGAACTCCCAGCAGCTGTTCCTTTTCGCCATTATGAAATAGCTATAGCTATTCGCTCACATTGTTCATTTTTTAAAACACCCGGTAAAAGTTTACCGTCCCAATGGACAACCACGGGCTCTTTTTCAGGAATGTTTACTTTATCAAAAAATTTTTTTATTATATTGTTCTCTGAACATTTGCCTTCTATCATGGAATAAAGTTTTCGAGACTTTGTACTCAAGAGGGTCAAGGTTTAGTGCTTCTAGAGTAGCTATTAAAATTCTCGTGGCATTTCTGTCGGATACCTTACATCGATCTAATAAAATGGACAATTTCATGTTTAAAATCTCTTTAACGCCCCTTGCAAATGAAACTTTCATCCTCTTGCTCTCAGATGGTCCTGGATCTTCTGCAGCTTCTTCAGGGATGTCCATTTCCTCCAAGCTCTCAAGTTCCTGGTAGATGCTGTCCTCTTCAGTGTCTTAAAATATCTTCACTAGATAATTGTTCGATCTAATCAGCTCAAAGGCACTTTAGAAACGAAACTGAATAAATAAAAAGTCGGTTGTACGCTAAAGTAAATCAACCATCCCTAAAATAGAAATTAGATTCACCCTCCTTTTTACCTGTCAAACGGGTCTTTCTTTGGTAAACTAGTCAGGTAATCCCCATATAATAAAAGATTAAATTTGAACAAAAGGCTCTTTATGTTTGAAAATTGAGTTCCAAAATATTTTTTAACAAAAAAATGTTAATTCCGAGACACATTATGTAAAAACCCGTAAAATTCTTAGAATACTCCCAAACTGGCTCCTACTGGTACCAGGTCACGTTTTTGGGGCTAAAGGCTGTTGTAACTCGGTTTGACTTAAAATAACAACAATTATATATAGAATATAAATTTTGAAGAACAACATTAGCTTTCTTTTGAGATATTAAGCGTGTTTCTATTATTTACCGTTCTGGAGTTATGTCAGCTTTTTTTTGGCCAAAAATTTGGATTTTTTCAAACTTTGAGCGACGAGCGGCACGGGTTAACGTCGTTTAATCGAGCTCAAATTTCGGCTATCTCAATATCTGGAATGGGGAATCGTTTTATGGGGTCCAGACGAACAAAATTCCGACATCGATTTTTTGCGGTCACCCTTGCAGCCCCACTAAATTGAGAATATATTTTTCTTAACTAGTCAGCGACTCGCGACTACTCCTGTCTTTGTTTTTATATATATATATATATATATATATATATATATATATATATATATGTATATATATATATATATATATATATATATATATATATATATATATATACTTTGTCGTGCCACATGGTAAACTTTATCATGATATTTTTTGAATACTTTAAGTACTGGTTGGCAGTAAAAACAAACATTAAAAAAAATCTGTTATCCAAGAATTTTATTCTCTTAGTTAATTTAAAATATTTCAAAAAACAGTGACCTCCTAAACCAAAAATGTAAAAAAGTTTTATTATGAAATTACGATCTAAGATTTTCTAGCAAATTTAAATCCCGGTTGGTCCAGCAGTAATCTGCCAACATATTTGGGTTCCATTTGCCCTGGTAACGTTTTTCCATCTTAGAAATGTCCTGATGGAACCTTTCTCCGTGCTCATCGCTCACAGCCCCCAAATTCGGAGGAAAAAAATCCAGGTGTGAGTCTAAAAAATGAATCTTGAGTGGCATGTTGCAACCCAGTTGATAAGCCAACAACAGCTCGCTAACCAACTCTCTGTAGCTCTCACTGTTATGGTTACCCAAAAAATTTGCAACAACATTCTTAAAAGATTTAAATGCTGGTTTTTCTAAATCGCTCAATTTTTCTTCGAATACCGGATCTTTTATTAACTCCCTGATTTGAGGTCCTACGAAAATACCCTCTTTTTTGAATGAAGCTAGACACAAAAAAGGCTTCTGGGGTTGACGGAATACCTGCCATAGTTCTCGAAAAACTGTGCGAGGGAACTAACACCAGCTTTCTGTAGAGTTTTCAACCTATCCTACAGAAAGGCAATATTTTCTTCCTGCTGGAAATGTGCCACAGTTCAGCCGATACCTAAAAAAGGCAAGAAGACCTTGCCAAATAACTACGCACTGCTTTCAATAATATCGAAAGTCATAGAAAAGGTTGTCAATCAGCATCTTCTAAAATATCTTGAAGGATTCAACATTATTAGCGATCACCAATATGGCTTTCGTAAACATAGATCAACAGGAGATCTTCTGACTTATGTAACACACGTTTGGAACAACACAATTGAACACTTTGGAGAATTTCGAGCGGTTGCTCTTGACATATCCAAGGCATTCGACCGTGTTTGGCACGATGGACTGTTGGCTAAGCTACGCTCTTATGGTATCGATCTGCTGGAAAAGACCGGGAATCCAGTCTACAGCTTTGCAGATGACAGTACGTTTATCTCTTCATCCACTTCGAACGCTTGGACATCGGCTACTCAGGCGAATATCCTCAGACAGCAGGAGGTCGTTCAACTTGAGAAAGTCCTGGAAGAAATTCTATCTTGGGGTGACAGTAACCAAGTGGAATTTAACGGTACAAAAACCCAGGCGGCAGTTTTTTCCAAAAAAGTGAACGTTGCTGAACCCGACATAGTCATGTCGAGGCACTCCATTACCCTAGCGTCGCCACTCAGTTTGTTGGGCGTTAATTTGAGAGCAAATATATCCTAGCATGAACATGTTGCAGGCATAGAAGGAGAGCTTCTCAAAAGTTGGGAATATTATTTCGAACCAGGAAGCTTTACACTCCACAACAACTGTTAATTCATTACAAAGCTCAAATTCGACCAACTATGGAATACTGTTCCCATATTTGGGGCTCCGCTCCCAAACACACTGCATTTGTTGGATTCTGTTCAGAGATGAGCTGTTCGCTGGAACATCGAAGAACGGTTGGCGACTTGAGTCTGTTCTTCAAGTATTTTCATGGAAAGTGTTCGAAGGATGTAGCCCGCTTAATTCCTCCCAGAGCGGTGCATGTTAGAAATACACGTCGCGCTAATACTTCACATCCGTTTGAGGTTCAGCTTGTTACTCCGCGTATAACGCTTTTCAAGCAGTCTTTTATATGGAGAACATAATCCCTTTGGAATAATTTGTCCAGAGCTGTGTTTCAAGAACAACGCTCTTTCCGCACACATGCCGCTCTTGGAGCGCTTTAGGGACTTGCCTGTAGCACGTGTGCTAGACCCTTAAAAAAAAAACCTTTTAGACAACGTGGTAGTACTACCACGCACGTAATTGCATTTCTGCAACAACTACTACCTATGCATGGACCTAGGGCCGCCACATTGTGGTAGAAAAATCTGTCGTCGTCTTTAAAATATACTTTTATTTTTCTATAAGATATTAACCTGAAATGTTTTTGATTTTTTTAAATTTGAAGAAGTTAGCTTCTCTAAGCGGGATTAAGCAGATATATTATCTGATAATTTAATTCTGATTCAAAAGAATCCTTAAAGGCTGAAGCGTTTTAACAATATTGTTTATTAAAATATCTTACCATTTATTTTAATTTCATATTTTTGTCCATTTCAGTATTTAAATAAAAACTGTATAAAAAACGTTTCTCTTTTGTATTTTTCCTACATTTGTTGTAAAACAAATAATCGACTTGAATAGACCTCATGTTTCTATGTTTTACCGCTTTAACATTTAATATTACATTGTTTTCAATTCAAGCGTAAAACGAACTTGATAAAACAAGAACGAACAAAAACTGCAACTGGGACCTTCATAATATAATTTTCAAAGGCAATTTACCTGTTTTAAAATATGCATAAACTGCATATAAATTCATAATTTGGTCTGTAGCGCTCGCATATATTTCAATAACTTTTATAGCAGAGCGATTGTTGTTTACCTAATTTTTATTAACTGATTTTTTTAAAAAAAAAAAATCTAAAACAGGTCAGTTACTAATACTGTTACTACATCTGAAATATTAAGGAATGCAAAAAGAAAGTAGAGTGTTTTTTTTTCACGGATACAATACTTCCCTCGAGCTAGAAAAAGATCCATTTTAATGAAGTAACACAACTCTGTCTTTCCATTCATTTTATCAAGATAAATGAATTAACATCTACATGTTTTCAGCTTGATTATTATTTGTACATTTCAAATCGATAGTCATATCAAATAAAATGTAACAAAATGCTAGTTAATTTTTATAATTCATATATTATTTTCTTTTCTTATCAATATAATCATTGACTGACAATAATTTGTTACATTTTATTTAACTGGGACTATGAGGAAAGCACGTTGACTACATGTTCAAGATGAAGGCTTATGTCTTCCAAACATTTGTCTTAATTAAATAAGTGGAAAGTAGAGAGTTATTATTATCATTATATTCGCAGCAAACGTTAATTCTGTACAAAGCTCAGATTCGACCGACGATGGAATACTGGTCCCATATTTGGGGCTCTGCTTCAAAACATACACTGCAGTTGTTGGATTCTATTCAGAGAAGAGCTGTTCGTCTGATTGGAAACCTGGAATTGACTGGCGACCCTGATTTGCTGGAACATCGAAGAACGGTTGGCGACTTGAGCCTATTCTATAAGTACTTTCATGGAAAGTGTTCGAAGGATGGAGCTCGCTTAATTCCTCCCAGAGCAGTGCATGTTTGAAATACAGGTCGCGCTAATACTAAATCACCAAATTTTTTACCTGTTTTCTTAATCTAACATTACACTCTGCTTTTTTTCTAATCCCTCTTGTTTGCAACCGACAGAACAATTAAATAGATCGAAACACTACCGTAATAGTGCTCGTTGAATGAGTTAACTATTGTCGGGCGTTCGATTTACATGTATATACATCGCGATCCGAAACCCAACTCCGTTTATACATATATATATATATATATATATATATATATATATATATATATATATATATATATATATATATATTTATATATATATATATATATTATATATATATATATATATATATATATATATATATATATATATATATATATATATATATATATATATATATATATATATATATATATATATGTATATATGTGTGTGTGTGTGTGTGTATGTGTATGTGTACAAGCTGATCATGGCTTATGCTGCAGAAATAAGAGCGGAAACAACAGCTACTAAACAAATGCTCAAAATAACAGTAATTATGACTTTACGATCTATTACCGGCCACACACTCCACGACAGGAAACGAAACGAAGAAATAAGAAGTGTGTGAGATTTACGGTATAGTCAGTTGGTCAAGAACTGGAAGAAGAATCTGGTGAAACCATGAGGGAAAACTAAATACATTTAGACCCGCTAGAAGGCCACCCAAATGGTGGTACGAGAGCTGGAGGTCGGCATCACAAGAGTGAGCAAATTCGAGCAGCACTCTTGAATAGGAGAACGAGACAATGCCTTATACTCTAAAGAAGAATAAGAATTTAAGCTCATTGTGTGAGTGTGTGAAATATAACTTTATGTTAGAAAATAATCCCAGGAAAAAAATTTAAATAAATATAAGCGTGTAAAAATTACGACTCTTATTAAATTGATTCATTAAAATACTCATTAGCCTCTTTTCTCTATAAATATAATTTGTGATGTAATCCTTTTTAAATTGAAATATTTGACTGAAGAAGAGATTTTGGGTTTTTCTTTTAAATTGTTACTTGAAGTACCTTCTATTTAAACTTGTTTTAGTGTGATATATCGAAAACTTAATTTTTTATCATCTTCGTTTTCAGTAATTTAAATGTTGCCATAATATTTGCAGTCAAAAATAAAATGTTTTGTGTTTTTGAAAAAATCTGAAACTTTTAAGTTCCTCGCTCAGGGGACAAAGTATTAATTCCGAACTGCAAAACTTTTAAAAATTTGCATTTTGCAGCGTAATATTTAAGACATGACAACGAAGCAATAAAGATGCAAATACTTTTTGTTTATAAGCACCCTTCAAAATTTTTATTTTTTTCTAAATTTAATTATCTTTTACTGTAATTTATTAGGGAAGAATATTTTAAGTAATTTCTTAATTAGTATAGCAGAATTCACTAAAATTTAATTATCTTTAGTAGATAAGATATTTTAAAACAATAGTTTTTTTCCTATTAGGCAATACTATTCGGGGGTTTCTCCTCGGATATTTATGTATTAACAAAGTCGTAAATCCTACTAAAAAGTAATTGTAGCATATATATGGGTTTTCCATTAGGAATGTCCGACTTTTGACAGCTAATAGCTGCCATGTTGGTTGGCAGATGTTTGACATCTGATGTCACTTGTGTTTAGTAAGGTTTGCCATACAATCATGAATCGTTTCACTTTAAAAAAACGCCTGGAAATTTTCCAAAATTACTCGATTACTCCAAAATAACTCGATGCCTCAGGACTATTTCTTCCCAGAAGTTGAAGAAATGGATGCAACCGACTTTTATTTCCAACAGGATGGTGCACCGCCCCATATTTCCGGCTCAAACATAGCTTTATTGGTGAGTCATTAATTTCACGAAATGACACTACCGCTTGGCCGCCGAGATTGTGCAATTTAACGCCTTTGGCCTATTTTCTTTGGGGCCACTTAAATCACAAGTCTACAGTAACAAACCAGCAATTTTTGATGCCCTCGAAGCCAACATTCGTCGTGCCATAGCCGGCGTAAGGCCGGAAATGCTGGCCCGAGTCATGGAAAATTGGTATAAGCAGATTCGTCTCTGCAAAAAGAGCCGCGGCGGCCATTTGAGCGATCTCTTGTTTAAATCTTAAATGGCATGAAATTTCCGGTTAAATAAAAGAATGAATTTTGCTTAAAAACTCTTTGTTTTATTCATTTTTAAAGTTAGGACGCTCTTAAGGGAAAACTCTATATATATATATATATATATATATATATATATATATATATATATATATATATATATATATATATATATATATATATATATATATATGTAGAGAGAGAGAGAGAGAGAGAGAGAGAAATTCCTGCCTGATGCTGTTAAAAGTTCTTTGACATTCGATGAAGCAAGAAAACACCAAAAACTTCTGAAAAAAAGAAAGTTGTCCTAGTGCCAAGTTCTTTAGCATAGACAAATTGAATTTTCCTCCTCATATTTTCCATTATTTGTATATATATTATTTGTTTATATATTTGTATATATATAAGTGGATTATAACTACGTTAGGACTTTGAAATCTTTGGCACAATGACACTACACAACAGTTACCACCACTACACAAAACACTTTATTTTTGCCCTCGACGCGCGTTTCACTAACCATATTAGTATTATCAAGAGCAATGATCGCTCCTAATGATACTAACGTGGTTAGCGAAAAGCCGTTCGAGTATAAAAAGAAAATCCGTGGTGTAGTGGTTATAAATGTTGTAAAGTGGAATACAAGCCTATGTCATTTTTAGCAGCATTTTACCATCTACAGAATTCAAACCATCAAGGTACATGTACCTCTCTCACATCCATTTATTTAGTTCGCCAGCAGCATATCCATGAAAGACTGCAGTTAGGGAGTTGTAAAGATACTTCTTCTTTTTTTTCGAAATAGTCTTGCCCGGAGTCATCTCATAGAAAACTGCAGACAGTCGTTTCTTACTTTTAGGTCTAGTTTTAAGTAATTTATTAATTAGTATAGCGGAATTTTACTAAAGTTTAATTATCTTTAATAAGCAAGGTATTTTAAAACAATAGTTTTTTCTCCAATTAGGCAGTAATTTTCTGCATATTTTTGTGTTGACAAAGTCGTGAATACATATATATATATATATATATATATATATATATATATATATATATATATATATATATATGTATATATATATGTATATATATATATATATATATATATATATATATATATATATATATATATATATGTATATATATATATATATATATATATATATATATATATAAAAAAAATAAAGAGAGAGAAAGCAATACATATATATATATATATATATATGTATATATATATGTATATATACATATATATATATATGTATATATATATATACATATATATATATATATATATATATATATATATATATATATATATATATATATATATATATATATATATATATAGTCCCTGGCCAAATTATTAGACGTACTGTATTTTTTAGTAATTTTATGTTTCTTAAGAGTTTTTATGCAATAATGGTATATTTAAACTACAATATTATTGATTTTTATTTAAAAGAATTGTTGTAGACTACAAATTTGTATTTATTTTTAACATATGGCAACACTATGTTGACAAAGTGATACATGAACGTAAACAAGTACAAACCTGTATCAGTCGCGATCGGAATCGAGTCAGGTACGGACGTGTTTCTGTGGCTTTATGGACTGTGATTGTTTGTTTAACAGTTTTATACTACTCAGTTATTAGTTTATTTTGTATGCAGTGTTTTAAAAAAGTAATTGGACTATTTTCATTATGGGTAGAAAAGGCGATCTTTCACCACGTAAAAAAGCTGAAGTGAAGGCCCTTGTGATTGCGAAAACATTTACAAACCGAGAAATATCACGAAGATTGGAGGTTTCTGAAGCTAGTGTACGACGCATAAAAAAGAAAATTGAGTCAGGGAAGGAATTAAGCCCGAAAAGAAAGAAAAGATGCGGTAGAAAACCAATTTTCACTCCACGGTCAGAGAGATGTTTGAAGAAAATTTGTGTAGAAAACAGATTTGCTACCACAAAGGTAATAAAATCACAACTCCAGGATGCTAGCGTAAATGCTTCTGAGCGCACTGTTCGAAGAAAATTGAAAGAATTAGATTTTAAGGCCTGCCGCCCCGCCAGGAAGCCCAAGTTAACAGCTGCAATGAAGGCAAAGCGCCTGAAGTGGGCCAAACAATGG
The DNA here is from genome assembly GCA_019049505.1 of Pachyrhynchus sulphureomaculatus. NCBI lineage: Eukaryota > Metazoa > Arthropoda > Insecta > Coleoptera > Curculionidae > Pachyrhynchus > Pachyrhynchus sulphureomaculatus. The sequence continues at coordinate 33,932,573 of CM032450.1, forward strand.
CAAGACAAAGATGTGGACTTCTGGAGATCGGTAAGATACAGCAATTTAATCAATAATTGATACATTATTATCATTTTCAGTTAAAATAAAGCAAATAAACATGGAAATATATATATTTTTCCTATTTTTGACAGGTCTGCTTCAGTGACGAAAGCACATTCGAAATTTTGCAGAATAAAGCTCAGTATGTGCGTCGTCGTCATGGAGAAAAGTTTCATCCTGATTGTGTCGTCCCGACGGTTAAACATCCCACCAAAGTGATGATTTGGTCAGTCATCAGCGGTAAGGGCACTGGACGTCTGTACGTCGTCAAAGGAATAATGAGGCAAGATCAGTACAAAGAAGTATTACAAAATCGGTTGATTCCGCAGCTCAGAGAATGGTTTCCAAATGGGGAACCGTTCACTTTCATGCAAGATGGAACTCCCTGCCACACTGCTCGGTCTGTTAAAGCTTTTTTGGCAGAAAAAATATCCCTCTGTTGGATTGGCCGGGTAATAGCCCCATTGAAAATGTGTGGGAGCTGATGAAAAGAGAAGTGGCTAAAGATGTGATTACCAACAAAACCCAGCTCCTAGAAAAGATTATTCATGTGTGGAATCATCATCCTCAAATGCAGGAGACAGTACAATCTTGCATTGATAGCATGCCGCGCAGAATTAAAGCTTTGATAGCGGCTAAAGGTGGCTCAACTAAATATTGACTTTTACTAACATTAATTTCACTTTTCTTTAAAACTTAATAAACTTATGCTTTTCTAAATTAATGCTGTTTTATTTATGTCAAATAAATAGGTAATTGATTGGATAATATAAAAATAAAAAACAAATCAATTTAAAATAATAAAACGGTACAATATCACTCGGTAATTAATATTTTACATGAAATCTTGCAGTGTGTCTAATAATTTGGCCAGGGACTATATATATATATATATATATATATATATATATATATATATATATATATATATATATATATATATATATATATATGTATTCACGACTTTGTCAACACAAAAATATGCAGAAAATTACTGCCTAATTGGAGAAAAAACTATTGTTTTAAAATACCTTGCTTATTAAAGATAATTAAACTTTAGTAAAATTCCGCTATACTAATTAATAAATTACTTAAAACTAGACCTAAAAGTAAGAAACGACTGTCTGCAGTTTTCTATGAGATGACTCCGGGCAAGACTATTTCGAAAAAAAAGAAGAAGTATCTTTACAACTCCCTAACTGCAGTCTTTCATGGATATGCTGCTGGCGAACTAAATAAATGGATGTGAGAGAGGTACATGTACCTTGATGGTTTGAATTCTGTAGATGGTAAAATGCTGCTAAAAATGACATAGGCTTGTATTCCACTTTACAACATTTATAACCACTACACCACGGATTTTCTTTTTATACTCGAACGGCTTTTCGCTAACCACGTTAGTATCATTAGGAGCTCTTGATAATACTAATATGGTTAGTGAAACGCGCGTCGAGTGCAAAAATAAAGTGTTTTGGGTAGTGGTGGTAACTGTTGTGTAGTGTCATTGTGCCAAAGATTTCAAAGTCCTAACGTAGTTATAATCCATTTATATATATATATACAAATATATACACAAATGATATATATACAAATAATGGAAAATATGAGGAAAATTCAATTTCTCTATGCTAAAGAGCTTGGCACTAGGACAACTTTCTTTTTTCAGAAGTTTTTGGTGTTTTCTTGCTTCATCGAATGTCAAAGAACTTTTAACAGCATCAGGCAGGAATTTCCGTTGAAAAGATTTTAAGAATCGAAATTGATGGTAAAGAAATCAGAATAGTTAAAGGTATTGATTGGTTACAGTGAGCTGCAGCTTGTAATGAATAGCAAAATTCAAATTTCTCGGTTCTTTTCTTAACTGACGGTTGGATTGCATTGTATAATATTGAGTAGATTGCTGCTGTTTTTGGGCTATATCAACAGATCCACGTCTCATCTCTAGTAATTGTAAGTGGAGTCCTCCAAACAAAGCATCTCTTTAGCGACTTTAACCTGACGTTATTTTTCAAAAAAAATTATCTCCACTCCACTTTAAAGTGGAAATTTGACAAAATCAGTCAGTTTAATATAGGACAAGATATAAATTCCACAAACAAAGAAATATCAAAAGCTATCAGAAAAGATATTAGAAGATATCAAAACGATAAAATAATACAGACTATTGAAAAGAATAAAAATATGAAAGTACTTCGACGGAAACTGACGGATGAAGAAATGATAAACATCGTCGAAGAACTTTACGAGACATTATATAAAAACCAACTGATCCTAGAACCAGAGGAACACGCTTTATTGAAAATAACAAATCAAGGATCTGAAGATATTCCCGAGATTTCCGTATCCGTTTGGATAATCCTCTATGCTTTGAAGAAAATGAAAAACGGCAGAGCATCGGGTGAAGTCGGAGTGTAAAATTCGGGGGCCGACTCTTAAAGCAGCGATCAAAAAATTACTTAATCTATATCTAGAGAAGCAGATCATCCCCACCAACTGGAATAACTCTGTAACCATCCTTATACATAAAAAAGTCGATGTAACGAGCCTCGAAAACTATAGACCCATAAGCCTATTAAGTAGTCTGTATAAACTCTACACGCGTATAATTACCAATAGACTTGAGAAGAAACTGGACTTTTACCAAAAAAAAGGAGCAGACAGGATTCCGTTCTGGTTACGGAACCAACGCCTACCTGCAAAGTATTCTCATCGAGAAAACTATAGAATATAACAGACCCTCAAACGCAATTTTTGTGGATTTCTAAAAGGCATTCGATACAGTAGTATCAACCCTACGAGCACTAAAAGAATGCAGAATCGACCAAGGATATTCCAACATTATCTATAACATACACGAAAACGCAACAACAACAGTTAAACTACATACCAACACTAAAAAAATAAAAATAAAAAGAGGAATTAGACAGGGAGACACTATGTCTCCCAAACTCTTCACTGCAGTCCTGGAACATGCATTCAAAACTTTAGAGTGGGAAAGCTGGGGAGTAATGATTGATGGGGAAAGAATGAGTGAGTTGAGATTTGCAGATGACATAGTTTTAATATCGGACAACTTGAGAGAAGCCAGAGAAATGCTGGAAGAACTACAACAGGCGACACAGAGGGTAGGAACTCAAAATAAATTACAACAAAACTAAAATGATGACCAACTTAATACCTGGCGAACCGATAAGAATAGGAGACAAGGAAATAGAAATCGTCTATAATAATTAAAATTATTATAGAATAGGTAGGGACAACCAGACATGTGAACTCCCCAGACGAATAGCTTTAGGCTGGGCAGCTTACGGAAAGCTCAGAAATATATTCAAAGCGGACATTCCAATAAGATTGAAACGAAGAGCCTTTAACCAATGCGTCTTACCAGTTCTAACATACGGGGCTGAAACATTAACTTTTACAAAGACAACTGTTAAGAAACTGCAAATAACACAACGTACAATGGAGAGATCAATGTTAGGGTTGACATTTAGAGACCGAGTCCGAAATGAAGAAATAACAAGGAGAACGGGTGTGGACGACATCATAGCATGTATAACAAGATTAAATGGAGATGGGCTGGCCACGTGGCAAGATTACAGGACAGTAGGTGGACAAAGAGAATTTTAGAATGGCGTCCGAGAGCAGACAAGCGCAATCGAAGAAGACCACCAACAAGATGGTCAGACGACCTGAAAATCACAACCAACTGGATCGCAACCTCCCAAAATAGAGAACACTGGAAACGTCTAGAGGAGGCTTACGTCCAACAATGGACAAGGGAGGGCTGAACTAGAGAGAGAGACTGAGTAAATTTGGTGCAAATTCTTTGCTTAATAAATTTATGTCTAACAATGTAAAAGTATTTGTTTCAAGAGAACTTTTTGGTAGATCCTATATAATCAAAAATATTTTTAAAATGTAAATCTCCAGTGCTTGCGTAACTTTTTCTACTATGTACCTGCTAAAAGAAATATTTGGCTTTACTGCGCCAGTCATCCACCTGGTGTACGTCGAAATAATATGTTTGACAGTAAAACCCGCTCTTCTATAGGAAAATTGACTTCATAATGTGCCACTGTCGTGGCTTGGGCAAACAATACTGTTTGGTTTCCAACATTTGCCATATAAAAAATCTCGAACAGTGTTTGGCTTATAAATTGCCTGATTTGAATCATAACAAACACTTTTACGAGTGAAGGAGTTTTTACGCCGGCTAGGATAAATTTTTATGTCCCTAAGCATGTAAGTTCTTATTTCTTTTAAGGCACTAGCTCATGCAAGGGAACCATTTAGATTAGCTATCGAAAAAATAGCGCGAAAATCTATGCCCGTTTGGATAAGACAGCTTAATCAAATATTTTACCCAATGAGTATTTATTTTCTCGGGACAGCAATGGCAAACCGCCCGTAGTATCATGCCTAATAAAACACCTCTGACTTTGATCGTTCGGAGCCAGCATTAAACTGTAGGTCCCATTTGTCTGTGGAAATACTTAAAAAGACACCAACCACTGGCAAAGGCAAGAGGGTCGCCTACGTTCGTTTCAGATATGGCACTTCAAGAAGTATTTTTTTGTTAACATTGTAAAATACAAATTGTGTACAAGGGTTTGCTCTTATGGTATGTTTAAAACTTTTGTTTATCGCTCCAGGGTTTTCTTAAAGGTTATTATTTGCAAGCGTAGATTAATATATTTCCTATCAACTCCGGTGAATCCCTGCGCTCCATACTGGCTCTGCTACTTCTTTTTTATGCACAGTAACCATCTGCTAGAACAGACCGATACAAATATCCACAGTTCTACAACTTAGCTAAGAGCAGTCTTGGGGTGGCAATAGCTAGCTAGAATGTAACGCTGCAGAAACTTGGGCAGCAGTTTTTCAAAAAAATGAACTGCAAACATACATAATATTTGCCGGAGTCTATCCAGAAAATAGGCGTTCACCTAATTGGATACTCGTAATTCAGCAGAAGCCTTAATTCTATGGAACATCGAAGAAAGGTTAGTGACTTCTGTCTTTTTCATCGGATCTAATAATTAATGCTGTTTTTGCTTTCCTCGCTAAGGGAAGTATTGTATTCGTAAAGAACACACTTTGAGATTTTTACACTTAACACACGTTTTAGGGTACAGATTATGAAAAACATAATCTTCAGTTTTCTTTTTGGAAACTTTAGTTGGAATAAAGGACAGTTTGTAATCAGTGTATCTATTTATTATCACATCGTTTCGACAGCAAATGCTGTGTTGCTCAAGCTCAAATGTCTAGATATTATGCTAAATGACGTGATAAACGATCAATATTAAATCTTGACCTTTTTTAGAGATATATATCGTTAGGGAGTAGCAAAAATAAGTAAGATTTCAGATGAATACAAATTTTTCAAATTAATGTTATATTTCAAAGTTTTTTGTTGTAGTTCACCCTTTTGCTGTTACACTAGTAGCATTTGTAATTAAGGGGGACCACCATTTGACAATACTGTAAATACAACAGGACATAGCAACCAAAATTTGGTGGGATTGTCTACTTGATTGGTATTGTTGCGCTGTGCTGTTGGGATACAGTGTTGTAAAATAGTGTTTCTCTTAATTACCAGTGCCTAAGTAGTTGTCACTGGCGTGCACACATCACTACGTATCGTAATAAACTCCCTTACTATCCTAAACACTAACATAATAGGTGTTTCGGTTAATAATGTCGATTTTTTCGCAACATTTAAGCGTTTATTTCCATCACAAAATAAATTACCCTAATAATCAAAGTATTGGCCATCGTTAGCTATGACTTTTTCCCAATTTGCTGTCAAAGAATGGATTCCCCACCAGAAGAACTTTTCATCTTTTGAGGCCAACCATTCATCAAGCCAAATTTTCACTTCTTCGTAAGAATGTAAGTGTTGTTCTGAAAGTCCATGCTACATCGATCGAAATAAGTGGTAGTCTGAAGGGGTTAACTCCTGGGAATACGGCGGGTGGGGTAGAACGTCCCATTTGATGTTTTCCAAATAGTTTTTAACACATTTTGACATGGGGCCGAGCATTGTCATGTTGAAAAACGACTTTATTGTGTCTTTGGGCGTATTCTGGTCGTTTTTCCTTCGATGCTCGGTTCAACTTTATCAATTGTTGTCGGTATCGATCTTCAGAAATCGTTTCACCAGGTTTCAGCAGTTCGTAATACACAGCTCCTCTACTATCCCACCAAATACACAGCAAAGCTTTCTTTCCCTGTATATTGCGCACTGGTTGTAATGTTGAAGGCTGGCCTGGGTCTACACAAGTTTTTTGGGTTGGAGCATGTTCACCATAAGCTTCAACCAACAATCGATAACTTTCAGCAGCCGTTTTCTTCAAATGAAAGAAGGTTATTAAACTTCCCCGCAAAACTTATTTTTCTGGTACGAAGCACGACATATTCAAAGCTATGAAGAATTATGTTTTTCACACAATGACAATTAATAAAGAACTGGCTTTTAATGATGTATGTTTACCTTCCAAAACGCCATAGATGTCGATAGTCTATACCAACAAGTGTATTAGTAACTCTATCTTTTAGCAAAATCGACATTATTAACCGAAACACCTATTAGTTTTAGCTAATAGAGAAGAAAAACAATTTGCCAAATTTGGATTGTAATAAGTTATAGATAACCGCATATAACCAGCCATTAAAATTAATACATATTAGTGGCAACATCACTACTACACACAGTAAATGTTTAAACCTATTTCTGATTATTATGACAATAAACGCTTCAATAATACAATGTTCAAGCCTGTAAGTTTTGTTGCTATGCAGAAACACTTGTATCGAAACGCTCGCGACGCCTGCACAGTCCGCTCCGACCGCACATCCCGCGTTGTTTATAGCAAAACGCTCACATAGAAGAGTCAAGAAAGTCAGTTAATTTTAAGCATATTTTTAATTATTTATGTTTTAAGGGTATAATGTAATTATATATATACCATTTTTTTTCTTGAATAATTTCGTGGTTTTTATATAAAATTCTCAAAATCCAAGCAAATACCACCGGCGCGAATCTCTTAGAAAACTCAACAATTTATTTTTTTTAGGAGATTAAATCAAGGAAGTCGAGTATTATTAAAAAAGAATTTCTGTTTAAACTAACAACGTTTATTTGGCTACAATATGGTGACTTTTTTTTTACCTTTTTTGGCCAAATATATATACAAGTTGTTATATATATATCCATATATGACAGAAGATATATATATATATATATATATATATATATATATATAAGGATAGAGTTTATTTTTGAAATATTAGCAATAATGACAGAACATTAATAAAAAAAAATTGGACCGTTTGAAAACGGTCAAGTGCAAGTTGAACTTGCACAATTAGTGTTCCGTACGTTGATTGTTTTTAAAATAAAAAAATTTTTGTTAGGGTGGTATAAAATGATCAGTGACTTCACAAAACACACCCCAAAATGAGTTTTCAATTTGCACAATTAGTGTTCCGTAAAGTTTGTTTCCAATCTTTACTGAAAACTGGTGACCTTGAAATTTTGTTTTTTTTTTTATATACCAAATAAATTATTAAAGGTAATGCACTCGTGATAATTTTCGTTCAATCTATACCCCGTGGAGATTATTCCAGAATTTTTTCAAAATTTTTTGATCAGTACTTTTCGAGATAAGGTAGGGGACAGCGATTTTTTAAAAGTAATACGAAGAAAAGTGTGCGCAAATATTACATTATATATATATATATATATATATATATATATATATATATATATATATATATATATATATATATATTACTCGTGTTTTCACAAGCTTTCATTTGACACCACACTCGATGACCTAGTAAAAAAAAAATTTTTTTTTCACTTCCGATTTCACCCCTCAAAACGAACCCCTTAAGTCAAAATTTATGTTACGGTGGTATAAAATGATTAGTGACTTCACAAAACACACCCCAAATGAGTTTTCAACAAAGTTTGTTTCCAATCTTTACTGAAATCTGATGACGTTGAAATTTTTGTTTTTTTTATATACCATATAAATTATTAAAGGTAATGCACTCGTGATAATTTTCGTTCAATCTACACCCCGTGGAGAATATTCCAGAATTTTTTCGAAATTTTTTGATAAGTACTTTTCGAGATAAGGCCCGGACAGCGATTTTTCGCGAATTTTTAAAAATAATACAAAGAAAAGTGCGCGCAAGTATAATATTATATATATATTTTTTACTCGCGTTTTCACAAGCTTTCATTTGACGCCACACTCGATGACCTAGTAAAAAAATTTTTTTTTCACTTCCGACTTCACCCCCCCCAAAACTAACCCCTTAAGTCAAAATTTAATTCTCAAGACTACATGGCTCTGATGAGGCCATCAATTCCTATATTATTACCAAATTTCACCTTTCTACGTCAAATAGTTTCGGAGAAAATCGGGTGTGACAGACAGACATACACCGAAGTGATCTTATAAGTATTCCGTACGGAACACTAATAAATAAAATGATTTTTATGTTAATATTTTTTATTACTATTCTTTTTTTCCCTGGTTGCTTGTAACTGTTCTTTTAACAGACTTAAATTTGCGGTTTTATGACTGAATTATTGCTTTAGTAAGGGATATCGAGAAAAAAGACCATAAACTTACGTATCAATCGGGGTGCGAAAGAGGAACGTTATGACACTAAAAAAAATTGCTGATATAAAGTTATATAATATTAAATTTATGTCCATACATTATTCTCAGGATTTTTCTTTATAAAAAAAAACAAATTTGTGTACAAATCCAATAATACAATACAACTACGTATACATTCGCGTTTCTTTATATTTCAAATCAAAAATGCTCTTATTTAAGGGAAGTATTTTGTTCGTAAAACAATCACCCTCCGAGATGTATGCAAGAAAGCATAATTTTCAATTTCTGTCCGTCCACAGAGTTGTCGATTTGTCGGTCTTTGGGTCTGTCTGTTGGTTTTTCTATTTGCCGATCCGTCTATTGGTCTGTTGGCGCGATCATTTTCAAACGAACTGAGACATGGTTTTCAAATTTGACAGACAATTAGGAAAGGCACCTACAGATTTTGAGGGATATCGCTTCCTGGGAAGGAAGTAAAAAAGCACGAGGTCTATATATTTTGCACATTTCCAACAATATTTTGAGAATCTTTCTTGGTTTGTCGTTGAGGCAATGAACAAATTTTAGGCATAACTAGTATATCATGAAATCGGAATTTTCACGGTCTTGGTTAAATAAGAAATCGTGGTTCTTGAGGTTAGACCGTCTCAGCTGAGAGCAATTTTCCACGAAAATGAACGAAGGTTACTTAAAATTGACGCAATCCTATCCCAGGAAACACGAACTATCATAACTTAAACATATAAGGTGTTAAATGGGTGGAAGAGAAGATGAAAGAGGCTGTTACGTATATGTCATGTAGGCGAGAAATTTGAGTATTATGTAATTACTACCCCTGCGTTTTAGGATTCCTAAAACACAAAAAACAGTCACTCATTTCCGCTGGTCTGTCTGTCTGTCTGTCGACACGATAAGTCCCGAATGAAATGAGATATCAATTTCAAACTTGGTAAATAGATAGCATCTAACATAGAAATTAAGTTTTTAGACGATATTGCTGCTTCGGACCAAGGTGGTGAAAGGGAGATCGATACATTTTAAAATGTTTTTAGTAGTAATACAGAAGTTCTTCCTGGTTTTCTGTTGAATATTATACAAATTTTATGCATAAATATTTATAATAAAACATATAAGGGGTGAAGGAGTGGCTTCCTATGTGCATATAGTGTTATATATCCTTTTCTGGCTTTTTGAAGTCTAGAAATACAAAAATTAGGTTATTTTTTCATTGATTTCAAGTTTAACCGAGAAAGCGCCTGAAGGAGACGGGACTAGTTTAATATTATATAATTTTAGTAGCATTTTTAGATATTTTTAGTTTTTGGGCTGGTGTGCTGGGCAAAATTTAAGCATAGTATTTATAGTAAAATATATAAGTCATTAAAGGGTGGAATAGGAGGTTAATGGGGTGGCTTAATATATAGTTGTTATAGGTCTTTTTTGGGATTTATGGAGTCGAGAAATCTGTGAATTAAGTTATTTTTTTCATTTCTTTGAATTTTGATGGAGGAAGGAGTAAAAGAGGTGGTGTGGTCAAATATTGTATGGTTTCAATGTGGTATTATGAGAATTTTTCCAGGATTTTGATTGCGGTAATTTTTAAGCATACTTATTTATTCACCATATATAATTATGAAACATATATTATAAGAATTTTGCCTGGTTTGAGGTTGGGATATTTTAAAAAATTTTGGCTAATTATTTAGTACAAAATATACAGGGTGCGGCGCTTAAATCCGGACAAATTAAACATTAAAAGAAAATGTTATTCGTCAAAAGATTAAAATGAAAAAAAAAAAATCCTTTTGTATGTCAGTTGTGTAACCTATCCACAGTGGAATTATTCGATGTAATCTCCTTCAGCCGCAATCACCGCCTCCATCCTTGGTCCGAAGCGCCCGCGCGCTCTCTTTAAAGCCTATTGGCAAATGCTGCTTCGATAGCGGTGCGTAAAGATGCCACTTAGGGGGTCTGAACTTGTTAGTAACTTTTTTGATTACGCTCCAAACATAATAGTCGAGGAGTTTCAAATCCGAGCTATTGAGGGGCCAGAACTCTTTAGACCAGAACATGTCCACGTTATCCGATAACCAGTTTAGGACTAAATAGCTCGTGTGTGCCGGTGCACCATCCTGTTGATACACACACACGAATCATGCCGTACACAGTTAATCGCAGGTAGGTAAAATTTTATTCGTCAAAAGATTAAAATGAAAAAAAAAATCCTATTTTATGTCAGTTGTGTGACCTATCTAGAGTCGAATTATTCGATGTAATCTCCCTCAGCCGCAATCACCACCTCCATCCTTGGTCTGAAGCGCCTGCACGCTCTCTTTAAAGCCTATTGGCAAATGCTGCTTCGATAGCGGTGCGTAATGATGCCACATTAGGGTGTCTAGACTTGTTAGTAACTCTTTTGATTACGCTCCAAACATAATAGTCGAAGGGTTTCAAATCCGAGCTATTGGGGGGCTAGAACTCTTTAGACCAGAACATGTCCACGTTATCCGATAACCAGTTTAGGTCTAAATAGCTCGTGTGTGCCGGTGCACCATCCTGTTGATACACACACACGAATCACGCCGTACACAGTTAATCGCAGGTACCTGAAAAAGCGAATTATTTCAGTCGCTGAACGTTCGGCTCGAAGACTTTGGATAATCGCGGCTCTTCGATTGTACTCCGCACTTGTTCACAACAGCTCGGTCATTTCGAGGTTATGGCGGAAAATTCAAATTTGTCCGGATTTAAGCGCCGCACTCTGTATATAAGGTAAAAGGAATAGGGTGACGGGTTGGAAGTGTGGTTGCGCATATATCATAATATATTTCTATTCTAGTGTTCTTGCTTTTTCATTATTACCAGTTTTAAATGAAAATAGTATTGCAGAAGGAATTGAGATCTGGCTACACAGTTAAAAATGTTAAGTTAATCACACAAAAAGTTTTATAAATACAAACAGTTACAGTGGCCGAAACTTACTTACCCTCTGCAATTTTTGCTTGTCTTTACGTTTTAGTATTCCTAGATCACGAAAAATATATATTCCCATTACCGTCGTTCTGTCTATCCGACTGTCAAGTTATCGCTCTATTGACATCATAATACTCAGAACAAAATGACATTATAATATTTGAAATAGGGATGAAACCTATAGTTTCTGAGCGTTATCGTTTCAGCAAAAGCGGAGGTGGTTGATATGTTGTATGATTTTATTCATATTATGGAAATTTATTTTTTCTTTTCCCGAGAAAGTCAAATTTAGTACTTACTTTAGAACTACGCATTTACAAGAAAAGTACTGGGTGCACTTTACCGATTTTTGTATTATTTTCATTTTTAACAAAAATGATATGTAGAGGGAAACCTCTTCGAAGCCTTTCTTCTGATCTAATTTAGTATTTATTTTAGAACTACGTGTTGGAAAATACTGAGTAAATCACATTGTCATTTTTTAAATTTAACTACGAAATGTGTCGCATAAAACAACATATTGATCAATATATCAATCATAATCTGTGAATCTCAAACTAAGAAAATAATAATAAAAAAAATTTTCACTAAATAATCAAAAGTTACTATAATTCTAGGTTATGTTTAACAGATGCATATCTGAGAATCTTCAATTAATTTCAAATAGGCGTGTGGAGACCATAAAATTGTTGACACTTCCTGATGTCTCCATTACAATAAGTCACGCAAGCTAAGTTTGATCTAGCTCCCTCTTTAAATCTATAAAGGGAGAGTTACGTTTTTTATGGAATTTGTATTGATGAGCGTGATAAAAGGAATTTAGTTATTTTAATAACATATTTTAACACGTTACATACACCTGGGTGCTGCAAAAAGTATATATCTTTTTTTTTTATGGATCTAGCATACGTGCTGCAGGGAAGTACCTAAAGCGCTACAGGAGCGACATGTGTGCGGAAAAAGTGATTCGCGTTGTTCTTGAGTCGTTGTAAATTGTACTCGGTGGGAAACATAGTCCTGGGCAAATTATTCCAAGGGATGATGTTCTCCATGTAAAAGACTGCTGAAAAAACGTTGTACGAGAAGTAACAAGCTGAACCCCATACGGATGTGAAATATTAGCGAAACGTGTATTTCTAAGATGCACCGCTCTGGGAGAAATTAAGCTGGCTACATCCTTCGAACACTTTCCATGAAAATACTTGTAGAATAGGCTCAAGTCGCCAACCGTTCCAGCGAATCAAGGCCGCCGGTCAGTTCCGGGTCTGCAATCAGACGAACAACTCTTCTCTGAATAGAATCCAACACATGCAGTGTACGTTTGGGAGCGGAGCCCCAAACATGGGAGCAGTATTCCATAGTTGATCGAATTTGAGCTTTGTAACGAATTAACAGTTGTTGTGGAGTGTAAAAGCCTTCTGGTTCGAGGTAATATTCCCAACTTTTGAGAAGCTCTCCTATGCCTGCAACATGTTCGTGCCAGAAGATATTTGCTCCTAAATTAACGCCCCACAAATTGAGCGACGATGTTAGAGGGAAGTGCCCCGACATAACTACTTCGGATTCAGCAACGTTAACTTCTTTAGAAAAAACTGCCGCCTTGGTTTTTATAGCGTTAAATTCCACTTGGTTACTGTCACCCCAAGTTAGAATTTCTTCCAGGTCTTTGTTAAATTGAATGACTTCCTGCTGTCTGCGGATATTCGTCTGGGTAGGGGATGTCTGAGCATTCAAAGTGAATGAAGAGATAAGCGTACTATAATCTGCAGAGCTGTAAATTGGTTTCCCGGTCTTTTCCAGCAGATCGTTAATGTAAATGAGAAAGATAGTAGGAGACAGTATCGAGTCTTCAGGCACACCGACGTTGACAGTGAAGGTGTTACAAAGAGATCCTCTCTGAGGAAACATGAGAGCCACAAACAGAACTTTTTAGACATACCAGAAGAGCGTAGCTTAGCCAACAGTCCATCGTGCCAAACACGGTCGAATGCCTTGGATATGTAAAGAGCAACCGCTCGAGATTCTCCAAAGTGTTCAATTGCGTTGTTCCAAACATGTGTTACATAAGTCAGAAGATCTCCTGTTGATCTACATTTACGAAAGCCATATTGGTGATCGCTAATAATGTTGAATCCTTCAAGATATTTTAGAAGATGCTGATTGATAGCCTTTTCCATGACTTTCGATATTATTGAAAGCAATGCCACTGGTCGGTTATTTGGCAAGGTCTGCTTGCATTTTTTAGGTATTAGCTGAACTGTGGAATATTTCCAGCAGGAAGGAAATATTCCCTTTCTGTAAGATAGGTTAAAAAGTCTACAGAAAACTGGTGTTAGTTCACTCGCACAGTTTTTGAGAACTATGGCAGGTATCCCGTCAGCGTCAGAAGCTTTCTGGTTGTTTAGCTTCATTAACATACCCGTGGGGGAGCGGGATAGAATTCTTAAAGGCTATTAAGTGAATAATACAAAAGAATGGCGATTATATGTTTTTATTGTACTTCAAATTATAAGATTTTTTTTATATATACTCGTATGTTTTAAATTATTTTTTATCGGATGATGAAAACTATGGCGTTTCCTTGTCTACAGGATAACTTTACTAAAACTAATCCAATCTGCAAAAATAAAAATTAATCTTGTAAAATAATGTAGTAGTTAAAAATTGCCGAAGGGTTTTTTTTTCAAAAATAAAAAATTTACGGTGTTTCAAACTTTAGTATGTAATTTTCGACCAAAAATTTCTGTTTAACTATTTATAAAAAATTGTCTATTAGTAAAATTAAAAAAACCTCTCGACATTTTATAGAAAAAGTAATTATTAAGATTTTTTTAAAAAAAATATTAAAAATTAACTGAGTAATATTGAAGACAGTGTCTGAAAACAGGTAGCGGCCCCAATCTGACGCCAGGTCATAGTTAATGTTATAACTTTGTAATAGAACGGAATTTTCTTAATTTTTTTTTTGAATAATTCTTAAAAGTATAGAGTATAAAAATCCGTAAAAAATCGAATTTTCGAAAATTCGAGGTGTATGCAACCGAGAAAATATTTAAATTAATTAAAGTAAAAAGCAAGTTCCATGAGACATGTTATAAAATGATACTATTTTCTATAGAAATATTAATTATTAAACATTATTATCATACGTACATGTACTAGGTGTACAACAAAACATAGCTGCATGAATACTTATTTTCTGTTAAATGTGGTATAAGTTTTATATATAAAAGAGGCGCTAATTATGAATATGAAAATCTCAGATCGCTTCGAGACACTCAAGGACAAATTACGCCATTTTCCATTTACAGTAAGGTGAACTTGAAATAACCTAAAAAATTAATGATACACCGTGTGTTAACTTACCTGGGCGATGTCCGATTGTAAATTGATTGTTTTAGGCATTATACCACCTTGAGATTTTCAAAAAATCGAATTATTGTTCGGGTAGATAAATTGTATATTCTTTTAAGAATATTTTAAACGTTTACCCATTTCAAAATTCAAATTATTTCCGAAGTTATAGCAATTAGAAGTAAGCGCGGCAGAGAGTCGGCCCGAAACTCAGTTCTCGATCGGACCGGCACGAGCGGTCAAAGCCTTGTCAAAGGGTATTGTTCTTTTAGTCAGTCCTTTATAAGAACGCTGTTTAGAGGAATACACTCAGAATAACAACGAAAGTCTAAACGTTGTCATTTGGTCTAAGGCTCCAAAAGTGCATTACAGTGACACAAAAATTGTTGAGATTGCATCTTATATTGCAGCTAGTATATTTAATGATGGATATACTAGTGTATTACAAATGATGCAATTATTAAGCCTTGTAATTGGCCCAAGCGCGCTGCGATTTACCGTAAATTGGATTCTCAACGGATATCTATAGCCAACATGAGGAACCAACAGGAGACTAGAGAGGCCAGGAAATTGAAAAGAGCTGCTCAAAATGAGTCGGAGGACATCGCGGCAACAATGGAAGACCTCATGTACGGTCCAGGAATCGCAGATTGAATTTAAAAAAATATTCGGTTTCAAAACGCTGACGCCGTACTGTTTTTTCTTTTGCATTTTTTTTTCGAAACTACTTTTTTCAAACTGGTGTAGAAAATATCTTAAGCTCTACTTAACTGATTTTGTTCAAATTTACAACACATATTCTTTATAATATTATCCAAAATGTAACATAGGATTTTTCTTCTGCTTCCCAGCCAAGCTCTCTTAATTTTATGTGTGTGGTCTTGCGTTGTTATGTTGACTAGTTCCGGCTGATTTTTTTCAACGCTTGCTTCAGTATTGTCAATTGTTGATAGCAGAGTACAGAATCAATCTGCAGCAACTCATGATGCTGATGCACGTGCAATATTGGGTGTGATTACTTGGGGGGGGGGGCAATCAAATTGGACGAACTTGGGTTTGTCCTTTGGGGTTTCTTTGATTGGGAGACCTCGTTATCGCTGCTGAGGCGAGGCTGATTTCTTATTTTTTCTTTTCCTTCTGATGACTTCCTAGATTCATTCTGATTCCATTTCGTCATCTTGGGATTGGAACTCGTTTTCCGAGCAATCTGTGTCAGTTAAAATATCTGAATCTTTAGTAATGAATCTTTTAATCAACTCCTCAATCTGCTTTCTGACCTCCTATACTTCGGAGATAAACAAGTCGATAATTTTGTCCTTTCTGGCAAGTGCTTCTTCCTTTTTGGCGCGAGCTGCTTTTTTTCTTGCTGAATCTTCTTTTAGGAGGGCGATGAGCTTCTTTAATTCTTTAAGTTGATCCTAACACAGTGGTAGGTAAACAGTACACAGTGGTAGGTAAAAAGATTAAAATTCAGTTAAAATAAAGAACAATGCACAGTGGTACACAGTGGTAGGTAAACAGTACACGGTGGTGGGTAAAAAGATTAAAATTTAGTTAAAATAAAGAACAATGCATTTTAACAAAGAACAATGCATTTTGGTGCCGGTCTCACTCCGGCTTCGCTTGACCGTTTACTAGAGCACGCAGGTAAAAACATACCTATCTCCAAATGGTTTTAAGATGTTTGGTGATGGACTTCTTTGGTAATATCATGGATACTTGCATGCCAGTGTTGCTCAACTATTGCCAAAATTCTACCAACTTTTTCTGTCATAGGTTATTTTTCGTGTAAGAAATTTACAATCTGTAGTAGTTTTGAACCTGCGTATTTGCTGTGGAAGTATGTTACTAACTGAGTTACTTTACCATTCTTTTCAATCTTGCCGGTTTTTAGTCTTATGTTTAACAGAGCTCAGTTCCGAGTAAGTATACTAATGCTATCATTGAAATACCAATGGTTTTAAAAAAGGATGTTTAACAGATAAATCCATAACCGTATATAAGCAATAGTAAATTATCTCGATGGCTTTAATGCAAACTCTATGCAACTTTGTATAAATATAGTTTTATTATTATGACGACCTTTGGCTCGCAATTTTCCTGTTTCCTTTTAGAGGTGTAAGATTAAAGTACGATTAAATCTATACATCCATGTAAAGACGGCATGTCCTAGTATTTAGTAAGAAATATACAAATGTTTTAGCGAAATATGTAAAAGTTTTTGCATTTTATTTTTATGAAACTAATTATGTTATTAATGGAAAACATTCCTTATACGGATTAAGCTGATTTATCAGAGTAGATTTAATTGTTGTAATTTCCGTTGGTTGCTTTGTATTCTTGAAGGAATGGATTTTACTATTTCCTAGTTGATTTGTGTCTTTAACTTACATTTTAGAATAACCGCATATCTATAATATATATAAAATGCAACGTCTCTCTGTCTGTCTGTTTGTCCGTTAATGCGCTTATCACTGGAGAACCACTTATCCGATTTACGTACTTTTTTTTTAAACATACATATGTTCTCTGGCCAGGTCATAGGCTATATTTTATTACGATAGGTAGCATAAGGAATGAGCAGTGACGTAAAATAGTGTATGAAGTCGGAAAAAAGTTTGCCGCTAGCGCGTTCCCTTGCAATACACAGCCTAAACCAAATATGGAACAATATTATGTATCAGAGAATATCTATAATCCATAATCTATAATATATATAAAATGCAATGTCCCTCTGTCTGTCTGTCTGTCCATTAGTGCATTTATCACGCGAGAACCACTTATCCGATTTATGTATCTTTTTTTAAATTCATACATATATTCTTTATCCAGGTAATATAATAATAATAATCTATATCTATAATATATATAAAATGCAACGTCTCTCTGCCTGTCTGTCTGTCCATTAGTGCGCTTATCCCTCGAGAACCACTTATCCGATTTACGTGATTTTTTAATTTCATACATATGTTCTCTGACCAGGTTATAGATATATATTTTAGTACATCTATAATATATATAAAATGCAACGTATCTCTGTCTGTCTGTCCGTTAGTGCGCTTATCACTAGAGAACCACTTATCCGATTTACTTACTTTTTTTTTAAAACGTACGCGTTCTCTTGCAATACACTGCCTAAACCACTAAATATGGAACGATATCATGTAGCAAAGGATATCTATAATATATATAAAATGCAACGTCTCTCTGTCTGTCCGTCTGTGCGCTTATCACTGGAGAACCACTTATACGATTTATGTGCTTTTTTGTTAAACATACATATGTTCTCTGGCCAGGTTATAGGATATATTTTATTACGTTAGGTGACATAAGGAATAAGCAGTGACGATAATAATGGATCAAGTCGGAGAAAAGTTTGCCGCTAGCGCGTTTTCTTACAATACACTGCCTAAAGCATTAAATATGGAACAATATCATGTAGCAAAGAATATAATATATATAAAATGCAACGTCTCTGTGTCTGTCTGTCTGTCCGTTAGTACGCTTATCACTCCAGAACCACTTATCCGATTTACGTGTTTTTCTTTTAATTCATACATTTGTTCTCTGACCAAATTTTCTATAATCTTCTATCTAGAATATATATAAAATGCAACGTCTCTCTGTCTGCCTGTCTCTCTGCCTGTCTGTCTGTCTGTCCGTTAGTGCGCTTATCACTTGAGAACCACTTATCCGATTTACGTGTTTTTATAAATTTATACATATGTTCTATATAATTCGATATAAGCCTAGATAATGGGATATAAGGTGAGGTAATGGGAGATAAGTATAAATAATGGGAGATAAGGAGAAATAATGGGAAATAAGCAGAGATAAGTCTAGATAATAGGAGTTATTATTATCATCTACGGAACTGTTAAAGGTTTTCAATGTAAATCCAACCTTAGGTTTGTCATATCAAATTTTTGAGCTAGTGTTATCTATAAATGACGATCTCGACAGTTTTTACATTTGTAAAAATACTTAATATTAGTAGTTTATAAAAGCTAATAATTTCACTTTTAAATAGTAAGTTTTTTTTTTAATAATATAAAACATTTTTGTTGCCTTATGTTTGTCACAGGAGTTCCTGGATATGGGAGGGTACAGGGTAACGAAACGCAGACGAAATCGGCAGGATCAGATGAACAGAGTTAAAGTACAACACCTATCACTTAACGCTCTTTATAGAAAAGTGATCCACGCTGTTATTGATCTAACAACTCCTTGCTAGTTCCAACCAAACATAAATATTTGCGGTAGCGAAAACGAGTCCTTTTCGTGTAGGAACATTTCTCTGTAAATTTATTCAAATGAGAGGTGGACTTGCAATTACCAAACTTCTGTGATATCATGGTAAAAACAACTCAGGAGCGTATTTAAGAAATTCATTTCTAACCCTGTTTATGCTTAAACAGAGGTAGAAATGAATGAAAATATTATCGGACATGAAACGCTTCGCGCTGCAAGGCTCTGTTCCTATGTAATTATCAAAAGGTCTGAAAATGACGCCTACAGCGGCTGCTAAGTATATGGGCAACTCGAGGCCATGCATTAGCAAGTACTTGAAACAATACTTTTAGTTAAAAATATTGATGACCTAGCAAAACGTGGTTCGAGAGGAAAAGTGTCGGACAACGATGAAAAAATGATTATTGACATGTTTTTCCGATATCTTCAATTAATTTCGCTCCAAGGGACGCAAAAATGAAAGCAGAAAGGTTAGGAGATATTTCCTAAACGATTCGCACTCATCTCCTGGCGGATAACGATTTACAGTGGTTGAGCAGAATCAACAAACCATTGCTGAGCCAAAAAAACACAGAGAGGAAAGACTTGCGTGGGTAGAGGAAAACATAGATCAAGACTGGAGTAATCTAATTTTGTCCCCCCAGGAGCCTGGTCAATTTCCACTAACGTATTGATTCAGCGCACCGTGAAATACTCTGTGAAGATCTATGTTTGGAGATATCTTTCGGAAAAAAGTTTTGAAAGAGTCTTCATGTTTACCTTCAATTTGAAGCATTAGTACCGACTGCCAAACGGTGTTTTGTCGATAAAAATGAAGAGTGGATTCTTCAAGAGGATAACGACCCCAAACATCGGAGTAAAACTTGTATCCAGTGAGAAGGGGAATCCGGTATCGTCATTCTAGATTGGCCATTCCAGGTGCCCGATGCAAACTCAATCGAGAACGTGTGGTCATACATCAAGTAGAAACTTCGAAGTAATAAAGTGTACATATATTTGGAAATCTTTGCACGAAGATCAGGCGGAAAATCTCGCCGAAAGTATGTCTTGAAGATGCCAGGCGATCATCGACACTGATGAGGACTGGATGAACTACTAACTCATTAGCCTAACTTAAACTAACAATGCGCAACACGTTCTTATTGGACTGACTGTATATGTCTTTTGCATAATTTAGACGCTTGGTGTTTTGTATGAGATTAATTGGTATAACCCACTTTGTTGATAAAATAATCAGATTAGATTGATTATTCTGTCCATTGCCTTATAGCTAGCAGGAAGCCCTCCGCCTCTGGAGAGTTCTGCCCCGATGTTAGTCAGTAATTTAACGCAGCTTTATCGATATTTGCTCGAATAATTTGATTTAGCAGTCACCTGTGAAAGCGCTTTGCTAACTAAGGTGTATGCCTGTTTGGTGATGACCATACATTTCATGTTCTCCGAGTCGTTACCACGTTAGTTCATCTACCTCACATATTGCTCGGGATTATATGGGAGATGAGATTTTACGTTCGAGTTTTACCTTTTAAATTTGAATCACATCTAGCTTTTTTTTATGGGTCTAGCACACGTGCTGCAGGGAAGTCCCTAAACCGCTACAGGAGCGACACGTGTGCGGAAAAAGCGATTCACGTTGTTCTTGAATCTCTGTAAAGTGTACTCGGTGGGAAACACAGTCCTGGGCAAATTATTCCAAAGAGATGATGTTCTCCATATAAAAGCGTTGTACGAGGAGTGACAAGCTGAACCTCATACGGATTAGCGCGACGTGTATTTCTAACATGCACCGCTCTGGGAGGAATTAAGCGGGCTACATCCTTCGAACACTTTCCGTCAAAATACTTGTAGAACAGACTCAAGTCGTCAACCGTTCTTCGATGTTCCAGCGAATCAAGGCCGCCGGTCAGTTCTGGGTATCCAATCAGACGAACAGCTCTTCCCTGAATAGAATCCAACAAATGCAGTGTATGTTTGAGAGCGGAGCGCCAAACATGGTAGCAGTATTCCATAGTTGGTCGAATTTGAGCTTTGTAAAGAATTAACAGTTGTGATTTCTGGGTTTCGAAATAATATTCTCAATTTTTGAGAAGCTCTCCTTGCTATGCCTGCAACATGTTCATGCCAGGACATATTTGCTTCCAAATTAACGCCTAACAAATTGAGTGGCGATGTTAGAGGAATGGAGTGCCCCGCCATAACTATGTCGGGTTCAGCAACGTTAACTTTTTTAGAAAAAACTGCCGCCTGGGTTTTTGTAGCGTTAAATTCCACTTGGTTACTGTCACCCCAAGATAGAAGTTCTTTCAAGTCTTCGTTAAGTTCCGCAGACAGCAGACTTCCTGCTGTCTGCGGATATTCGTCTGAGTAGCCGATGTCCGAGTGTTCAAAGTGAATGAAGAGATAAGCGTATTGTCATCTGCAAAGCTGTAGATTGGATTCCCGGTCTTTTCCAGCAGATCGTTAATGTAAATGAGAAAGAAAGTAGGAGACAGTATGGAGCCCTGGGGCACACCAGCGTTGATAGTGAGGGTGTTAGAAAGAAATCCGTCGACCGCCACTCGTAAGGAACGCTCTCTGAGAAAACATGAGTGCCACAAATAGAACTTTCCAGACATACCACAAAAGCGTAGCTTAGCCAATAGTCCATCGTGCCAAATACGGTCGAATACCTTGTTCCAAACATGTGTTACATAAGTCAGAAGATCTCCTGTTGATCTGTGTTTACGAAAGACATATTGGTGATCGCTAATAATGTTGAATCCTTCAAGAATTTTAGAAGATGTTGATTGATAATCTTTTCCATGACTTTCGATATTATTGAAAGCAGTGCGACTGGTCGGTAGTTATTTGGCAAGGTCTTCTTGCCTTTTTTAGGTATTCGGTGAACTGTGGCACATTTCTAGCAAGAAGGAAATATTCCCTCTCTGTAGGATAGGTTGAAAGTCTACAGGAAACTGGTGCTAGTTTCCTCGCACAGTTTTTGAGAACTATGACAGGTATTCCGTCAGCGCCAGAAGCCTTTTTGGTGTCTAGCTTCATTAAAATACGCTTTATGATATGTTGAATCCTTCAAGAATTTTAGAAGATGTTGATTGATAATGTTTTCCATGACTTTCGATATTATTGAAAGCAGTGCGACTGGTCGGCAGTTATTTGGCAAGGTCTTCTTGCCTTTTTTAGGTATCGGCTGAACTGTGGCACATTTTCAGCAGGAATAAAATATTCTGTTTCTGTAGCATAGGTTGAAAAGTCTACAGAAAACTGGTGTTAGTTTCCTCGCACAGTTTTTGAGAACGATGGCAGGTATTCCGTCAGCGCCAAAAGTTTTCAAAGTAAATCGAAAATTATTAGAAATAGGTATATGATACTAATAAAAGTTGGAGGGTTGGTGTGCCATTTAAAAAATTTGAGATTTTTCAATTTAAAATAGTCGAAATGTATAAATTTATTTTGAACACCCTGTAGCATCTAACTCAAATTTCTTTACATATATCTTTTTTTCATGCCTATAGAACGCTCGTACCAATTATGAGTATTCCATCCTCAGAAACTGCTACTGTCAATTTTTTACAAAACTGAGAACTAGTATTTTTTTAAAAAAAAAAATGAAATATTAGAAAAACTACTAGGTTTAGGTATATAAAACTATTAATAAAAAAGTTATAAAATTTTACGCAGAATTTAAAAATGAATTAGAAAATAGGATATTCTATTAAAAAAAACATATGTTATATCGGCCACCCTGTGCACGTTAATATTCCCTAAAAGTATTTTATTTAATATTTTTTCGTCATTCCCGAAACAAATGAAATAATGAACTTTACTCTATCATTGACTCACCCTGTACAATTTCAATTAGTCTTTTATATGGAGAACCTCCAGCCTTTGGAATGATTTGCCTAGGACAGCGATTCAAGACCAACGTGAATCGCTTTTGTCGCACACGCGCCCATCCATAAAAATATAAAGTATCTGTCAATGGATATTCAAAGAGATTCGTGTTTAATTTTTTTTCATTAAAAGCTTATTATTGTACTTCAACCACATATGTTATAGCTTGTTTGTAAATACATTTTGCCTAATCTGCATTTTATTGAATATGGCGTTTCTAAAGAAGAAATAACCGGTCGAGTGCAAGTTGAACTTGCACAATTACCATAGTGTTCCGTACGTTGATTGCTTTTAAAATAAAAAATGTTGTTACGGTGGTATAAAAGAATCACGGACTTCACATAACACACCCCAAATGAGTTTTCAACAACGTTTGTTCCCAATCTTTACTGAAAAGTAATGACCTTGAAATTTTTGTTTTTTTTTATATACCAGATAAATTATTAAAGGTAATGCACTCGTGATAATCTTCGATCAATCTACATCCCGTGGAGAATATTCCAGAATTTTTTCAAAATTTTTTGATCAGTACTTTTCGAGATAAGGTGGGGCGACAGCGATTTTTCGCGATTTTTTAAAAATAACACAAAGAAAAGTGTGCGCAAGTATTACATTACATATATATTTTTTACTCGTGTTTTCACAAGCTTTCATTTGACACCACACTCGATGATCTACTAAAAAAATTTTTTTTTTTTCACTTTCGATTTCACCCCCCAAAATTAACCCCTTAAGTCAAAATTTGACTTTCAAAACTACATGGCTCTGATGAGGCGATCAATTCCTATATTATTACCAAATTTCAACTTTCTATGACAAATAGTTTCGGAGAAAACCGGGTGTGACAGACGGACAGACAGATAGACACAGAAGTCATCTTATAAGTGTTCCGTACGGAACACTAAGAACTAATCAACCCTGTCCTTAATATTCCATCAGGTATTATTTATACTTCACACATTTTTCTTTATAAAATTTAACTTATGAGGTGAAATACGTTGCGATAACCAAAAATGTTACTTCATAATAGGATTAAATGTACCATAAACATTTTTTTTAAGCCATTTATTCCCAGCGGCTTTAAAATCACCATTTTAAATAATAATCGAACATATTTCTTCTATTTAATTTACTTTAAAAAAATCTATTCTCTGTCAACGACACACAAAAAGTTCGTCGGTATATCCACTTTTTCGAATCGAAAAAGATATATCTTTCCCATTCTTACACACAATTAGGTATTCGAAATCGGAGAAATCCTTAAAAACCATTTCCTATAAATGAGCTGACTTCCTACAAAGCATTTGAAAGGCAATGGCCTAACAAAATCACAGCCGCTGTCACTAAATTCTGATCAGCCTGCACCATTTAGCAGCTTTTAATTTAAGTATTCGTGGGGTTTATATTGTTTAGGTTACCAGCCTTATCAATAACAATTCATTTAATTGGTTAACGAGAATGAAATACACAGTACGCCAAAAGTTTTGTTTTTAGATTAATTTGTTTTTATCTTTTTTTAAATAAGGTCCCCATGATTTTTTTTTATCGTTCACCTCCCCGTTTGAGTAGGGATTTTACCCTTTTTCATATCCTGAGGATATCAACGGGATGTCGTAACGATTGAATTGTGCTCCGTTCCTCCTTTACAAAACGCATCATTATAGTCAGGAATAACACTAGGTTGAAAAGTTTTTGGTCTAGCTACTTAAAACACATTTTTTTTGCAAAATTCGATTTTATTCATCAACACAGTCTCCGTTAAGAGCGACACAATCAGTGCAACTCTTTTCTAATATTTCTATACCTTTCTTGTAGAAGGATTTGTCTTTGCCTTCGAAATAGGCCTCAGTTTCGGCGATAACTTCTTTATTGGAGCGAATTCTCTTTCCTGTGAGCAATTTTTTGAGGTCTGCGAATAGATAATAGTCGCTGGGCACCAAATCTGGGGAATACTGTAGATGAGGAAGCAATTCGAACTTCATTTCTTGCAATTTTGCCATCGGAACCATTGACTTGTGACACGGTGCATTGTCTTGATGAAAGAGCACTTTTTTCTTATTCATTTAAGGCGGTTTTTTGCAATTTCTGTCTTCAAATGCACCAGTAACTTTATATAATATTCCCTATTTGATGGTTTTTCCCTTCTCAGCATAGTCAATATTCCATACACGTCCCAAAATACAGAGGCCAAAACTTTCCCAGCCGACTGTTGTGTCTTTGGTCGCTTCAGGCGGCTTTCAGTGGCTGCTGTCCACTCAGCTGACTTCCGATTTGATTCCGGTGTGTAGTGGTTGATCCATGTTTCATCCATTGTCACATATCGCATGAAAAAAAAAATCCTTTTTATTGCGCTTAAACAGACCCAAACAGCGCTCAGAATCATCAACACGTAGTTTAGTCCACTGTGAGCCAACGCGGTACCTATTTCGAATATAGCTTTCTTATGCCTAAATGTTGATGCAAAATATCACCAACACGTTGTTTTGATATCTTTAGGGTGTCGGCTGTCTCACGCAATTTCACTTTACGGTCATTCAAAACAATTTTGTGGATTTTTTTATGTTTTCCGGTTAACCACCTCATTTGGGCGTTCAGAGCGTTCAGCATCATTTGTGTCTGTACGACCGCCGTTAAATTCAGCATACTAGTAAATGATGAGTGATTTTCCCTGAGCAGAGTCTCCGTAACACTTGTCAAGCCATTGCTTTGCTTGAACGGTATTTTTTTCCATCAAAAAACAGTGTTTAATCCACACACGATATTGGATTTTTTTCCATCGTTTTGAAAATATCAAAAGTAGCGTCACCAAAACCACTGTAACTTCTAAACTAATCATCGAAATGTCATGATATTTTGACACGTATCGTTTGAAGGTTGCTAAAAACTTTTCAGCCTACGTAATAAAAAGAGGAGGCAAAATAACACTTCTCCGAAGCTAAATTGGGTTTGTTCTCATAATATTTGTTTTCCAATACAAAAATTTTATTGTCAAAAAACGGTAAACTTAAAATTTCGATACAAATAATATATTTCAAAAAATTTGCAAAAATAATCATTTGGCCAGCTGGCAATATTAACAATGGAAAAAAGAAAATTTCAAAATTTATTTGTAATAAATTATCTCACAATTTGTTATTAAGAACCAATAAATGATCGTATATCGTTTCACTAAAACCCACCTTTCTCCGATGGCATTATGTATTTAAAATTTCAATTTTTCAGAAGAAATACTAATCGACTAAAAGCTATCTTACTAACAAAACTTTCTCTTCTAGAATACGAGAAATATATATTTAAAATAGTCCCCCCCCCCGCGTTACCTAACTGACAAAAAAAGAGTATTGTCATAGCGCATGCACGGTAATGAGCCACGCCATTTTTAAATGACCCCAAACGTGTGCAAATTACTTTCAATTTTACATACTTTCTGTCGTGACATCTTTGGCACAATGACTGTCAATCATCGCTCTTGATGTTGCAAAAATAAAGTATTTGGTGTAGTAGTCATAACTTTTGTGTATCGGCAAAGCCAGTCTAAGCCATACAGTATTTCAGTACTATTTAATCCAAAGGAGAGCTTCTCAAAAGTTGGGAATACTATTTCGAACCAGAAAGCTTTACACTCCACAACAATTGTTAATTCTTTACAAAGCTCAAATTCGACCAACTGTGGAATACTGCTCCCATGTTTTGGTCTCCGCTCCCAAACATACACTGCACTTGTTGGATTCTGTTCAGAGAAGAGCTGTTCGTCTGATTGGAGACCCGGAACTGACCGGCGGCCTTGATTCGCTGGAACATCGAAGAACGGTTGGCGACTTGAGTCTGTTCTATAAGTATTTTCATGGAAAATGTTCGAAGGATGTAGCCCGCTTAATTCCTCCCAAAGCGGTGCATGTTAGAAATACACGTCGCGCTGGTGCTTCACATCCTATGAGGTTCAGCTTGTTACTCCGCGTACAACGCTTTTCAAACAGTCTTTTATATGGAGAACATCATCTCTTTGGAATAATTTGCCCAGCACTGTGTTTCCCACCGAGTACAATTTACAGCGATTCAAGAACAACGTTAATCGCTTTTTCTGCACACGTGCCGCTCCTGGAGCGCTTTAGGGCCTTCCCTGCAGCACGTGTGCTAGACCCATAAAAAAAAATTGAAAAAAAAACAGTTAAAAGTTCACACCTCAAAGAACTGTCAATAAAGAAAAAGCTAATTTGAACACTCCCTAATAAAAATCAAGAGAATCTTTCAAATGAACTTATCAGTAGAGTAAAATCCATGGACGGTTAGATTTGGAAATACTAGATAGGAAAAACGACCTACCTCTAGTTAGTCTACCTTTGAACTGCATTTTCTCTACGTTTCTATTTCAAGGCACTTTTGTGAGAAGGCCCTAGTACTATTACGAGATTGCATTGTATTTCTAAAAGAATTACTACCAAAATTTACTCTTTATCTCTTCAACCGATTGCAATAATTTAAAAATAATCCGGCAATTTTTTTTCAAATTGATTGAAAGGAGGTTAAATTGCATGCAGGACAAAGATAGATAGTTACTGATTTTCTATTTAGGTAAAAACGGGATCATTTAAATAGATATAACATGTAGGCTGAAAAGTCTTTAGTGTGACACATAGATGTCTCTCTTTTCAAAAAATCCACGTGATATTTAGAAAGTACCAACCTTTAAACCATGCGTGTCAAAATTTCATGACACTTCGACGATTAGTTTACAAGTTACAGTGGTTTTAGTGACACTACTTTTGATATTTTCAAAACAATGGAAAAAATCGAATTTCGTGTGTTGATTAAACACTATTTTTTGATGGGAAAAAATGCCGTTCAAGCAAAGCAATGGCTTGATCCGTGTTACGGGGACTCTGCCCCTGGAAAATCGCTCATCATTTACTGGTATGCTGAATTTAAACTCGGTCGTACTGACACAAATGATGCTGAACGTTCTGGACGCTCAAATGAGGTGGTTACACCTTAAAATATGAAAAAAATCCATATAATTGTTTTGGATGACCGTAAAGTGAAACTGCATGACACAGCTGACACCTTAAAGGTATCAAACGAAAGTGTTAGTCCTATTTTTCATGAACATTTGGACATGAGAAATGGCTACCGCGCTTGCTCACAATGGACCAAAAACAACAATGTGTTGATGATTCTGAGAGCTGTTTGGACCTGTTTAAGCTCAATAAATAGGATTTTTTCATGCGATATGTGACAATGGATGAAACATGAATCCACCACTAGGCACCGGAATCAAATCGGCAATCAGCTGAGTGGTCAGCAGCCGGTGAAAGCCGCGCGCAGCGACTAAAGACACAACAGTTGGCTGGGTAGGTTTTGGCCTTCGTATTTTGGGATGCGTATGGAATAATTTTCATCGACTATGTTGAGAAGGGAAAAAATCAAGCGAATATTATATAAAGTTGTTGGCGCATTTAAAGAGAGAAATCGCAAAGAAAAGGCCTCAAATGAACAAGAAAAACGTGCTCTTTCATCAAGATAATGTACTGTGTCACAAGTTAATGGTTACGACGGAAAAATTGCATGAACTGAAGTTCGAATTGCTTCCTCATTCACTGCATTCTCCAGATTTGGCCCCCAGCGCTTATTATCTATTCGCAGACCTCAAAAAAATGCTCGCGAGAAAGAGATATGGCTCCAGTGAAGCTTTGAGCCTTATTTTGAAGGCAAAGACAAATCCTTCTGCAAGAAAGGTATAGACATGTTAGAAACTACTATGCTGATGAATAAAGTCGAATTTTGCAAAAAAAAAATGTGTTTTAAGTAGCTAGACACTTTGCAGCCTAAGTGTTATTATATCCTAAAATTTTGTTTTCGAAAGTAAGGTAATTTAATAACATATCCTCTATATTATTATATATATATATACTATATAACTGCAAAAAGTAGAAAATGGAACAATACCTGCTGCCAATTTTAAAATAAACTATACCAGTTACATTTTATACAAGACATAGCTTTTGATGCTCCCTGTGTCTTGAAATGAACACATTTTCGACACACACAGTAAGTTTCCATATTTACCGTCAAAATTGAGTTAGCAAAAGGACGGTCATGTAAACCACTACGCCACATGTGTTTAGGTAACATTTGGTGGGTGACCTAAACAGGGATGCATTTCAGACTGTCCTGTCAAATTTAATTAAATTCCTTTGTCGTGTTACACTTTAGGCCTTTGGTAATTATATTTGCCGAGTGTCCCTACTTCAAGGGCATAGTTTGAGAGTCTAAAATACTACGTTTAACTTAATAATTTGAATTGTTAAGAACTGTCTTTAAATTAACATTGTTTTTATCGTAAGGATCCTAATTATGAATTTGATTTGAAGAGACATTTTCACCATCAGGGTTGTGAACTCTCTGGTCAACCAAAAAAATTTTAAGCCAATTTTTAACCGGGAATTTTTGCTAAACTCAACTAAAACTTTCAAATTCCATTTACATATGGTCGACAGAAACTGGTGAATATTCGCAAGAAGTCCCGCTGGATTCTTCCCGAGAACAAAAGGAGATGCGCAGATCTGGTTTTCTTCTTGGTCTCTAAATGCTATACAACAAACTTTTTGAGCAAAATTGTTAATTGTGGTTAAAAGTATAAGATGCTTCGGCCTTGTCTACTAACAACAGCCGATCCGTGTGATTGACGCAGTTGAAAAAAATACCGTTTACTGGGAGAAGAAAGGTGATACTGATACAGGATAACGCCAGACACCACATAGTAAAAAAAAACTGGAAATCATCTCAGCTTTGGTCTGGGAAATTCACTTTCTTGCAGCGTGTTCTCAAGACTTGGCTCTTTCAAATTACTACCTGTTCTGGTCTCTAAAATATGACCTGTTTGGTTCCGGCGTTAGTAAATGTCACACCAAGACTACCTGCGCCCTTAATACAACAGGTAAATTCCACACTAACCTTATAGGGGTGCTTAAGTCTTACAGGTAATTTCCACACCAGGCAAATATAATTATGCTTTATTCATCTAAATAAAATTGAACGGATTTCTTTTAAATCAGTTTTTATTGAAAATTTTAGATATTTGCAAAAATATATGTTTTTATTTCATAGTAGAGTAATATTGATAAAACATGAAGTTTTTGCTAAATACATAAAATACAATTGGACAAATTCTCTTACATATACTAGATAATGCTACAAACCTATACATATATGTTTATATATATTTACAAAACAGGTTGAGAAAAATAGGAGACACATTTTCAAAAATGGAAACGATTAATATTTCCTAATTGTCTTTGTTCATAAGGATTTTTTAAATGTTTTAATTTTTGATTATTATGATTATTACTTATTTTAGACTCGTCGACACTTTGTATTTTTATATATACGTTAATCTGAAATTCTTTCAGCCTATCGATAAAAGTATACACAGACGGATGTGTAGAATAAAAAGAATTATTTAGATGGGAATGGAAGGACTTACAACAGTTAGTCTTTCGAGTTAAAGATGGACTCGATTCTGCCCATATTTGAACTGGAAAATCTGCTCCTTCCTCTATATACGTTTCTAGTAGGTAATCACAAAATTTATTTAAACGTTCATCCTCAGGTTTTATAGAATATAAATCGTATGTAAAACTGTCACCTAATTCTTCGGGTGCTAAATAGGACAAGCCGAAACAATACTTTAACTAACGACCAATTTCAGAATTTTTATCGCAATATTCTTTAGCTAGACCTAGATTCTGTATCTTACGAAACCAAGATTGGTGTAAATGAAATCTACATCCTAACACTTTAGCATTTGGCCAAACTTCAGATACTGCCTTATGAATAGATTTTTCGAAGTCAATAGTAATTTTCTCTGGATTGAAATACAGTGTATCTATTGAATAAATCTTACATTTTAATAATGTGAAGAGGTTTTTGTATGTTTTAGCTCTCTGGTTTGCAAAACCATGCACTGTAAATAACTGTGTAAAATATTTAGTGCAGTATGAAAAGGTGCCGTCCATATATATATATATATATATATATATATATATATATATATATATATATATATATATATATATATATATATATATATATATATATATATATATATATATTGGATATTTTACACAACATATTGACATTTGTAGTGCAAGAAAAAACAATAATGCCACTTTCGAGTTCATTGATATATAGAAAATTCTCACCCTTGCTAGTTTTGATTTCAAATGTCTCTAAA
The DNA here is from genome assembly GCA_019049505.1 of Pachyrhynchus sulphureomaculatus. Taxonomy (NCBI): domain Eukaryota; kingdom Metazoa; phylum Arthropoda; class Insecta; order Coleoptera; family Curculionidae; genus Pachyrhynchus; species Pachyrhynchus sulphureomaculatus. Next base: position 33,963,959 of record CM032450.1, read on the forward strand.
ACATTATTCACCTCTTCAGCACTTCTTGGATTACGTCCTGGCAAAAATTTTCATCTATGGTTATAAATGTTTTTTTCTAATATATTCGACATCTTTTTCTGTTACTGTTTCAGGCAGCGTGTTTTGTAGTTCTTGTCGGATAATTTTAGATGGCCTTTCACTCATATGCTCTCCGGCTTTTCTTTTGCAGGAATTACTAATTATTTGCCGATTCAGCCTCTCGGTGTCGGCTTCGTGTGTATGGAGTCCTTCACTTCTGGTAACTAAATTCTCGGGCCCAACGGTGAATACTTTTGATTTGCAATCTTTTTTTGAACATCTCCAAAATGTTTCTCCACATTTTAGCCCCTTTTGTCGAAAGTAAGTGTAGTAATTCACACATAACATGTCCTTTCCTCGATTACTTTTTATTAACTTTGCTTCCATATTAGCAACACTTTAAAAAATATACGCACAACCAAGTAATAATCACAAATTAATAATATGTACTAAACTGATATGTAGAAGGGTTTAATAATGATTTAATTGAACAGGCTGGTGCGTACCACCACCCATTTATCAACCCTCATCCTCTACCTGAAAGTACTCGGTATGGAATTTACTTCTGCAATTATAATCCCTTAAATATGTCAAGGTCATAAACGGATTAGTGGTGTGGAAATTACCTGCGCCCGTTTGGTTCTTAGTTCAAATCAGTTGAAAAGCATTAATTAGTTCATTGCATCCAAAGAACTATTATTTTTCTGATCTGAAATCTGACAATTTCCTGAGAGGTGACACAAATGCCTAGAATACGAAGGAGATTACCTTGAAGATTGCCTTTGTATTTGTCTCTTTATAAATAAAGGCCAAAATGAGTTTAAAAGAATTAATTTGCAACACCTCATAATTATTAAAAATTCGAAACTCTAGTATTAAAAATTAAATAAAAATTCTTCCTTAAAGACGCAAATGGCATTACAAGTATTGAATCTCTCTAGCTTTTTTAAAGATCCAAATTACTTTAACGAAGAATAAATCATTTACCCTCTAATCTGTTTTCACCTTTCCGTTTCCCATTCAAAGAATATCCGTTTTTATTGAATCCTATTTGTTTTCGAATATCTTTGTAGGAAAATCCAAACGTCTCAATAAATTTCCGGAAGTGTCTTTAGGCGCCCTTACGTCATGGATTTTATTCATGGTGAAAAATATAAGAATCTCATAAATATATATTTGTGTTAATTTATATGCCATTTTGAATCGATTTAGTATTCTGTCTCCTGGATTTTACTAGATTTTATCAGTTAAACCCCTACAGATCAAAAATATTGCTCTGGAAACTCCAGATTATCCGAGTAACACATAATAATGAAATAAAGATCTAAATTAGCGTAACTAAACATTTACTGTTAGTACAGATGATTAATTAAATTAAATCTGACCAAATATAGTCAGTTTCGTATCTACTGAACTCTAAACTTTATTTAAAAGAAGTCACTATCCTAAGTTCTCTTTACATACTATTTCTGCAAGAATTGAAAATAATGAAAAACTAATATAATTTTCAAATTCCTTTAGTTCAGAAACCCTCCTCCCATCCTTTTAACTCTTTATATGTTTGGGTCTCAACAATTAAGAATAATGAAACAATAACGAAGTTTTTCAATTTCTGGACTTTAAGACTCCGAAAAAAACAAATAACACAATTTCATTTCTTTAACCCTTCATATGTTGGATTACAAATGAAAATAATGAAAAAGCAAGACACTTTTCAGATTTTTTCGACTCAAAGAATCCTGAAAAGGATATGTAATACTATTTATATATGAAAGACCTCCTCTAACTTCCTTTCCCACCTTATACATGTTAACCCTTAATAATTGGAGTAATGAAAAGAATAACACAATTTTCATATTCCTCGTCTTAAGTAACCTAGACAGGACCTATATTGCTCATTTCGCCACTCCTTTAATTCTTTATACGTTTAACTATAAATTATTGGAAAAAAGAATACCACCATTTTAGAATTTCTCGACACAAATAATTCTAATGGTAGGTTTACACACTTGCCAAGTCTTGGCAAGCGTCGACAAGCCCCAAGCTTTATCACAAATGAGACTTGCATTTGGAAGTCGTTTACATGCTTGTGAATGCTCATTGTGCTCCGAACAGTCAAGCATGGCGGACACCGAAGTCGTGGCTGCTATTGCGTTCGGTTTATCATTCTTTTATTTGAAATACAAGCAAAGTAAAACAAAAACAAAAGCCCGACCAAGAAGAAGATGGTGGATGATAAAAATAAATTAACGAACTAAGTAACGCGAAACTAAACGCGCACCAACGTGTAAATGCGTCGCAAGCGCTCGTCACAAACGTCCTTTGATCTGTTAATAAAAACCGACACTCGAACGGAACGGTGACAAGCTCCTCCAAGCTCACGCAAGCCAAACAAGCCGTTCACACGCTTGTGTTTTTGGAAGCTTGTCAAGACTGGGCAAGTGTGTAAAGGGGCCTTAAGAAGGATGCATAACACGATATATATGGAGCATTCCTCCAATCTCCCACCTCAAATTCTTCAATCTTTCATATATTTACCACAAATAATAGAAAATAACGAAAAGATAACACAATTTTTATATTCTTAGAATCTAAGAATCCTGTACTGTAGTACTTGCAAAACTTTTTACTGTACATCATTTTGATCAGGTACCAGTATCAGGTAAATGAAATAACACTTATTTCCCCGACCTAATTATAAAGTTGCCGTGCATTTATAGAAACTCTTAATAATTTAAGAACCAGCAACATAATCTCATAGTTTTATATTTCAAGTGACTTACTCAACATTAGTCATTGTTGAGTGGTGGATGGTTGTCTTTGAATTATGTTATATACTGTTAAGACTCTCACATGATAAAACCAGAAAAATATCTGGGATATTACTCTCTGTTATACATAAATATAAAGTGTGTTTCTAAACATAGTGGAAATAAAAATTACTCCTAATTAGAAACACAATTCAGTTCTTAACTTTCTTCGCAAAATGTCTTTCAAGAGTTTTGTAAAATCTGTTCTTATGTAAACTTGGGACAGTGTGTAGAAATTCGAATTCGGTGACCAAAACTATGTAAGAGTAATGTAATGCGGAGAAAATCTTTCCTTTTTACATGTTTTTTTCCTGGTTTTAAGTGGATGGACGCGTCAAGATATTCCATTAATTAAATATAATAAGATTACCAAATCTCGATAAGCTGTGCTTCGTTCTTTCATTTTATTAAGTCTAATTTAAAGGATATTTATTAGAGTATGGCTGCAACTTGAATACATAAATTAATATCACTGAAGACGGTAGAGCTACCACGTTTAATATGCAGTTTAAAATAGAAAGCTAGTCACAATAAATCCACAATTTATGAGCTATTACTTTACCCAGAGAATTCTGCGTTTAATTTGTTTTTGAGCTTTGTATTTGTATTTTTTTAGGTTAACCGTGAATTGGGGCTTTGTTAATCCAGAGGTTTTTAGGTTGAAACGCTTGTAATAGTGTTTAGAATGTAGGGGGAAGGTTATTTATTTCATGCATATTTCACACACACAACCGGGACTGTGGTTGGACGATAGGGATTTTCTTTGTTACTCATTACTAGTACAAAAAGTCAACTGAAATTAGTTTATCTGATTGTAAATATTGTACCCGTTAACTTTACTTTAAATACCCTAAATAGATGTAGCAATTAATTTTACAGTATTTTACGTTCGCTACTCTCAGTTGGGTTTCAAAATTACCGGTAGGATTAAAATTACTAATAAGATTATAATTTTGCCGGTAATTATATAAAACAGTAAATTACCGAGAATTTTACGAATTGTTCTTAAATCTTTTATTTTTTTTAAGAAGGAATAATACCTTACGGTAACACATCAGTTATAAAATACTGGAAGTTTTTATGCAAATAATTGCATTAAACTTAAACTTAGAATTGAAAATAACAGAAATTTCAAATTCCTTGAATCCAAGAACCTAATAACCGTATAACACGAAATATATAGAACAACTCCTCTAACTCGCCTCCCTATCCTTTTAACCTTTAACATGTTTGAATCTAAATAATTGATAATGAACAAAAAATATAAATTTCAGATTCTTTGACTCTAAGAAACACCACCACCAAACATAGAACGTATATTACAATGCATACGAGGCAACGTGTTTAACTTCGTTTCCCAACCCTTTAATTCTTTATATGTTTGACTATCATAACCTAAAAAATTTCAAGATCGCTTGACTTCAAAAAACCTCAAAAAGATGTATAACACGATACATATGCATAAAATAATGAACTAATAATACAATTATAAGATTCCTTGACTCCAATAACCTCGAAAAGGATTATGAATATACAAAGTAATCCATCTAACTTCTCTCTTTATAGGCTTGAAAATAATGAGAGACTAACACAATTTTCAGATTCCTTGATTTCAAAAACTCTGAAGAGGATGTATAGGAAGATATATATTTAGCAACCCCTCTAATTCTTCCTTGACGCTTTTATTTCTTTATATTTCTGATAATAAATAATAGAAAATAATGAAAAATACCACAACTTTCGAATTTCTCAACTTCCAGAATCCTGAAGTGAACAAACACAATACTGTATATACGTAGCAACTATCTTTATATGCTTGACTATAAATAAATTGAAGTTTATGAACAAAATAACCCATTAAGTTCTTCAAATCTAAGAACTCTGAATAGCATACGATAGTACAGTGATCTCTGCAACCCTTCCATTTCTTTTTTAACCTTGAATGAAATTGAAAATAATAACAAATAACACATTTTTAGTTTATTCAATTCCAAGAAACCTGAAAAGCAACTCCTCTAATTTTTGAGTAGTATTGAAAAAATAACACATTTTCAGATTTCTCAGATTCAAGAACTTCGAAAAGTGTTTATTACTCGAAGCTTAGCTTGCTGTAAAATATATCTTCTTTCTTTCAGTCTGACTAAGTTCAAAATTTAATAGAGTTGTCTCAATTATTGCCTCTATTGCTCAAAATAGATTTTACTTTCATTTTTCCCGGTGTTAATCCCATCCTAGCCTAGAAAGTTTTTGCTGATGAAACTGTCATTAAACATAACACTGGTCTACACACATTTTGGTGCCTAAGATTTTAGACCTGATTTTAAGTATGTCTGATAAGCTGATGTCAAAAATGTTTCTGGCTTTTTTGTATCAGCTGTAGTTAATTTACTAAAATATGGCTTCGTTTTAACATTCTACAGGAAGAAATTGTTTTTTAAGTGACTTTTAGGGTGAATTGTCTCGGGCAATCTCGCATAAGTCCCCAGCAATACTCTGTCATCATATGAACGACCCATCTGCCTTGATACCTGTTCTTCATTGTTTTTATATCTTGGTGGAAACGTTCTACTTGTTTTTCGCTCAAATCTCCTAGGCTATGTTGAAAATGATCTATATGACTATTAAGGTAGGTTATGCTCATATAAATTCCTAAATTTTTAAAGTGGTGAAGCACTTCAACTAACTGTACATAGTTTTTAGCCTTGTAATTTCCAAGAAAATTTTGTACAACCGCTACAAAAGATTTCTACGCAAGTCGTTCAACTTCAGTCATAGATGTCTGAAAAATTAGTGTAGTCTTTAATTAATCGACGTATTTGGGGTTCATCAAAAATGCCTGCTTGCAGTTTTTCAGTACTTAATCCAGGAAATTTTTGAGAAATAAAATGAAAACATTGACCATTTTTGTCCAGAGCTTTGACTACTGCTTCATTAGCCCTAATTTTATGTGCAAGGGTGGAAGAATGATTTTTTTCGCGGAACCAAAGGCTCATTTATCATTTGTCCTAACAAAAAAATTAACCATCTTCAAGTCGACACATATCACCCATTCATGTTCAATATATTTTATTTTCTGTAAAAGTACTGAAATCACTTGATATTCTTCTTTCATACAAGAAGAGTGGATAATCGGAATAGAAGCATATTTATTGCCATTATGTAAAAGTACAACTTTTAGACTTCGTTCACTGCTTTCAATAAAGAGACGCCAATCACTTACCTGATAGGTCTCCAAGCCCATGAAAGTGAGTAAGCCACTCACATCACTACTAAATTTTCATCAGAAGAAAAAAATTGCAATAAGTTGTGTTCTCTTGTGCGACATGAAGAAATTTTTACATTAGAGGATAGGGAATTTTTTTCTTTTAATTTTGATGCTAGCAATTCGGCACGCTCTTTTGAAAAATCTAAGTCTCTGATGAGATCATTACGCTCTTTTTGTGAAAATAAATTAGAATTCAATGTTTCTGCACAATATTCACTTCTTTGAGAAGCACTTCAATTTCTTCATCCTAAAATTATGGTAGCTGATGAAAAACTGGTACTGGAACGTTTTCTAAATGGGGTATTGGTCTTCCTGCTGAAGCAGTATTGGGATATTTCCATTTATGACGATTAGCTTTATTGATGCCCACTATATTTGTCATACAGAAGTAACAGTCGTCTTGATGATTTTTTTGTTCTTTCCAAATCATGGGTACTCCAAATTTCAGAGATTTACGCGTACCTTTCTCCCATTGTCGCAGATGATCAATGCATTCACTTCCTTGAGAAGCACTGGATTCTTCAATTTCTTCATCCTGAAATTGTGGTAGCTGATGAAACTGGTACTGGAACGTTTTCTGAACGGGATATTGGTCTTCTAGCTGAAGAAATATTGGAATATTTCCATTTATGACGATTGGTTTTATTGATGCCCACTATATTTGTCATACAGAAGTAACAGTCGTCGTGATGATTGTTTTGCTTTCCAAATCATGGGTACTTCAAATTTCAGAGATTTACGTGTACCTTTCGCCCATTATCACAGATGTTCAATGCACATTTTACATACACTATGAGGCACCCACGCTTTATCTTGATTGCGAATTTCTATACTGAAGTAAACAAAATACAAACAGGTCACAGTATCTGTTACCAATTTTCGCTAATCTTTCAAAATATATTCACCACAAATGTAACAAAACTTATTAGGATCGTTAACACAATGTCTTAACTTACTAGCCATTATGAAATAATAAGATTAATTTTATCAGTGTTATTGTAAAACTTGCTGTTTTCGAATAAGATGGCTAAAAATAAAAAATGAGGTTAGGTAGTGAACTAGAGCTGACAGGGTAAAATAAATTTTGTCGATGTATAGTATATTACCTTCCTTATCAACTATAGATAAAAACAGAGCTGCACCAAAACAGTATATTTCTTTTGTAGACTTGTATAATCAGCAATGAAGATTTCTGAATCGTTCTCCTTTGTGTTATTGTTTTTCATGACAAGTGGCTTCATACTTTATCATATCATTTGCTATATATAATATTTTGTACTAATGTGGCTGGATGCTTGTTGAATTCATTTTAAGCTAATAAAGATGAGAATTATTAAGTACGGTTAAAAATACGCGCTAAAAATAACATCACAGTCGAAGAAGATTTTCGGTATGTAAGACTCGATTAACCTTTTATTATTCTTTTTTTAAATACCACCAATTATTAATATTACAAACTTATAAGCTTATATAAATTAACATTCTTAATGAGTTTCTTGTAAATACCGTAACAATCTGTGATTAACATTATTTAAAATAATAAAAAAAACAGATTAGATTAGTGGGAAGCATAGATTTCCTAAATTTTTTATATCTCCTTCATAAATACATAGTAAATGTAATTCTTAACTATATGGGTTTACAAGATAATATAGTAAACGTATCCTAAGAGCAAATCAGCTTATTCCCGTGTATTAGCATATAACTTTTCAGTATTTAAATATCTTTTGTATGAAGATTAGCTATCGAATTACAATAAAAAGTATGAATAACAAATTTTAATAACAATGCAAGAATGTTAAAATAAGAAGAGATGAATCGAACATTGCTATTTATTAAGTATAATAAACAATTGCATAATAATAAAAAGAAATAAATATAATTTATTATGAAGTCATGTTAACAGTAATATACGGTCATATTTCCCCAGTTTAAAATAAGTATTAAAGAAAATGATGACACTTTTTGTAATTATTGGTAGCCAAATATGAGCAAAAGGGAAAGCGACAATTAAATATACTAACATGTGTATCTTTAAAATTAGCTAGTTTTCATTTTTTAATAATCTGCTAGAAATTTAAATGGCAGATCGATTGTTACGTATTATTGTTGCAATTTTCATCGTAGATAATTCAGTTTATTAGTCAACTATATATTGATACGTAGCGCAGCTAATTTCAAGGGGCGCAGGTTACGTAGGGCGTTTTTTCAAAGAAAAAAAAATATTTGGCAAAATAACTCACAGAGGGAGGCGCGAATCATAAAGTCAGGGGGAAGGATGCAGAATAAATAAATAAATAAATAAACTTTATTAATCCAGGAGACCATACACAATAGCATAGGACCAGTCAGGCACTATTTTAAATGAGTGAGAAGAAGTATTACAAATGAATTCACATAAATGCAATAAAGCAAATAAAAGTTATCATCTTAACATTAGTAGCCTCTATCTGTTAAAAAATCGTTTATACTATAATAGCATTTTTCCAAAAAAAAAAGTCAATTAACGTTCTTTTATACAATTTTATATTATCAATATTTCGAAAACGGGGAGGCAATTTATTAAATAGGTGAATGCCAATATAACGGGGAATGTTTTCCGTTGTGGACAAACTGTGGACTGGAATAGCATAGTTATCACCGTACCTTGTATTATAATCGTGATAATAATTGTTAGTAACAAAATTCTGTGGTTTCTGCTTCACAAATAACAAAATTTCAACCATGAAAATACAAGGTACTGTGAGGATCCTTAAATCCCTAAAAATCCGCCCACAGGATGCACTTCTCTGAGCGTTAACTACCGCTCTCATAGCTCTCTTTTGTAGCCAAAAAACCCTGAGGCTATAAGAAGAACAACCCCAAAAAATTATGCCATACTTAATTCTTGAATAGAAATGTGCATAGTAATAAGACAACAAAACATTTCTATTGGTCAAATCTTTCAGTTTATATAATGCAAAACACGACGATGATAAAATCCTGCAAAGAGCATCAACATGGCTTTCCCAACTTAAGCTATTTTCCAAATATATTCCTAAAAATTTTACTTCATCTACTTGTTGGATGGTTTTCCTTTGAATTTTTAATAGATAACTTTCAGATATTGCTTTAGTTCGAAGAGTAAAATCAACGAATACAGTCTTTTGTATACACAATTTATTTGCATTAAACCATTTTAAAAATTTATTTAAAATATCTTGTGCACACACTAGCACTTCTTCTTTACTTTTGTGAGAGCAAACCTAACTATTATCATCGGCAAACATGATGAGATTATGTTGCTCATCTATATTAGGCAGATCGTTCACAAAAAGCAAAAACAACAGAGGTCCTAAGACAGATCCCTGCGGTACACCTATATTTATCGGTAATATGTCCGACTTTGCTGTATTTACATGTACGAGTTGGATTCTCCCAGTTAAGTAACTCCTAAGTAGTTCATTAATTTTTCCCCTCAATCCATACGCATTCAATTTATCCAGCAGAAGATCGTGATTTACAAGGTCAAACGCCTTACTTACGAGTAAGTCCATAAATAGGCCTAATGTTTTCATTTTCAGATCTAGATTTGTGTAAACTTTATTAATAAATTCGTAAATTGCTGATATTGTGGATTTGCCCTTGAGAAATCCATTTTGTGCCCGATGCAAAATGCCATATTCTATTATAAATGCCAATATCTTATTAACCATTATTCTTTCCACAATTTTTGATAATATAGAGAGCAGCGCGATAGGCCGGTAATTTTCAATATAATCTTTTTTACCCTTTTTATATACCGGAATAATTTTTGCAATTTTCAACGCCTCAGGAAACACACCCTCAGACAGTATCATATTTATCAAAAAATGTTAATGGGCCTGCTATAAGATGAACACAAGTTTTTAGCATTTTAGTATGAACTTCATCAACTCCAACAGAATTAGAATTTTTTAGGTTATTTATAACATCCACCACATTCTGCTGATTTATTGGTGTCAGGAACATGGTATGAAGCTCCTGACAGTAGGGCAGTGAACAGCTGCGTTTAACATTAGGTAATGTCTCGTTCAATTTTTTAGCAATATTTATAAAATATGCATTAAGGCAATTCGCTATTTCAGAAGAATTCTCATCAACTACATCATTACTAACAATTTTGGTAATTCTATTGTTTTTTTCTTTTTTATTTCGTATATTGTCATTAATAATTTTCCACGTTATCTTAGTTTTATTTATCTGATTCAAAATATGTTTTAATGTTATACAGTCTTTTTGCTTCAGAAATAACTTTTCGATATATTTTCTTGTAGCTTTTATAATAGCTTAAGATAACTGTATTATGATTACTGTCTATTAATAATTTGTACCAACATTTCAGATTTTATGATGATGTACAAATTCCTCTTGTAATCCAAGGTTTTTTTTGTGGCTGACTTTTACATGAACAATTTCTTTTTACTGGAAATGCCAAAGAAATATAATACTTTAAAGATTGTATAAAATAGGCAAATGCTTCATTTACCCCAACAGATTCAAAAACCTCACACCACGTTTCCTGCTCAAGATACTCCCAAACGTCTCATAAGTTCTTTCATAGCAGCATAGCAGAGAATTGCAGAAAAAAAACACTACTTAATAACAGGACGGAGAACTTTTTAATGAAAAAACCTTCTTTTACCTTGAACTTAAACCCAATTCAAAAATCTATAGAAATGGATAATGTTTTCGCAAAAAGAATGCTTTCGTACAGTGGAACTACAATCGTTTAAATCTCATTTGAAAATCAATAACCAGAGGAAAAAAATTTCTACAATAAGAACCCCCTCATACAGTGGAACTATAACATTAGCTACAATTTAAAAATCGATGACCGCAGAGGGATATTTTCTAGAAAATCGAACCTCTTCGTACTGTAGAACTTTAAACTCCCAACCTTTTTCCTAAATAAAAATAATAAAGCTCCCTTTTTAAGGAAAGCTACTTTCTACATTCATAGGGGCGGGGAAAGGCATATGACCTCCACAGGACTAGGCCACAGTTATTGACATTCATAAAAAAATTATTTCTTTACTTTATTCTAATATTGCTTTTTTATTCTTCTTAAGTTGTCAGCTTGTAGTTTAGCTAAAAGAATTAACCGTCTCTCATCGCAGCCATTTTCGCTGAGGAAATATCTCCTTGAGATTCTGTCGTTTACTCTGCCTAATTGTAAAAAAAAATGTCGCTTTTTATTGCGAAAATATTTTTACTTGAATAACAAGAATATTTGATTTAAAATACGGAATTAACCGTACTTTAAAGTCGCTCTATATAATTGTCTACGAAACGTTTACGAACTAGCTTTAAATTACACATCCCAGTAATGAAAATGTCCATATTCTAATATGTTAAGGTAGTTCAAGTACATGAATATCACCCATGAAATAGGGATTCCTAATGGGTACAGCATATTCCATTATTGGTTTTTAGGTATACATTATAAATTTTGGATAGTACAGCAGAGTTGGGTCTTCTGCAAGTAACTGATAACATATAAGCTAGAGAAGTGACTTTACATAAAATTTGTAGTGGAGCGGTAACTCTGCAGTAACCACGACACAAAATTGGAGCCCTTCGGCACTCCACTTTTAACTTCATACTTAAATTATTATCATTTTTTAATCCGCTGTTGACGTAGTCTGTTGTAATCGTAATATCGTAATAAATTGCCTCTAATTCCAACATGTACCAGTGTGTCATCAGTCGTCTATGCGAGACTCGATTAAAACCCGCTGGAAGTTGAGGTAAATGGCGTCCTCTTGTTCTCCATTATCCATAGATCTCGTCTAATGATCCACTTTTCCAATTAAGTCGGTTGTTGTTGTTCTGTCAGGTAAAAACCGATATTGAAATAAAGTTAAAGTGATAATGAAAAGTGAAGTTTCAGAACAGCTGGTCTTTTTTTTTTCATACATTTACTAACCACCGAAGTTTGTCATATAGTCGATCAAGTAAAAACGTGTCACCTATAATTTGTAGTCGGTAAAAGAAATTCCTTTTTTTAACTTATTGTTGGCACCCCTGCAAACAATGTCTTGGGGAAAGAGATTCATTTCTAACCTTATTTATTGTTAAATTGTACATTATCAATCATGAGTGCTGTATACGCTTAGCTCTTAGAGGTTGTATTTCTTTATAATCATCTAAAAGGTCCGAAAATGACGCCTACAGCGACTGCTCAGTATATGAGCACGTTGAGGGCATTCGTTAGCATGTGGATGAAATGACACTTTCAGTTGAAAAATGTTGAAGATCTACCAGAACGTGGTTCGAGAGGAAAAGTATTGGACAAGGACGAAAAGATGATTATTATCATGTTTTCCCGAAATCCTCTATTAACTTTGCTTCAAGGGTTGCAAAAACTAAAGCAAAAAGGTTTGGATATTTGGTATGAAACGATTCGCCCTCATCTCCGGGCTAACGATTTGTAGTAGCGGAGTACAATCAAGAAAGCATTGCTGAACGAGACTGGAGCAATGTAATTTTTTCCAATGAAGCTTCATTTTGGGGTTATGTTATCACCCCACAAGCCCGGTTAGTTTCCACTAACCGGCTGCTTCAGCACACCGTGAAACACCCTGTGAAGATCCATATTTGAGAATGTCCTCCAGAATAAGGTCATCTTTACCTACACTTGAAAAAATGCTCCAGATTTACAAGACTGCATTAGTACCAACTGCCAAATGATGGTTTGCCAATAAAAATGAAGAGTGGATTCTTCAAGATGATAGAGATCCCAAAATAAAAAATAAAACGTGTAGCCAGTGGAAAGGGGAATCCGGTATCGCCACACTAGATTGGCTATCCCAGTAACCCGATACAAACCCAATCGAGAACTGTGTGGTCCTACATCGAGCAGAATCTTCGTAGTAAAAAGGTGTATACAGTGAAACAGCCGTGACGGCAAATTTGGGCAATTTGCTCCAAGAATACTGGGAAAACCTCGTCAAAGATGCCAGGCGATCATCGACGCTGATGAGGACTGGACGAACTATTGAATCATTAGCCTTTTAGTGACATTCCTTTACTATCGAGTGATGTAAAAACTTTTAACTAAATACATTTTTTAATGAATAGTGCTCGATACTTTCTTACTCTCATGTTTCCTCAGAGAGCGTTCTTTACGAGTGGCAGTCGACGGATTTTTTTCTAACACCTTCACTGTCAACGCCGGTGTGCCCCAAGGCTCCATACTGTCTCCTACTCTCTTTCTCGTTTATATTAACGATCTGCTGGAAAAGACCGAGAATCCAATCTACAGCTTTGCAGATGATAGTACACTTTATCTTTTCATTCACTTTGAACGCTCGGACATCGGCTACTCAGACGAATATCCGCAGACAGCAGGACGTCATTCAACTTAACAAAGACCTGGAAGAAATTCTATCTTGGGGTGACAGTGACCAAGTGGAATTTAACGCTACAAAAACCCAGGCGGCAATTTTTTCTAAAAAAGTTACCGTTGCTGAACCCGACATAGTTATGTCGGGGCACTCCATTCCTTTAACATCGTCACTCAATGTTGGGCTTTAATTTAGGAGCAAATATGTCCTGGCATGAACATTTTGCAGGCATAGCAAGGAGAGCTTCTCAAAAGTTGGGAATATTATTTCGAACCAGAAAGCTTTACACTCCACAAAAACTGGTAATTCTTTACAAAGCTCAAGTTCGACCAACTATGCGATACTGCTCCCATGTTTAGGGCTCCGCTCCCAAACATACACCGCATCTGTTGAATTCTGTTCAGAGAAGAGCTGTTCGTCTGATTGGAGACCCGGAACTGACAGGCGGCCTTGATTCGCTGGAACATCGAAGAACGGCTGGCGACTTGAGCCTACCCTACAAGTATTTTCATGGAAAGTGTTCGAAGGATGTGGCCCGCTTAATTTCTCGCAGAGCGGTGCATGGTAGCAGTACACGTCGCGCTAATACTTCACATCCGTATGAGGTTCAGCTTGTTACTCCTCGTACAACACTTTTCAAGCAGTCATTTATATGGAGAACATCATCCCTTGGGAATAATTTGCCCAGGACTGTGTTTCCCACCGAGTATAATTTACAGCGATTTAAGAACAACGTGAATCGCTTTCTCCGCATACGTGTCGCTCCTGTAACGCATTAGGGACTTCTCTGTAGCACGTGTACTAGACCCATAAAAAAAAAACTTAACCTCTGCTCTTTTTTTTTATATGGGTACAACAGCTTTCTTCCAAAACAGAGGGTACTGGAATTTTATTCAAATTTAGATTAACTAGTATGCCTAAGTGTTTTCTTAACGTTTCAATGCAGCAATGTTATCAAAATGAAAACAATTTAGGAAAAACTGTGTTTTCTAAAACCTTTCTAATTATTATTGGGATATATCGTATATTTTATGGTCGTTTGGCAATTCGAATGTGAAAAAAAAAATAGTTAACAAACCAAAACATATTTAACATATTTTCATTCTACAATATACCAGAGAAATGAGAAATAACGGCACTTCCTTTTGGTAACTGCCACATAGTAATAAAAATCACTTTTTTACTATTTAAAGTTGCTTATAATGGAAGAAAATTACAGAGATATCGAAGTATATTTGCTTAACTTGCCAATAAATCAGTTAATATGGAATTGTAGGCACGCAGAACGTTTAACAGGTTCCATAGGAACGCCCATAATTATACACTAACTACGGAGATTATTACACACAAATGTTTTTTTAAAAATAAGAGAATAAAGTTGCCTTTATACGAAAAGACTCATATTTAAAGTCCTTGCTTGAATGCTTATACGTACCTATTAAGAAGAAGGAGCACATGTATTTATAAATATATACCTAATTAAATTACTACCAGCTACTACTTTGAAAAAAAATATTTGACATACAGTGAAAAAATACTTTTCGATATTACATCAGTATCATCTTCAGTGCTAGATGCTGATAGGGTATCCTGATATTACTGAGGGATATTTTAAAAATAAATATATTATTTTACATTTTACCATGTGAGACAACGGAAGTTTCTAGCCACGTTTCAAAACATTTGTAACATAAATTGTCTTATTTTTGGACTAAGATTAGAGGGCACTAGTTTCGGCGTATCTCCATATACGCTTCTTCTGATTTTGGATTTTGATCATACCAGTTCGTCAAGAGCAATTTCTATATTAATTAAATAAACATATTGAGCTATTTATATAGTGCTCTGCATCAACGCAATAAAAAAGCTGGACTTCTCAACTCTGCTATCCAATATCCGGTAAAAACGTATAATTATTAGCTAGTGATCGATAAATAATCTTTTCTGTATAAAACATATTTTTTATGGTTTTTATTACATATTGTAACATATTGTTTTGAAACTACCATTCCGGAAAATACGTCTTACTTAATATTCTATCCAGGAAATCTGTATCCTCTATCTATATCTCGAGATAAGGTAGTATTATACGAGCCCACTGAAATAAGTTTTTGTTATCCCTTTAATAACAGTAATACTACGTAAAATACAATTTTCCTTCAAAAAGTAACTTTTTAATTTTTAAAGACTGTCGACCACAAAAGTTGAGATGAATAGCAAACGTCCTGCTGACGGATTTTAAACATTCATAAGTCCTTTTCTTTTAAATTGTGTTATTGTTTCATTATTTTCATTTATTCATAGGCAAGCATCTAAATGATTAGAGGCAAGGGAAAGGAAGTTAGGGAGGCTACTCCATACATATCATGTCGTACATTCTTCTTAGAGTTCTGGGAGTTCAAGAATTTAATAATAATACTTCTTACATACTTTAATTTTAAGTCATATATATTAATGATATATTATATATTATATATATATATATATATATATATATATATATATATATATACGAGGCTGGTTTGAAAAGTCCGTGCAAAGTCCGAGAGATGGCACCACCGGCGCGTATCGAGGTCATGTTTAGTTAGTAGCATCTCTTGAATGAACGCACACCAAGTTTCTGCCATATTGGTGTATTTCTTTGTGTTTGGCATTCGTGTGAATCAAGGAAGTCGAGTGATTTTCAAGAAATGGACGAAAAAGAATTTCGTGTGGTGATTAAACATTACTTTATGAAAGGCAAAACGCCTCAGGAGACTAAAGAGAAGCTTGATAAACATTATGGTGACTCTGCACCTTCGATTAGAACAGTTTATAAGTGGTTTCAAAATTTTCGGACTGGCCATATGGGCACAAGTGACGTTGAACGTTCTGGACGGCCTGTGGAGGTTACGACTCCAGAAATCATTGATCAAATCCATGATATGGTGATGGATGACAGAAGAGTTAAGGTGCGTGAGATTGCTAGTGCTGTGGGCATCTCGACTGAACGGGTACATAATATTTTGCATAAACATTTGGACATAAGAAAGCTATCCGCAAGATGGGTGCCGCGATTGCTCACGCTTGACCAAAAACGGAATCGTGTGAAGTGTTGCAAGGATGGTTTGCAGCTGTTCCAGAAGAATCCGGAGGACTTTAAGCGTCGTTTCGTCACTGTGGATGAAACATGGATACATTACTATACTCCTGAGACCAAACAACAATCTAAACAATGGGTTACCAAGGGGGAATCTGCACCAAAAAAGGCGAAGACCGTTCCTTCGGCCGGAAAGGTTATGGCGACTTCTTTTGGGATTCGCAAGGGATAATCCTCATCGACTATCTGGAAAAGGGTAAAACTGTTACAGGTGAATATTATTCATCGTTATTGGACCGTTTGAAAACCGAGCTGCAAGAAAAACGCCCGCGATTGGCCCACAAGAAAGTCCTTTTCCATCACGACAACGCACCAGCACACACCTCAGCAGTTGTGGTCACAAAATTAATGGAAATAGGATTCCAACTCGTTTCACATCCCCCCTATTCTCCAGACTTGGCTCCCTCGGACTACTATTTGTTCCCCAATTTGAAGAAATGGCTGGCGGGACAAAAATTTTATACAAATGAGGAAGTGATTGCAGACACTAATGGATATTTTGCAGACTTGGACAAATCCTATTATTCGGAAGGGATCAACAAACTAGAACATCGTTGGACGAAGTGTATAAGCCTAAAAGGAGACTATGTCGAAAAATAAAAAAGGTTTACCCCAAACACATAAGTAGTTTTTATTTTTGCACGGACTTTTCAAACCAGCCTCGTATATATATATATATATATATATATATATATATATATATATATATATATATATATATATATATATATATATATATATACATATATATATATATATATATATATATATATATATATATATATATATATATATATATATATATATATGTATATTCTTCTTGTTATAATGCTAGATTGGCGATTTTTACTTTGTCGACAGCAGCTCTAAATAATGCTGTAGTTTTATGGCCAAACCATTGTCATAAGTTCTTTCGCCAGGAAATACGTCGCTTCCTGGCCCTCATTTACCTACGATCTTGCCTTGCAATGCCAGATGTAAGATATACGTTTCTGGGTGTCTCATTACGTGAACGAAATAACAAAATTTCTTGGTCTTCACTGTATTGACGATTTCTCTGTCCTTTCCCATTCTATCTCGATATTGGTGACATGGTCCATCCAGCGTATTCTCAATAGCTGCCTGTTCCCACAGTTCAAAAGCTTCGAATTTTTTCATAGTGCTCTTTGTGAGTGTTTACGATTCAACTCCATAGAGACGAATAGAAAATACGTAACAGCTGATCATTCTCGTTCTTAACTTTAAGACCGCGCCCACACAAAACTTTATTCATGCGTATAACGGCACTCCTTGCAGACTTAATCCGAGCTTTTATTTCATTGAATTGTGCCGATCTTCGCTAAGTAATTGTCCTAGATATTTTGTCTGATCTGTTCTTCGTACCTTATTTTCACTAATCCACAACTGAGCGTTTATCTGTTGTTTGCTGACAATTATTAACTTAGTTTTTGTGATGTTCAGTTTGAGACCAAACTGTTCACAGAAATCCACCACTCAATCGAGGACCATCTGAAGATCTTTTATATTACTTGCCATCAACACCTTCTTCCTCTAAAGAATTGAATATAGATTGGATACACCCTTATCTTACACCTCTTTTAATGGCAATGTCTTCAGTCGCGATCTTTGTCATCGATGCTTATTATTTATTGTTTTTAATATATCAATCATCCTTTCATGTTGTACCGTATCAAAAGCCTTCTCTAGGTCCACGAAACATACGAAAACATCGTTATTAACATTCTGGATCTTTTAACCAGCACCTGGATAGCAAAAAGTACCTATCTGGTGCCCAGAAAATGAAATGTGAATTTTGAGGACTAAAAATGTTCAATTATATTGTCGATATTAAACAAGCATTGTGATTACGTTTTTTGTGAGTTAAATTTAAAAATCTTTTATTTTTCTCACTAAAGACAAAAATCTAGAACAAATCACCACAAGACATTTGTGCATTTCTTTTTTTGTTTTACAATTTAGTTTAAGAAGTATCTATGGAAAATCAAAATTAGTCCTAACAAAACTAAATGTATTATTTTTACAAGGTCCACAAGGCAAACACCCTAGGATACTTCCAGCTAAACACACCTCTTCTCAGCTAGACCAACAAGGTTAAATATTTCAGCATATACTACTAGCGTGGAAGGACCACCTGGTACGTAAAAATAAATTGGAACTTTCAAGCCAATCATCAAACAACAGCTATAGACCACACAAAGCAGGACCTTGTCTGTTATCGCAGGTATGTGTGGTTAATACTAAATTCCAAATTCATCGAAAACTACAGATTCTCACAATTAAGCGACACCCAACTGAGTGAGTTTCTAGATAAGACGTCCCCTAACCTCGTAAAAGAAGGATGGTCCCCACCAATATCCAGGACAATAATTTAGGCACGAAACCATTCTATAAAATATCCCTAAACTTATCACTACAATTGTGAATAACACAAAAGCCTAATAAACTAATTGGCGAGCTAATTTTTAATGCTCTTAAAGGGCGGCCATATCTACTAGAATTAAGATTAACAACGATAAAAACGTAGTGTAAACACTCCTGTCCGAACAATTTCCTTGTGCCAGTGAAAACTTGCGGCTTGATAGCAGTCTGTGAAGTCGGTCGCAGGAGAATAGCTAAAATTCAACTTCAAGCGCGACAAACAGACCTGATAGTCACGCCGGCTACTTTATGTTATTTCATGCACTTAGCCTGAATAAGTTGGGCCGAATATATCAAACGAACCGACTTCAGAGTGATTTTGCTGAATATATTTATTTATTATTGCTTGGCGAAAGAGGCAAGTTATAATTTATGTTTTTATAGTGCAGTAAGTCAATAGATAACCGCAGCGCGCAGTGAGGAAAGGATAAAGACCTTAGAGTCCGGTGGTGCGTGTGTTTTAAACTTAATCGTCAAATATTGACATTTATATATAGATGTAATATATATATTATATATATATTATATATATATATATATATATATATATATATATATATATATATATATATATATATATATATATATATATATATATATATATATATATATATATATATATATATATATATATATATATATATATATATATATATATATATATATATATACAGTAATTTACCCCCGCTTAACTAAATTCGCGAGGGATACGTTTTAATACCGAAAAAAATCGCGTTAATTCTGAAATTCGCGTGTCCCAACCATCTTAATGACGCTGGCTTCTTATGAGTTTGGCTACTATAAGGGGGCTTTCGTATTGATATATCGTCACTATTTTTATGTTTTCGTAGTTTGTTCTTCTTCTTTTTGTCTCAGCTTTTCCCAGTGCGGGATCCCTCCAGATCTTGCTTTACCTTCCTTCCATGTAGACGAGGTCTCTCCTTGCCTCTTCTTCAACCACTCTTTCCTTTCCCTTTTTCTTCCTTCATCCTTGCCACGTCCAACGTCTCCTTTTTTGGCTTGCACTCAGTTTTTTCTTGCACTCAGTTTCCACGTTTCGCATCCACATGTCACCGTGGGTCTGACAACTGTTGCATATATGTTTTCTTTTGCTTTTCTTGATACATTCTTTGATTTCAGTATTGGATTCATTGCCCCCAAACATATCTGTCCTTTCGCTCTGCTTTCTTGTATCTCCTCCTTCCTTGTCCACTCTCTGTTATTGTTACTCCCAGATAAGTAAATTTGTCTACTTTTTCAAACATATATCTTTTCACTAAGTTGTTTATTATAACTATAACCTGGCCAGAGAACATATGTATGTTTAAAAAAAAAGTACGTAAATCAGATAAGTGGTTCTGTAGTGATAAACGCACTAACGGACAGACAGGCAGACAAACAAACAGACAGAGATACGATGCATTTTATATATTATAGATGTAATAAAATATATATCTAAAACCTGGTCAGAAAACATATGCATGAATTTAAAAAATCACGTAAATTGGATAAGTGGTTCTCGAGGGATAACCGCACTAACGGACAGACAGAGAGACGTTGCATTTTATATATATTATAGGTATAGATTATTATTATTATTATATAACCTGGCCAAAGAATATATGTATGAATTTAAAAAAAAGACACGTAAATCGGATAAGTGGTTCTCGCGTGATAAACGCCCTAATGAACAGACAGAGAGACATTGCATTTTATATATAATATGGATTATAGATATTCTCTGCTACATAATATTGTTCCATATTTAATGGTTTAGGTTGTGTATTGCAAGGGAACGCGCTAGCGGCAAACTTTTTTCCTACTTCATTCTCTATTATCGTCACTACTCATTCCTTATGCTACCTATCATAATAAAATATAGCCTATAACCTGGTCAGAGAACATATGTATGTTTTAAAAAAAGAAGTACGTAAATCGGATAAGTGGTTCTCCAGTGATAAGCGCACTAACGGACAGACAGACAGAAAGAGAGACGTTGCATTTTATATATATATATATATATATATATATATATATATATATATATATATATATATATATATATATATATATATATATATAATCGTATATCTCTTCTACCATATAGTGTATTGACATTTATTGTTAAATAAAATATATAATAAAGCTGAAGACGACATAACTCTGTTCGGTTCAGCAACGTTAATTTTGTTTAGAAAAAACTGCCGCTGGGTGTTTGTAGCGTTAAACTCTTTTGGTTACTGTCACCCCAAGATAAAATTTTTTCTAGGTCTTTGTTAAATCGAACAACTTCCTGCTGTCTGCTGATATTTGCCTGAGGAACCGATGTTCGAGCATTCAAAGTGAATGAAGAGATAAGCGTACTGTCATTTGCAAAGCTGTAGATTGGATTCTTGATCTTTTCCTCCCTCCTTTCTGGGATTATTGGTGTTAAGCAGTTTGAAGAATATCAAATTTTTGCATTGTTTTTCATTTGAACACAAATAGTATATGAAGAAAATTAGTATATTTTAGTTGTAAATATCACCGAAATGCTTCAGATGCTCTCCTTTTTTGGAAAAAATACTTTACCATCAAGTACCAGTAAAATTTTAACTTGTATTTCTTGGATGAAATTATTTGTTACTTTAGTTCAGTACATATTCTCAAACAACGTTTTTACAAGGGACGCACTTTACCAGTTTGTATAAAACTATTTCTAATTATCATTTTACACCCCAAATTGTAGCGAAGAGCATAAATTTTAATAAAATCATATTC
This sequence comes from Pachyrhynchus sulphureomaculatus, assembly GCA_019049505.1. NCBI lineage: Eukaryota > Metazoa > Arthropoda > Insecta > Coleoptera > Curculionidae > Pachyrhynchus > Pachyrhynchus sulphureomaculatus. The sequence goes on from CM032450.1 coordinate 33,985,778, forward strand.
TTCATGTTGACAAACATATTTTGTCAAAAATACTGAGAAGACAATTATATTGACGATTTTAATAAAATTGCCTTCTCCTTGTTGACTCGCATATTCAATAGCTTCATTTCCTTTTTTTCTCTGCAATTGTCAACTTTTCGCTGGCAAGTCATTAAATTTAATCCATCATTTGCTATGTTAATGCCTACCTCGCTACGCTTGTCGCTCCCACCTCACGCAAACTTTACCCTCTTAGATAGGGACATAGTGTCGAGCGTTTGCCCGCCTGTAAATTAAAACTCTGATAAATATCTGAGTAGGAAGATGTGAGAAATGTGGGTGTTAAACAGTCACCCGTATTATTAAAAAGTTAAAGTCGACCGCTTTATCTTGATTTTTCTTAACGTTTTGCTAAAATTACACGAAGAAATATTGACATTTGGTTCTATAGACAATTTTTGTTAAAACAACGAAAAAAAAGGTAAAGTTGTGTACTTTTGCAAATGTAAATTGTAAAATAAATATGAAATTTAGCTTTTACATGAAAAAATTACGATTATTAAAGGACAATTTCAAAAACGAAATGATACCTTATGGTCAGACATTAACTAGAAAATATTGAAAATTACTTTCACGTCGGCAACTTTTATATCGCTTATTTCTGTGACTGAACAAAGTTACGATCCAAATAACCCTGAAAAAGACGTATTTGTAGCAATTCCCTGTTATTAACTCCCCCATCCCTTTAACTTTCCTTGTATTTAATTAGAAATCATTACCCTTAAATTAGGGCATAATGCCAACAAAAAACAGGAAAAATTTTCATAGTACTCCTGAAACTACCTAGTTTCTTCTCCAACTTCAAACAGTATTTGTGCTCTAAATTTAAAATCGATTGACTCGAGAAGTATCGTGCCAATATATGGACAATCTAAATGATATTGGCAACTATGTTTTTCCATTTGTTGATTTATGAACCCAGAAACGCGAAGAAATTCAAAAATTTGCAAAGATCAAGGAAAATTAAAGAACATTAAGGTATCAGGAAAATGATCCGCGTCCCACCTAACCTGAACTATACAGGTCTAACAATATTTCTATTACAATATTCGTCTTCGAAACAGTTGTTGAATTTAATTTCCTCAATCGACTCAAAACGATGTCTTCGAAGCGGTTTAGGAACAGTTTAGGGAATAGCCAGAAGTCCGACGGAGCTAAATCAGACGAATAGGGTGATTGCGGAATGATACGCCTCTTGAGACAAATTCGAACGTTTGGGAAACCGAAAAACCATTTTTAAAACAAAATTTAATGCAACTTCTTTGCTGAATTTTTTCACTCATGTTAAAAATCGAAAAACGCACTTTTCTTGTTGAACGAATGCAAGCGAATCCTATTAACTACTGACGCTATGGTCTTAAAATTTTACAAAGATGGCAGTTAAGATCCTACCAACCTAACGAAAAAAAATTAATCCGATTTAGAAATGCCCGGGCGATTGAAATTTTGAAAGTCTTACTATTTTTTTATCACAGTAGTATACTCTTCTATCATTTGTTAAAGTTATAGACTAGTATCGTCTGCACTATTTTTTAATTCAAAAAGTACGTCCTCTCATTAATGAAGAGCTTAAATATATACAGCTTTGTTAGGAGATCAGTGGCAACCATTTTAAATAACTCTATATGTTTTAATGTGCTTTAATTAATATTAAATGAGATGAACGTTTAAAAAAATAACTAGAAATAAAAATTTAAACAACTGTTTAAGATCACCACTTATGTTTATTATATTATTGCTGACAATTGTTTCAAACACACTGTGTCTTCTTCTGGAGCACGATGTAAATTAACTAACAAAGTATATTACAGAATATATAGTTTACCTAATTACAAGTACTAAATTCATTAACAATATTTACCTTAATACCTAGAACAAGTTCAATAAGGAGACCCTCCCCCATCTAATTGATCGTTAAGTAATAAACCTGAGGATTTTTTCTGGTTAATTTCTACCTGTTCTAAACAATTCAGTAATTTTCCTTCCTTTCCTTTATGCAAAATTTTGAAATCTTCATTGAACGTATGATTTTCATCTGTTAAATGTTTAGCGTAATGAGATTTGTTATTTTTCATTCTATAGCTTTGTTTATATTCCTTTATTCTTTTATAAAAAGATCTGCCTTTTTGTCCTATATACGTTTTATTGTAAGTGCCACAGCATAATTCGTAAACCCCCGTTTTATTTTCTTTTTTTGTTTTACTTTTATTGTTTTTAATATGTCGAGCTAATGTGTTATTTGTACGGAAAGCGATGTTTACATGAGTTTTATGGAAAAAATTTTGAATTTTATTAGTCAATTTTCCGGTATAAGGGAGTGTATGAAATTTTTCTTTGTTTAGTTGTTTGTACCAGTCCTATTGCTTTTTTAAATTGTTTTTTCATTAAAATGTTATCTACCAAATCGCTCCTGTACCCATTGTTTATACTAATTTGTTTTATAATATTTAATTATTTCTGAAAATTTTCTTCCGTTAATGGTGTATTTATTAGTCTATGGGTGAAACTATTATAAGCCGAGCTTTTATGTATGATCGGGTAGTTAGAATTAGCGTGTATAGTTATATCTGAGTATGTTGGTTTATGGAAGATTTCAAAATCGTGTTCATTCATTTTGTTTGATATTAAGAAATTTTAAAAAAGATGAAAATTACTGATTTGTTCTTCTAAATGGTCCATAAAAATTTCAGATAAAATTGGACTAAGAGGGTTTCCCATTATTAAACCCTTCTTACTTATATACATCTTTTTTTTTATGGATCTAGCACACGTGCTATAGGGAAGTCCCTAAAGCGCTATAGGAGCGACACGTGTGCGGAGAAAGCGATTCACGTTGTTCTTGAATCGCTGCAAATTGTACTCGGTGGGAAACACAGTCCTGGGCAAATTATTCCAAAGGGATGATGTTCTCCATATAAAAGACTGCTTGAAAAGCGTTGTACGAGGAGTAACAAGCTGAACCTCATACGGATGTGAAGTATTAGCTTGACGTGTACTTCTAACATGCACCGCTCTGGGAGGAATTAAGCGGGCCACATCCTTCGAACACTTTCCATGAAAATACTTTATCGTTAAATTCATTCGAAATAATTCTGGTATAAACACAATATTAAGATGCCTAATATTTCTTGTTTAATTATTGGGTTAACATTATTTTTATTGAGTAATCTTTGAACCAAAATTATAGTGTCTGTTGGTGGTATAAATATTGTTAATGAATTTAGTACTTGTAATTAGGTAAACTATATATTCTGTAATATACTTTATTAGTTAATTTGCATCGTGCTCCAGAAGAAGACACAGTGTGTCGAAACAATTGTCAGCAGTATTATAATAAACATAAGTGGTGATCTTAAACAGTTGTTTAAATTTTTATTTCTAGTTATTATGGATCTCCATCAAGTAACGGCTAAGTCAGTGCAGTATTTGAAAAAAGTATAATTAACAATCATCTTCCGTTTCTTTTTTCACCAGTATATGCCTTTTCATTTTAAATGAAATTCCCTGTATTTATTCAGTTTTTAAATTTTACTGGAACTTTAGTGTAGCATTGTGTGTTAACCATTTTTCTTCTTGTGTTCGATTTTTTACGATAATGTTTTATGACAGAAACTACACTCAGTTACTAAAATCGTTTATTTTCTCGTTTCTCTATGAGAGATCCAAAATTAGGAAGTTTTTTAGATCTAGCGATAGCCACATGCACACGAGTCTACTAATGCCAACATTGAACACCAAATCTTTAAATTGCTGATCTAGTTCCCACTAAAATTAACGGAGAGTTATAGTTGTTTTTAATCTGCTTTATCTTGATAATATATCAGTTGTTAAAGGAATTGACATGCTTCCATAACCATCATTTCTAAGTAGATATAAATTTATTTTATCATCATAACACGTATAAGGTAATTGACTCTCAGCGAAATTCAATTTATAAAATAAATGTGTCCTGTACTTTGCTCTTTCCCCATTGACTTTATTAAACAATAAATTTTATCCACTCGCTACAAAACTCACTTTAATTCGTGTTTATCTTATAAACAATTCAGATGACATTTTGTAACAATGCTAGGGTTTCTAGAGATCCTAAGTTTCTCAGGCCTGATTATATTCAGAATTATTAAATTTGTGTTGTTTTGTAAGATTCAGAATTCCTGTTTATTGTTAAAGGAATAATAAATGAGCATTTGCCACTTGTTGATTTTACTTTACAATGATAACAATTTAGATAATTTCTAAATTGTTTAATTAAATGATATTTATTTAAATATTTCCAAGCTATAGAATACAAATACGAGTACATAGTGTTACAATTAATTTTTGAATGGGTGAGAATAACCTAAAGACGACAAACTCATAAAAAAAGCAACATGAATATGCGCTACAGTGCAGTCGAGATCCAAAGAAGGTAAGAAACCATTTCCAAACAACTACCGATCAGTTCCACTGCTTTCAGTAATATCGAAAGCTATAGTAAAAGCTATCAATTAAATATTTGGAAGGATTCAATATTATAAGCGACCATCAATATGACTTTTGTAAGCAAAGGTCAACAGGAGGTCTTCTAACATTTGCGCTTGCACTTGATGTAGCCAAGGCACTTAACCGTGTTTAGCATGATGGAATGTTGGCTAAGCGATGTTCTCATGGTATGTCTGAAAGCTTTTGTTTATAATTCTCGTGTTTCCTCATAGTGACAGTTGACAGGTTTCTTTCTAATACCTTCACTTTAACGCCGGTGTGCCCCACATCTCCATGCTGAATGAAAAGACCAGGAATCTAATTTACGGCTTTGCTGATAACACTACATATATTTCCTAATTTCCTTTGAACGCTCAACCATCAGCTAGTCATGCAGATGTTCGCAGAGAGTGGAAAGTTAACTTAACAAAGACTTGGAAGAAATTCTAGCTTAGGGTGAGAATAGCTAAGTAGAAATTAATTCTGTAAAAACACAGGAGGCACTTTTTTCTGAAAAAGTTGCGAAACCTGATATAGTTAGGTCGGGATACTACATTCCTCTACCATATTTAGATATTTTTTCAGCTTTGGGTAAAATAAAACTGTATCGTACATAATGTATAAAAAATGGAAGATTTGTAAGAAGTAAAACACTACTTAAATTTCCACTAAATTTTTTATTTTTAACACCATGACTTGTTTCGCTATACGACAGCTTCTTCAGATGGTTTGTTATAAAATGAGGATAAATAATAAATCCTAATAAAAAGTTTTCCGATCACAAATTCTTGGATAGATTTGTCAATTTAACATCAGACAACCTTCTCGACTAATGAAACTCAGTTACTAAATAAAGGTTTCAAACATAATATCGAAGTCAATATCTCTCTAAATACATTAAATATATTAACAGTTGATACAGAAGTAGCTCTCAAAGCTCTCAATCATTACCCAAATAATATTGGTAAAAAACACGACGCAGCTACTATACTAAAAAAAGAATTTTTACGCCAAAATTCTCCAAGACAGGATTTTCAATTGATACAAGATATTCGAAATAAATCAGCAGATATAATATTTACAAAAGCAGACAAAGGTAATTTAGTAGTAGCGATTGACAAAGTAGATTATATCCAAAGAACAATTGAATTCTTAAACCCAGATAAGTACTCAATTTTAAAATGTAGCCCAACTGAAAGTTACAAGAAAATTATTAAATCAACGATCTCTAATTGTAAAAGTTTGTTTAATGATAAAGATTCTAGAATTCTCACTCTTATGAACCCATAAACACTTAAACTATCTTCACTAATAAAACTTCACAAAACGGGTTACCCTATAAGGCCAGTAGTATCTTTCGTGTCAGCCCCATCTTATAAACTATCAAAACGTCTTGTACAAATACTCATAGAAAACACTAAATTTAAAGCTCAATTTGCAATAAAACTAGTTGAAAACATCAAACATTTAACGTTACCTGACAATTCAAAATTAATCTCTTTCGATGTTCAAAATCTTTTTCCAAGCATGCCAAGTAGGGAAACTATATTACTAATTGAAAAACTTCTTTCTGAAATCAATGTTAACCCAATAATAAACAAGACATCTTAAATTGCTTAAAGGTTTGCCTAGAACAAAATTATTTTGAATTTAATAACGACCTATACAACAGCCTAGACGGTCTCATAATGAGCAATCCACTTAGTCCTCTTTTGACGGCAATATTTACGAATAACATAGAAAACCAAATAAGCAAACACCCACTGTTATTTGTATACCTGCATAGATATGTCGATAATATCTTATGTTGTTTTACAGAAAGTGATAGACAATTTGCCAAATTTCAAAATTTTTGGGATAATATACACAAAAATATAAAATTCACCAGTGAAGTTGAAACCAACAATAGCTTAAACTTCCTTGACATAACAGTGAGAAGACATAATAACAAACACAGTTTTTCTATTTACCATAATCCGTCACATACTGACATAATTATCCATAATACCTCATGTCATCTACCAAGTTACAAACTTCCAGTTTTCCATAATATAATTCACAAACTAAAAAATATTCCTCTAAACCAAGACGATTTTCAAAAAGAACTTAATATTACAAAACAATTAGCAGTAAATAATGAGTATTGACCATCCATAATAGATAATATTTTAAAGAAAAACTTTACAAAAAAGCCATTAGTACAGTTTTTCCGAATAATAAAGAACCTTATAAAAACATAAAGTCAATAACGTACTATGGTAGATGTAACACTAAATTAAATAGTTTATTGAGAAAATTAAATATTAACACAGCATTTAAAACATCCAACACACTTCGCAAAATTATAAAAAATAACAAAACTAACGCAGATAGAGCAGAGAGAAAGAAAGAGGGATAGAGAGAGGATTTACAGCTATTCAAGAACAACGTGAATCGCTTTTTCCGCACACATGTGGAGCGCTTTAGGGACTAAACCTATAAAAAAAAAAAGAGACAATAGATCCGGAGTATATACATTAAATTGTGGAAATTGCTCAAAAACATATATAGGTCAAACAGGAAGAAGTTTTTTAAAAAGAATAAAAGAACATGCCTCATCATACATCAACAGAAAAAATAACTAAAATTACGCAAATCATTTAATTGAAAATAACCACCCATTCAACCCTAACTTTGAAATATTACATACTTGCACAAAGCGCCCGAAACTTAATTACCCAGAATCTTTAGAAATAAACAAATTGAAAAATTCAGATTCTTTAATAAATGAACATTTAGACTTAAATAATTCACCATTACTAAATCTATTTTAATTAAATTATTTTATTACCTGCCATAAATTGTGAACCAACCATTTATTATAGTAATTTGACCCTCATTTTGTAACAAACAGCTGTCGTACAGCGAAACATGTCATGGTGTTAAAAATAAAAAATTTAGTGGAAATTTAAGTAGTGTTTTACTTCTTGCAAATGTTCTAGTTATGCATTTCCACCAAGTATCGGCTGAATTAATTCAAGTATAAAAAGTGCTCTCTAGGTTCAAGAAAAAAAATTACACAAATTGTTACCTGTGATGAAAAGTGAATACGATAATCCTGAGTATGTCTAGGTAAACTGACAAGTATCGAAAAAAAAATGTGTTGTATTGCATTTGGTGATATCAGAGGGACATGATCCCCAAGAAGATGCTTCGGCCTCGTCATACCGCCGCTTCTCAATACTACCAATAACCCGCAATTAAAGAAAGGAAACTGTTAATTGATCGTAGGAAAATAATGATGGTACCACTGCAGGATAATGCCCAAACTTGCAAAAACGACCCTGGAAACCATCTTAAAGTACAAAAAGTCCAAAAAAAAATTCCTTAGCAGCTAGCGACATACAGTTTGAACAGGGTTGTACAAAAAGTCGTTCTTTAACATGTGTTGTAGCAGGGAATGTGCGAGGAAAGCTCGTTCTTGTATAAAAATGTTTTAATTTTTAATTATTCTAAAATTTTGATGTTTTCATATGTATCGCGAAGACTTAAAGTACAAGAAGTCCAAAAAAAAAATCCTTAGCAGCTAGCGACATGCAGTTTGAACAGGGTTGGTATGGGCTGGAAATTGTTTCCACTTTAGTTCTTCGGACTACCATCTTATTTTAATCTCTGCGTCACCACCTAGCAGTTCAAGTCAGTTGACGAGATTGAAAAAAGCCTTGCCAAATTTACTGCATCATACCATAGTCATTTTTCATATGTAGAATCCGAAAATGGTGCAGAAGTAGGTGAGACCTAGAGAAAACAAAACAGATTACTCGTAGCTCCGTGGTGTAGTAACTTGCTTGCGGTGCAGAAGGTCTCGGGTTTCAATTGCAGCAGATCGGTATACTTTATTTATTAATTTATTTAAGTTTATTTGGCCCGGCCATGTATATAAGTAGTAGTTGTTTACAGAAATGCAGTAACGTCCGTGGCAGCACTACCGCGTTATCTAGAAGGTGCTGTGAAATACAAAAATGTATGTTTCGTCACTTGGAGAACGTTGACGGGTATTACGACATCCCCGCCGATATCCTCAGGATACGAAAAATGGTAAAATCCTTACTCAGGCGGGAAGGGGAACGATTAAAAATAAATAAAGTTGATCTTTAAGTGGCGAGGACTAAAATGTACGCCTACTATAAGACAAATTGACAACTTGGTACTTACAAATAGGTCGGGACGCAACTTTCTGTAATAGGAAAAGTGGACTTCTGGAAAATTATAAATGAAAAGGTGTTGCATTTATTTCAGGCTTGTACAATCTATAATTTATATACATTGTACATATTTATTTCATTATAAACAGTTCATTTCGTGCAAGTATCTACCAGTATAATTCTCCATAGGCAATATTTTGCTAAATAAGCATTTTGAGCATTAAAGTTAATTGCTATCCATAAATTAGTGTATTTTACCTTTATCACGGAATATTCCTTATCTACCCCCTTTCTACATAACTCATTTAATTATATTAGCTATTAAATCATATTTTAATTGCCTTAAGTGCCTATGAAGTGTTAAGTAAGAGCTTTCGTTATTTACCATAAAGAAAGCAATAATGGTAAATGCAAGCCAACAGACGTAAATCAAAATTTGGAACTGTAATCATCGACCGTATAATTTTGTGGATGAGCAGGGAAATTATTAATCCATCGATTAAGTATCTAAGCCCGGTAAAATTAATTTATTGCCAGGAAGTTTAATTCTTGCTTAATTCCTTGCAACAGTGCCCTAAAGTTGCTTTGTCCTCGCTTTGTTTTAATATTGACTGGCATTTTTGGGAAACATAACACGAATTAATTGAAAATTTTTGATTATAAAAGCGACTCGGGTCCTATAATTAATATGTCAGCGGGCCGAACGTGTGCTCTATATATATATATATATATATATATATATATATATATATATATATATATATATATATATATATATATATATATATATATATCTATCTATAATATATATAAAATGCAACGTCTCTCTGTCCGTTAGTGCGCTTATCACTGGAGAACCACTTATCCGATTTACATACTTTTTTTTTTAAACATACATATGTTCTCTGGCCAGGTTATAGGCTATATTTTATTTCGATAGGTAGCATAAGGAATGAGCAGTGACGTAAAATATTGAATGAAGTCGGAAAAAAGTTTGCCGCTAGCGCGTTCCTTTGCAATACACAGCCTAAACCATTAAATATGGAACAATATTATGTAGCAGAGAATATCTATAATCTATAATATATATAAAATGCAATGTCTCTCTGTCTGTCTGTCCATTAGTGCGTTTATCACGCGAGAACCACTTATCCGATTTACCTGTCTTTTTTTAATTCGTACATATATTCTTTGGCCAGGTTATATAATAATAATAATAATAATAATCTATATATGTAAAATATTAGCTGGAACGGAATACACAGCCTGACATGACTCAGCGGCTAAAGTAGTTCACCAAGCACTAGCCACAACATACAAGTTCATAGAAAACACAGATCCCTACTACAAATACACACCAACATCCGTACTTGAAAATAAAGATTACAAACTCTACTGGGACATCAGTATCCATACAGATAAAACAGTCTCCGCCAATAGACCCGATATTACTTTTCAGTGCAAAAAAGAAAAAGTCACCTATCTAATTGACATAGCTGTCCCCAACGACACAAACATCCAAACGAAATACACAGAAAAAATTTCCAAATACACAGACCTTGCAACGGAAATAAAAAGGCTATGGAAACAAGAAAAAGTCATCATTGTCCCCCTCATTATATCAGCCATAGGCCTTACACCAACAACATTCACACCACACTTATTACAATTAGGACTCAACACAAAAACATTCAGAAGTCAGTGATTTTGAAAACATGTAACATTGTCAGGTCATTCCTTAATACACAATGGTAATGCGTTTGTGCTGACTTGGTTTGCACCCATCAGCCAAACATGGAACCACATCATATCTTTAATATATATAAAATGCAACGTCTCTCTGTCTGTCTGTCTGTGAGTGCGCTTATCCCTCGAGAACCACTTATCCGATTTGCGTGATTTTTTAAATTTATACATATATTCTCTGACCAGGTTATAGATATATATTTTATTACATCTATAATATATATAAAATGTAGCGTATCTCTGTCTGTCTGTCCGTTAGTGCGCTTATCACTGGAGAACCACTTATCCGATTTACGTGCTTTTTTTTTTAAAACATACATATGTTCTCTGGCCAGGTTATAGGCCATTAAATATGGAACAATATTATGTAGCAGAAAATATCTATAATCTATAATATATATAAAATGCAATGTCTTTCTGTCTGTCAGTCTGTCTATTGGTGCGTTTATCACGCGAGAACCACTTCTGTGCGTTACGTGTCTTTTTTTAAATTCGTACATATATTCTTTGGCCAGGTTATATAATAATAATAATCTATATCTATAATATATATAAAATGCAACGTCTCTCTGTCCGTCTGTCTGTCTGTCCGTCCGTTAGTGCGCTTATCACTGGAGACCCACTTATCCGATTTACGTGTTTTTTATAAATTTATACATATGTCCTATATAATTCGATATAAGCCTAGATAACGGGAGATAAGGTGAGATAATGGGAGATAAGGAGAAATAATGGGAGATAAGTCGAGATAAGTCTCGATAATGAGAGATAAGGTGAGATAATGGGAAATAAGTTTAAATAATGGGAGATAAGGAGAAATAATGGGAGATAAGGAGAAATATTGCGAGATAAGCCTAGATAATGGGAAATAAGGTGAGATAATGCGAGTTAAAGAGAAATAATGGGAGATAAGGAGAAATAATGGGAGATGAGCAGAGATAAGCCTAAATAATGGAAATTATGTAGAGATAATGGGAGATAAGGAGAAATATTGGGAGATAAGGGGAAATAATGGGAGATATTTTATTACGTTGGGTAAGAATAAACAGTGAAGATAGTAGTGAATCAAGTCCACGCGAGCGGAGCCGCGGGCCCTGCTAGTATACCTATATACAATAGAGGTTTTCATGGATGGTGGAATGTAATACCTGAAAATTCCGGGTTTCAATCCGTTCGTCTAACAATGAGTTTGTATGACGTTTCGCCAAAATCTCATTTGGCATTTTCGAGTGCTCTTGCTGCTGGTGCTACTCGATACTGTGATCTTGCTGCTGCTGCCGCTCGAAGCTAACTGACAAACCAAAGTGTAGTCGCCGTCTTTTATAGGTCGGTGTTTACGCAGAATGTAGGTGAGGGTGTTGGAAGTGTTCGTCCGGACATCGGTGTTTGCCGGCTGGGTGCCCATATCAGTGGTAATTACGTGTTCTGCCGCTTGCTGACTGTTGCCTTCTCGATGTTTGGGTTATTCCTTGGTATAGCTAGTAAACTCTTCCATGCAGTGGAGATATTCAGTGCATCATCCCGCTTATTTAGCTGTCCATTCTTTTCGATTTCCAAGGCTTGTCTGACTAAGCGTGTTTTAAAAGGTGAAATCGAGGCTATTTGTTTAGATCCCTCAAAATTGATGTTGTGACCAGTATCTACTACAGTATACTGGCCAGAGAGTTGAAGTACAGTAAAATGAATATATAATAATAACATTACGGTTTTAGTGTTACTACTTTTTCGATAATTTTTTACATTCTTTCTCTATTTCCCTTTGTATTATGTAAAACGACTTTAATGAAACTGAAGTTAGCACAAGAAATATTTCTGACATGTAAACAATGTTCCACAATTTAACGTTGACTCATCCACAGCTTGAAAATGCAATTCGGTTTGTTTTTTTTAAATTTCAGTTTTTGTTACTTAGTTTTTATTTTTTTTTTAGGTAAGTTCACTTACTAGAAGTAGAAGCTTTTAAGCTGGGCATAAGTAATAATAAATAGGTAAGTAACAATATACAGTATGTGAGATTAGAATGAAAATATAATAAAAATAATCAGCAGATAAAACGTATGTAATAATATACTTTAATAAACTTCGTAACTATACTTATTTATAAGGTAGATAACGGAAAAAGTTTGACAATTCATTTATTTAAACATGAATTGAAAACCTCGATTATTATAAGGACAAACTCTATCTTTCTGTAATGGGCATTAATTTCAAAACACCAAAATTATCAAAACCCAAATAAATACAAAAAAAGAGAAATACTCGAATCCATACACATACAGATGACGCCCACTGCAATAAACGAAAAACAGATGTAAATAACCTAAACCGTATCTACCTACCAGTGATATAAAATACTTCAAGTTAAGTGGTTGTTTGTATAAAGTAAAAATGGGTTTTTGACAGTGATTTAAATTTAACACCTCATACAATGAACTACTTTCTAAGGTAAGGCCCTCATTAATGTATACAGTTAAGTGTCTTAAATTAAAAACTACGAAAAGATATAAATATTTTAACCCGAAATACACGACAAACTGTTTAACTACTTATCTATATTTAATTCTTCTAATATCATCTTTTAGAGCAAATTTTGAAGAAGACCTCTTCCGAAGGTCGAAACGTCAATAAATATATAACAGATCCAAGAATAGTTTTAATGATTTAATTCCAAGAACACGTAAATTATAATATATATATATATATATATATATATATATATATATAGAGAAATATATATATATAAAATATGTATATATATCATCATTAAGGTATAAAATATATGATACAGAGGTGCGTCCAGTCCCCATGTATGTATGACTACATGTTCTCGATTGTGTTCGGATCGGGCGATTCAACTTTTACACCAGGGTGTTTGCAAATCGGGCGCTGACCCAATCGGGGCGCTGACCCAATTTAGTGAAAATTGTCCAGGCTCGTGGGGTGATACACTAGTTGGAAAAAATTACATTGTTTCAGTGTCGATCTATGATTTCCATGCTTATAGCCGACACTTTCTTACTTTACCGACGGTATATGGGGTTAAAGGGGAGGATATTATAAGGGTTGCCTAGTACATATAATATTATATTTACGTCCTGTCCAATGTTCTTAGAGGCGAGGAATATGAAAATTAATTGTTTTTATAGTGCTTCCAACGTTTTTCATTAATATATCACCATAACATGTAGGCTGAAAAGTTTTTGGTCTGACACATAAATGTCGCCCTTTTCAAAAAATCCATATGATTTTTATGAAGTACCGACCCTCAAACGATACGTGTCAAAATTTCATGACATTTCGACGATTAGTTTACAAGTTACAATGGTTTTAGTGACGTTACTTTTGATATTTTCAAAACAATGGAAAATATCGAATTTCGTTTGTTGATTAAACACTGTTTTTTTATGGAAAAAAATATCTTTCACGCAAAGCAATGGCTTAGTAAGTGTTACGGGGACTTTGCTCCTGGAAAATCAATCATCATTTACTGGTATGCTGAATTTAAAACACGCGGTTGTACAGACACAAATGATGCTGAACGCTCTGGACACCTAAATGAGGTGGTTACACCGGAAAACATAAAAAAATCCACAGAGTTGTTTTGGATGACCGTAAAGTAAAATTGCGTGAGATAGCTGACACCCTAAAAATATCAAAATAACGTGTGGGTTATATTTTGCGTGAACATTTGGGCATGAGAAAGCTCTGTTCGAAATGGGTACCGCGTTTGCTCACAGTGGACCAAAAACAACAACGTGTTGATGATTCTGAACGCTGTTTGGACCTGTTTAAGCGCAATAAAAAAGATTCTCCCATGCGATATGTGACAATGGACGAAACATAAATTCACCACTACACTCCGGAATCAAATCGGCAGTCAGCCATTAATCGTGAATATTACGTAAAGTTATTGGTGCGTTGGAAGGTAGAAATCGCAAAGAAATGGCCTCAAATGAACAAGAAAAAAGTGCTCTTTCAGTCAGCTGAATGAAAGCCGCCCGAAGCGACCAAAGACAAAACGGTCGGCTGGGAAGGTTTTGGCCTCTGTATTTTGAGATACGCAGAGAATAGTTTTTTCATCAACTATGCTAAGAAGAGAAAAACCATCAATAGCGAATATTATATAAAGTTATCGGTGCTGGCGGTGGCAAAATTGCATGAACCAAAGTTCGAATTGCTTCCTCATCCACCGTATTCTCCAGATTTGACACCCAGCTACTATTATCTATTCGCGGACCTCAAAAAAATGCTCGCAGGAAAGAGATTTGGCTAAAATGAAGAAGTTGTCGCCGAAACTGAAACCTATTTTGAAGGCAAAAACAAATCCTCCTACAAGAAAGGTATAGAGATGTTAGAAAAAGCTTGACTGATTGTATCACTCTGAAAGGAGACTATGTTGGTGAATAAAGTTGAATTTTGCAAAAAAAAAATATGTTTTAAGTAGCTAGACCAAGAACTTCAGCTTACGTGTGAATCTGGATCATATTAAATTATTCTTTTAGTGTTTATTTTAGAACTACATGTTCGCAAGAAAAGTACTGGGAAAATTACTTTACCAATGTTCTACTGTTTGCTATATTTGAAAACGATTTAATTTAATAATTAATTTTGTTAAGAATTTTTAACGCGAATTTGTAATGTTGGCAGGTGCATATTTCATAGTTTAATCCACTGCCTTTTAATAATTCATTATGCTGTACTTGTGGAAAATTTCGAGGAATGGAATGAAATTGTATGTTTCTTTATATTTTTCTCTAGATAATACTACTCCCCACGGCACCTAGTAGCAGTTTAGTTAATATTGTTATGGGAAATTAGCAGACCATTAAGTCCCTGTTGTTTGTTGTGTATGTTACTCCTGCACGAAGTAAACCATTTGTATCTTTAAAGCAATAAAATAAATTAGATATTAATAGTGCCAGAGCTCTAGTTACCTGCCTCTTTATTCCAAATGCCTTCACCATATACGAACTTGTAATAAGAGTTGCATAACAATACTAGTGTAAAATCTAATGCCAGCATGGTTAAATCTTTGTTGTAAAAGGGTAAAGCTCTCTGGATATGGCTTGTGTAACTGTAAGCGAAACCTCAGAAAGTTACTTTGATCCGGTCTAATCCCAAGAAGCTCTATTTTTTTTTTGTCATGACTGTTTATATCAATAAAGTCATTCCATGAAAATTGAATTATTCGGTCAGGAGTTATAGCCAAATACGTATACATTCTTATACACAGACAGACTTTGAATTATGTATCTCTCTTTCTCTCTCTCTCGCTTGGACTAGATAATACATGTGTATTTGATGGTGGACTAGATGTATCGAGGGTCTTCGACTATCTTAGGTAGTAGGCTGTTCCCAACAAGGTTTAATTTTCACTTTTCCTATTAAAGGAAATATTGTATTCACGAGAAAAATCAATTAACATTCACAAATTTTAGTCGGCTGTGTGTATATAACCCAATTGTATATAAGCTGAGCACTTTAAAGCAAAACAATTTAAATAATTATTTTCTGAAGTTTAAAATCATTCACAAAACCTATATATTTTTCAATATACTCTGTACATAATTTAATAGAGGTCGAATAGTATAATTGCGTTGTAATTAATTCTAAAAAACTTTTAAAAATGGTACTTACTTGAATATAAGAATACGAGAATTCAGAGAGATATTTAAGAAAAATACAGACAAAATTCCTTATCTTGCATTTTTCACAAAATTTCCTAATTTCCCATTTTTCTTTTCTATCTTTTTATTTCTATAAAGAAAACTAAAAATAAGCTCTCTTTCCATTTCCGTCTTTTTCCTTAATTAACTTCAGTTCATCGGCCAAATTACCTCAAACTTTGTCATATTTTCAAGGATTTCTTTTTATTACTTTTAATTATTCGAGAATTATGCGACATTCCGAGATTTTACTACCATTCACCGCAATTGAGATTCCTCTCGTTCGACCTCAATCTTGCGTTAACGGAAATTATGCATTATTAAAATTTTGTGATGTCATAATTCTGGAACTAATAGTCCTTTATGCATCGAGCATTCCTTTATTTATGTGCTTTTTGCAGCATCTTTCTAACTCATGTCGTTCCTTGATTTAAAATTTAAATCTCGTGAAGTACCGAGCAAGCCTTCGCATATTAACGTTAAAACAGGATCAATTATCTAACGTGCACTCAAAATTCATTGACTGTCTGGTCTGAAAAAATTTCCAGTAATGATGTATTTGTTGTATATGTCCAAAATAAATTACTGATTAATTGAAGTAACATCTTTCAATAGCAGTAACATTTTTATTTCACAACTTACTATAACGTTTTCTCGGGAAGGCAATAACAAGCCATCCGTAGTATCATGCCTAGTATAGCACTCCCACTTTGGCCGTTCGGAACCGGCATTAAACTGTAAGTTCCCCGTTGTCTATGTAACCCTTAAAAAGGGACGCACCACAGGCAAAGGCAAGAGGGTCTTCTACGACCGTATCGGATATGGCACTTCAAGAGGAAGATAATATTCAACATGATTTCTAACACCTGTTTCTTAAGTAGTTTAGTCGACCATTCGAATGAGCAGGACCAGCAACTACATAGATTTCATTTTCGTCAGCTTTGTTTTCATCCACAATAAGGTTAACCGTTGCTACATGAGCAGTGCTAAACAAAGCTAAAGAAAATACTCGTAACATGTAGGATTCCAGACCATTTGTCACTGACATAACAGATTTAAAGTTTGAGCTAAAAGCCATCATCTATTAAGGTGGTTTTTATTACGACCAAAAGCAACTTTACTTTTATTTGAAGCAACTAGTTTTACTAAGGCCTCCTCAATATATCCCCATCGGGGTAAATTCTGCTATAAGACCAAAAACCTGCAAGAATGTTTCGAAATATTTTCAGGACATAAAACAACTTAGGCAAATTTAACTTCATTCACTCTATACACAACGTTCCTTTTCCTTCTGCACATACTTTAGTTAGTTACTCACTCCATATACATGGAGCAGTGCCTAGCCAGTGCATTTTTTTGATGCTCGTATTACCGATCAGTTGAATGAAGTAGTACTTGTCTAATGTCCACTTTAAGTTATTCTGTTTGCATAGTTACGATTCTAAATCGTTTGCTACATTTAAAATTAACTGAAATTGAAATTTAATTCCTGGCCTAATTCTTTGACTTTCAATGGTTTTTTTCATTTTAATCTTCCTGTGAAGAACTACTGACACTCTGAAATAATTTTAGCTTGTAAAACTACCCACGTACATTTTAAGTTAGATACAAAATAATTAGTAAAGAAAAAGTATCAGTTATTATTATGTTGACTGCACTTGTTGAAAATACAAGTAAATTGATAACAATTATTTTCCTTCCAAGAAAAATTACTTGTTACAATTTGTTCTTTACAAAAAATACAAAATCTCATGTTTCACCTCACTTGTATCACATGCTGTGATAATACTGTACAGGGGCGCAGGTAATTTCCACACCACTAATCCGTTTATGACCTAGACATATTTAAGGGATTGTAATTGCAGAAGTAAATTCCACACCGAGTACTTTCAGGTAGAGGATGAGGGTTGTTAAATGGGTGGTGGTACGCACCGGCCGCGGCCTGTTCAATTAAATCATTATTAAACCCTTCTACAAATCAGTTTAGTACATATTATTTATTTGTGATTATTACTTGGTTGTGCGTATATTTTTTAAAGTGTTGCTAATATGGAAGCAAAGTTAATAAAAAGTAATAAAGGAAAGGACATGTGAATTACTACACTTACTTTCGACAAAAGGTGCTAACCTGAACTAACTGTTGTGAGTCCTTCCATTCCCATCTGAATAATTCTTTTTATTCTACACATCCGTCTCTATATACTTTTATCGATAGGCTGAGAGAATTTCAGATTAACGCATATATAAAAATACGAAGTGTCGACGAGTCTAAAATAGGTAATAATCATAATAATCAAAAATTAAAACATTTAAAAAATCTTTATAAACAAAGACATTTAGGAAATATTAATCGTTTCCATTTTTTAAAATGTGTCTCCTATTTTTCTCAACCTGCTTTGTAAATATATATAGATAGATATGTATAGGTTTGTAGCATTATCTAGTATATGTAAGGAAATTTGTCCAATTGTATTTTATGTATTTAGCAAAAACTTCATGTTTTATCAATATTATTCTACCATGAAATAAAAACATATATTTTTGCAAATATCTAAAATTTTCAATAAAAACTGATTTAAACGAAATCCGTCCAATTTTATTTAGATGAATAAGGCATAATTATATTTGCTTGGTGTGGGAATTACCTGTAAGATTTAAGCACCCTTATAAGGTTAGTGTGGAATTTACCTGTTGTATTAAGGGCGCAAGTAGTCTTGGTGTGAAATTTACTAACGCCGTACTGTACAGTAGGCCTAATCTGAACAGATGTTTACCTGTTCTTTGGTGCCCATTCTTGACGTGTTTCAAAGGTTATTAATTTTATTGTTGGTACTTAAGCAATTTAAACTAAAACTGGGAAAAACCCCCGTTTTCTCTGTTTCTTTTAATGTAATAATTTTAATTAATACTAAAAGTTATGCATTTTTACTACCAGACACCCACTATGTATTAGAATTTTATATTATGACTAACACAATTATCCTCTTGTTGCTTAAATATGGTTTCTGGCCTATAAATCCTTTAATTTATGTTAAGTGATTTTAGGGTGGTCCGCATTAAGAACTAAGCGATTGTAATTCTTCAACATAAAAACTTTAATAGGTTTAGCACCTTGTAGTGCAAGTACCGGGTAATTAAGCTCTTACACGCTAAAGGAAGTCCTAAATGGCCAAGTCATGTCGTTTTTAATCTGTTCTTGTTTCGTGCCTGATAAAAATAAGTCTTTTGAATTTCTTGTATAGCAGATTTCACAATGTATGTTTTTTTTGTGATATTTACAACAAATGTAGAATTTTAGTCACACTGATGTTGATCTCTTGCTTGTTATAATATAATTAAAAGCTTTTGGATTGTTTTATTTAAGTAAATCATGATCGTCGCAAGTAGTCCATTTCAGCTGCTTTTAACCTATCGTTATCTCGAGTATTCATTTGCCAGCATTCTGAGCCGTAAGTCAGTATATGTTCAACGATTACCCTATATATCATTGTTTTCGTTTTTAATGTGATCTTCGGTGACCACAGTAGCGAGTTTAGCATTTGTATACATTTTCTTCCCTGTGTTAATCTGTTCTGAATATCTCTGTTTGTGTTTACCTTTTTTCTTATTATGCTTCCTAAATATTTAAATTCTTGGCAACCTTTCATTGTGGAAGCTGGAGATCGTTGGCGTGTTAAGATTAGATCATATACCTAATGAAGAAATCAGACAAAGAGCAAAGATGACAGAGACAGTGATAGATCGAATAGAAAAACGACAGTTGATATGGTATAGCCTGTCCCAAAATATAAGATCCTTATTTTTGCCGTTTTAAGTGGGCAATATAAAAATTCTGACCTTTTGTTTATGATAGGTTGCAGAGATGGACTTAAGAATTTTATTCATTAATGCTAATAAATAAAATTATAAGTGTTTTCGGAGATGTTTATTTATAGATGCATGTAAAAACAAATGGATAAGAAATACAAATATACAGTTTGAATGAATGGGTTTAAAACAGGGGACATATTGTATAAATAAAAATATGTTTTAACTTAAGCCCAATTCGGTTTCACTATCACTGTCATCAGCTGGTTTTATATTATTTACATAAATATATGAATCTTCAACTTTAACAACGTGCTGAATGGAATTCTTCCAGCTTTCACAAGATATATCATTTATAACCTTTTTTACTAATTCAACCACTGACATTTTGTGCCCTTATTTTTGATTTAACTTGATGCCAAATAAGTTCAATTAGATTAAACACACAATAATACCGAGGAAGCCGCAAAACAGTGTGTCCCATTTTCTCAGCCATACTATCACAAACATATTTCTTTTTCAATTTCAAATTCATTGTCAAGGTAAATTATTGGCCAATTCTCTGATCGATACTTTTTAATTTCTTGTAGATAAGTATGTCGCAAGATTCGTAATCTTTGTGACTCCGTCACTACGTGCCTTTTGTTGATTTTTCGGAACGTGAATCCCATTCTTAAGAGAATTCTGTGAAGGGTTGATCGGCCACAATGTATATTAGTCCCGTCCTGCACCAGTCTTAATTTTATTTCATCTGGTGTCAGCACCAACTGCTCTTCATACATAGAATATATTTTTCTCCTAATGATATCTTTTTCACAATCGTCTACATGATGCATTTGAAAATCTTTCCGTTTTTTCCTGTTCCTGAGTGATTGTTGTCCTACAATACCCTTAATCGTAGAAATTGGAGTTTTTGTTAGTTCACTGGTTTCTTGCAAAGCACTTTGTTTATTCAAATTTCTTTTCACCAAACTGTCGTAAACATTTTTCATTATTTGTCTAGCGTCAAGTGATAAATGTTTTCTCTTGCGATAGCCACTATTGAAATTTTCCCAAGGTCGCCACATAACTAAAATAGAACTGTTACGTTGTAAGTAAAACTAAAAATAATAAAAAGTATCTTTTGAATCTTAATGGGGACCTGTGGTTATTAGGCCTATATTATCAAATACTTAAAGAGCTCCAAACGGTACAGGTAGTAAATATATAGGTAAAAATAGATCCAATATGATTGCAGGTGCAAGTGAGGGCGGTATACAAAGCAGGTAAAATAAAAATACGTTTATCGTAATACCGGGCAACTATGCACAAAACCTTAATAGGGTCGTTTATTACCCCATTAAAAAAAAAATCTTGGGATTTACTTTACGGTCACATAATGCACATGGGAGAAGAACATTGGGCGAAGAAGGCTGTACAGTATGTACAGGGGAATAACAGAAAAAAGGGAAGACGTGGAAAGACATGGAGAGAAAATATTAAGACGGCAGTGAGTTCCAGAGATTTAAAAAAAAACGAATGGTGGGACATAGAGAGATGGTGTATGAAGTGCGGGAAGCGGCCAAGGCTTTAGGACCCCCGCTTATATATATATATATATATATATATATATATATATATATATATATATATATATATATATATATATATATATATATATATATATATATATATATATATATATATTTAAGTAAATCAACCCTCCCATTAAATTATCTTTAAATGTCTAGTGATGGTACTTAGATTAAATTGGAGTAGGTTGGATTTTTTTATGCGAGAAAGTCAAATTCAATACTCATTTTAGAATCGTTTTTGCAAGTCAAATAATGGATTTTTGAAAGAACTTGATGATAAGAAAAAAGTAATGTTCGATTCACTTTATAGTTCAGTCCATTACCTATAGGGCTTTTATCATCCCCAAAGAAGTAAGGGTCGATTATTCCATGTACTGATATTACAACGTAAGTCTTAACTTTAAGGGAATCTAATTGGAAATCATAAGATGGTCAATGGGAATTATGGAAAATGGAAATCCAGGACGGTGCATACTAAGATGATATGATGAATTAGGAAAGTGAATGGGAGAGAGTGATTGAATTTAGCACAGAAAAGAAATTGATGAAGCCAAATGGAAATGGCGTATGCCCATTCATGAACGATGAACAATGGACAGAGCGCGAGAGAGACAGAGTCAAGTGCATAATGATTTTCTAGATGTGGAGTTATTACAGCTGTAATTCTGATTGTTGACGTAGCCACTAAAGTAAAAAAAACGTGCCTCATACAAGAATAAGGTGTTAATTGTTGAAAAGTTGCGAAATATTTGATTAAGAAGTAGTATTAGTTGACTTAAATTCGTTCACGGCAGATCTTGTAAATCCTTCCAAATAACATGGTTCACCGAAGTTCTGTACATATTTACTACGCTTGATCGTTTATATATTGAGTAGAGACTCTCGTGAACTGACCCTCAAACGATCTCCACGTTTGTGAGGCTTCTTAATATACTCGATCCTCCCGTACGAGGTTTACTTAAAGTCAAACTTACGCGTCTATTTTTTAATCAAATGAACATTCAAGAGAATTATTGTTTTTGTAAAACTCTCACATACGAAAGGCGTGCTCTACTACTGTAAAATTCTTCGTAGTAACTGAATATCTAGGGATTGGACTTACGCTCTCTGCCGTACATCCCCCCAGTTATTTACAGACACTCCGTATTTACTTAATATTATATGAGCAAAAAAAACAATAATCGGTATAAAAATATGCATTTTGCGTTTACTTCATCAACCCTAATTCGTATGGAATTTAATCTATTTCCATTAAATGTTAATTATGTAGGTTTATTGTCTGTTTTATTTTGCACAACAAGTACTTTATCAGAAATTTCCTCCCCCACAGAATGTAAAATTAATGAATAATAGCGAAATGGCATAATACAATTGTTAGAATATTGGCAATTTTAATTTATTATAAATTAACATTTTGAATTACTAACAACAACTTTTTGATAAATATTATTATGCCTGTTTTTTAAAAAGAATTTTTTTGGAATATGAAGTAAAAATACTTAATGATTTGAAATGTTATTTAAGTACAAGTAATATTAAAGCAGTATAAAAGTTGGTTCCTAAGTCTTGAACATTATCAAATTAAAAGGGCTTCCCTCAATTTCGAATTCGATTGCATGAGGCATCTTCCAGACACTGAATTATAGCCTGTCCTAAAATATAAGATCCTAATATTTGCCGTTTTAAGTGGACAATATAAAAATTCTGACCTTTTGTTTATGATAGGTTACAGAGATGGACTTAAGAATTTTATTCATTAATGCAAATAAATAAAATTATAAGTGACGCATTGGTATAACAATTTAAAAAAACGAAAAAATCGTAATTCTTAGAAGTTACCAAAGTGTTGTGTTCTTCGCATTTGCTGAACCATCCCAGGACGCGTTTCGCCGTATCACGGCTCATCAGCTGGGCTAGGTTCAGCAAATACGAGAACACACTTTTTTTTTAATTGTTATACCAATGCGCCATCTATGCCTTCGAGCAGTAAGCTTGAGAAAGGTGCGCTTCTGCAAATAAATTGCCAGCCGTGTTGGCAGCTCTGCTTGAATGACTTAGTAAGTCGCCGATAGAGTGCAGTAAAAGCATCTATTTGTTATAGTTTTTCGTTAGTTACTTGGATAAAGGACTAAAAGTGTGTTCTCGTATTTGCTGAACCTAGCCCAGCTGATGAGCCGTGATACGGCGAAACGCGTCCTGGGATGGTTCAGCAAATGCGAAGAACACAACACTTTGGTAACTTCTAAGAATTACGATTTTTTTCGTTTTTTTTAATTGTTATACCAATGCGCCATCTATGCCTTCGAGCAGCAAGCTTGAGAAAGTGCGCTTCTGCAAATAAATTGCCAGCCGTGTTGGCAGCTCTGCTTGAATGACTTAGTAAGTCGCCGGTAGAGTGCAGTAAAAGCATCTATTTGTTATAAAATTATAAGTGTTTTCGGAGATGTTTATTTATAGAAGCATGTAAAAACAAATGGATAAGAAGTACAAATAGACAGTTTGAATGAATGGCGTTTACAAGAGAGAACATATTATATAAAAAATATATTTTAACTTGAGCCTAATTCGGTTTCACTATCACTGTCATCAGCTGAGGTAATTATCAGTATCAGCTTTCTCAAGGTATATCATTTATAACTTTTTTTTACTAATTGAACCACTGACACCCTTAAAGTAGGAGAAACATTTTGTGCCCTTATTTTCGATTTAACTTGATGCCAAATATGTTCAACTGAATTAAATACACAATAATACGGAGGGAGCCGCAAAAACAGTGTGTCCCATTTTCTCAGTCATACTGTCACAAACATATTTTTTTTTCAATTTATAGGCTTTTAAAACTTCCAAAAGATCACTTTTTTTATAACTAAAGTCAAAATAAATGTCATTTTCTAACACATATTCCTACATTTCCGATTTGGTGTTGCCTGCATCAGGAATCTTAGACGACTATGGTAATTTGCATTGTCCATAACTATAACACTCTGTTCGGGAACATTTGGCAAAAGGGAATTTTGAAACCAATTTTCAAAAAGTTCTGCGGTCTTGTCTTTGTGATAGTCGAAACTAGAATATTTTATGTTTTTTTGCAGATAATAGAAGACAATTTGAAACTTAGCCCTTTTCAGATCCAGCATGCAAAATGGTTATTCATTTACCTTTATTTGAAGGTGCGTTTATCTGACATTTTGTAGTGCTTTCAACTCACCCTTTTTGCACAGTGTCATGGGTTTCGATCATGTTTCGTCAAGATAAATTATTGGCCAATTCTCTGATCGATACTTTTTAATTTCTTGTAAATAAGTATGTCGCAAGATTCATAATCTTTGTGACTCCATCACTACTTGCCTTTTGTTGATTTTTCGGAACGTGAATCCCATTCTTAAGAGAATTCTGTGAAGGGTTGATCGGCCACAATGTATGTGTCCCGTCCTGCACCAGTCTTTTTCACAATCGTCTACATGATGCATTTGAAAATCTTTCCGTTTTTTCCTGTTCCTGATTGGTAGTTTTCCTAAAATACCCTGATTTCTGGCAAAGCACTTTGTTTATTCAAATTTCTTTTTACCAAACTGTCGTAAACATTTTTCAGTATTTGTTTAGCGTCAAGTGATAAATGTTTTCTCTTGCGATGGCCACTATTGCAATTTTCCCACGTACGCCACATAATTAAAATAGAACCGTTACGTTGTAAGTTGTAAGTAAAACTAAAAATGAAACCAATAAAAGGTATCTTTCGAATCTTAATGGAGACCTGTGGTCATTAGGCCTATATTATCAAATACTTAAAGGGCTCCAAACCGGGTTGCGTTATACAAGCAGATAAAATAAAAATACGTTTATCCTAATACTTGGCAACTATTCACAAAATCTTAATAGGGTCGTTTATTGCCCCATTGAAAAAGCACAAAGGCAGGATCATATATCTTGAGATTTACTTTACTCTTCTAGCTTCGAGAAGAAAAGATCCTTGAAGTTTCGCTCAATCGTAAACGAACTTCACCTTAACAAATCCCAAAAACCATGTTCTCTTCTAACCAAAGCCTTAAAAACTTCCTTGCTACATAACAATGATGTGGCTGTCAATGCTTACGTTCATGTTAACTAAAGGTCAATTTCTTACTTGCCTTGCTAAAGGGAAGTATTATATTCGTAAAAAAAACATGAAATTTTTGCATTTCTTCACGTTTCAGAATCCCTGGATTACGAAAAACATAGTCACGCATTTTCGTCAGTCTGTATGTCTGTGGGCAGGATAACTTTCTAACGAAATAAGTACTCGAAGGTGGAACACGTTAGTTTTTTAGTAATTTAGCTTAGAGGGAAGGGGATGAAATGAGTAGGAATCGATACATTTTGTTTACTCTCTTGAATATCATGAGAATTTTTCCCGGTTTTTGATTGTGATAATAAATAAATTGTAAATATAATTGCAGAATCCAGCGGTTTTCTTATTTTTACGAAAAAGAAGTCGATTTTTTTTCAGACTTTCGACCTATTGAATTCTCTTAAATTTTGGTAATTTTAAGTTATTTAATAGATTTTTTTTATAGTGGCATGAGGTAATAAATAACTTTGTGAAAATTTGGTTCCTGAAGGTTTATGCAAATGACACAAAAGGCATATCACTTAAAATGGTGACAGTCCGTGAGCAAAACCCTTAAATTATATTAATACCTGCAATTATAGGCGTTCAAACAAAAAATAAATGAATATTGAATTTAAACATACCACGTGTTGGAGCACATGGGACATATATCTAAAGCCTCATTTAGAGGTTTTAAATTACCGCATTTTGTATTCCCTCGCATTGTCGCGTAAAACGTGCTGTTGGCACCTTTGTTTCGAAAAATAATTATAACCTCTACTTTATGGTTTTGTGTGCCCGAGTTCGTTATGAGGAATGCAGGTACAATGTACCGCTCTTAAATCGCACAAACAATCAGTAATTATTTGTTGCTCCATTGTAATAATTTATTAGTGAGAAAATGTCGTGAAATAAAACACAATAATAACTCATTTTAATTAATTTGAACCTTACAAATGAGATATAGTAGAAAATTCCCTCTCTAATTAAAGCTCAGTATTACAGTATTCTAGAAATATACACGAAAGAAATGATCAAATTTTACCTAATATTTCCTACGCGAACACAAATTTGTGAATAATTACCAAATGGGACGTGTTCACACTAAACAGGAACTTAATTTAATCATTACGGCCTGATATTTTTGAACAGAAGAAAACTGACATTTTTGCAGTGTCAAATCAATAGCAACTATTAAAATTTAACAAAATCTATATTTCAGCATTTATTTATTGTTCTATCATCTGTAAATCTATGTCGAGACTCGGTACGTAGTATCTTGTGTCATCAGCCGAACTAGGATCAACAGGGAAGAGAACAAAACTGAAAGTGCTTATCACAATATTAGCGCAAGGAATCAGACAGAATTTACATCTTTGGTTGCTGCAAGCCTATTTTTGATGATATACCTCCCCTCTATTAGGCATTGTTTAAGGTTGCAAACTGATGCAAAAATTGCATAGCTAATTGCTAATATTATTATTATCCAGCATTAAAATTTAACGAAGCTCAAATTTTAGCAGTTATTTACTGTTTTCTCTTCTTTGAATCCATTCTGGCATGCGTTTCGTCGTATCATGACTCCTCAACCGAGCTAAGATCGACAAAGAAGAGAACAAAACTTAAAAGTACTTATCAAAATTGGTTAAATGCAACAATTTTCAAAACATCCGGGCGACTGAGAGACGTCATATGATGTAACAAGTATATATCAATTAAAAACAAAATAAGGATATACAAAGCATGTATTAGACCAACCTTGACATATGCCGCAGAGACGAGACCAGGACATTGTAAAATTTACCAAAACCAGGCGGAAAGAATGGAACAATCATGTGGAGAGAATGGAAGACAGCAGACTCCCAAGAATCGTCAGAGACGGTAAACCCAATACAAGAAGACGTCAAGGTAGACCGCCAAAACGCTCGGCTTAAAGCTGGATGTCATCATCAACAGAATCAGCACCAAGATCCCATTGAAAGCCATCAAAGAACAAACGGGCATTGCCTAATAAAACAAGAAGAAGAACAACAATGTCATCTTGGGCTGCTGTCAGCGTATTTTTGAAGTAGTCGGATTTACCTTTTTATGTAATCCTCAAATATGTATACAAAAAGATATCTTTGAAACTTCACTTTTACTAAGAAATCGTGGTTTTTGGGAATTATGTCGTGTTATTTGGAGTAACTTTCCAACATTTTGCCTACACTTGCGCAGGTTATATTCAAGAATATTTACTCTTTCAGTGTGTATATTCAGAATTTATATAAATTTCTATATAAGTTTCTGGCTGTATTATTAAATCGGCGATTTCGAATTTTGTAACCAAGTTTATACTTACCAGAACCAAAAACCAAAAATGGCGACAGCATTCGACTAACATGGAGTGAAAAGTGCCGGGGCTTCCGAAAGATGGCAGCACAAACAAAAAAAAAACTATGATATTCAGTTAGTGTCAACTCTCAAAAGATTCATTTTAAACCAAAGAGGATCCACGATGATACGAAAAAAATACGAGGGGACTCTGCTCCTTCATATACCACTGTGAAAAAATGGGTTGCAGAATTTAAGCGTGGACAAAAGAGCGTCGAAGATGACCCTCGGTCCGGCCGGCCCACGACGTCTACGACTGAAGAAAACATCGGCAAAGTGTGTGATCTCATATTGAAAGACCGTAGATTAACTATCAGGGAGATTGCAGACACTATAGGCATCTCGTATGAATGAACACAAAACATCATTGCCAACGAACTCGGATTTTCTAGGATTTCTGCTAGGTGGGTCCCCAGATTGCTTTCAGTTGAACAAAAACGAATTCGACTCACGATTTCTCGCCACTGTTTGGAGATGTTTGAGGCTGATCCGCAAGATTTTCTTAACAAGTTGTTAAGATATTGTTATCGTGGACTACCTTCCGAAAGGCGAAACAATAACCTCGACTTACTATTGCACCCTTTTGCGTCGTTTACCTCAAGAAGTAAAAGAAAGTTTTCTTCCATCAGGACAACGCTCGCGTTCACACGTCTGTTGAGTCTATGGCTCAAATTCGTGATTGTGGTTTCGAGTTGCTGCTCCACCCGGCTTATTCTCTTGATTTGGCACCTTTGAACTTTCATCAGTTTCAAAACCTAAAAAAACACCTCGGTGGACAGAAATTTTCATCAAGTGAAGAAGTCGAAGCTGCAATTAACCAGTATTTTGAAGACCTTGAGGAATCTTTTTTTCAAACAGGTGTAGAAGCTTTGGAAAGCAGGAAGAAGAAGTGCATAGAGCTAGGTGGAGATTACATCGAAAAATCAAAATATTTTTGTACGCATTTTATTTTGTTTTTTTGACTAGGCCGCGAACTTTTCAATCCATCCTAGTATATATTGATAGTGTTCTTACCTATCAAATAATTTCAAAAAGTTGGTAACACGTAACATTTGTTTGTAACATTAAATTTAATTTTTTTCCATTTAGAGCAAAAGATAAAATTTGAACCAAACATAAACGGGTATAAAATAATAACTACTTAATATATTATGATTTTCCTGAGTACTTAGCTGCAAATAGGTCACTTTTAACAATATTCTACCGAGAATATAGACTCCATTTCCCTTGGTATCGCTTCCCAATACTGGTAATACCTTTGGTAAATTATTTCGTCACGTTCGTCACTAAGAGCACCCAGATTTTTAGGAAAATGCAGGTAGTAATCCAGGAACCGTATTTTTAACGACTTGTATCGTCCAAAATTTTGTTGAAGTGGTTCACTTGACCCATATATTTTTTTATTTTATCTTGCCTCAAAAACTCTGCCTCTATCTGTTTGGGCATTGTAATGTTTTCAACAATATTGTGCACTATTTTTTAACAAACTAGATATTTTATATTGCTAACAAGATACTATTACCGCACGAGTATTTAATGAAGAATAATTCAATACGCAAAATAATTAGGCTAATTAGATATATATGTACGTAACATCGTATGTACCTTAAATTTGTGCATAATTGCAATTATAACATGCTAGCTTATATATATAGCGTTTTCATAAAATCATAATTCATAAATGGATGAAATTGTGTTATGTTTTATTTTGTGAAAATAACTTTTTTCCTTCTTCTGTAAAGAATTTGAAAGTTTTATATATAATTATAGTTTGAAAAATATCCCCCCCGCCCAAAAAAAAAATATTATCACAGAAAGGGTTTTGGAAATATCATATCGCTAAGGTGGTCAAAGTGTATTCACTCATCGCGTAATACGTAAATAAAGAAAGTTTATATAAAAGCTTTTAATATGTTGAAAAAATATTTAAGAAATTGAACACGGAATTTTAGTATAGCATTTTCAAATGTTAACATAAAAGTGGAAAAGCTAGATGTTGTTAGTGTTCCGTACAGAACACTTATAAGATCACTTCGGTGTCCGTTTGTCTATCTGTCCGTCTGTCTGTCACACCCGATTTCGCCGAAACTTTTTGACATAGAAAGTTGAAACGTGGCAGTAATATAGAAATTGATGGCCTCATCAAAGCCGTGTAGTTTTAAAAGTTAAATTTTCATTTAAGGGGTTAATTTTGGGGGCGTGAAATTGGAAGTGATTTTTTTTTTACCAGGTCATCGAGTGGGGTGTCAAAAGAAAGCTTGTAAAAAGACGAGTTCAAAAATATATATAATGTAATACTTGCGCATACTTCTCTTTGTATTTTTTTTCGAAAAATCACTGTCCCCCACCTTATCTTGCAAAGTACCGATCAAAAAATTTTAAAAAATTCTGGGATATTCTCTACAGGGCGTAAATTGAACGAAAATTACCATTACCTTTAATAATCTATCTAGTGTATAAAAAAACACAAAAATTTCAAGTGCATCAGTTTTCACTAAAGATCGGAAAAAAACTTTGTTGAAAACTCATTTGCAATGTGTTTTGTGAAGTTGCTGTTCATTTTATACGTCCGTAACGAAAATTTTTATTTTAAAAGCAATCAGCGTACGAAATACTAATTGCGCAAGCCCAAATTGCACTTGACCGGTTTTTTACGAGCTAATTCTTTGTTCTTTAGAAATAATGAATTTCAGAAACCTAATTTATCCACTGTTTGATCGTTACGTAAATGGGAAATCCCTTTAGAGTGTGTTTAGGACCTTTAATCTTGTTATAAGTACTCCTTTTGAAATTATCTTCTAGAAAATATTCTATAAGAAACGAAAACGATCACTGACATAATGTGCCGAGAGAGCTTACAAGAGTGTCGGGAACTTTACAATTTACATTCAGATGTCATTATTTAAAAAAACAATTTTTCAAGGAGTGACAATTTAATTAAACTTTAAAATAATTGTTGACTTTCTTAAAACATCATCAAAAAATACCCGGTCAACTCAACTTAAACTGCGCCCGTAAAAAGTACAAACGTAATATTTTTTTCGTCGGTTACTACAAATTTTAGCTTGATATTTAATAACGATACCTTCATAACAACATTTTGTGTACATCAACTTATTTTTAATATGGAAGTAGTGATTAAACAACCTGTTTCAAAAATGAAACTAACCGTTTTGATTCACTAAAAATGTGTTTTATCGAAAATGTCAACCAATGTTATCTCTTTTATCCTTAAGTTACCTTTGTCATAGTTTATCCATTTAGCGCTATGTTTTTCGAACTTTATTTGCTGCTCTGATCGTCAGTGTAGTTGTTTCCAATTCATAAGTGAAAACCGGGAAAACACAGTTATTAAAAAGCTTGGTTTTCAGGTCAGTAGGAATATCCTTCCGCTCAAGTCATTCCAATCCTTCCGTTAATCTCTGCTTGTTGGTTTCTGATCCCGAGTTTTATGTTGTGGTCACAGATATACATACTCATTAACTATATCAATCACTTGGTCACCGATATACGGTCAATCCAAAAAGTCTCCATACACCACCTGCTTTCTATACTATTCTTCTGTTATGTTTAACTAATTAATTGGAACTATGAGAAAACATGTTTAAATTAATAACTGAAATTTAACCAACGAGGATTAGTATTAAAAACAACTACGGAACATTTTATTTAGAAGTTACATCATGTTATAAAAATATAAACAAAATTAATGTCAAAAAAGTCTCTATACACTCAAGAACTGCACTGAAAAAACACGTTATAATCAGCCGCATTTTATCAAGCTATCTATTGCTCGCTAAGCTGAAAACAATTGAATAATTTTCGGCCATACTTTATAATTTGTCACTTGCTGCTAGTAATTTTGCAGTGGATTTTCAAAGTAGTATTAATAACCGGCCAAGTATAAGTTGAACTTGCGCAATTAGTGTTCCGTACGTTGATTGCTTTTAAAATAAAAAATTTTGGTACGCAGGTATAAAATGATCAGTGACTTCACAAAACACACTCCAAATGAGGTTTCAACAAAGTTTGTTTCCAAACTTTATTGAAAAGTGATGATCTTGAAATTTTTGTTTTTTTTTTTATAAAAAATAAATTATTAAAGGTAATACCCTCGTGATAATTTTCGTTCAATCTACACCCCGTGGAGAATATTCCAGAATATTTTTAAAATTTTTTTATCAGTACATAATGACACATCATCAAATCGGAATAATAATCCGCTTGGGGCACTTTATTGCAAATATTTAGCGATGCGATTTAATTTACCAGTGTTATTACTGTTGTTGCCTTGACCGTAAAACTAAGGATCATTTTATGGGAATAAGTCAGTATTATGTCACTATTTTGAAATAGCTACATAAATCACGAAATGCCACTGTATCATATACACTACCATTCAAAATTTGAGAGCAGAGACTGTTTTCAAATGAAAATTAAATTCATTGTAGAAATTTAAAAACGAATTACTCGCAAGAAAACTTTAATTATCTCAGCTACTAGCTGTAAAAACAAGAAGCTGTTATACGCGTCAGTTAGCTTTGTACTCTCAGCCCAAACTTGTTCTTTACTTGCAATGAATGGATTACTCCAATATTGAAATGCGTTAATTATGAATTCTGAATTTGTTGTGCTTCAAAATGTTTGTGCAGTTATTAGTCTGAAACCTCATTTGGTCCCAAGACTGAAGTGCCATCTCTACATTAAATACAGAGGTGGCTACCTTATAGGCTGTGACAAGGGTAACTTAAGGATAAAAGAGAGATTAACTAATCAATAGGATGCAATGACTATCTCAATTCCTCTGTCTCTCTCCCATCAAACTAGTATGAGATGAATTAGATCGGAGGGATAAAAATCATTGTCATCAACCCTACGCTGCTTGTGGAAATAAGTATTAAATACGACGCTGAACATTTGTGAGTTAGTAATTAAAAATAAAGATAGTTATTTTGACGAAAGGAGGAGTTCATGTAAATATGGTACTTTTGATATTTATGACTGATTTGATGGATAATACTCTATTGTAAAAGCAAACATTTATTTTACGATAATAAAAATCTTTTTAGTGTTCCGTACGGAACACTTATAAGATCACTCCGGTGTCTGTCCGTCTGTCTGTCTGTCCGTCCGTCTGTCACACCCGATTTTCTTCAAAACTATTTGTCATAGAAAGTTGAAATTTGATAATAATATAGGATAATAGTTTTAGGGGGTGAAATCGGAAGTAAAATTTTTTTAGTAGGTCATCGAGTGTGGTGTCAAATGAAAGCTTATGAAAACACCAGTAATATATATATATATATATATATATATATATATATATATATATATATATATATATATATATAATGTAATACTTGCGCACACTTTTCTTTGTATTATGTTTGAAAAAATTCTGGACTATTCTCCACGGGGTGTAGATTGAACGAGAATTATCACGAGTCACAAAAATTTCAAGGTCATCAGTTTTCAGTAAAGATAGGGAAACTCATTTGGGGTGCGTTTTGTGAAGTCACTGATCATTTTATACCTCCGTAACAATTTTTTTTATTTTAAAAGCAATCAACGTACGAAACACTAATTACTCAAGTTCAACCTTTGCTTTTCGGTACTTTCTAACTTTTTGGCGGTAGTGTACATATTTTCTGTAGCTAATTATTGTTGTTGCTATTCTAAGTATTTCAAGGGGACTATAAAATGCATCTGAAAGTGTCAATATACTTTACAGTTGTAATAAAACCTATTTACGAACGCATAATAATTTTCGTTTGAATATATGTTCTAGTGTAAACATTAACCAAATTTATAGCTCTATCTTTCAACCAGGTAATTTCATATTAGTATAATAAGTTATGTTACTTATATTTCTTAAGGAATAAATATCCTCAGAAATTTCCCCTAATTCGGAAGCATTTGTATTCAGACCTCAGGCGAAACTTCATTAATCAGCGATCATCCTTTACACGTTTAGTGATACATTATTGTGGATTGAGGGGCCTTTCCAGCTTGACGGCCACGTTAATTAATAGAACTACTGTTAGGGTAGTCTGAAACTTCCAGAACTAAAGCCTCAAAAGTCTTTACATTCTCTTAATGTGATGGCTTGGGCCTCAATCTCAGCACGCAGAATCGTCGACCCGTTGGGGATGATGAAGGCCCCACAATAACTATTAATTCGGAGCGATATGTGGAGGTGATTTGGCACTTCTTCGCACTCGCTTTACAAGATTTTGATAGTTGCAACCAGAGACATGACGCACTTCAAGTATATCTTTGTAACAAAGAAACAACTTTTCCTCATGAAAATTCAATGAGCCGGTTTTTGGCAGTATATCGTAACGTAAATTTCAATTTAAAAGATTGGCCAAAATAGAGTTAATCAAGTAAGAATGTATCTCTTAGAATTTGAAGTCGATAAAAAAAATCCTTTTTTTAGGTTATTGTTGGCACCCCGGCAAACCATGCCTTGTGGAAAGACATTAATTTCTAACTTTATTTATGGTTAAGTAGTACATTATCGAACATGAGGGCTGGATACGCTTCGCGATTCGAGGCTGTGTTCCTATGTAATCATCCAAAAGGTCCAATAATGTCGTCTACAGCGGTTGCTAAGTACATATATGGACTTTGGTCGACAGTAGTCATCAGCAAGTAGGTGACACGATACTCTCAGGTAAAAAAAATGTTGATCATCTACGAGAACGTGGTTCGAGAGG
The DNA here is from genome assembly GCA_019049505.1 of Pachyrhynchus sulphureomaculatus. NCBI lineage: Eukaryota > Metazoa > Arthropoda > Insecta > Coleoptera > Curculionidae > Pachyrhynchus > Pachyrhynchus sulphureomaculatus. Next base: position 34,020,434 of record CM032450.1, read on the forward strand.
AAAAGTATCGGATAGGGACGAAAAAATAATTATTAACATGCTTTCCCGAAATGCTCACATGGGCACAAAAACTAGAGTAAAAAGTTTAGTAATATCATGAAAGACACAGAGAGAAACGACTCTCGTGAGCAGAGGAAAACATAAGCAAGCTAGAGCAATGTGATTTTTTCAAATGAAGCTTCATTTTAGTGTTACATTATCACCCCACGAGCCTGGTCAATTTCCACTCACCGATTAGTTCAGCGCACAGTAAAACACCCTGTGAAGATCCCTGTTTGGGAATGTCTTTCGGAAAAACGTTTTGGGAGGCTCTTCATATTTACCTACACTTAGAGCGCTGAAAAAATTCTCCAGATTTACAAGAAGGCATTAGTATTGACTGCCAAACGGTAGTTTATCGATAAAAACCAGAAGTGGATTCTTCAAGAGGATAACGACCCCAAATATCGGAGTAAAACGTGTAGGCAATGCAAAGGAGAATCGTCACACTAGATTGGCCATCCCAGTCGTTCGATGCAAACCCAATGGAGAAGGTGGGGTCTTACATCAAGCAGAAGCTTCATGCTAAAAAGGTGTACACAGTGAAGCAGCTGTCACGGGAAATTCGACTAATTTGGAAATCTTTGACTCAGGAATACGTGGAAAATCTCGTCGAAAGTATACCCTGAAGATCCCGGATGATTATTATCGATGCTGAATCATTAATAGTTTAATGGCAATCCTTGGTGTAGAAAACTTTTAAATACATTTTTAATGCACAATGTGTGACATGTTCTTCCTTGACCGACTGTATGTGTTGCTGCTCGTATCAGATCGTACAAGTCCTATTCAACGGACAACGGAAATAACAAAAATTATGTTTTTTGGTGACCTAGCGACCCTGAACCGTAAAGAACTGCAAAAATCTTGTAGGATGATTTTTTGACGGAACAATACGGTTCTTGTGCAACGGAAGTTAAAGAAATTGGGAATCTAAAATAAGCTGACAACCCTGAAAATCGTCAATAGGCTACTAGTCGTGTAACTGTAAGGTTAGGATCCTAAATATCAGAGATGTATTTACTAATACGTTATAATTAGGGGATTAGAAAGGTGGAGACCAGAACCTGTTGTTCAGTTGCTTTATTTTGTGGTCTGCTTTTCATAATAAAGAGGTTAAATAATAGATTATCTGGAATAGCTCGGCTGGGATGGTTTAGATATCATCCAGTTTATGGAGCATCGAGACATTTCACACTTGAGTGCTTTATTGTTTTTGCTGGTAACTAAGAGTTTACTATTACTTGATATTTAGAGAGTAATCAGGCTTAAATTAGTAATCTTAGAGTTAAGTATAATTTTTTTTTTTGGTTGTTTTTGTGGCTGTCTCATTTAGCCATGAGTTTTTAATTTATTTGTAGGGTAGTCCAGTATAATCTTAAACCTAACTTAACATAAGCACACAATACACACATGTGTACTAGGAACAAATCACAAACACCCAGCCGTCACACGGAATCGAACAGCTGACCTCTCGGACAACAGCAGGCAAAGCTAGCGCCTTACCCACTGAGCCAATCGGTTCGGCAAGTATAATTTTTATATTTCTGTGACATTTTAAGTGTATAAACTCGAATGATGATAATGTTGCGGACCGTGGCGCCGTGGCGTAGTAACTTACTTGCAGTGCAGAAGGCCTCTGTTTCCGATTCCGGCAGGTCGGTATACTTTATTTATTAATTTATTTAAGTATATTTGGACTGGCGACGTAAAGTAAATCCCAAGATATAAGATCCTGCCTTTTCGCTTTTTCAATGTGGCAATAAACGACCCAATTACTGTTTTGTGCATAGTTGCCAGGTATTACGATAAACGTATTTTTATTTTACCTGCTTTGTATACCGCCCTCATTTGCACCTGCAATCATACTGTATCTATTTTTACCTATATATTTACTACCTGGCCACCCGATTTGAAGCCCTTTAAGTATTTGATAATATAGGCCTAATGATCACAGGTTCTCATTAATATTCGAAAGATTATTTTTATCTTTAGTTTTACTTACAACTTACAACGTAACGGTTCTACTTTAATTATGTGGCATCCGTGGGAAAATTGCAATAGTGGCTATCGCAAGAGAAAACATTTATCACTTGACGCTAAACAAGTAGTGAAAAATGTTTACGACAGTTTGGTAAAATGAAATTTGAATAAACACAGTGCTTTGCAAGAACCCAGTGAACTAAGAAAACCCCAAATTCTACAATTAAGGATATTGTAGGAAAACTGAGGAACAGTAAAAAACGGAAAGATAAATAAAAAATGTATTCTATGTATGAAGAGCAGTTGGTGCCAACACTAGACAAAATAAAATTAAGACTGATGCAGGACGGGACCAATATACATTGTGGCCGATCAACCCTACATAGAATTCTCTTAAGAATGGAATTCACGTTTCGAAGAATCAACAAAAGGCAAGTAGTGATGGAGTCACAAAGATTACAAATCTTGCAACATACTTATTTACAAGAAATTAAAACGTATCGATCAGAGAATTAGCCAATAATTTATCTTGACGAAACATGGTTCCATACCCATGACACTGTGCAAAAAGGGTGAGTTGACAGCAGTACAAATGTCAGACTAACGCACCTTCAAATAAAGGTAAACTGGATTGAAAAGGGCTGGGTTTCAAATTGTCTACAATTATCTGCAAAAACATAAAAGATCCTAGTTTGGACTATTACGAAGACACGACCGCAGAACTTTTTCAAAATTCCCTTTTGCCAAATGTTCCCAAACCGAGTGTTATAGTTATGGATAATGCAAGTTACCATAGTCGCCTACTAAATAAGGTTCCTAATGCAGCCAACACCAAATCGGAAATACAGGAATATATATATATATATATATATATATATATATATATATATATATATATATATATATATATATATATATATATATATATATGTTAGAAAATGACATTTATTTATGACTTTAGTTATAAAAAAAAAAAAAAAAATAACCGGTCAAGTGCATGTTGAACTTGCACAATTAGTGTTCCGTACGTTGATTGTTTTTGAAATAAAAAGTTTTGTTAGGGTGGTATAAAATGATCAGTGACTTCACAAAACACACCCCAAATGAGTTTTCAACAAAGTTTGTTTCCAATCTTTACTCAAAACTGGTGACCTTGAAATATTGTTTTTTTTCTATACCAGATAAATTATTAAAGGTAATGATAATTTTCGTTCAATCTATACCCCGTGGAGAATATTCCAGGATTTTTTCAAAATTTTTTGATCAGTACTTTTCGAGATAATGTAGGGGACAGCGATTTTTCACGATTTTTTAAAAGTAATACGAAGAAAAGTGTGCGCAAGTATTACATTATATATATATTTTTTACTCGTGTTTTCACAAGCTTTCATTTGACACCATACTCGATGACCTAGTAAAAAAATTTTTTCTTCACTTCCGATTTCATCCCTCAAAACGAATCCCTTAAGTCAAAATTTCTGTTACGGTGATATAAAATAATTAGTGACTTCACAAAACACACCCCAAATAAGTTTTCAACAAAGTTTATTCCAATCTTTACTGAAAATTGATGACCTTGAAATTTCTGTTTTTTTTTATATAACAGATAAATTATTACAGGTAATGCACTCGTGATAATTTTCGTTCAATCTACACCCCGTGGAGAATATTCCAGAATTTTTTCAAAATTTTTTGATAAGTACTTTCCGAGATAAGGCGGGTGGACAGCGATTTTTCGCGATTTTTTAAAAATAATACAAGGAAAAGTAAGCGCAAGTATTACAATATATATATATATTTTTTTACTCGTGTTTTCACAAGCTTTCATTTGACACCACACTCGATTACCTAGTAAAAATTTTTTTTTTTTTTCATTTCCGATTTCACCCCCCAAAACTAACCCCTTAAGTCAAAATTTAATTTTCAAAACTACATGGCTCTGATGAGGCCATCAATTCCTATATTGCTACCAAATTTCAACTTTCTATGACAAGTAGTTTCGGAGAAAATCGGGTGTGACAGACGGACAGACGGACAGACAGACGGACAGACACCGAAGTGATCTTATAAGTGTTCCGTACGGAACACTAAAAATGATCTTTAGGAAGTTTTGAAACACTATAAATTGAAAAAGAAATATGTTTGTGATAGTATGGCTGAGAAAATGGAACAAACTGTTTTGCGTCTTCCTCCGTATTATTCTGTGTTTAATCCAATTGAATATATTTGGTTTTAAGTTAAATCAAAAATAAGGGCACAAAATGTTTCTCCTACTTTAAGCGTGTCAGTGGTTGAATTAGTAAAAAAAATTATAAATGATATATCTTGCGAAAGCTGGAAGAATTCCATTCAGCACGTTGTTAAAGCTGAAGACTCATATATTTATGCAAATAATATAAAACCACTGATAATTACCTCAGCTGATGACAGTGATAGTGAAACCGAATTAGGCTTAAGTTAAAATATATTTTTATTTATACAATATGTCCTCTCTTGTAAACCCCATTCATTCAAACCGGTATATTTTTACTTCTTATCCGTTTGTTTTTACATGCATCTATAAGTAAACATCTCCAAAAACACTTTTAATTTTATTTATATATTTATTAATAAAATTCTTAAGTCCATCTCTGCAACCTATCAACAGAATTTTCAAAATTTTTATATTGCCTACTTAAAACGGCAGAAATCATGATCTTATATTTTGGGACAGGCTATACATAAGTGGTAGTTGTTTGCAGAAATGCAATAACGTCCATAGCAGCATTACCGAGTCGTCTAAAAGGTGCTATGAAATACAAAGATGTATGACGAAACATACGTCTACCTTTGCTGTATTTTCATCGGTTTTTCTCCTAAATAAACTTACTGAATAATATGACTGGCAAAGAGCCAGTGTTAAAGAAGTAAAACCATACAAAATCTGTTTACCTGATTCTTGAAGCTCATCAAACCACATATATTTGTGTGCATTGATCAGTGGGAATAAATACACACAACGTCTAGCTGAATTTATATTTAATTTAGTTTGATTTATCCCGTTTAATTATATCATTTTCTAAATATATACCTTATGAGCTTACCCAGACGCAGAAGTTGTCATGAAATGATTGATTGGAAATGAAACTTGTGTTTTTTTTGATGTGTTTATTTATATGTTACTTCGACATACTACTCTACATTGTTTAGTACTACGTTACTCTATTTAAACGTTTTTATTTTTTAAATAATTCAAGATATGTAGACTACAAATGTTTTATGTCAATGAATAGAACTGATTGGATAATAATTAGATTCGTCAGATTATCTTTTAGAGTGAAAATGCATCTTTTTCTTCGAGTACCATGACCGTTCAACGATCGTTGGTTATCATGTTGACTACTACGTTGATGATAATCGTTTGATTGACTGCCGCTCGGAAGAGTTGAACCGTCGACTTTCCGTACCATTGCCTCAAAATTTTGTACCACGATGTTTCCTTTCTCCCTGGACCACGTCAGCCTGGAATCTTTTCCTCTATAATCAGATGCAAGATTTCGTATTTTTCTGGATGTGTCCTAATGTGGCCAAAATATTCTAATTTGTGTCGCTTGATGGTCGTGACCACCTCCAAGTCCTTGTCTATCCGAGTAAGAACGCTGTTGTTACTAAGTCTGTCCATCTAACTGAAAATGCCATCAATGGGCGAAGAATTATTAATTTACGCTTCACAGATAACACTGCGTTACTAACGTCATCAGAAGAGAACCTGTAGCTAGAACTAGTTAATAGAGTGGATGTAGAGAGTGAGAAACTTGGGACTGAAATTAAACATCGCAAAACAAAAATTATGATTGTAGATAAGAACAACATAAATAGGCCAAAGATTTAGAAAATAGGCTTTGGATGATGAATGAATACAAATATCTTGGCTCCTGAATTACTAGCTAGGGCTTGACAGGAGGTCAGGTTGGAAGACGATGCGATATGGCCATAGTCGCAATGCGAAAACTTGCAAAAATTTATCTACAAACATCAAAAAATACTTGGTACAATGACTGGTGTTTCCAGTTTTATCCTATGTCTTAGAGCAGGGCTCAGAGCAGGGCTACCTCTAGGACGTAGGCAAGGTAGACAACTGCTTACAACGGCAAAACCGCCTGAACTGTGAAATATATGTTAAAGTAATATTTATGCCAATTTGCAATTCTGACTATATGAACGAGCTATCGAATTTGATATATGAACACAAAAAGTACAAATAAATCAAAAAATAGTATAGTTTTTGGCGAAACGGAAAATGATGAACTTTAAGTGCTGGGTACCTATATTAGTTCACAAATGTGTTGATTTATAATTTTTAAATGGAAATCACAAAACATACTTCTTTATATAAGTTTTTAATAATTAATTTTGAGGGATTTCTAAGAGAAAGTGTAACTTTTATTATTACACTTTAATTTTTAGCATATATTTTTTTTGTGCATTAAACATGTCGAATATCATTTGCAGGAAACGTAACTTTTCTTATTTAATTGGAAGAAAAGCGTTGCTGAAAGTCATAGATTGCCGTCGGAAACCGATGGTGATTATAGTTCATCGATAAAAGGTCTGTGAATAGGTAATAGTCGCTGGGGGCCAAATCTGGAGAATACGGTGGATGAGAAAGCAATTCGAACTTCAGTTCATGCAATTTTGCCATCGTAACCATTGACTTATGACACGATGCATTGTCTTGATGAAAGAGCACTTTTTTCTTGTTCATTTGAGGTCATTTCTTTGCGATTTCTACCTTCCAACGCACCAATAACTTTACGTAATATTCACGATTGATGGTTTTTCCCTTCTCAGCATAGTCGATGAAAATTATTCGACGTGCATCCCAAAATACAGAGGCCAAAACCTTCCCAGCCGACTGTTGTGTCTTTGGTCGCTCCGGGCGGCTTTCACCGACTGCTGTCCACTCAGCCGACTGCCGATTTGATTCCGGTGTGTAGTGGTGGATCCATATTTTATCCATTGTCACATATCGCATGAAACAATTTTTTTTATTGCGCTTTAACAGGTCCAAACAGCGTTCACAATCATCAACATGTTGTTGTTTGTGGCCCACTGTGAGCAAACGCGGTACCCATTTCGAACAGAGCTTTCTGATTCCCATATGTTCATGCAAAATATGACCAACACGTTTTTTTGAAATATCATGAAATTTTGATACGTATCGTTTGAAGGTTAGTACTTCCTAAAAATCATATGGATTTTTTGAAAAGGGCGACATCTATTTATCAGACCAAAAACTTTTCGGCCTACGTGTTAAATATATAAACAAAACATAAACCCTTCTTAAAGCTACAGATGTCGTAAATATGGATTTGAAGAATTTGTCTTACAATTAACTACAGTGGATGTGGAAATCATGTTGTTTCATATTATTCCGCAATGTCAGGAACTTAAAAGTTCTCATAGAGAAGTTTTCGGCGTTGGCAATTTATTGACTTGATTTTATATATTTGATACCACTTGGGTGCCTATAAGTGCACATGCATATATACGTGATATTTTTCTAAATGTAGACTCACCCCGTATTTAAATAAAGCTTTAGCATTTAACGAAAAATTCTATCTTACTTATGCACTTAATCCTTATGCCTTTCTACCCCTTGATAGGAGTGTAAGGCCCGTGGAATTGAGTTATTCTATATCTGTCTTTTCCATATTTCCTTCTATATCTTTTAATCTTGTTTAAATTGCCGATTGCCTCTTTTGTTTCTTCTGTATTAGTTTTTTCTGTTTGTATGTGTTCTGTATCTTGTTTCGGTATTATGTCTCTATGTGATTTTGGTATGCTTTTCTTTCTAATTTTTTGCATCCATTTTCCTTTCCTTTCTGTTTCAGTGATTCTTACATAGTGCATTTGTTGTTCTTCTGTCAGTTCATCCTCTTTTCCGTTTACACCCCTATTATTCCGTGTTCTCGATCTAAAAACTCGATAATTATTTCCCATTTCTTTCTTCCTATCTATTTCTTTGATTATATTCTTATTAGTATTCATTTTACTAGTCCCTCTTCCGTATCCTTTATCTTTGCCAGGGTCGTCGTCAATCTACCTATCTCTCTCCTTTTTCTCAGTTTTTTGACTTGATGGTCGTAGTATCCTTTGTTTGTTCTTTCAGTTTTTCTTCCTCAATGTCCCATTTATGTTCTCTTCCTTCGATTACGATTTTTTGATATAATATTTTTACCTTTTTTCCATTCTTTCTCTCGTTCTCTACTATATGCTTCAATTTCTTTTGAATTTCGCGTTCATCTTTTGTTAAATCGTTGTTTATATAAACTCTTTCTCTTAGGTTTCTCAATTTGTTTTTATCTCCCGTGTTTCCAAGTTCTATCTTATATATAGTAGCTCCCATTTTTATCATATCTTTAATCTGTACTTTTGTGTCCATACTCCTCTCCATAAAAAGTTCTACACCCATTTTCAGATCTGGTTGGTTATTTGCTTCAAAACTCATTCCCGATATTAGAATATTATTCCTTAAGTTGTCCAATCCATACTTCTCATGTTTTCTCTAATTATCTTATTTTCCTCTTTCAATATTTCATTCTCCTTTCCTAGTTCCTTCAACTCTTGTTGGTATCTCTTCTGATCTTGTTTCATATACTTTATATCTGACATTAGCTCTCTGATCATTTCTATCAAATTGTCTGTCTTATCTACTCTTTCGTTTTTCTCTTTCTGTGGTGTTCTTATCAGCTTTTTACTCTTCTTGAATAATCCCATTGGCTCCTCTTTTTCTTCGACTCTTCCTCTTTCCGAGTCTCCTGAGATATGATCATCGCTGTCTACTGTTCTTTCTATTATAAAAACTTTACGTGTGTTCCTCTTATATTCCATTTTCAAACACGGGAGGAAAAGAAAAAAAATATTGTTTATATTTCTTATCACCATAAACAGTAAAATTCTAAATATGTATAAAAATATCAATCCAGATTTCAATAAGTTCCAGTAAAAAAATAAATATAAGATGATTTAAAGAAAAGAACACAATAAAATCTTTCAATAATATTTTTAGCTACGAAACTTCTTCAACATACCAATTAAATAGGCAGCCCAATCTAAATTAAGCATATCCTCATCCTGACTAAGAGGAAGTTATTCAGATAATTAAATAAAATTTAATAATCAACACCTTGATACGTGCCACCTTTTATACGATGCCAACCATTTAGTATGTAAATTTAAGAGACGTCCTTTCATGTGGGAATAATAAAAAGATTAAAATAATCTTAGAGCTAATTAAGTATATGCATATATATATACATATATATATATATATATATATATATATATATATATATATATATATATATATATATATATATTTATATATATATATACATATATATAATATATATATATATATATATATATATATATATATATATATATATATATACAAGGATATATTCGCTCGATTGCGACATAACCTAGTTAATAGTGGCCAGTTTGAAAAGAAACCACCCAAAAATTATGCATCAAAATAAGGAGTTAGAAGAAATTAGGTACTATCGGAAATAACCCAACACTTCAACCCGACAGTTAAAAGAATCCACTGGACTACCAAGAACTACCGTAAGTCGTACTTTGAAGAAGCACAAATTCAGGCCATATAGGACAAGAAAAGTTCACCACCTTAGAGACGGAGATTTTCAACGGCCTATGGATTTTTGCCAATGGTTTCTGGAGAATTGTAACCATGTTTCGATTTTTTCATTCAATTGCATTTGGAGACGAAGCGTATGTAAGCAATGCAGGTATTTTTAACCGTTAATGGACCTTAGAAATATATTTTTTCAACACGACGGGGCACCCCCTCATAACGCTGCAGTTATCAGTAATTTTTTATCGGCCAATTTCGACAATAACTGGATAGCCAACCAAGGTCCGAACCGTTGGCCCGCAAGGTCACCGGATTTAACACCTTTCTATCTCTGGGGAAGATTGAAAGACCTAATTTTTAAATTGCCGACAAACACCAGGTAAGAGTTAGAAGTCGCAGTGATACAAAGTTTTGCAGCTCTCACTCCTCTTGAACTAATCAACTCGGTAAGAACTGTCCAGAAAAGGTGCCGCCTATGTGTAAATAAAACTGGTCGACATTTCGAACTGCTCTTACAGAAAATTGTTTTGTTTTAGTTTGCTCTACTCGGAATAAATTGTTTTATTGTTGTTTTTTTTTTATTTTCTACATAGTTTAAAGTACTATAACATTTAGTAAATTTCATTGTAGTTATGGGAATTTTTTTACGATTTGACTGCTATCGGTAAACAATTGATATTGCCGCCCCGTCCAAAGCCTACTTCACAATATGTGCATTTAAAACTCGCGTAAAAATTGAAAACCTTTATATTTTGAAGTAGATTTAAGCAAAATATAAAGTGTGCTATATTTTTAGAATGGTAATTTAAAGCTCTATTCGGATAAGGAAAAATATACAGGGTATCCCTTTTAAAAAATATATTTTTGCATTAAAATATTAGTTGTAACAAAATGTAACTTACACTGTTGAAATCCACGTAAAAAAGTGCTTCGAGAATATTTTTACAGAAATCACAAATTTTCAATAGGAAAAGAATTAGAAACATTTTTCCAAAATGCAGATTTTTTGAAAATACCCTGTATATCTGAAAAGGTACTAGACATCGATATGTGGTTTTCACCATTGAGTTTATCATAAAAATTGAGCCTCAGACACCGACATCAGTTTTTGTCTATCCCCCTTAAATAAAGGGGTTTACCTTTAAAAGTGTCCAATTTGGACCACTCTGTACATTTCCATTTTCGTTTATTTGCAAAAGAATGCTCCAAAATATATTATTTTATACAAACATTTTTAAATCGGTCTTTTATTTTGCTAAATCAAACAGAAGCAAAAAAAATCTATTTAGTACGCTCTTTTATTCATCATCACTGTCTATTCAATTGTTCTGACTTTTAATACTTCCCGTTTTTATCACGTCGTATACAGAATTTCTCAAACAAAGGGGATTATTTCCTGCATATCTCTAATTTCAGATATGTTCAATTTTTCATACAAGATCCATAAAGCGATGAGGTGAAGCCAAGCTAAATCAAAGTCGAGTTAGCACCCTTTGTCGATGAAAGAGAGTCCAATATCCTGTTCCGAAAAATCAACGAGACTATCGAAAATGCTTTGATATCTGCTGTGTATTTGAAATACGAGTTGTGGGGTAATTTGGTATAAACCTAAATTAAAAATCACGCAGTTCATACTAGATTCCTTTTCATATAATATAGAATATTTTTGACGTTAGAATTATAGTTTATTATTATTTTTGTTCTTCTTTCTCACCTTTGGTTAATGTGGTTCCATGTTTGGCTGGTGGGCCTAAGCCAAATCAGTACAAAGGCTATTATCATTGTGTATTAAGGATTTTTTTAGTGTCATCTTTTTGCAGGGCCATACTAATCTTCTCTGTATCGTTCCAATTTTACCACCGAAGCGAATGCCAAGTTATATTTTTTCGTTTTTGTTCTTATGTCTCACCGTCAATGTGGTTCCATGTTTGGCTGACGGCTAAGCCAAGTCAGCTCAAACGCTATTACCATTGTGTTAAGGAATGACCTGACAATGTTACATGTTTTCAAAATCACTGACTTCTGAATGTTTTTATGTATGTTTGTGTTGAGTCTTAATTGTACTAAGTGTGGTGTAAATGTTGTTGGTATAAGACCTGTGGCTGATATGACGAGGGGGACAATGATGACTTTTTCTTGTTTCCATAGCCAGGTCTATTGGCGGGGACTGTTTTATCTGTATGGATATTGATGTCCCATTAGAGCTTCTAATCTTTATTTTCAAGTCTGGATGTTGATGTGTATTTGTAGTAGGGATCTGTGTTTTCTATCAGTTTGTATATTGTGACTAGTGCTTAGTGAACTACTTTTGCCGTTGAGTCATGTCTGACTGTGTATTCCCTTCTGGCTAATATTTTACATCCACTTGTTATGTGTTCGATCGTTTCTTAATGCTAGTGGCATTTCCTGCATCTGTCTTCTGGAACAGTTGGGTCTTTGATGATATGCTTTGGGTAGTTTCTGGTTAATACGACTTTATCCTGGATGGCAAATAAGAAGCCTTCTGTTTCAGGGAATAGCTGCCCATCCTGTACCCAGGTGTATAATTGTTGTTTATTTGCGTTATGATTATACAAAAAAATTCTTCTTTCTCACATTTAGTCAATGTAGTTCCATGTTTGACTGACGGGCCCAAGCCAAGCTAGCACAAACACTGTTACCATTGTGTATTAAGGAATGACCTGGCAATGTTACATGTTTTCAAAATCACTGACTTCTGAATGTTTCTGTGTATATTTGTGTTGAGTCCTAAGTGTGGTGTGAACGTTATTGGTGTAAGGCTCGTGGCTGATATAATGAGGGGGAAATGATGACTTTTTCTTGTTTCCATAGCCTTTTTATTTCTGTTGCAAGGTCTGCACTAAGAAGTAATATCGGGTCTATTGGCGGAGACTGTTTTATCTGTATGGATACTGATATCCCAGTAAAGCTTGTAATCTTTATTTTCAAGTATGGACTTTGTGTGTATTTGTAGTAAGAATCTGTGTTTTCTACAAGTTTGTATGTTGTGGCTAGTGCTTAGTGAACTACTTTTGCCGCTAAGTCATGTTTGGCTGTATATTCTGTTCCAGCTAATATTTTACATGCACTTGTTATGTATTCGATCGTTTCTTTATGCTGGTGGAATTTCCTGCATCTGTCTTCTGGAATAGTTGGATATTTGATGATATTCTTTTGGTAGTTTCTGGTTAATATGACTTTATCCTGGATGGCAAGTAAGAAACCTTCTGTTTCAGGGAATAGCTGCCCATCTTGTAACCAGGCGTATGGTTGTTTTTTATTTACGTGTTCTTGTTCTATGTGATATTTGTGTTTTCCGTGGAGTGTTTCTCTGATCACGTTTTCTTCTTTTCCTATTGTAATTGGGTGCGACTGTGTGTGTTTGCTGGGTGGTCTACCCGGGATAAGTCGAGAGGTGTATAGTTTTTGTCTGCTTTCACTGTTGCTGTGTGGAAGCTGATTTGCTTGGTGCGAAAGAATTTCCTAAGTGCTTGTATTTGTTTTATGTGTAGTGATCTTATATCTATGATTCCTCTTCCTCTCGCCTTCTTCTCGATGGTAATTCTTTCTTTGCATGCGTTGGGCTATAATTTCCTGTATTTGGTGAATTGAAAACGTATTAGGATGTGGATGTTTTCTATGTCTGTTTGTGGCCATTTGATGATACCAAATGAATATATGAGTGTAAGTATAGCGAACGTATTAGTGCGATTTTTTTGTATAAGTTTCGTGAGTCTGTTTTTGAATTCGGTTCTGAGCTTTGTTTTGATGTAAATGTGGTTTAGTTTGGTGCTTTGATGGCAGCCTAGATATTTGTATGTTTCTTTGTCCAACATGTTTTCAAGTATTTCATTGTTGATGGTTTCTGTCACATGGTGGCCTTTCCATTGGCATTTGCTGATGTAGAGTACTTTATGTTCACTTATACCAAATTCCATATTGATATCTAAGGTGAATGTTTCTGTGATTTTGAGGAGTTCTTTCAGCTGTCTAGAGTTTTATGTCATTCATATATAGGAGGTGGTTTATTATTATTATTACTATAAATAGTATTAGTACAATTTAACCATACGGCTTCCAAAATTCCTCTACGAGGAATACTGACTCATCCCAGATATGCCTAGTTATCACAATAATTGAGCTCTAAGTTTCCATGTTATCACACCCTAGGTGACGTTGCGTATTCCGACAAATTTCTAGACAGTTAATGAGATTGAACGTAGACTTGCGCTCTACATGGTCAACAAACTATTTAGAAACCTACTGTCTTTGAACACGTCTCTCCTAATGTAAGCCAGTATTTTTTTTATGCTGCAGGAAAATTCCTAAAGCTCTACAGGAGTGACGCGTGTGCGGTCAAAGGGATTTACATTAGTCTTCTCCATAAAAAAAAACTGCTTAAAAAAAGTTATACGAGGAGTAACAAGCTGAACTTCATACGGATGTGAAGTATTAGCACGACCTATATTCCTAACATGCACCGCTTTTGGAGGAATTAATTAACATCCATCGAACATTTTCCATGAAAATACTTGTAGAATAGACTCAAGTCTTCGTTCTTCGACGTTCCAGTGAATCAACATTGCTGGCCAATTCCGTCTCCAGTCAGGCGAACAGCTCTCGTCTGAATAGAATCCAACAAATGCAGTGTATGTTTGGGAGCAAAGCCCCAAACATGGGAGCAGTATTCCATCGTTAGTAAAATTTCAGCTTTGTACAGAATTGTGGAGAGTAAAGCTTTTTAGTTCGAAATAATATTTCCAGCCTTTAAGAAACTCTTTTTGCTATTCTTGCTACGTGTTCATGCCAAGACATATTTGCTCCCAAATCAACGCCCAGTGGATTGAGGGATGATGCTAGAGGAATGGAGTACCCCGACATAACTATGTTATGTCGGGTTTAGCAACGTTAACTTTTTTAGAAAAACTTCCGCCTGGGTTTTTTTAGCGTTGAATTCTACTTGGCTACTGTCACCGCAAGATAGAATTTCTTCCAGATCTTTGTTAAGTTGAACGACCTCCTGTTTTCTGCGGATATTTGGATGAGTAGCCGATATTCGTGCGTTCAAGGTGAATTAAGAGATAAGCGTACTGTCATCTGCACACCGGCGTCGATAGTGAAGAGGGGAGAAAGAAATTCTTCTACTGCCACTGGTAAGGGACGCCCGTCAACTGTGACGTATTTAGAACGTTCTCTCAAGAAACACGAGTAGAACTTTTCAGACATACCATAAGAGCGTAGCTTAGCCAAAGTTGTTGCTTCAAATTTTTCATATTGAGAGCCTTCTTTTTCTATAGTAGGACATACTGGTTTGGTTCTTTATTTAAAAAGAATATAAAATTGCATATGAGTAACATACTTCCATTTAATGCATATATTCTATTAAATTCTGTGAATCATAAACGTCCGTTTTTGAATTTCAACATGTGAAATTTGCTATTGATGTAAATGTCCCTTTTTTGTAAGGAATTGAATAAGTGTAAAAATGTTTTTTTTTTCTGTATATACAATTAGAGTATTGGGGTTAGTAGACGAACTATATCAGAACAAAGAAAAACGAGAAATAGAAAATATAATAAGAAACTAATATAAGTCGGGAAGTTTTTATATCAACCAAACTCAAAGATGTGTTATGTGGAAAGCTAGAGCTTTATTTCTTTTGAAATTCAATAAACTAAACTGAAATTCTGATATAACAAAGAGATATCTCAAATAACATAATAGAATTTAAACCGTCTAAATAACACGTGAAAATAGTGGAACTGAACTTGCAATTGAAAGGGGAGAAATCGAAATTACATTTTTCAATTTTAGAGTTACTACGAAGATGGCGATTATTAAGCTTTTTCCTTTTTTAACATAGTGTTAATGAGAAAATTTGTAGCGCTCAATGCATTTCGATTGGTTTCCTTCTAAGTCACTGAACTCAGGAACAGAAAATTATTTTCTATTATGTTTTCTGCAAGCATACTGCCCCTAATATTACTTTTAAAACTTGATTTTATTTTTATTGTCACAGGGTATATGATTTTTAAAAATTAATAGAGCTACTAGATGTTACTATCTTTTTGCTTCCCTTGCTAAAGGACATTTTGTATTCGTGTAAAAAGTCATTCACGGAGATTATTGTATTTTTTCACTTCTCGGGGTCCCTGTATCACGAAAAATTTAGTTTCCGATTTCCGTCATGATCTGTTAGCGCAATAACTCTCGAAATAAATGATCCAGGGATTTAAAATTTAGTATACAAATAATACTTAAAGAAGAAAAGAACCTATTGTTTTTGAGCAATATCGCAAGTATTATATTGTTTCAACAGTTACATTCAAGAAGTATATAGGCTATGAAACCCAGTGTAAATCAAAATAGTATTCAATGAACGTAAAAGAAGCATCTCAAGATGAACGGCAATAACATCGGCGCAGGGACACGATATAATAATATTATAACTAAACTATAATATTATAGTGTGTGTCCGCCGCCGCACTGTGGGTCAGGAATCTGATTTTTCGTTCAAAATTGTCTAGAGACCTGAATTATTAACAAAATCAGACAATTTTTTTTTAAATACTCAAGTGAATTCCGTACAAACATAAGGAAGCCGATTTGCAAAACATAACCTCAAAATTTTTTAAAGTTGCAAAAAGCAGCACGGAACCAGGAAGGTTCTTCGGGGTTTATGCGTTTCTGGGGTTTCGGGGTCGCTGAATCTATTTTCGGGGTTATTTTTATCACATGCACCCTTTTGAGGTGTGAAAATGGTGGTTGGAGGGGGAGAATTTACGATTCACACTGAATTAGAATTTCGCATTCAAAACCGGTTCCTTGGGGTTTTCTAGCGTTGCTGAATCTATTTTCAGGGTCATTTTAATCTGCTACTATCTACTGCCACTCATAAAGAACGCAGTTTGAGGAGAAAACATGAGAGACACAAACAGAACTTTTCATAATTATTTATAGTAAAACGCAAGGAGTTAGAGGAGTGGAATAAAAGGTTAGAGGGTTAGCTTCGTATATTTTGTGCTATACATTCTTTTGAGAGTTCTTGGGATAGACCAATTTGAAAATTATGGATGTTTTCGTTATTCCCAGGTTTAACGCAAGCCTGTTTTCTGCTCACCTTTTTTTATTAATTCAAATTAGTTATTATGAGTATGAAAAAGTAAATCCATGGTTTATTTTAAAGTGTTTACAAAGGAAATAAATTACTTTTCCAATTTTTGATTTTCTATTAACATTTTTCATTTGCGGTATATCTAATCATATTTTCATAAAAATATCTTCTTCAATTCCTAAATTCTGGAGTTGGTTTGACGCAAGTCTCCATTTTCGGCGGTTTTACTTCGCTTGCTAAATTTATTAAAAAAATCACTCTCTGAGGTTTTTATTTTCTCTCACATCCTAAGATTCCTGAATCATGGAAGATATAGTTTTCGATTTCCGTCAGTCTGTCGGTCGCTCGGTCTGTCCGTTAGTCTTTTTGCAAGAGAACTCTTCAACGGAATAATATGTTGATTTCAATTTCGGTGTTTATTTAACACTTGAAGTAAGGCTGAAACTTGAAGTTTTTGAACGATATCGCTACGGAATACAGTGGTGGAAGTTGATAATTAGCTTGAATAGTATTACGAGAGTTTTTTCTGGTTTCTTGTGAAATAATGAACAAATTTTATGTATAATTTTTTTTAGTAAAATATAAAGGAGTTAAAGAGGTGAGGAAAATTAGAGGAGCTCTCTCGTATGTATCATGTTATTTATGCTTTTCAGGATTTTTTAAGCCAGGGAATCCGGAAATTAATTTTTTTTTTCATTATTAACTTTTTTCGTGTTTATTGTCTCATCTTCAAACATCCATCATTTAAAATATCGAGTTATAACGCTTGGATTAAGATATTCTTGAGCGAGAGGAAGTAAATTTCATCATTTATTTTAGAAATGCGTGTTTGCAATGATTGCAAATGATTTTGCCCATTTTTCTTTTTCTTCCTTTCTGTACATTTTTGTTAAAATATGTGAAGTCTCAAATATTTATTCAGTTTAAATATCATGCCCGTGATTCCAAGCTCGAAATTGCAAGCTTCAGAAGCCCTTTAAGTAGTGGATGTACAGTCTCCCAAGTAAGACATATCCTCGATAATTCATTTTTGGTAGATGTGAACAAAAAACGATAGAGTATCAGTCGACTCCGAACTTTCGCCGAAATCACGTAATACCCAAAATGGGCCTCTTGTTTGCGCGTCGGCTCGAGGCAGTCTTTCTTTGTTCCCATCGAAAGGGGTCTAAAATGACATTCCGCGGCCGCTAAATATATTAAAACGTCGGTATCGTTTGTAAGGAAGTGGGTAAATCGTTTTAAAGTGACGAAAAATGTCCACGACTTGCTAAAACGTAGCTCGGTAAGCAAAGTCACTCCGAAAGCTGAAAAAACGAACCTCGTGTTTACACGGGACCCGAAGTTGACTCTTCGTCAAGGAGCGGCAGAATTAAAAAAATCGGGTTTGAAAACCCATTCGTGCTCATAATGTCAAATTCTGAAGCACAAAGAGACCTTTGCTGGGCGAAAATCTCGTCGCGACGCGGCTCGCTTGTGCCGACTAAGGTAGTTGCACCGTTGTTAGCAGACCAAAGAATACATTGATGGCAAAAAAACTTTCTCGAAACACATTTTTTCAACAGTACCAACAGTACAAGCGGTCACGTTCTTAGTTGACAGACTGTATGCAGCTCGAGTTTAATGAGGTATCCACATATACTTAATTTTTACTACTTATCTATTTATCTACTGAGGTAATTAAATGATTTATCTGATTTGTGTGACTGATACTGAAAATTGGACTGGATCAATTTTAATAGAGAATGTTTTCAAGTACCATAAATAATTTTTCAAAATTATAACTATTGCATTATTGAGTTTTTTGACTCAGTAATTAATAGATTAACGAATCAAATTCCCTTTGAAATTAAACGATCTAAAAACAATCGTCAAAGTGATTTACCCAGTACCTACCTTGCAATCACGCAATTGTAAATCAAGTACTCAATTTGACTTTCTTGCATTAAGGAATAACTTACTCCAATTACTACAAGTCAATATTTTAAATGATAGGCGCTTTATAGTTGGATATTACTAAAAAAAAATCTGAGTTGGCAAGGAGCTTCAGAATTATTTACAACTGAAACCTAAAATTTTCCTTTATATATTATTATTATATAACCCCCCTATCATCCTCCCCCACTTATTTTACCCCTTATATGTTTAACTATCAATAAGTACATTTAAAATTTATTCATTAATTGAATTAGAAATCAAGACAAAATCTTATAATGATGTTAAAAATAAACAAAATTTTTCGACCCTGCTTTTTTCACTCCCTTCCCTTTAAGCTATATCGCCTTACAACTATAGATTCATTCGAGAGTTATCATGTCAAAAGATCGAACAGACAGTCAAATAGCTCGACAGAAAAGGCAGACTTATATTTTTCGTGATCTAGAAACCTCAGAACATAAAGGAATACAAAAACCTCCGAAAGTGTTTTCAGGAAAACGTAATTGAAAATTTACAAATCAGTGGACTTCGTAAATTAAGAAATCATTGCGCCGTCTTTGGACCAACTGAGATGATCACGGCTATATAGAGGGGGAAATGACACACCGCTGTCAGGGACAATCTAACCTTCAAAACATTTTGTTTACATAGTGAAATATATACGAAAAAAAATGTTTTCAAAAAATATTGCAAAACAAACCTATATATATATATATATATATATATATATATATATATATATATATATATATATATATACATATATATATACATACATACATATACAGTCGACTCTCTATATAGTGAAAGACCAAAATGTTCACTAAAATTTCACTATAGAAAGTTTTTCACTGTATAAAGAGAAAATCCGTATATATTGCTATGTATGTAGGTCTTGAAAAAATTGCAGTTTTTCACTATATAGAGTTTCACTATAAACAGTGTCGACTGTATATATACATATATATATATATATATATATATATATATATATATATATATATATATATATATATATATATATATATATATATATATATATATATATATATTGAATAAATTTAAACGTAGTTGAAAATTTAGAAAATTACTGGACTACGTAACAGTAACGATCTAACCAAAACGTTTTGTGTAATGAAAAGTATCCGAAAAAATTTTTTTTCGGAAAATATTGTAAATTGGTCATGCAAACAGTGTTTCAAGTGGTTTATTGATCTTAGAAAAGTTCAGTGATAATTGTTTTTTATGACAATTTGCTTAATTAAATAAAATTATTGTTATTTAATGCATTTTGTACTAGAAAATTTGGTACTGCTGATGAAAAATATCTTGTTTTGACGTATTGAGAACCATACAGATTAGAAGAAGTCATTTAGGTGCACTGGTAAAATATATTTGGGCACGTAATTAATACATTATTTCTATATATATTTTGTATGCGGTTGGGGCCTTGATATAAGGAGTTAATATATGCTATTTATAGTATTTGTCTACCATTGTTTTGCTTCAAAGATATGCCAGTTTCAATATATTCTATGACACCCTATATATATATATATATATATATATATATATATATATATATATATATATATATATATATATATATATATATATATATATATATATATATATATATATATATATAATTATGACTGTAAATTAGGTATACTGGAAAAAGGAAAAAACATTTTTATTTCACTGAAAAGTATATTCCATTTACTTTCTATTCGATGTCTCTTATAAAATGCATTAAGGGATTGTCCGGAACATACCGATAAAAAGTTTTCAAGAATCCATGTAGATGTATGATATGTAAGTGGATAAAATTTATGTAACATGTAGCATCGCATTCTGTTATTCGAGAGTTTGAACAAAAACAAGACATAAAAGAATTTAAATCCCATCGGAAATGCCACCATGTTTACACCGGGATGGTGCTGTAAGTAAAGAAACTTTCGCCAAAATTAGAATACATTTGTCTTTCTTAAAATAAAATTGTAGGGTTTTATACATCGAAAACTTAAACGAGTTGCAATAACTTAGCTGTGCTTGGAAAGGTGTCAAGTGTGCTATAAAAATACTCAAAAGTACTTGGATTCTTTATTAGTTTTAAAACTTTTTGAATATATTTAAAAAATAAAACGCTTACCTTAATATAATCATTTACAGTAAAAACTTTTGGGAAGAGAAAAAGTAAATGTTAGATATTTACAAACACGGTAATATGAAATATGTAAACAAATAAAAAACTTATTAAAAGTAAATCCCTTTTGAGTTTTTACCAAAGTGGAAATACTTTTAATAAGTTTTATTTTTGGGATTATATAGAATAACTTTTAATATTACCTTAATTCAAAAGTTTACCAGTAAGTAATGTAATCTAAGCGCCTTTTTGGCTTCGTGACTCCCCTCACCTTCGTAATTGTTTCCTGTACTCGAATGTACTGTATGGGGGAACCGTTCCAAGTCACGGGATGCCAAATTAGGTAAATGCGTTGAGAGGGGGAAGGCTGACAATCAAGAAATTCTTTTCCAAAAACTGTTGCGTACAAAACGAACTGTGGACTAGTGTACTCCCAGGCTTTAGCCGTTTTCTAACCAATAGAAAGTCAGTCAGAGATTCTCAGAACTGTCGGACGATGGTCTTCACGAATAATGTCTTGAACTTTGTAATTGTTAGTAACAATTCCTTTGTCGGCCTGTAGCTTTAAACAGTCGCCGACGGACGGCAGATACACTTTTAAATTTTGAGCATTCACGAATTAGAGATACAATTTGTTATTTCTTTTACGCCAGTACTGTAATAAGTATGTCGAGTTTTGTACTCTCGTTTATCGATCCTAGCACGGTGGATGAGCCGTGATACAGCAAAACACAGTCCGAGATGGATTGACAGATTTTTAATACTGTGTTGCCTAGCGGTAATTCTTAGTCGCTTCTCGGTATGTTGTTTTAAACAGCGCCCTACTGAGGACAGGTTTGCTTTTAAATTTTGGGCTTTCTCCTGTTCCTAAGTGATGGTTTTCCTACAATACCCTTAATCGTAGAAATTGGGGTTTTTGTTAGTTCACTGGTTTCTTGCAAAGCACTTTGTTTATTCAAATTTCTTTTTACCAAACTGTCGTAAACATTTTTCACTATTTGTTTAGCGTCAAGTGATAAATGTTTTCGCTTGCGATAGCCACTATTGCAATTTTCCCACGGACGCCATATGATTAAAATAGAACCGTTACTTTGTAAGTTGTTAGTAAAACTAAAAATAATAAAAAGTATCTTTCGAATCCTAATGGGGACCTGTGGTCATTAGGCCTATATTATCAAATACTTAAAGGACTCCAAACCGGGTTGTCAGGTAGTAAATATATAGGTAAAAAATAGATCCAATATGAATTGCAGGTACAAGTGACGGCGGTATACAAAGCAGGTAAAATAAAAGTATGTTTATCGTAATATTTAACAACTATGCACAAAACCTTAATAGGGTACAGCTACACCCCCTTAAAAAATCTAGCAACACATCTCAACACAATCTTTAAAGAAATCACACAATTCAATCCAAAATACAACACGAAAAACTCTATTGACCTCACAAATAAACTTAAAAATATCTCCATCCCAAATAACGCCCCCTGAAGATAAAACTTTCTCTTCTACTTGTTCTTCCTCATCGTAGATAGGATTATTCTGTAACTCGATCAGATCTTCATTGCTAATAGGATTCGAGTTTCATTCGATGTAACAAATAATAAGCTGTTCTCCAATATCCCAAATGAAGATTGTTTAGAAACGCCTTTCTGTTTGATTATTAAAACTATGCTACAAAAAAACAACATCAATATAACAATACAACAAGATATATTGAAACTGTTCGAATTTTGTAAAACTGGAAATTATTTTTAGTTCAATAATCAATTTTTCAAACAAAGAGATGGTCTTGCCATGGGGTCTCCACTTAGTCCTAGCTGTCAGAATTGGAAAATAGTTTTCTAAAAACTCAACACCCAAAAAATATTCTCTTTTGGTTTAGGTATGTGGACGATATCTTAGTATGTTTCCATGGAAATGATACTGAACTAAATTCCACTTTAAATTGTCTAAATAATTTACACCGCAACATAAAATTCACACTGGAAAAGGAAACAGATAATAAAATAAATTTCTTAGATGTTACAATTTCAAAGAAGAGAAATAGACTAGAATTCGATATCTTCTTTAACCTTTTCAGATGTCACCATCCCAGCTGACTCAATAAACCATAACTCCTGTAAACTGGACACAATCAAAAATATAGCACTCAATAACGGCTTCCAACCTAGAATAATTAATACCTTAATAAGCCGTAAACGAAAACAAATCACTTTCAGCTTAATCTACCCCGTAAAAGAATACCGAGAAAAGAAAACATTCATACCCATAAAAATATCCCACAGCCGAAAAAACAAGAATAGCTTTAAAATCCGCTATTATCCAATATATTTTTCAGTGCCAAAGATAAAACTAATAAACACAATAAATCAGGAGTTTATAAACTTAATTGTCAAGAGTGCAATAGGTGTTACGTAGGCCAAATGGGACGGAATTTCAAAACAAGATTCACAGAACAAAATGCCTTTATAGGCTAAAAAATGAAAAATCACACTTTGCTAAACATTTCAAAGAAACGGGCCATACTTTTCCCAATATCAATTGTTTACAAATACTCCATACGGCACCTAAAGGGTCAAAACTCAATTTCCTAGAATCCATAGAAATTTACGGACATTCAAAGGACCATAATATAAATTTACTGAATAGTCAATTAGACGTAGCAAATTCCGTTCTGTTCAAACTGTTTTAGTACATAATAGACCCACATCTGTTCATCACATAAACATAAAGTGCAAAAATCTGTTTTAGTCTTAGTTAAGCGTTTGACAATGTAGTTTTTACTATGAAATCGCGTTAACATAATTGTAAAATCTTTACAAATAAATTTAGTGATAGTTAACAAAGTAATTAAGTAGTTTTATTGTTAAAATGTACTGTCACAAAGTAACGGACCAATCAATCAACTCTTTAATAGGATCGTTTATTGTCCCATTGAAAAAACAAAAAAATGCAGGTTCTTATATCTTGGGATTTACTTTACAGCATCAGACTTTAAAAGCTACTAGTATAGTAATACAAAACTACGAGATGTTTTTTAAAGTAAATTAAAACTGATCTAGTCCAACACTCTGAAACGTTTTCAACTTCGTGTTAATATTAATACAGTACTCAAACAAGAAAATTAATACTCCGGACCCATTGGCAGTAAAACTAATTAAGTTAACAACTGTTAACATACTTTATAAAACTTCAGTCAATAAATACTTAACATATTTCGTTTCGCGTATGGAGTCAAATAAAGAAGGTGACAGAACTGTCAAATAGTCGGCAATTTTCAAAGCAAATAATAAAATTTTGTCCCTGGGGTGCACGACCCTTGCATTTGCATCTAAGTAAATATTACAATGGAGTCAAATAGAATACGCCATATGGTCTAAGGACACCGCAGGGTATCTCTTCCTATGGTGGTCTGCCTCTTCATATTAAAGCTGTTTTGTGTCATAGACATGATACAGGGTGATTTATTTCCTAAAAGTCGGCTTGTCTTTATATTCAAGCATTAACCATATTTTTATCGAATTGAAGCAGTTTAATTGAGAGATTGTCACAAATTTTTGTGTAAAGATTAACACATCACTGTGATGGTCTACATTTTTATTTTATACAGAGTGTCCTAGTCAAATGTTTAATTTTAAAATATTTATAACAAAAGTACAAATCTAAGTGTAAACTCTTACATTCCTGGCACACTTCTCTTCATGCTCGCTAATTCTTACTGTAAACTTTAGTTTGAGATATCCCCACAAGAAGCACACAGAGAACATCTTTTGAAACTGAATTTGTTTGACAAAATTTTTGGAATTAATGAACCCTGATTGTATTCTGAATCTGAAAAAATCTCAATCTTCCCATATTACTGCAAGTTAAGTAATGGATATATCTTATAAAGTACAAATATCCCAGAATAAGATATTGGTACATGTTGAAAAGAAAGTTGAGATTGAATATTTCTGTCATATTTAAATAATTCTATACCAATAAAAGCAAAACCCAGTATTTGTAGCGTCTGTCTAAAAATAAATCTACAGTGTTTGAAAGAATCTCACAAATGTTCATTCAAGACAAACGGCGGATTTACATCGTTCATTTTTAGGGTCAAATACTGAAATTCCTCTGAAATTCCTGAATGTTTGTGTCTGTCGGTGTTTTTCTAAAGACTTATGTACTGTTATTTACTTTTCGATATGCCAGCATTGCCGTTTTCGTTACGTGAACTACTTCATTCATTTTAGATGTGATGAAGTTGGTTTCACTTAGATGTTAATAAAACTAACATTTTAAAATTGTACTAAAATATTTCTTCTTATGTGCCCCTTTACATGGGAAACTTATAGCAATGTTTTAAGGTTAAGTTTAAGATATTATTTAAGTTAGTTATCCATTACTTTATGGACGTTTTTTCTAGATAATCTTTATTATAAAAATCGTGTTAAACCTGTGTATTCAACACCACTAGCGAAAAATTATTGACAAATGGCCCTGCGTTGTAACTGATAAGAAAATCGGCTTTTGTAATTTATAATTATTCAGCATTTAAGCCACTACTTGCAGTAAGGCTAATTTCTAATTAGGAAGGTTGTACGACGGTGGATTCGCGGCCTCACCAAAAAATAATTATAATATTTTTATTATAGTACTCTCAATAAGTTCATACTTTCTTTGGTTGTCACAGTGTAAAATTTTGTTGCTGTAGAATTTGTTGTTTTTAGGTTAGAACGAGTTTAGTGAGACCAAGTACAGCGTTTTTGGAAAAATGGAAAAAATTGAACGACGTGCGGTCATCAAGTATCTGTTTAAAAAAAGATGAACACCAAAGGAGATCCACGATGATATTGAGAACAACACTAGAGGAATCTGCTCCGTCATATACCTCTGTGAAAAAATGGGTTGCAGAATTTAAACTTGGACGAGAGAGCATCGAAGATGACCCTCGCTCCGGCGCGCCCACGACGTCTACAGCTGAAGAAAACATCGGCAAAGTGTGTGATCTCATATTGAAAGACCGTAGATTAACTATCAAGGAGATTGCAGATATTATAGGCATCTCGTATGAACGAACACAAAATATCAATGTCAACGAACTACCGGATTTTCTAAGGTTTCTGCTAGGTGGGTCCCCAGATTACTTTCAGTTGAATAAAAACGAATTCGACTTACGATTTCTCGCGACTGTTTGGAGATGTTTGAGGCTGATCCGCAAGATTTTCTTAATAGGTTTGTGACAATGGACGAAACCTGGGTTCACCACTATACTCCAGAGTCAAAACAACAATCCAAGCAGTGGAAAAAATCTGGTGAACCCAAAGAAAGCGAAGTCGGCTGGAAAAGTGATGGCATCCGTTTTTGGAAATGCCAAAGGTGTTATTATGGTAGACTACCTTCCGAAAGGCGAAAACAATAAACTCGACTTACTCTTGCACCCTTTTGCGTCGTTTACGTCAAAAAATTAAAGAGAAACGCCCAGGATTACTGAGAAAGAAAGTTTTATTCCATCAGAACAAGGCTCGCGTTCACACGTCTATTGAGTCTATGACTAAAATTCGTGATTGTGATTTCGAATTACTGCCCCACCCGGCTTATTCTCCTGATTTGGCACCTTCGGACTTTCTCTATTTCCAAACCTAAAAAAACACCTCGGTGGCCAGAAATTTTCATCAAATGAAGAAGTCGAAGCTGCAGTTAACCAGTATTTTGAAAACCTTGACAGGTTTGGAAGCTTTGGAAAGCAGGTGGAAGAAGGTGGAATAGAGCTAGATGGAGATTGCATCGAAAAATAAAAGTATTTTTGTACGTATTTTATTTCGTTTTCTTGACTAGGCCGCGAACTTTTCAATCTATCCTCGTATGATAAGTACCTGATCTCGGCCAGAGACGGCGCTATTACTATTTAAAAAAATTATGTTTTTCGCAAACATAACCTTTCAAAAGAATCCTGTTAAATTTTCAAGTCGCTGCGTGATTGAATTTGTAAGTGGCAGCCATTTAAATAGAACAACTTTTGTGATTTTGCAACAATTGAAAAAATTAAATATAGGGCAGTGATGAAATATTTGTTTTTCAAAAAGAAAACGAATAATAAAAGCGGAACCCAGCGAAGTTTATGGTGACTCTGAACCTTCGTTATCAACCATAAAATATTAGACAGCTGAATTCAAACGCGGCCGTACAATCATTTTTAATGAAGAACGTCCAGGTAGGTAGTCCAAATGAAGTTACCACATCAGAAATTACTGAAAAAATCCACGATATGGTGATAAGTGATCGGAGAGTGAAAGTACGTAGGATTGCTGAGACTGTGGGCATCTCAAATGAACGGGTGAAGAGCATTTTAACAACTCATTTGGTTACGAGAAAGCTTTCCGCAACATGGGTGCCACGATTGCTCACATTTGACAGTACACAGGGACGTGCGTCAACTTCAAAAGAATTTTTGGCGATGTTAAAGCGCAATCGGAATGATTTTTGGCGTCGATTCATAACTGTTGACGAAGAATGGATTCACCACAGTGCACCAGAGGCCAAAGAACAGTCCAAACAGTTTGTTTTCCGTGGCGAACCGGTGTCAAAGAAGGCAAAGGCGACTTTATCGGCCAACAAAGTCATGGCCATAGTGTTTTGGGATGGACGCTGCATAATCCATGTCGATTATAGTATTTTTCAAGATCTAAGAAAGTGATTTGGCAAATTGCAATAAAAACATAAACGACCATTAGGATCTTCGCACGTACCTGGCCATAACAGGGTAGTAATGGATATATATATATATATATATATATATATATATATATATATATATATATATATATATATATATATATATATATATATATATATATATATACACACACACCTCCCTTTCAATTTAACATTTTATTAGCTACTTCGTGTTTATAAATATAAAGAATAGTCTTCATTTTATCTGCAGTATTATACTGAAATAGTGTGTATTATAAACTTCAACAGTATCTTAAAATGTCCGAAGCCCTTTCCATCAGAAGCTGCAAATGTTTGCCCGTTGAGGCAAAAGTGATAGTTAAACGTGTTTATTTAAAGTTAGTGGAGCGAGGTCACGAAAAGTACTTTTCATTGATGGAGCCATCAACTTTAACAGGCATCCCTGAAAGTACAGTTGTTTGGAAAATTGTAAATAATTCGATAGCGCCTAAAACAACACGAAAAGACAAAGGTTTTTTTTTTTATGGGTCTAGCACACGTGCTACAGGGAAGTCCCTAAGCGCTACAGGAGCGACACGTGTGCGGAGAAGGCGATTCACGTTGTTCTTGAATCGCTGTAGATTGTACTCGGTGGGAAACACAGTCCTGGGCAAATTATTCCAAAGGGATGATGTTCTCCATATAAAAGACTGCTTGAAAAGTGTTGTACGGGGAGTAACAAGCTGAACCTCATACGGATGTGAAGAATTAGCGCGACGTGTACTTCTAACATGCACCGCTCTGGGAGGAATTAAGCGGGCCACATCCTTCGAACACTTTCCATGAAAGTACTTGTAAAATAGGCTCAAGTCGCCAACCGTTCTTCGATGTTCCAGCGAATCAAGGCCGACGGTCAGTTCCGGGTCTCCAATCAGACGAACAGCTCTTCTCTGAATAGAATCCAACAAATGCAGTGTATGTTTGGGAGCGGAACTCCAAACATGGGAGCAGTATTCCATAGTTGGTCGAATTTGAGCTTTGTAAAGAATTAACAGTTGTTGTGGAGTGTAAAGCTTTCTGGTTCGAAATAATATTCCCAACTTTTGAGAAGCTCTCCTTGCTATGCCTGCAACATGTTTATGCCAGGACATATTTGCTCCCAAATTAACGCCCAACAAATTGAGTGACGATGTTAGAGGAATGGAGTGCCCCGACATAACTATGTCGGGTTCAGCAACGTTAACTTTTTTATAAAAAACTGCCGCCTGGATTTTTGTAGCGTTAAATTCCACTTGGTTACTCTCACCCCAAGATAGAATTTCTTCCAGGTCTTTGTTAAGTTGAACGACTTCCTGCTGTCTGCGGATATTCGTCTGAGTAGCCGATGTCCGAGCGTTCAAAGTGAATGAAGAGATAAGTGTACTGTCATCTGCAAAGCTGTAGATTGGATTCTCGGTCTTTTCCAGCAGATCGTTTATGTAAATGAGAAAAAGAGTAGGAGACAGTATGGAGCCTTGAGGTACACCGGCGTTGATAGTGAAGGTGTTAGAAAGAAATCCGTCGACTGCCACTCGTAAAGAACGCTCTCTGAGGAAACATGAGAGCCACAAACAGAACTTTTCCGACATACCATAAGAACGTAGCTTAGGCAACAGCCCATCGTGCCAAACACGGTCGAATGCCTTGGATATGTCCAGAGCAATCGCTCGAGATTCTCCAAAGTGTTCAATTGCATTGCTCCAAACATGTGTTAGATAAGTCAGAAGATCTCCTGTTGATCTATTTTTACGAAAGCCATATTGGTGATCGCTAATAATGTTGAATCCTTCAAGATATTTTAGAAGATGCTGATTGATAGCCTTTTCCATGACTTTCGATATTATTGAAAGCAGTGCGATTGGTCGGTAGTTATTTGGCAAGGTCTTCTTGCCTTTTTTAGGTATCGGCTGAACTGTAGCGCATTTCCAGCAGGAAGGAAATATTCCCTTTCTGTAGGATAGGTTGAAAAGTCTACAGAAAACTGGTGTTAGTTCCCTCGCACAGATTTTAAGAACTATGGCAGGTATTCCGTCAGCGCCAGAAGCATTTTTGGTGTCTAGCTTCATCAGAATACGCTTTATAATACGCTGTCTGAAGACAACATCGGGCATCCTTGACTGCACTATGGGAATAGTAGGTGGTGTTTTTCCTTGAAAATCGACAGTAGAATGTGAAGCAAAGAGTTCAGCCAACAAGTTCGCTTTCTCAACAGGTGTCGTTGCAATAGAATTATCTGGCCGTGTGAGTGGTGGTATGGTGGATTTGGTGAAATTTTGACTAACTGCCTTAGCGACCGACCAAAAGGACCTTGAATTGCCGGGACAGGCGAGAAGTTTGTTTCTAATCCGTTGATTGTGTACCTCCTTGGTTTCATCGATAATTTCTTTGCATCTGTTCCTGGCACGAACAAATGTGTTACGATTTATGGTGTTAGGATTTTCGCGCCATTGTCGGTATGCAAGATGTTTAGAAGCAACAGCTTCTTTGCATTTTCGGTCAAACCAAGGCTTGCCGTTGGAAGGGCATTTCTTCGAAAAAGGGATGTAAGCCTCCATACCGGCCAAAATAACATCGGAAACCTCCCTGGCGCAGTCAGATGGGTCGTCGGATCGAAAACAAACGTCCAACCAAGGGAAAGTTCGAAAATATTCCATGAGATCTTCCCATTTAGCCGACTTGTAGTGCCAAATCTTGCGCGGTTTAGGCGCCTCTCTGTCATTAATTGGTAGAATACTTGATGTCGAAAGTAGTTTATGGTCGGAAGAACCTAACGGCGGATTTACGCTGACTGTGTAAATCTCCGGATTGGTGGTTAAAAAGAGATCAAGAAGACTGGCAAACTCTCCGTCTCGATCTGGGATCCGTGTTGGTTCGTCAATAAGCTGAGTTAAGCCACAACTAATTGAAAATGATTCGGCTTCACGACCTTGTTCATCGGTAGTATTTGAATATTTAAGCCAGTTGATGTTGTGGACATTAAAGTCGCCCAGGATGGCAATTTCGGCATTTGGATAGTTAATTTGTAAATGATCGATGGTGTCTGCAAGGGAAGCGAAAAGTGTTCTAAAGTTAGTATCACTTGGTGGTCGATAGAGGATACAGATGAACCTTGTGGTTGGTTGAGTCGTTATTTTTAACCACATAACATCAAAGTTTGGGGGCTCCAGAGTCTCTTCTCGTTTGCAAGAGAGGTCGTTTCTGACATAAAGACAGATTCCAAAGTTACGCCTAAATCGGGAATAAAAGTCGTACCCAGGATAAGGATAGTTTAGGTGTACCGAAATGTATTGATTTCTGTCAAGAAGACTTAATCTGCCGCAAAATTTAAAAAATTTATGCAGAGCAAAAAGTTCCTACGTTATTGTCACTTTCACGGAGGCTGTCCGAGGATAGTCGTGACATAAAATGTTCCACTACAACTTTATGGCGTATTCTACGTCGTTTGGGGTTTTTGTTCAAAAAAATATACAAAAGGCGAGTTATAATGGAATCACGGCGCTTACAACAACTTGAAAAAATAAATACCGATCGAAAAATCGAACGATAATCTACCTAGATGAGACTTGGTATGACACCCACGACACACCCAGTAAAGGATGGATTGATAAATCCAAAAAATGCCACACTAAAGCTCCATCAAATAAAGGTCAAAGAATAACTATTTTACATGCAGGGTCAGAAGAAGGCTGGATACCAGAATGTCTATTTCTAGCAGCCAAAAATATTTCAGATTCCAGCTTGGATTATCATTGTAATACAACCGCTGAAGTTTTTGAAGATTGGCTTTAAAACAAATTAATGCCGAATATACCACCGAATAGCTGTATTGTGATGAATAATGCATCCTATCATAGTCGCCAAATGAATAAGGTACCAAATTTCACCAGTAGAAAAAGGGAAATATAAGCCGTTTTGTGCGAACGTGACATATATTTCCATGAAAGTTATACAGCTAAACAATTGTTAGAAGTTTTAAAAAGTTACAATTTTTGTGATAAAATTGCAAGGGAACCAGGATACGAAATAATTCGGCTTGCACCATATTATTGTATCTTTGATGCGATCGAGTTGATATGGCATAAAATAAAGCCTAATATACGGCCTCACAATAATACACCCAATTTAAACAGTAGTGTGATTGAGGTGATAAAGACAGAAGTCAAAAATGTAACCGTTGAAAACTGGAAAAACTGTATTCAACACGTCAAAAAAATTGGCAACTCATATAGATGTATGTACATAAATATAAATAGTTTAGAACCTGTAAAAAAACTTATTACTGATTTACTGATAATTAATAACTAAAATTGTAACAAATGTACGCGAAGACACTGTACACTGTTTTAATGTATTTGTGTAATTACTATATTGTGTATTATTCAGCACATAAAACCTTAAAATGCATGGGGCCTTGTCATTAAACAGCCATAAATTAATCACTTTCGAATCTCGTTGAATTTTGGATGGGTATAGGTAGCTAAGTCACTTTCTTAGATCGTGAAAAATACTATTATGTCAACTTATTGGATCGTTTCAACCATGCATTTGAACAATATACGCGTGCACACTTGTGTGATCGCCATGGCAAAATTCCATGAGTTAAGGATACGAATTACTTCCACATCCACCATATTCACCAGATTTAGCCCCACAGCGATTATTTTCTATTTCCGAATAGGAAAAAAAGGCTCGGCTGAAAAAAAAATTGGCTGAAACGGTAATTGCTGAAACAAACGCATATTTTGAAGGGGTGGAGAAATCGTATTTTTTAGGTGACATACATGGAAAAATGTGGGGCTAAGTTTATCGAGCTAGAAGGAGACTATGTTGAAAAATACAATAAATTTTATGCATAAAGATATTTTTTTCTTTTGAAGGCTAGGTTCTTATCATACGACCCTCGTATTTAACATCTACGCCATAGTTGCAGTAAACACTTCGAAAACATTGACTCGGATCTTTGCAGTTACAATGTTATCGCACTTAAAATGAATATTTCTTTTTATATAATGTTGGCAATGATAAGAAAACAAGTTTCATTTAAATGTTAGTGTTTTAAAAGATGTTTTTAAACTGAGCTCACCGAAATAAACAAAAATAATATCCAGAAACCATTTTCTACTCAAAGCTGTAACATCTCTAATCACTACATTTCTGTCATTAACGATCCAGAGTAAAAAATCCAGGATATATTTTTTATTACTGACTGCCAAACTGAGGGAAAATATTTTTCTAAAAATACTTGGTATAACTTACAAACAAGGCCTAAACTATAAGAAACAAAAAGTAAAAACACTTTCGACACGAAAGTGTTACATTGATCACTATCTGTTCTTAAATTTCCGGAATGGAAAACTTGTAGCCGTTGAAGTCATAAAAATTTAAATTTCTAAGAGAAGTTTCTCCTTAAGCCTGAAAATACGCTGCGTGAGCATAAACAAAAGTTCAGAGATTACTTTTAGTTGTTTTAAAAGAATATGTTTTATCTAAATTTAGCAACATCCTTGTAACCTAAATTACTAGCGTCTAAAAGTGCTGAACAAAATGGCATACATGTGCGAATTGAAAAATTAAAATTAATTATATCTTTATTTGACCCAAGAAGTATTTTTTTTTATAACTCCCTGTATATACATTTTTCAGCAGATGTTCTCTTCTTAACATAATTTCTTCTGTAAACATATTTTCTTACAAATTTTTCTCGTGCTCGAAGAGAAATTTCCTTTGTAGAAAGTTTTTCAAAGAAATGTATTTCTAATAAATGTTTTCCAGCAAAGAACATTTTTCGAATGAATTGTTAGCGTACAGTATTCCTAGATCCTCAATAGGAACAGAATAAATTAGCTAATAAAAAGAAGAAAACCCAAATCTAAATGGTACACCATTAAAATTACTACACATTGTTTAAGCTCCCATTATTGAAAGCATGTAAGATAAATACTATTTTGCTCGAAACATCATCTTTTTTGTACATCTCACAAAAATACCGGAAAATAATTTGGACTTTGAATGGCGCTTCCAATTTAGTAAGACGTACGTCTACCACTGTGAATTAAAATAGATTAATGACCGGCTTTATAACTTTGGTTATATTTAAATAAACGATACTTTAATATATTGTGAAATGACATAAATTACCCTCAACCTCATAATTCAAATGAACTCGCGTTCGGGCTGAGTAAGATATAAAGCAGAAATGCTATTAAAATCATATATCATTAATTTTGTGACCTATACGAACAGCCTTGTATTTAAAATTGATGGGATATTTATGGTATAGGTTTATTTTATTGCTATAAAGAACCAATAAAAATAGTTGTGGGAAGAACGTGGATTGGTAGCAAAATAAAACTTAATGGCGCTTGGGATCCGACAGAGGGGTACAGGCTGTAGATTAGTTACTATTAGCCGTGCCCGCAACTCCGCTCGCGTGGTCTTAATTCACTATTATCGTCAATGCATCCTATAACTTGGCCAGAGAACATAATGTATAAATTAAAAAAAAAAACACGTAAATCGGATAAGTGGTTCGCGAGTGATAAGCGCACAAACAGACAGACAGACAGACAGAGAGACGTTGCATTTTATATATTGTATTCTTTGTTACATGATATTCCATATTTAACGGTTTAGGCAGTAATTGCAAGAGAGTGCGCTAGCGGCAAACTTTTTTCCAACTTGATTCACTATTATCGTCACTGCTTATTTCTTATATTACGTAATAAAATATATCGTATAACCTGGCCAGAGAACATATCTGTGAATCACGTAAATCGGATAAGTAGTTCTCGAGTGATAAGAGCACTAACGGACAGACAGACAGAGAGACGTTGCATTTTATATACATTATTAATGATTATTGATAACCTGGCCAGAGAACAAACGTATGAATTAAAAAAAAAACATGTAAATCGGATAAGTGGTTCTCAAGTTATAAGCGCACTAACGGACAGATAGACAGACAGAGATATGTTACATTTTATATATATTATATTATTTGAGAGAGAGAACGCGTTAGCGGCAAACTTTTTCCGACTTCATTTACTATTATCGTCACTGCTTATTCCCTATGTTACCTAACGTAATAAAATATATCCTATAACCTGACCAGAGAACAGATGTATGTTTAAAAAAAAAGCACGTGAATCGGATAAGTGGTTCTCGAGTGATAAGCGCACTAACGAACAAACAGACAATCAGAGAGACGTTGCATTTATATATATATATATATATATATATATATATATATATATATATATATATATATATATATATATATATTATAGATATTAGTAGTATTAGACCAGGGGTGCTCAAACGGTCGATCGCGAGTGCTTTTTGAGTCGATCTCGAGAAAAAAAATTCCGATATAGAACTATTCACAGATTTTGTTTTAGGTAACTAAAACAAAATGTAATGAATAAACTACTAAAATTTATTCGATCCACAATTAGGCCAGAATAACCCCCTGATCACGTTCTTTTATCGTAATAACCCCCTGCTAGCGGCAAAAGGCGACTTTATCAAAGGAACGCGCGGTACTTGTCAAAGAAAAGCCGCGTTTTTGATTTCCGCCGATTTTTCTAGAAACTTCGGGCGGCGTGTTTGACGGGAACATTCGAGACTTCGTTCGCGCCGATATAAATGTTGCGCCTGCAGGAATAGGAGTCAATCTGAGTTGTAACTTGAAGGCGATACATCAATACAAAGTTTATTAATAAATAGTCCAAAATGAGTGCGGCGAAGAAAAGTAAAACTTATCATTTTAATAACGATTGGGAGGAAGAATTTTTCTTTTGTATGGTAAAGGATAAGTGCATTTGTCTCATTTGCCGTGCGTCAGTTGCAATACCTAAGCGTGGGAACTTAGAGAGGCATCATAAAACGGTTCATAAAAACTATGAAAAGGATTTTCCGTCACAGAGTGAATTAAGAAAACGAAAAGTACGTGATTTGATAACTTGTTTGAAAAAAGAACAAACCATGTTCACAAGACCAGCCAAACAATCAAAAGCTGCAACGATCGCGTCATTTAAAATATCTCATAGATTGGCGAAACACAAGAAACCATTTGATGATGGATTGGTTGTGAAGGAAGCATTTATTGAAGCGGGTGAGACTTTATTTGGAGATTTTAAAAATAAAACAGAGATTATGTCTGCTATTAGAGAACTTCAGTTATCTCGTCCGACTGTCACAAGGCGTGTTGAAGTCATGAGTCAGGACATGGCAGATAAACTAAAACATGATATCATGGAATGTACATACTTTTCTTTACAGTTCGACGAATCCACCGATATGACAGACACTGCCCAGCTGTGTATTTTTATTCGAATGGTATTCAATGACATGTCGGCTAAGGAAGAGTGTTTGACAATGATTCCTCTGAAAGGAAAGACCTGTGGCGAAGATATATATGACGTTTTCTTAAATTTTGTAACAAACTACAAGCTACCAATATATAAACTAGTGTGCATTACAACCGATGGAGCACCAGCAATGACTGGAAACGAAAACGGTTTTGTGGCATTGTGTCGAGCTAATGATGATTTCCCTTCATTTTTTTCCTTCCATTGCATTATACATCAACAAGTTTTGTGTTCAAAAGTTCTAAACATGGACGAGATTATGGGCATTGCAATAAAAATTGTGAATTCTATCCGTGCACGTAGCCTGCAACGACGGCTTTTTAAATTGCAGTTGGAAGGTAGTGAGTCAGCTGAACACACTGATTTAGTTCTTCACACGGACGTCAGGTGGTTGAGTCGCGGAAAATTCCTAGAAAGGTTTCAAGAATTATTGCCCCAAATAACAGCTTTTCTGGACGAAATTATTGAGATGATTAGCGCAATAAACGCATTAAAAAGTAAATTGCAACTTATGATAGATCAACTGAAAAGAAAGGATCTGAAAAATTTTCCGTCTTTGAAAGCAAGGGTTCCTCAGTTGAATTATGATATTTATGAGGCAGAATTATCACATATTTTGGGCCAATTCGAAATACGTTTTTATGATTTCAGTAAATTGGCAAATATCGCATCATTTATGAGTTATCCTTTTTCGTGTAAAAACATTGAGGAATTAGCTACTGAAATAGCAAGTCAGTTTAACATGGGCTCATGTTCTGTTGAAAATCTCTTGTAATCAGATATACTTCTCAAAGCCACAGCATCTGACACAAAATTCTGGTGTTTTATATCTGAAGATAAATATCCGAATCCAAGGCAAATCGCCCTTCAACTGACGGCAATGTTTGGGTCAACTTACTTGTGCGAGTCTACATTTTCTGAAATGAAGATAATTAAGTCAAAATATCGCAGTCGACTAACTGACGAACATATGTCATCATGCTTGCGATTAGCACTCGGTAATTACGTACCATCTTATGAAAAGTATGCTGAGGACATGCAACGCCACGCTTCAACATTCAATGTCACTCTTTAGTTAAGTTTAGACACTAGAACTCGTTTGTTTTGTAAGAACCAATAAACTCGCAATTTTGAATAATTATGAGTTTTTTCATTGACATTTTAGAGCAGACCTCCACTTACCTTGACTAAAAAATGCATATTGTGCGGAAAACTAATATCTATGCTACGATACACCCTACCTAGACGACAATCCTGCATCACACTTACTTGCAGCCTCTCAGAGTCGATCGATCGTAGTCTAACAATATTGGGGTAGATCACCAGCAGTTCAAGTTTGAGCACCCCCATTTAGACTTTGTCTGGCGTTTCTATGGAGGAGGATTCCGGTAAAAAAACCAGTTAAATTACTCAGAAATCAAATTAAAAGAAAATAAAAATCGGTCAAGTGCAAGTTTGACTTACTACATTAGTATTCCACCGTGATTACTTTTAAAATAAAATAAAATCCTTACCTAGGCTAATATAATTAGGTCCCTGACATCTTATGATCCAATATGTATTTCCACGTGTTTAATTAGTCAATAACGTATAATAGTTATAGCATCTTAGCTATCTAATAGCCAATAAATCAATTTAACTTAATCTAGAATCGAGTGGTAAAAGTTTAAAACGATATAATTATTCTGCTTAATTATAAACAATTAAAATTATTTTCACTCGGCACCAGATAAATTATCAGACGTAATGCACTCGTGATACTTTTCGCTCAACAGTTAAATTACTCAGAAATCAAATTAAAAGAAAATAAAAATCGGTCAAGTGCAAGTTTGACTTACTACATTAGTATTCCACCGTGATTACTTTTAAAATAAAATAAAATCCTTACCTAGGCTAATATAATTAGGTCCCTGACATCTTATGATCCAATATGTATTTCCACGTGTTTAATTAGTCAATAACGTATAATAGTTATAGCATCTTAGCTATCTAATAGCCAATAAATCAATTTAACTTAATCTAGAATCGAGTGGTAAAAGTTTAAAACGATATAATTATTCTGCTTAATTATAAACAATTAAAATTATTTTCACTCGGCACCAGATAAATTATCAGACGTAATGCACTCGTGATACTTTTCGCTCAACTTACACTTTATGGAGACTATTCCAGGACTTTTTCAAAATCTTTGATCAATACTTTTCGAGATAGGGTCGGTGGACAGTAGGGTGACAAACTAAAAAAAAATTTTTTGAATCTCTTTGGTCCGACCCCCGCAAAATGTTCAATCTTATGAAAAAATAAAGCCTCTGAAAGGTATTTTATTCGTGCAAAATCACCCTCCTAGATTTTACATTTTAGGACTTCTAGTCCATGAAAAATATAGTCACTCATTTTCGTCTGTCTGTCAATCTGTTGTCACGATTACTCTTTAACGAGATGAGATATCGATTTCAAATTTGGTTCACATATACCACTTTATAGGAGAATGGAACACATTTCGAGCAATATGGCTTAAAGTGAATGGGGTAGGAGTCTATGCATTTGTATATACCTGACTAAAGAAGTAGCGGTAAAAGCGAAAAAAAAAATGCCAAAGGGAGTTTTTCATGTCCGGTATATATCTATATGTATGTATATACAGTGAAATTCCCCTTCGCGGACACCCTTCTTACACGGATACCTCCCTTGAACGGACCGTTTCTCATGATCCCGACCGACTCTCATATAATTAGCATTGTATTAACTCCCTCTTGGACGGACGTTCTCTCGAACAGACGCGGTATCGCTGTTGCTTTTCAAAACCGCACCGCTCGCCAACGTCGCTGCCTGCCTTCACTGAGGGACTTCGCCGAGTAAACCGGGGATTTACCGATCTTAATTTTTCGGTATACGCGGAAATTTAATATTAGTCTGACGCCTACGTGAAAAAGAGCCACAGTGGCGACACATTCATTGTAGAAATGGCTCCAAATAGAAAAATTCTCACGCTTAAACAAAAAATTGAGATTGTTGAAGTTCACAAAAAGGAAAAGTTAAGTGTAAGGGACTTATTTAAGCGTTAAGGGACTTATTTAAGCGTTTTAATATCGGAAAAACACAAGCTGCTGATATAATTAACTAAAAAGAAATCCTTCTAAACAAGTGGATGTCGAACGGCAATTTGAATGAAAATAGAAGCGTTTTGACTGGTGATGGTACCAGATGTTTCATCATTCTGAAAAAAATGCCCTTCTTTGATTAAGGGATTTTTTTTTTTTATTGGTCTAGCACACGTGCTGCAGGAAAGTCCCTAAAGCGCTCCAGGAGCGGCACGAGTGCGGAAAAAGCGATTCACGTTGTTCTTGAATCGCTGTAAATTGTACTCGGTGGGAAACACAGCGCTGGGCAAATTATTCCAGAGGGATGACGTTCTCCATATAAAAGATTGCTTGAAAAGCGTTGTACGCGGAGTAACAAGCTGAACCTCATACGGATGCGAAGCACCAGCGCGACGTGTATTTCTAACATGCACCGCTTTGGGAGGAATTAAGCGGGCTACATCCTTCGAACACTTTCCATGAAAATACTTGTAGAACAGACTCAAGTCGACAACCGTTCTTCGATGTTCCAGCGAATCAAGGCCGCCGGTCAATTCCGGGTCCCCAATCAGACGGACGGCTCTTCTCTGAACAGAATCCAACAAATGCAGTGTATGTTTGGGAGCGGAGCCCCAAACGTGGGAGCAGTATTCCATAGTTGGTCGAATTTGAGCTTTGTAAAGAATTAACAGTTGTTGTGGGGTGTAAAGCTTTCTGGTTCTAAATAATATTCCCAACTTTTGAGAAGCTCTCCTTGCTATACCTGCAACATGTTCATGCCAAGACATATTTGCTCCCAAACTAACGCCCAACAAATTGAGCGACGATGCTAGGGGAATGAAGTGCCCCAACATAACTATGTCGGGTTCAGCAACGTTAACTTTTTTAGAAAAAACTGCCGCTTGGGTTTTTGTAGCGTTAAATTCCACTTGGTTACTGTCACCCCAAGATAGAATTTCTTCCAGGTCTTTGTTATTCACCGAGAGACGTCTATAATGCCGATGAGACAGACCTGTATTTTAGGGCTCTACTCAACAAAACGCTAGCATTAAAAAAAGAAAAATACATTGTGCAAATATGGCTAGAGAAAAAGAAAAAAAACTTAGTCATTGGTAAGGCAGCTAAACCCAGAGCATTTAAAAATATTAACATAACCTGCCTGTTACTTGGAAATATAATAAGAAAGCTTGGATGACAGGAGAAATTATGACAGAATGGTTACAAGACCTTGATTGGAAAATGACAAAAGAAAAAAGAAACATTTTGTTATTTTTAAACAATGCAGGATCTCATCCAAAAGACGTCCGCTTAAAAAATATAAAAATCTTGTTTCTGCCCCCTAACTGTACATCAGCTAGTCAAGTTTAATAAAAACTTTGAAATTTTTTATGTAAGTTGAAAATAAAGGGTATAACTTAAATTTGCTTGAATCTCTGGAAATCAATAAACTTAAAAATACTAATTATTTGTTAAATCGTCAATTAGAATTAAATAATTGACCCCTTTTAAATATATTTCAATAATACCGTAAAGTCCGTCCATACATATAGTGAAGTGACTAAACTTAATCCTTAAGGGGTAAAAACCATTAATCATAAATAGACAATGAAATAAAATGTTATGGTTTTCTTTGGACACTTCAGAAGCCGGTAACTCATGGATCTGTTCGTTTTACCTGCTTGTAAACAACAAAGGTGGATCTTAAATAATTATTAATGAAATTTTAATATGATTTTAATGGTGGTTATAAAACATGGCATTTACCCGAAAATAACTTGCATAATCCATATTGGCACTTACTGTCTAGTAATATAAATACAACCGAAACTTAGTTCAAGCTTTGTAATTATTGTTACTTCGTGTGCGATAGAACAGCTTAGTCATGGACAATATTTACGAGGCAAGTGTATCTCAACAGGTTACCCCGTGCAAAAGAAGAAAACAGGTATCTACTGATGTCAAGGAAATTGTAAAGAATGTTTATTCAACCCTAATGGAACGTGGTAATATTAGCAAGCAAGCAGCGCTAGAAGAAACTGCCACAGTAACGAACATTCCAACATCAACGGTATGGAAAATTGTAAACAACCCTATTCTAGTGAGGAAGAAAAGAAGTGATGCTGGCATTTTCTCAAGGATAGGTGGAAGTGATCAAGATATAATACGGCGTAAAATTTACAAGATATACGAGGAACAAAATGTGCCCACGTTGGATAATTTAATGAAAAAGCTTAAAAGAAATGAAACCCTGATTAAATGTAGTAGGACAACATTATGGAAGTGTATTCAACACATGAGTTTCAAATTTAAAAAACTTAATAAAAGAGACTTTAGGAATGGCGACTGGAATATTTAGAAAAAAATAAGGTTTTAGAGAGACGAGCAAAGGCCAGTTATTTAGTTGGATGAAGCATGGTTCGACACATACGATACTCCGGAAAGGGGTTGAGTTGACTCAAGTAATAACTGTAAAATAAAAGCACCATCAAATAGAGGTAAAAGGATTACAATTTTGCATGCTGGATCTCAAGACGGATAGATTTCAAATGCACTCTTCCTGTCTGCAAAGAACATAAAAGATTCTTCTCGCGATTACCATCAGAACACCACTGCCGATTTATTTGAAAATTTGGTCATAAACAAGCTAATTCCGAACATACCTCTAAATAGTATAATTGTGATGGACAACGCAAGCTATCATAGTAGGCAGTGAATCAAAACTCACTGTTCAAATGATACAAAAGCAAAAATTCAAAACTACAAGTACGATAATGACATTTACTTCCACAAAGATTAAACCAAACAGCAATTGATAGAAGTTTTGAAGAGTTTAAACATAAAAACCGGTCAAGTGCAAATTGAACTTGCACAATTAGTGTTCCATACGTTGATTGTTTTTAAAATAAAAAATTTTGTTAGGGTGGTATAAAATGATCAGTGACTTCACAAAACACACCCCAAATGAGTTTTCAACAAAGTTTGTTTCCAGTCTTTACTGAAAACTGGTGACCTTGAAATTTTGTTTTTTTTTTATATACCAGATAAATTATTAAAGATAGTGATAATTTTCGTTCAATCTATACCCCGTGGAGAATATTCCAGACTTTTTTCAAAATTTTTTGATCAGTACTTTTCGAGATAAGGTAGGGGACAGCGATTTTTCACGATTTTTTAAAAGTAATACAAAGAAAAGTGTGCGCAAGTATTACATTATATATATATATATATATATATATATATATATATATATATATATATATATATATAATATATATATATATATATTTTACTCGTGTTTTCTCATGCTTTCATTTGACACCACACTCGTTGAGCTAGTAAAAAAATTTTTTTTTTTTCACTTCCGATTTCACCCCTCAAAACGAATCCCTTAAGTCAAAATTTATGTTATGGTGCTATAAAATGATCAGTGACTTCGCAAAACACACCCCAAATAAGTTTTCAACAAAGTTTATTTGCAATCTTTACTGAAAATTGATGACCTTGAAATTTCTGTTTTTTTTTTTATATACCAGATAAATTATTACAGGTAATGCACTCGTGATAATTTTCGTTCAATCTACACCCCGTGGAGAATATTCCAGAATTTTTTCAAAATTTTTTGATAAGTACTTTCCGAGATAAGGCGGGTGGACAGCGATTTTTCGCGATTTTTTAAAAATAATAGAAAGAAAAGTGCGCGCAAGTATTACATTATATATATATATATATATATATATATATATATATATAT
The DNA here is from genome assembly GCA_019049505.1 of Pachyrhynchus sulphureomaculatus. Classification (NCBI taxonomy): domain Eukaryota; kingdom Metazoa; phylum Arthropoda; class Insecta; order Coleoptera; family Curculionidae; genus Pachyrhynchus; species Pachyrhynchus sulphureomaculatus. The sequence continues at coordinate 34,063,188 of CM032450.1, forward strand.
ATATATATATATATATATATATATATATATATATGTATATATATATATATATATATATATATATATATATATATATATATATATATATATATTTTACTCGTGTTTTCACAAGCTTTCATTTGACACCACACTCGATTACCTAGTAAAAAATTTTTTTTTTCACTTCCGATTTCACCTTCCAAAAGTCCTTAAGTCAAAATTTGACTTTCAAAACTACATGGCTCTGATGAGGCCATCAATTCCTATATTACTACCAAATTTCAACTTTCTGTGACAAATAGTTTCGGAGAAAATCGGGTGTGACAGACGGACAGACGGACACCGAAGTGATCTTATAAGTGTTCCGTACAGAACACTAAAAAGGAATATGTCTGTGACAATTATGCCAAGGATATGGGGCATATAATTTTAAGGATTCCACCATACCATTGAATATTTAATCCTATAGAGCATATTTGGCATCAATTGAAATCTGCCATTCGTCGTTATAGTATTTGCCCCACTGTTAATTCCAGTGTACTGAAACTTATAGAAACCGATGTTTTTAATATACCTCCACAGAGTTAGGCAAACTCTGTCATACATGTTGAAAAAGTTGTAAAATCATATATCCATATTGCAAATAATATAGAAAAACTAATTATTAGAACCATTGATAATGATAGCGATAGTGATTATTTTAGGTGAATAATGTAATTAATGTTAATGAGTAAAGCAATAACTTTGTAATAAAAATAATTGGTCATAATAAGATGATTTGTAATAAACATAAATAAAACATAGTATAAACATTGTTTAATGTCTTTCCAAAAACTAAAATAATTAAATTCTAAGCAAAGTACGGGCCTGTGCAATCATATTTGAATTTTACAGCTTGCATTGACAGGAATCAGTTAGTCACTTCACTATATGTATGAACAGACTTTACCTAATAATTTGTTACCTATAATAAAAAGTTTTATAACAGTTTAATTAGGAATTCTCAAAATTATTGCATTTTGCCTGTAGGGATCTTAGATATATAATGAAAATGTTTCCATCTTGCTCATTTACTCGTGATAAAGCTACAGTGATAGCGAGTTAAGTATTTACTACGAGGCTGGTTTGAAAAGTCCGTGCAAAAATAAAAACTACTTATGTGTTTGGGGTAAACCTTTTTTATTTTTCGACATAGTCTCCTTTTAGGCTTATACACTTCGTCCAACGATGTTCTAGTTTGTTGATCCCTTCTGAATAATAGGATTTGTCCAAGTCTGCAAAATATCCATTAGTGTCTGCACTCACCTCCTCGTTTGAATAAAATCTTTGTCCCGCCAGCCATTTCTTCAAATTGGGGAACAAATAGTAGTCCGAGGGAGCCAAGTCTGGAGAATAGGGGGGATGTGAAACGAGTTGGAATCCTATTTCCATTAATTTTGCGACCACAACTGCTGAAGTGTGTGCTGGTGCGTTGTCGTGATGGAAAAGGACTTTCTTGTGGGCCAATCGCGGGCGTTTTTCTTGCAGCTCGGTTTTCAAACGGTCCAATAACGATGAATAATATTCACCTGTAATAGTTTTACCCTTTTCCAGATAGTCGATGAGGATTATCCCTTGCGAATCCCAAAAGATAGTCTTCATAACCTTTCCGGCCGAAGAAACGGTCTTCGCCTTTTTTGGTGCAGATTCCCCCTTAGTAATCCATTGTTTAGATTGTTGTTTGGTCTCAGGAGTATAGTAATGTATCCATGTTTCATCCACAGTGACGAAACGACGCTTAAAGTCCTCCGGATTCTTCTAGAACAGCTGCAAACCATCCTTGCAACACTTCACACGATTCCGTTTTTGGTCAAGCGTGAGCAATCGCGGCACCCATCTTGCGGATAGCTTTCTCATGTCCAAATGTTTATGCAAAATATTATGTACCCGTTCAGTCGAGATGCCCACAGCACTAGCAATCTCACACACCTTAACTCTTCTGTCATCCATCACCATATCATGGATTTGATCAATGATTTCTGGAGTCGTAACCTCCACAGGCCGTCCAGAACGTTCAGCGTCACTTGTGCCCATATGGCCAGTCCGAAAATTTTGAAACCACTTATAAACTGTTCTAATCGAAGGTGCAGAGTCACCATAATGTTTATCAAGCTTCTCTTTAGTCTCCTGAGGCGTTTTGCCTTTCATGAAGTAATGTTTAATTACCACACGAAATTCTTTTTCGTCCATTTCTTGAAAATCACTCGACTTCCTTGATTCACACGAATGCCAAACACAAAGAAATAGACCAATATGGCTGAAACTTGGTGTGCGTTCATTCAAGAGATGCTACTAACTAAACATGACCTCGATACGCGCCGGTGGTGCCATCTCTCGGACTTTGCACGGACTTTTCAAACCAGCCTCGTATAATGAAAATGTTTCCATCCTGCTCATTTACTCGTGATAAAGCTACAGTGATAGCGAGTTAAGTATTTACTATTATAAAGATTTTGTACTACTTACTACAAAACCTATTTGAGCAATTCAGCTCCTTCCTGAAAATAATCTACAACATATTTTTGTTACCTATCACTTCTCCCTCTCCATAGATATTAAACCCTTAATGTATCATAATAATATCGGCGGGGATGGCACCTTTGACGAAATTTCGAACCACACATTTATATTTCTCGGTACTTTTTCGATATCGCAATTGTGTTACCACGGATATTATTTTATTGCTGTCGCAACTTCTGAGCTAATTATATTTAAATTAATAAATAAGCAAACTGATCGCGGAAGATCGAGCTCGAGATGCTCAAAAAAGTGGGCCGAAACTAAACCTTGGAACCAGGGCTGCCATACTAGTGTATATTTTCAGCATCAAAAAACACATATTCGTTGAATCTAACATAAAAAATTCTTGCTTATACAGTTTTAATGGATATTGATTGTTACACAGCCTGTGTACAAAAATAATTTATACTAAAAAATATAAATAAAACTAAAATATTATTTAAATTGTACAAATTTACTAAAAAGCAGTTACTGCTATTTGCGAAAAATTTAACCATTCTCTTTTTTAGAGATTATATGCTACATACCGTTATTTGATAAAAAGTCGGCTAATTTAAAAAGTGTAGAGCTCTTTAATAAATTACAGCCTTTAAGCTAGTAACAGAAATATTTAACGTAAACTACACTTTAGGGAATGTAGAGTACATATTATATCAATGTTGCTGCTGCTCCTGCTTTTTTTAAAGTAACTAGGCTTATAAAGCAAGTAATATGCACACTTTTAAAAAATATAATTAGGATCCCATTTAGTTGTCGGAGAGCTGCCAGTCTGTTGTAATTGCTAAAACGTTTTTACTCTACTGCTCTTATAGAATTAATTTTATAACCCTCCATTGTTTCAGTTTTTGTTTGTTTCTATGGAAATAATTTTTAAAGTATGTTTTCCCCTTTTGTTTGCGTATATTTAAGACTACAATTTCGTTAATAAAAAATTGAGGTTTCATGCTTTGGTTGACAGGACTCAACAGGGCAAAAAATGTGTCGGGATTCTAAACTCTTTACTTTTGATAACAATGAAAACAAAATTGACAATCTCCAGGGCAATTGTAGAGCCGATATTGACTTATGGATCAGAAAGCTGGAAAATGACAAAAAAAGGTAAACAAAGGATCGACGCTGTAGAAATGGATTGTTTAAGAAATTCATGTAGAATATCTAGACAGGAGCACGTCCAAAATGAAGAAATCAGAAGACGGACAGAAAGAACACATATAGCAGCAGAAATAATAAAAACCATACAGTTAATTTGATACAGACTCGTGAAAAGGATGCCGGATACTAGGTGGCCAAGAAGAGCTTTTGAATATATTCCGTCAAATGGAAGAAAGGAAAAAAACAAGCACAAACGTGGATTAACAGAATAATGGACCTAGTGAGAGACACGAGAATGATTGGAAAGACAGAAAAGCATGGCAGTCGAAATGCGAGATGCGGCAGAAGCTGTAAGATCCTCGTGGACAGTCTGTCAAATAAGAACATGTCAGCGATAATTCATTTTTGGTAGATACGATTCTAGCGATTCAACAAAAACTCGGTAGAGGGAACCTTTGTCTTCGAAGCATTTTAGTAAAAGTATCAGTCGAATCAGAACTTTCGTCGAAATCACGTAAAATCCAAAATGAGTCACTTATTTGCTCGTCGGTTTCTAAGCCGTCTTTCTTTGTTCCCATCCGAATGAAATTGTGTCTCCTTGTCTCAGTCCCCAATGTACTACTGTGATCAAAAAATAGTAAGACTTTTGATATAAAACGCAAACGGGTTATTTATTTTTCCAAATTTATTTCGTCCCCTTCAAAGTAATCCCCCTTGGATACAATGCATTTATGCCAACGTTTTTTCCAGTCTTCGAGACAGTTGTTGAATTCGATTTCTGGAATGACCTTTTAAGCCTTCTTCGATTCGGTTTTAATCTCCTCAATCGACTCAAAATGATGTCCTCAAAGCAGTTTTTTAAGTTTAGGGAATAGTCAGAAGTCCGACGGAGCTAAATCAGGCGAATAGAGCTATTGCGGAATGATATGAGTTGAATTTTTGATGAAAAGTCGCGAAGAACCAATGCTGTGTGAGAAGGCCCATTATCGTGATGAAAAAACCAAGAGTTATCGGCCTATAATTCCAACCTCTTGAGAACGTTTGGGAAGCCGAAAAGCCATTTTTAAAACAAAATTTAATGCTTTGCAAAATTTTTCACTCATGTTAAAAATCAAAAAACGCAGTTTTGTTGTTGAACGAATGCAAGCGAATCTTATTAACTACTGGTGCTATGGTCTTAAAATTTGACACATATCCCAGTTAAGGTCCTACCAACCTAACGAAAAAAAATTAATCCGATTTGGAAATGCCCGGACGATTTAAATTTAAAAGTCTTACTATTTTTTTATCGCAGTAGTATATATACATATATATATATATATATATATATATATATATATATATATATATATACATATATATATATATATATATATATATATATATCTATATATATATATATATATATATATATATATATATATATATATATATATATATATATATATATTTATTGCAATAGAAGTTTTCATGGTGGAATGTAATACATTAAAATTCCGAGTTTCAATCCTCTCGTCTAACAATGAATTTGCACGACGTTTCGCCAAATTCTCATTTGGTATTTTCATGTGTTCTTGCTGCTGCTGTTCGATACTGTGATCTTGCTGCTGCTGCCGCTCGAAGCTAACTCAGTTACTTCAGTTACAGTTAGCTTCGAACGGCAGCAGCAGCAGCAGGAAGATCACAGTATCGAGCAGCAACAGCCAAATGAGATTTTGGCGAAAGATTGTGCAAATTCATAATATATATATATATATATATATATATATATATATATATATATATATATATATATATATATATATATATATATAATATATATATATATATATATATATATATATATATATATAATATATAATATATAAATATATAATATATAATATATAAATATATAAATATATAAATATATATATATATATATATATATATATATATATATATATATATATATATATATATATATATATATATATATATATATATATATATATATATATATATATATATATATATATATATTATTCAGTTGAAAAGTGCCAATTTCTCAAGCTAGTAATACTTGAAGAAACAAGTTCTCAAATCAACAAACAAAACATATTGTACCTTTATTTGATAAACGCAAACACTGCAGTTTGTAATAGGTTCTTCATTTCAGTATGGATGCTCGATAGAAGCCAGAACAACACATTAAAATGTGTCCTCGCTTAAACCGATAACAGCGAATAAACAGAACTTCTCGTGTTCCTCATTACTACCCTTCGCGCAAGGGAAGCTGTATTCTTTATCTCTATTCTCGGGTTGTACCCGACTGCTGAAGTCGCCGGCGATTCTTTTAGAGCAAATTTTGTACCCCACGTTAAAAACGAGAAATCTTTTGTTGCGGAACTTAATAAATTATATCTGAAAATATTGATGGAAAGAATAAAACTGGATATTCTCGTAAATTAAATTTATTTTCCTTTTTATTATGCAAAAGCACGAAAACTCAATGCCGAAAAATTGGTAAAAAATTTACACGAGTTTATTTCAAAATGGTTATTATCAGTCTCACGTTCAAATTTAATACACAAACACATATCTATGTTTGAGAATATTAAGAAGAATACTGAATACTTTAATATTAGAAAATTTTGAATTGGCACAAAAATGTTTCTAGATAGTTACAGCTGTACATAGAAAAAATATTAAAAATTAAATAATACAATACTAAAACTGTAAAATGTAAAAATAGTCTACATAAAACGTAGGTTAAAAAGTTTTTGGTCTGACACATAGATGTTGCCCTTTTCAAAAAAACCATATGATTTTTAGGAAGTATTAACCATTAAACGATACGTGTCAAAATTTCATGATATTTCGACGATTAGTTTACACGTTACAGTGGTTTTAGTGACGCAACTTTTGATATTTTCGAAACAATGGAAAATAGCGAATTTCGTATGTTTATTAAACACGGTTTTTTGATGGGAAAAAAATACCGTTCAAGCAAAGCAATGACTTGATAAGTGTTACGGGGACTCTGCCCCTGGAAAATCACTCATCATTTACTGGTGTGCCGAATTTAAACGTGGTCGTACAGGTACAAATGATGCTGAATGCTTTGAACGCCCAAGTGAGGTTGTTCCACCAGAAAACATCAAAAAAATCCATAAAATTGTTTTGAATGACCGTAAAGTAAAATTTCGTGAGATAGCTGATACCCTAAAGAACGCGTTGGTCATATTTTGCACGAAGATTTGTGTATGAGAGAGCTCTGTTCGAAATAGGTACCGCGTTTGCTCACAGTGGACCAAAAACGACAACGTGTTGATGATTCTGAGCGCTGTTTGGACCTATTTAAGCGCAATAAAAAGGATTTTTTCATGCGATATTTAACAATGGATGAAACAGGGATCCACCTCTGTACATCGGAATCAAATCAGCAGTCAGCTGAGTGGTCCACAGCCAGTGAAAGCCCCCCGAAGCGAGCAAAGACACAACATGCCTCTGTATTTTGAGATGCGCATGAAATAATTTTCATCGACTATGCTGAGAAGGGAAAAACCGTGAATAGCGAATAATATATAAAATTATTGATGCATTTGAAGGCAAAATGGCAAAGGAACGGCCTTAAATGAACAAGAAAAAAGTTCTCTTTCATCAAGACAATGCACCATGTAACAAGTCACTGGTTACAGTGGCAAAATTGCATCAATTGAAGTTCGAATTACTTCCTCATTCATCGTATTTTCCAAATTTGGCCCCCAGCGACTATTATCTATTCGCAGACCCCCAAAAAAATGATCGCAGGAAAGAGATTTGGCTCCAGTGAAGAAGTTATCGTCGAAACTGAGGCCTATTTTGAAGGCAAAGACAAATCCTTTTACAAGAAAGGTATAGAAATGTTAGAAAAGTGTTGGACTGATTGTATCGCTCTTGAAGGAGGCTATATCGATGAATAAAGTCGAATTTTGCAAAAAAAATGTGTTTTAAGGAGCTAGACCAAAAACTTTCCAGCCTGTATATTATATTAATTATTTGACTGGACCTAAATCAGGGTCTATGATCCGGTTCCGCTCGAGCAAATAAAAATTTTAGTGAAAATAATCTTGTTTTTAATCTTAAGTTTAGTCAATCATCTGGTGATGCTTACATGGTTATCAAAACGCGCATCGAATGCAAAAATGTTTTGTATAGTGATTTTTATAGTGCTAGTTGTTGTATAGTGGCATATTGTGATTCCAAAGTCTCGAAAACGAGATTGGTTTTGACATTTAAATGATGTTGCAAATTTTTTTTAACCTTCACACTGAAAACTAGTATCTCTATTGGCATTATAAAGTAAGAAACTTGAAAATGCTATAAGATAAAGAAAAATATGATCTCCGTAGTTAAACCGTGTAAAACTGGAGTAACTTTCCCAGGATTCACCTTCGATCGCACGAAGCATTTTTAGGAATCCGTATTTTTCCAGATTAGATATCAATTTAGAGCTCGAATCTTAAATATTAACGAAAATGATTCTTGAAACACCGGACGAAATGTCGGAAAACCACCTCAGTTAAATTCCTTATCATCTATAATATATATAAAATGCAACGTCTCTCTGTCTGTCTGTCTGTCCGTTAGTGCGCTTATCACTGGAGAACCACTTATCCGATTTACATACTTTTTTTTTAAAAACATACATATGTTCTCTGGCCAGGTTATAGGCTATATTTTATTACGATAGGGTAGCATAAGGAATGAGCAGTGACGTAAAATAGTGAATGAAGTCGGAAAAAAGTTTGCCGCTAGCGCGTTCGTTTGCAATACAACCTAAACCATTAAATATGGAACAATATTATGTAGCAGAGAATATCTATAATCTATAATCTATAATATATATAAAAGGCAATGTCTCTCTGTCTGTCTGTCTGTCCATTAGTGTGTTTATCACGCGAGAACCATTTATCTGATTTACCTCTCTTTTTTTAAATTCATACATATATTCTTTGGCCAGGTTATATAATAATAATAATAATAATCTATATCTATAATATATATAAAATGCAACGTCTTCCTGTCTGTCTGTCTGTCCGTTAGAGCCCTTATCCCTCGAGAACCACTTATCCGATTTACGTGATTTTTTAAATTCATACATATATTCTCTGACCAGGTTATAAATATATATTTTATTACATCTATAATATATATAAAAATGCAACGTATCTCTGTCTGTCTGTCTGTCTGTCCGTTAGTGCGCTTATCACTGGAGAACCACTTATCCGATTTTCGTACTTTTTTTTTAAAAACATGCATATGTTCTCCGGCCAGATTATAGGCTATATTTTATTACGATAGGTAGCATAAGGAATGAGCAGTGACGATAATAGCGAATGAAATCGGAAAAAAGTTTGCCGCTAGCGCGTTCTCTTGCAATACACTGCCTAAACCACTAAATATAGAACAATATCATGTAGCAAAGGATATCTATAATATGTATAAAATGCAACGTCTTTCTGTCTGTCCGTTTGTGTGCTTATCACTGGAGAACCACTTATCCGATTTATGTGCTTTTTTTTTAAACATACGTATGTTCTCTGGCCAGGTTATAGGATATATTTTATTACGTTAGGTGACATAAGGAATAAGCAGTGACGATAATAGTGAATTAAGTCAGAGAAAAGTTTGCCGCTAGCGCGTTCTCTTGCAATAATGCATTAAATATGGAACAACATCATTTAGCAAAGAATATAATATATATAAAATGTAAGGTGTCTCTGTCTGTCTGTCTGTCAGTTAGTGCGCTTATCACTCGAGAACCACTTATCTGATTTACCTGTTTTTATAAATTTATACATATATATATAATTCGATATAAGCCTAGATAATGAGAGATAAGGTGAGATAATGGGAGATAAGGAGAAATAATGGGAGATAAGTCGAGATAAGCCTCGATAATGGGATATAAGATGAGATAAGGCTAGATAATGGGAGTTATGGTGAGATAATGGGCGATAAGGAGAAATAATGGGAGATAAGGAGAAATATTGCGAGATAAGTCGAGATAAGCCTAAATAATGGGAAATAACGTGAGATAATGGGAGATAAGGAGAAATAATGGGAGATAAGGAGAAATAATGGGAGATGAGCAGAGATAAGTCTAAATAATGGAAATTATGTAGAGATAATGGGAGATAAGGAGAAATATTGGGAGATAAGGGGAAATAATGGGAGATATTTTATTACGTTAGGTAACATAAGGAATAAGCAGTGACGATAGTAGTGAACCAAGTCCACGCGAGCGAAGCCGCGGGCCCGGCTAGTAAATATATATAACTAGAGTATATTTTGTATGTATACATAATGTTATATACTGGTTAAACTACAAAATTGCTTACTATTGTAATTCGTTAATAAACTAGACGTATTTTTAAAAACCTTTTATTCAAATAAATATTTGATGCTGGCATACCAAAGTGGTTGACGTACGATGCAAAGGACGTTTTTTAATTTACCTAAAAACTGAAAATTTTTAAAACAAGGCACTGTAAACGAATCAAAGGCAGGTTAAAATCATTTCATGGCAGGTTAAACACTGAACCTTAATTTTCAGTAAATGCTGTAATGTTATTTGCAATATTATAACGCTTTGAATTTACTCTCTACGGTAGTATCAATAATATTAAACTATGTTTTTTTCCTATAAATGACACGCTATTTTTTCTACCATTCATTTAGAATAGTAAAAATAAATATTAATACTGCAACTTTCCAATGAATGAAAGCTGTGAAATTGAGGAAAATACGTGCTTACATTATAGTTTACTCTTGGAAACCCTTGGCTAAAACAATTGAAGAAAAATATTGATAAGAAGCGCCCCTCGATAATAACACAAAACTAACTCATTAGGTCTCAAATTTTGAATCCAAAAATAATGCAAATACAGTAAACACATCAGATGTAGGTTGAAAATTAGATATGACATACACAGTATAAAATGCCACTATTTTTGTTTAATAAAGCGAACTATTTTTCTTTTATCGCTCACCTCCCCGCATCAGCAGGAATTTTACCCTTTTTCCATATCCCAAGAATATCGGCGAGGATGTCGCTATACCCGTCAACGTTGTCCAAGTGCCGAAACATACATTTTTGTATTTCACAGCACCTTTTAGACGACGCAGTAGTGCTGCCACGGACGTTATTGCATTTCTGCAAACAACTACTACCTATGTACGTGGCCAGGCCAAATATACTTAAATAAATTAATAAATAAAATATACCGACCTGCTGGATTGAACCCTCGACCTTCTGCACCGTAAGCAAAGTACTACGCTACGGCACTACGGGCCGTCAACTATAACAAAAAGTAATTCTCTCAAATCTTTCGCAACATCAAGGAAATTCTTAGAGTGCTTTTTGCACTACCAATTGGCAATATTTCACAAAAAAACATTTATTTTTTCAGCACGTCCCTTACCTTAAAAAATAGGTATTGTGTTTGACATTTCTTCGATAGTTCTATCGCATCCCTTCAACTCTCAACGCTGATCATCGGGCAAAGCGTTCATCTCTTGCAATTTCAGTAAGCTAAAGAAATTATTTGATTCTTAACTAGACTTAATATCTGGTACGTGCTACTAGCAAAATCTAGCTTCAAAATTAAGTTACACATAGAGGTTTTCTTAATGAAAACCGTTAAATATGGTATACAATTTTGATAAGATATAGTTTATACGAAATTAAAATTAGTTCCCAATTCTTTTTGATAGAATACGGAAATAAATGGTTTAAGTAAATATTGATATACTATTGTCAAACAACATTAGCGAAGAATATATGATAAATTTTAATAGAAATATCTTATATTTTTGCATAGTCTGGAACCGATCCAAATCGAGATTTATGTTTTCAAAACAACTGGGCTATATCCAGCTTTATAAGAGTGAATTAAGTGTGAAATGCTACCCTTCTTTTACTAGGGCCGGCATTGGACGTTTTTGTAAAAGAATAATATTTGTTGCTTAAGATGATTTATACTTACTTGAGATAGACACTATCTTAACGTGAGTACAAAAATATAAAATAAGGTTGGATCCTTTTAGGCTTAAAGTCTATTTAAAAAACACTTTTAACTTAACAGTTATCATAAAACTTTTACTTTTTGTTTATAAATTACCAAATTACAGTATTCACAATATATTGTGGCAGTCCTAGCTCCTTGGTCATCGTGCCGGCATACGGTATCAAGGGTCTCGGGTTGCTACCCTGGCAGGTGAGTGTAATTATTTATTAATTTGTTTAAGTATATTTGGCTTGGCGACAGACATACATTATAATGTAATACCTCTCGTGGCAGCACCACCGTATGTATGTTCCGGAACCTGGACAGCGTTGAAGGATATTACGACATTTTCGCCGATATACATCCAAAAAGGGCAATGCCTATCCAGGCGGGTAGGTGATATTGTCAATTTTTTCTCCCATAATCTCGCCTTATCCCCCATTATATAGGCTTATATCTCCTTCTCTATCATTATTTCGCCTTATCTCCCATTATTTCGCCTTTTCTTCTATAATCTCCGCTTATCCCCCATTATATAGGCTTATATCGCCTTATCTATCATTATTTCGCCTTATCTCCCATTATATGCGAATAATCATTTATAAATTCCAAATCAAAATCATCACTTTCTAATCGACTAGATTCAGATCTGACTAAAATTCGCCATAACATGTTAGTAATGATGACATTGTTGAAGTTAAATCTACTTCTGCATCATCAAGACTTTATGATGTTTGCGGCAAGTCAGTTTTAGTAGTCGTGATTCACTATCGGGTTGAACATGCGTAAGAATTTATCAAGCTAGTACTATACATTTTTAAAAAGCGGCCATGTTTTTTTCTGATTCCCACCAAAATTAACATTTGTATTCAGTATGGAAATATACACAGTTGCACTGCATATAGAAATTGCTGAAATTTATTACAAAAATAATGAATCTATTCAGGCTACTTTTCGCACATTTCGTGACACTTATGTTCAACATAATCGACCTACAGAGCTTATTATTCGCAATTTAATTCAAAAATTCTAGTTAAATGGTAGTGCTTGCGACATTAAGAATGCAGCCCGTCATAAACGTGAATATATTGCTAAAAATATGGATGCTATGAATGAAAATCCAGAACTATCAATTACACATCATCCTCAAGATTTGGAACTTTCTTATGGCACTGTATAGAATAATCTTCATAAAGGTTTGCATCTGAAAGCGAATAAAATTCATTTAACCCAAGAACTTAAACGAGCTGATCATTTGTTGGATAGAAATTTTGCAGATTGAACTTTAGAGCAACTTGAAACAGACCCAGTATATCATGAAAAAATCATCCCCAGCATTAAAATCATTTTTTGTTAAATAGTTTCATAAATTGTCGTATTTGAAGTAATGAAAATCCACATGCTGTTCTTGGAATGCCTTTACATCCACAAAAATTGACAGTTTATTTGTTGTTTATGGTTTGGAGGTGTAATTGAACCGTATTTTTTTGAAAACGAAAATGGCAATGCAGTTACTGTCAATAGAGAAACATGATTGTTGATATTTTTGTAGCATGAATTAGATGCTTTTGATCTGGATAGCATGTGGTTTCAACAAGATGGTGCAACATGCCATACATCTCGTGCCATAATTTATATATTGAGAGAAAAGTTCAGTAACAATCTCAAGAAATGCCGATGTGATTGGCCACCAAGATCTTGCGATATAATTTCATTGGACTCTTTTGTCTGGGGTTATGTAAAATCATTGCTGGTTTACTCCAATAAACCACAACCACTCAATGCCCTTAACACCAACATTATTTGTATCACTGGTGAAATAAGTGATGAAAAATGACTGTTCTAGAAGTAAATATTTAAAAAAAAATCAGGAGGTGAAATCACTTCTAAATAAAAATGGTGTGAACCAATCTTAAAAATAAAAAGAAAAAATCACATTGTTATCTTAGACTGTTTTCTTTTTATTTCACTTTAAAAATTAGTATATATATATATATATATATATATATATATATATATATATATATATATATATATATATATATATATAAATATATATATTAATTGATGTTTAAGGAGCAATAAACGTGCTCCTTTAATTTTTAATATAAGTATGACGATTCGGTTCAACCGATCGATTCAAAAATTTACAGGACATTCGGGCATGTTTTGAGCCAAAAAGAAACCTGCAAACACTAGTACTTTTCGCAATCTTTGCAAAGTTGTTTTAGATTTTCCAAAATAGCAAAAAGAGTCATTTTTGTTGTATTTTGTCAATTCAATATTGAGCATAAAAAAAATTCTCTAAAATACCAAAAGGCACTTATAGAAGATTGATTCAGGATTCCAAAATTCATCTTCCGTTCAAGAAATATCGATGATGAAAAAAAAGGTGACTTTTCATTCAATAGCCGTTATCTCTGTGACAAATGGCCGCACAGCGAACAAAAAAAATATCAAATTGAAGCTAAAGAATCAGACTAAATGACTCAAGCATTAATTAAGCTGGGAAAAATTTTTTTTGAGCCCAAATTTGAAAAATTTTGCTTTACGTTATTTCTTTTGATTGCACCGAAAGAGATGCCCAAAAAAATGTTTCATCTCAAAATTTCAAAACTAGACATTTCGAGCTTTAAAATGCTTTTTTTCGTTTTCTCGATACGACCATTACTCACGAAGTAACAGCCTTTCAAAAATCACAAAAAAAAATTGGAAATTTTTCTGCTCCCTTAATTTTTTGTTGTTTTATTACATTTGATTTGGTAGTCTACAAAATCAAATGTAATAACTTCAATGGAATATACGTCGGGCAATTAAGCCAATATCTAGAAAATATAATCAAAGGCCATAAATACGACAAGAAAAAACAGTACAGCTCTTACAAATCATGAAATGAATAAAAGTCATACCTTTGATTTCAAAAACATCAAAATTATCAACACCGAAATAAATACAAAAAAAAGAGAAATACTCGAATCCATACACATTCAGATGACGCCTACAGCAATAAACGAAAAAACAGATGTAAATAACCTAAACCGTATCTACCTACCAGTCACATAAAGTCCTTCAAGTTAAGTGGTTTGTTTGTAGAAAGTAAAAATGTGTTTTTGACAGTAATTTAAAATTAACACCCCATACAATAAACTACTTTTTAAGGTAAGACCCTCATTAATGTATACAGTTAAGTGTCTTAAATTAAAAACTACGAAAAGCTACACATATTTTAACCCCGAAATACACGACAAACTGTTTAATTACTTATCTATATTTAATTCTTCTAATGTCATCTTTTAGAGCAAATTTTAAAGAAGACCTCTTCCGAAGGTCGAAACGTCAATAAATATATAACAGATCCAAGAATAGTTTTAATGATCTAATTCCAAGAACACGTAAATTATAATATATATATATATATATATATATATATATATATATATATATATATATATATATATATATATAAATATATATATATATATATATATATATATATATATATATATATATATATATATATATATATATATATATATATATATGTATATATATAAAACTGGGAAAAAATCAGGCTTAACATTGACGGTGAAAAGTTAAATCACCTTTGTTACCAGAAGCACATGCTTCCAGGAGCTTCAGGAAGGGTTGGTTTAAAAATCAATCTATTCAAGACTCAGTTTATGACAAACCTTATATTAAACGACACTATAAAACTGAATAACGTGGAGATCGAGCAAATACACCGATATAAATACCTAGGATTTAGGACGAGACAACCAAACACATGAAATTCGGCGAGGAATAGATCTCTCCTGGATGGCATATTGCAAACTGGGCTATATATTTAAATCTAATCTTCCGATTTGTTTAAAAAGAAATGTTTTTGATAGATGCGTACTCTCACATTGACGAAGAAGAATATCAACAAAATATGTGTCAAGCAAAAAAAAATGAGAAGGTCAATGTTAGGCGTCACTCTTAGAGAGCACAACCCAAATCACATTATCAGGAAAAGAACGGGGGTACAAGACGCAGTCAAATTCATTCTATATCTTAAATGGAACTGGGCTGGACATGTGGCTAGGTTTAAGGATGAACGATGGACAGCATTATAGGGTGGCGACCAAAATCCGAAGCATAGGTAGACCACCAAGTCGGTAGACTGATGATTTGAAAAGAGTGGCTGGAAATTGGGTACAAGTGGCCAAAACAGAAAAAGGTATCAAGACTTGAAGGAGGCTTTTCGTCCAGCAGTGGACGATATAAGCTGATGTTGAGGATGATGTGTATTGCTGTATTTGTTTCCTGAAAGAATTAAGCTTAAAAGCTATTGATGTGTTACGTTTTCTTAATTTTTAATAATTTGTTTTACCCTCCAATGATATTTTCCTTAATTTAGGTGTTGGCTGTTTACATAACATTATTTTAAATAAATGTTTATGCAAGTAGAAATGGATTGTAGGGACCTTAGCTCAATTAAAAGGCTTGGGCGGTCAGATTAAATAAATTACCCCTTCTATATTTCGTGGAAAACGAAATTATATAAATATTAATGTTAGCTTTCACCTCCCTAGTATCGCTGTTTACGAATTATATTTCAATCTTCTTTCCCCTTAGTTACTAATCTGGGTTAATGACTTTTAGTCTTTATTCAGAAATCGACTGCCTTGATTTTAAAGCAAGTTATATTGAGGAAAATTTAAATTAATGGAGAATATTTTAAATGTTGGTTACTTAAGGTCTGTGCTTAGGATGTACTTTTTTTTAAATTTCGTAGTTTGATAAGTGGTCCAAAAGTACGAATTAATAAATTTACTCAAATCTAAGGCACCCATTTTAAACTATATCAACCATTCTATATGTTTTTTCATTTCTAGCTTTGCATAGGTTGATAGTTAATTATTTTACATGGGTACAAGAAAGGCTGCGCAGGTTTGCATTAAAACGCGGTTATAAATTTAAGCTCGCCTGAAAATTATCTGACTGGACGGCATGCGAACGAATTAGCCAAATGTATAATGTTGTCATATTTCCAAGATTCACTGACTTTCTCACTGTCATTAAAAGCCCAATCAAATGAAGTGTACAATCTTAGCCAATAGGGAAGAAAGTAGGATTATATTTATAAGAAACAGCTGGATATTTTCTAAATTTGTTGTTAAAGGAGTTATAGACCAGGTGTACAAGTATGAAATGTGGATTTCAGACAACAGATGATGCAGCAATGCAGTTTGTGCTATAATGATTTGACACTGCGCCATTTTGTTGTGTCATCAACAAGTGTCAGACGCGCACGAGTGATAAATTGGAAAATTATGTGCATAGTGTTGTGTTGCTGTGTTCAATATGTGGAAATTTATACCGAACAAAGAGCATTCGCGGACAGCATTGATTTTTTGTTTTAATTTGAAAAAAACTGCTGTTGAATCATACCGATTACTTCGAGAAACTTATGGTGAACATGCTCCATGGCAAGATAAGTGTGAACGATCCATGGTTTCGGCGTTGCAAAAGTGGTGACTTCGATGTTGCAGACAAGGAACGTGGAAAACCGCCAAAAAAATACGAAGATGTGGAAATGCAAACATTGTTGGACGAAGATGATTCGCAAACACAAAAACAACTCGCCGAGCAATTAGGCGATAGTCGACAAGCTGTTTCCAATCGGCTACGAGAGATGGGAAAGATTCAGAAGACCGGTAGATGGGTACCAAATAGTACAAAAGGAAGTCGTTTTTGCATCGTATAGTTACAGAGGATGAAAAGTGGATTTATTTTGAGAATCCCAAGCGCAAAAAATCATGGGTAGACCCAGGCGCACCATCCACATCGACCGCAAGACCGTTTGGTGGGACCAGAGGGGCGTGGTCTATTATGAGCTGTTAAAACCTAGGGAAACGGTTAATACTAAACGTTACCAACAACAATTGACCGACTTAAACCGTTCGCTGCTTGAAAAAAGGCCAGAATACCGAAAGAGGCAACACAAAGTAATTTTTCTTCATGACAACGCTCCATCACATACGGCAAAACCAGTTCGCGACACGTTGGAAGCACTCAGCTGGGAAGTTCTACCCCATGCGGCTTACTCACCAGAATTAGCTCCTTCCGATTATCACTCGTTTGCATCGATGAGTTCACAAATTGCCCGAAAGATGGGAAAAATGTATAACAAGCGATGGAGCTTACTTTGAATAAAGCACTTTTTATCATTCTTAGGAATTTAACAAGTTTTTTTAGAAAAAAAATCCGCATTTCATACTTGTACACCTGGTATAATAAAATTAACAAATTAAAGGTTTTAGAAAAAATATTAAGCCTTCTAAACTCAAAATTGAGACAATTGTGTGTTATATTTTGAAAGAACTTTATAAATCTAAACATATGCCATTTTGTTCGATGATCTTCTGCAATTTTTCTAGCAACACCATAAACCCGTCACTATAAAACTTCCATGGTTTCTGGGCAATAAATGGTGACAAGTGGTTTTCACAGGGCTTTTTCGAAATTAACTTAAAACCATTCAGGAGGTTCTGCACAGATCCAAAACAATGGTAGTGTGAAGGTGCAAGATCTGGACTATACGATGGATGCATTAAAACTTCCTAGCCAAGCTCTCTCAATTTTTGCCAAGTCTTCAGTAGATGGATGTAGTCTGGCGTTGTCATGGTGGAACACTAGACCCTTTCTGTTGATTAGCCCCCGAAGATTTTTTTAACTGATGGCCTCAAGCTTGTTACTTGCTGACAATAGAATACAGAGTCAATCGTGAGGCCAAGCTGCAGCAGCTTATGATGCACAATTTCCTTCTAATCCTGCCAAATATACAGCATCGCCTTTTTTGGAGTCAACGCAGGTTTTGCCATCGTTTATAGAGCTTCGTCTTTTTTTGACCTCAATCTTTTTCGCACATTATTGTCGTATGTGATCCACTTGCTCGTTATCAACAGCTCCAGAAATACCTCAATTTTGTTGCGTTTCTGTAGAAATTCGCAGATGGAAATTCGATCGAGTAAATGTTTTTGCGAGAAATCATATGGCACCCAAACGTCTAACTTCTTTTTGTGGCCAGATTTCTTCACATGGTTTAAAACTGTTTGGTGATGGATATTTAGTTCCTTGGTGATATCATAGCTACTTCTATGCTGATCTTCCTCAACCTTTGCCAAAATTCTATCAACTTTTTCTGTCATTGGTCGACCAGTGCGAGGAATATCTTCGACATCGACATCTCCAGAACGAAAGCGCCTGAACCGTCTTTTGACCGTTCCCCTGGCTAACATATCTTGACTATAAACAGCAGAAATTTCTTCATAGACCTGCACAGCATTTTTCAAAAATTTCATTCATTTTCAGGGCTCTCGAAATTAAGTCTGAACACACTAATTCTGACAGTTTTTGCACTTCTACTACTGTCAAATGTTGGCTTTCAATTGACCGTATAGCCCGATACGACTTGTGCTACTTGAGATATGTGACGCTAAAGCTATCTAGCTAGAAAAGGACTCAATACTTTTTCGACAACATATCCACAGTAGGTTTTACTACTAGATCATATGCGATTATTCAGTTTTTTAGCTATGTTGAATGCAAGCATAATAATGTAATTTTTTGCATACGGGTGTTTTACTGCTCGCCAGTGTTTTCAACTTGTCCTTACCGCACTCATTAAAGTTTGTAATAGGTTATTGATTTGGCTGGAAATGATGTTATACATGAAATACTTTGTCTACTGTGTTTTGTCTACAGTATAACGTCGTACACTCCATAGTTTAGTAGACGTAATAAAGAGAAATGTTTTACTCTATTCCAAAGTCGCAAAGAAATTCATACCCTTTACATGAGACCAACAACATATATAAAAAAAGCTTTTTAATTTGGTTTCATATTGTTTATTTTCAAAATTCAATTCAAAAAAGTTTGTCTCGACACGACATTATTGCTCTATTTTTCCTAAACTTTATTTAGTCTGCTTGGAAAATCAATGCTTTTACTGTATTTAAACTTCAATTAACAATATTGTTGGGGTAAATGTAAAAAAAAACGAGATAAGATCTAACTATAGAGAATTTTCCAAGGGCATAATAAACGAGTTTTTATTTTAGAATATATTAAATATGCTAAAACTATAGAGCAGATCTAAAAGAAAAAATTCTCTACCAAGACGAAGACGTCTATTTATAAAAATTTACATTTAAAAATCGACATTTTATAGTTTATGATTTCAACTAAAAAATGTATTAAATTTTGGTTGTCAAGTTGACCCATTTTATTAAAAGTTACTACTGCTCTCACTGCTACTAACTAAAATTAACTTATTAATTCTGTACCAGACAGAAATTTTAATGGATTTTGTAAATAATGATGATCCAAAAATCATACCGTCAACCGTGCCACTCATGAGACCAAAATTTGATGCAAGGTAGGTAAATGAGCGAGGGCTTAAAAAACTCGTATTGATGTGTACTTTTGAAATCCGATGGGCCTTTTGAGAAATTCAAAATGGCGGATGCAAAATGGCGTCGGTAACGTGTAAAAATTCCAGTTGATCAAATTATATGGAGTATAATAACGAAAATAACCGGTCAAGTGCAAGTTGAACTTGCGCAATTAGTGTTCCGTACGTTGATTGCTTTTCAAATAAAAAATTTTGTTACAGAAGTATAAAATGATCAGTGACTTCACAAAACACACCCCCAAATGAGTTTTCAACAAAGTTTGTTTCCAATCTTTACTGAAATCTGATGACCTTGAAATTTTTGTTTTTTTTTATATACCAGATAAATTAAAATATTCCAGAATTTTTTCAAAATTTTTTGATAAGTACTTTTCGAGATAAGGCCATGGACAGAGATTTTTCGCGATTTTTTAAAAATAATGCAAAGAAAAGTGCGCGCAAGTATTACATTATATATATATATATATATATATATATATATATATATATATATATATATATATATATATATATATATATATATATATATATATATATATATATATATATATATATATATATATATATATATATATATATATATATATATATATATATATATATATATATATATATATATATATGTATATATATATATATATATATATATATATATATATATATATATATATATATATATATATATATATATATATATATATATATATAACTCGTGTTTTTACAAGCTTTCATTTGACACCACACTCGATTACCTAGTAAAAAAATTTTTTTCACTTCCGATTTCACTCCCCAAAACTAACCCCTTAAGTCAAAATTTAACTTTCAACACTACATGGCTCTGATGAGGCCATCAATTTCTATATCATTACCAAATTTCAACTTTCTATGACAGAGAAAATCGGGTGTGACAGACGGACAGACACCGAAGTGATTTTATAAGTGTTCCGTACGGAACACTAAAAAGTTCCTAATTACTCTCTCTCTTTCTCATTTACATTAACGATCTGCTAGAAAAGACCGGGAATCCAATCTACAACTTTGCAGATGACAGTACACTTATCTCTTCATTCACTTTGAACGCTCGAACATCGGCTACTCAGGCGAATATCCGCAGACAGCAGGAGGTCGTTCAACTTAACAAAGACCGGGAAAAAATTCTATCTCGGGGTGACAGTAACCAAGTAGAATTTAACGCTACAAAAACACAGGCGGCAGTTTTTTCTAAAAGGTTAACGTTACTGAACCTGATGTAGTTACGGCGGGGCACTCCATTCCTCTAACATCGTCACTCAATTTGTTGGGCGTTAATTTGGCAGCAAATATGTCCTGGCATGAACATGTCGCAGGCCCAACTAGGAGAACTTCTCAAAAGTTGGGAATATTATTTCGAGCCAGAAAGCTTTACACTCCACAACAACTGTTAATTCTTTACAAAGCTCAAATTCGACCAACTATGGAATACTGCTCCCATGTTTAGAGCTCCACTCCCAAACATACATTGCATTTGTTGGATCCTATTCAGAGAAGAGTTGTTCGTCTGATTGGAGACCTGGAACTGACCGGCGGCCTTGATTCGCTGGAACATCGAAGAACGGTTGGTGACTTGAGCCTATTCTACAAGTATTTTCATGGAAAATGTTCGAGGGATGTAGCCTGCTTAATTCCTCCCAGAACGGTGCATGTTAGAAATACACGTCGCGCTAACACTTCACATCCGTATGAGGTTCAGCTTGTTACTCCTCGTGCAACGCTTTTTAAGCAGTCTTTTATATGGAGAATATCATCCCTTTGGAATAACGTGAATCGCTTTTTTCGCACACGTGTCGCTTCTGTAGCGCTTTAGGGACTTCCCTGCAGCACGTGTGCTAGACCCATAAAAAAATACCCTAGTATTAGTTACTTATATTTTTGAAAATTGTAACCTCTCGTTTTACTTCCATTGTAAATTCTTTACCGTCTCATTTTCACGAGTGTTAAACATTTGTATTTGCATTAAATTATTTAACCTTTTTTGCACCAGGGAAGTGACTTACTATCAATTAATCATTTTTATGTTGTGAATATATCCGCAGAGGAATTATTATATCCATGAACCTTGTTCAAGTGCAGAAACATACACTTGTGTTTCATGGCAATATTTAAACAATGTGATAATGCCATTATTATAGTATTTCTATATGTCTTTAACCGCGGTTTTATTTAACAACCAGTTATACCTCTAATTTGTTCCGTATTTATTTTTTAATTTATCAAAGCATTGTATTTAACACTATATTGGAGAGATTTAAATAAACGCACAGCTAGTGGAATTTCATTTAAAATTTTATTAGTAGAAAAAAACGACCAAAACAAAGCAAGGGAGAAATAATTAAATTTTAAAGAAATGTTTTGCTGCTTTACCGCAGATATCCAAAATTTAAAAGAGCATTTGTGGAGAATTATTTCGTCTCTGAATAGCGGTTATTATTTACTTCGGAAGTTAATTGGTTTTATAAATTATAATAGGGTACATTTTCTAACTAGGTTTCGTTTTAATGCCGAATTCTGTATTTTTACGTGGATAGACGTTGATTTAAATAAATCGGAATAAATTGAGAAAAAAGCATATTTCAAAAGAATTGTGAACATATATGTGCATTTTTCTAAGACCACACATGTAGTTTGATTAAGTGGAAGGAATCGTGACCACCTGCAAATTTTCTCTTACTCGAAACAAACGAGATTTGATTCTCACGACCATATTTCCTTCGTGTTATACATAAACAGGAACTTCTATAACACTTAGTGTTTATGGCCGAACAGTTGTGGTAATGTATTTTATCACACCTATTTTTACTTTTCTATGTAATGCTGATATTTCCTGTACGTGCTCGTAACAAATTGATTAAGTTTCGAATTAAACCTTTTGATAAACGAATTATAATGTAATTTACCAAGTAATATATTACCTGGCAATTATTCAAATGCATCGAGTCCTTCTATTTAATCCAGTAATCTTGGCTGTTTTAATCCTAGAAGGTAAAAGTCACCCGTTCTTACACCCTGAACCCCTGAAATAACAGGTGTATAGTTTGACTCAGTCAACCGATATTTGGTAAAAATATTTAACTAATTTGAGATGAACGATGTAAAACACCAACTTTTTTTACTCCAAATGCCCACTACGTTATGGTAGGATACAACAAACTGTAATAAGTACGTATACCTAATACTCCATCGAGAGCTGACAAGCGGCCTTCAAGCCTACAGATTGGTTGACGCGGTCGAAACCTAAAAGCAGGCAGCGCTTTTCCAGGGATGCCTCTCAGGCATATGTGTTTAATGTAAAATAACTGAAAACGGACAAAAGCCTATATTTCAGCAATCTACCAACTGTTCTCTTATTCGTCAAATCCATTCTAAGACGCCATATCACGGCTCGTCAGTCAGGCTAGGATTGACAAACAATATGACACTCCGAAACGCGTTTCAAGATGGATTTGACGAGTAAGAGAACAGTTATAAACTGCTGAAATATGGGCTTTTGTCCCTTTTCAGTTATTTTACATTAGCCACATATGCCTGAGGGGAATCCCTCGAAAAGTGCTGCGTGCTTTTAAGTGTTGACCATGTTAACCACTCTGTTGGCTTGAAAGCTGCTGTGTCAGCTTTCGATGGAGTATTAGGTATGCGTACTTATTACAATTCGTTGTATCCTACCATCGTGGTCCGTAACTTCTTGGATAAGTACCAGTAAATTCTGTTCTCTTGTTTGTCAGTCTTAGCCTGACTGACGAGCTATAATACGGCGAAACGCGTCGGATTTGAATTTGACGAACAAGAGAACAGTTGGTAAACTGCTGAAGTATGGGTTTTTGTCCGTTTTCAGTTATTTTACATTAACCCACTACATTTTATTAAAATGTTCATGACTTGTTTCACTAGATGGTAAATGTGAAAATGTTCACATTTGTAGCACGATATATGAGCATAGCATTATTTAATACTGAATCCATAAAATAGGATTAAATAATCCCACTTCTAATCTTTGCCGAAAATCAGAGAGAATAGACACTTTCAAAAAAAATATACTTAAAAAAAATTTATTTGAGACAACTTTGTGAGTAACAATTTTTTTATTAAAATGTTCATGACCTGTTTCACTATACTGTATTTTCTTTAGATTTAGAAAATGTTCACATTTGTAGCACGATATATGAGTATAGCATTATTTAATACTGAATCCATAAAATAGGATTACATAATCCCACTTCTAATCGAATTCGAAAATCAGAAGGAATAGACACTTTAAAAAAAAAATATACTTTCAAAAAAAATATTTGAGACAACTTTGTGAGTAAGAATTTTATAAATTTGGGCGAAAACCTTGTTACACTCTAACTAATGGATTTTTAATGTTTTCCACAAAACTCTTTGCTTTCTTCCCATTTTTCCTAAGCTTCATACCAGATATTTTTCCTCAAAAAGAATGAAAACCATGTATGTTTTTCTTTTTTTTTTAACATAA
Source organism: Pachyrhynchus sulphureomaculatus (assembly GCA_019049505.1). NCBI lineage: Eukaryota > Metazoa > Arthropoda > Insecta > Coleoptera > Curculionidae > Pachyrhynchus > Pachyrhynchus sulphureomaculatus. The sequence continues at coordinate 34,087,816 of CM032450.1, forward strand.
CTTTTTAAGAGGTCGAATGCCCCGTGCTGATATATGCGCTTATAATTTATTAATTAATTGAACTAATTGGTTGCATATGAAGTTGAAATTGACATCTACATAAGCCATTGTATTAGTTAATTAGCGAGCGTGTAATTAATATCCACCAATTAAATAGAAAGCGTCAATGAATGACATTTAAAGGGCACACACATTCGGGGTTTAGTTGGCGAGATTACGCATAAAATGTTTTACGTTTACAGTTATTTACCCAGTATTTCCCTTGTAAATGCAATGTCTAAAAACATTTTTTTTGCGATCTCAACGGACACCTTTACTTACTAATAATAATATTAAGAAATAATGAAAACAAAACATAAAAAAATCCAAAGAGCATAAACAACACAATATATACGGATCAAACCCTTTAACTTCTTTCGCCATATTTTTAATCTTTTGTATATTTGACAATAATTAACTGAAAATAATGAAAAATTGCCTCCCTACTTCCGGATTCATCGACTTCAAAAAACCTGAAAAGGATGTATAATACGATATATTTGAAAAAACTCCTGTAAATCCCTCTCCCACCTGTTTGACTCTTGATATGTTTAACTAGAAAGATTTAAAAATAATGAAATTAACATACCAAGAACCCCGAAAAAATGTGTAATACAGATTTAATATATATGGAGCAATTCCTTTAACACTCTTCCTCATTCCCTTTACTCTTTATATGTTTACACCAAATTATTGAAAACAATAAAAAAAAAGAACATTTTTCTGATTCTCTGCCCTCAGTAAACCCGACAACGATGAATGTCCTAAGGTAAATAGCCTCTATATGTTTAATTTCTAATAATAATATTAAGAAATAATGAAAACAAAACATAAAGAAATGCAAAAATTGCAGGGGGTAAGTCTTTCCCTTTCAGCCAATTTAATTGTTCGTATTTCTAAAATTTTTTTTTAGGTTATTCTTTAACCAGATCTCAATCTTTTCTATATGCCCAACCACCCTTCTAAGCCTCTACCCCATTCCTTTCACGTTATATGCCTTTTACTATAAATAATTAGCTAAAATCCTTTAAACTATTCGAACCAAAAACTAGGGAAACTCAAAATAATATTATTAAAACTGTACAGTGGTTAATGGTTTCCTCCTCTTTTACCCTCTACTCCTGCTAATATTTCAAATAACACAAAATAATATGTTTCGTTCCCTTGACTCAAAGAATTCTGAATAACACTTAGAGCACAATAAATACGAGATAACCCTTTTAACTCTCTTCCTCAGCCCTTATACGTTACATAAATATATATAGTAAATAAAGATTTATTATATATAATAATTACAATTTGCTCATTATCTAACCAAAAACATGGAAAAATTCACATAATACTACTAAAACCATAACATTCTACCTCTCCACGTCTTTTATCCCTACACCCATTAAAACTGAAAGTAATGAAAAAATAATGTAATTTTCAGATTTCTCGACTCTACAAACTTTAAAATTTGTTCAGTCGTAATTGGTTAATACCAAAAAAACACATCATTGTCTCAAAATGAAATTACACAATATTACACTACCCCCGCCCCTTCAGCTCTTTCCTCGGGTAAACTTGAAAACAATGAAAAAATAGACTCCAAAAACCCAGAAAAGGAAATATAACACGATATGTAGGGTACGTTTTACTATAAATATTTACACTTTGGCTTGAAACCATACCGGCTTGGCTCCTTGTTAGATGTTATTTATGTAGCAAGTTTGAAATTGATCTCTCGTTTCGTTCGATTTTTTTCCAAATCTGCCTTGATTTCTATGCTCCACAACTAAATGAGGATTTTCTTGTGCCCACGAATAAGAATTGCAACGGCTAAAAATACCTGCATTGCTTACATAAGCTTCGTGTGTCCAAATGCAATTTAATGAAAAATTCGAAACATGGTTACAATTCTCCAGGAACCATTGGCAAAAATCCATACGCCGTTGAAAATCTCCGTCTCTAAAGTGATGATCTTTTCTTGTCCTGAATTTGTGCTTCTTCAAAGTACGACTTACGTTAGTTCTTGGTAGTCCAATGGTTTCTTTTAACTGTCGGGTTGAAGTGTTGGGATTATTTCCGATAGTTCCTAAAACTAACACATGGGCTGAAAAGTCCCGGGCCTAACAAAGAAAACACGGTTTTTTTGGTTCAAAATTAGCTTTATTCATCAACGTAATCTCCATCAAGAGCAACGCAATCATTCCAGCGCCTCTCTAACATTTCAATACCACTTTTGTAGAACGATTTATCTTTCGCCTCAAAATAGGCCTCAGTTTCAGCGATAACCTCTTCATTCGTGCGAAATTTCTTACCGGCGAGCATTTTTTTCAGGTCTGCGAACAGCCAGTAGTCGCTGGGAGCCAAATCTGGCGAATACGGTGGATGTGGGAGCAATTCGAAGTTCAATTCATGTAGTTTTGCCATTGTTTTGATTGACTTGTGACACGGTGCGTTGTCTTGATGAAACAAAATTTTTTTCTTTGCCATATGCAGTCGTTTCTTTGCAATTTCGGCCTTCAAACGCTCCAATAACGCTATATAATATTCACTGTTGATGGTATTTCCTTTCTCAAGATAGTCGATGAATATTACACCACGCACATCCCAAAATACCGAGGCCATACCCTTTCCAGCCGATTGTTGTGCTTTCGGGCGCTTTGGACGAGGTTCACCAGTTGCTGTCCACTCAGATGACGATCGTTTTGATTCCGGAGTGAAGTGATGGATCCATGTTTCATCCATTGTCACATATCGACGCAAAAATTCCGGTTTGTTACCTTTAAACATGGCCAAACACTGCTCAGAATCATCAACACGTTCTTGTTTTTGATCAACAGTGAGCAAACGCGGCACCCACTTTGAACAAAGCTTTCTCATAGTCAAATGCTCATGCAATATAAAGCCAACACGTTCTTTTGATATCTTTACGATGTCAGCTAACTCACGCAACTTCACTTTTCGATCATTCAAAACGATTTTATGGATTTTTTTGATGTTTTCTGGTGTTACCGCCTCATTTGGACGTCCACTGCGTTCTGCATCATCGGTGTCTCTACGACCACGTTTGAAGTCAGCAAACCAACGTTTTATTGTTGTTTCTGATGGAGCGGAGTCCCCATAACACTTTTCAAGCCATTGCTTCGCTTGAACGGTATTTTTTCCCATCAAGAAGCAATGTAAAATTAAAACACGAAATTGTTTTTGATCCATTGTTTTGAAAATAACAAAAGTAGCGTCACTCTTAGCACAATAACTCACAAACTAATGAATAGAATATCATGAAATTTTAACAGCTGTCTTTTGAAGGTTAGTATTAACTGAAAAAAAGGTGACTGCAATAAAACTAGCGCCATCTATGTGTTAGGCCCGGGACTTTTCAGCCCATGTGTTACTATTTCTTCTAACTCCTTTGAGCATAATTTTTGGGTCGTTTCTTTTCAAACTAGCCACTATTAACTAGGTTATGTCGCAATCGAGCGAATATATCCTTGAAGGGTTGACGCATCTCTGGATAACGTTCCTGGTACAAATTACTTGCCGCTTCCGAATTTTCTCCGGTTTGTATGAAACACACTATCATATCTCATTTTTTCGTAATTTTCAAACTTCATTGCGATTTATTTGACAATTCAGTAACTGATCCTGAAGTAAAATTTGACAACTACGAGTAAACAATTGAATTAAACCATATGGCCGCTCCGTCCAAAGCCTACTTCACAAAATGTGCATTTAAAACTCGCGTAAAAACTGAAATCCTTTATATTTTGCAGTAGATTTAAGCACAATATAAAATATGCTATATTATTAGAATGGTAATTTAAAGCTCTATTCGGATAAAAATATACAGGGTATCCCATTTAAAAAATATATTTTTACGTGAATAACTATTAAAATATTAGTTGTAATCCACGTGAAAAAGTGCTTTGAGAATGTTTTTACAGAAATCAAAAATTTTCAATAGGAAAAGAATTACAAACATGTTTCCAAAATGCAGATTTTTAAAAAACACCCTGTATATCTGAAACCGTACTAGATATCGACATGCGGTTTTCACCATTGAGTTTATCATAAAAGTTGAGCCTCAGGCATCGACATCAGTTTTCGTCTATCTCCTTTAGATAAAGGGGTTTACCTGTAAAAGTGTCCAAAAACACCACCTACTATTCCCATAGTGCAGTCAAGGATGCCCGATGTCGTCTTCAGATAGCGTATTATAAAGCGTATTCTGATGAAGCTAGACACCAAAAAGGCTTCTGGCGCTGACGGAATACCTGCCATAGTTCTTAAAATCTGTGCGAGGGAACTAACACCAGTTTTCTGCAGACTTTTCAACCTATCCTACAGAAACGGAATATTTCCTTCCTGCTGGAAATGCGCTACAGTTCAGCCGATACCTAAAAAAGGCAAGAAGACCTTGCCAAATAACTACCGACCAGTCGCACTGCTTTCAATAATATCGAAAGTCATGGAAAAGGCTATCATTCAGCATCTTCTAAAATATCTTGAAGGATTCAATATTATTAGCGGTCACCAATATGGCTTTCGTAAAAATAGATCAACAGGAGATCTTCTGACTTATGCAACACATGTTTGGAACAATGCAATTGAACACTTTGGAGAATCTCGAGCGGTTGCTCTGGACATATCCAAGGCATTCGACCGTGTTTGGCACGATGGGCTGTTGGCTAAGCTACGTTCTTATGGTATGTCCGAAAAAGTTCTGTTTGTGGCTCTCATGTTTCCTCAGAGAGCGTTCTTTACGAGTGGCAGTCGACGGATTTCTTTCTAACACCTTCACTATCAACGCCGGTGTACCTCAAGGCTCCATACTGTCTCCTACTCTTTTTCTCATTTACATTAACGATCTGCTGGAAAAGACCGAGAATCCAATCTACAGCTTTGCAGATGACAGTACACTTATCTCTTCATTCACTTTGAACGCTCGGACATCGGCTACTCAGACGAATATCCGCAGACAGCAGGAAGTCGTTCAACTTAACAAAGACCTGGAAGAAATTCTATCTTGGGGTGACAGTAACCAAGTGGAATTTAACGCTACAAAAACCCAGGCGGCAGTTTTTTCTAAAAAAGTTAACGTTGCTGAACCCGACATAGTTGTCGGGGCACTCCATTCCTCTAACATCGTCACTCAATTTGTTGGGCGTTAATTTGGGAGCAAATATGTCCTGGCATGAACATGTTGCAGGCATAGCAAGGAGAGCTTCTCAAAAGTTGGGAATATTATTTCGAACCAGAAAGCTTTACACTCCACAACAACTGTTGATTCTTTACAAAGCTCAAATTCGACCAACTATGGAATACTGCTCCCATGTTTGGAGCTCCGCTCCCAAACATACACTGCATTTGTTGGATTCTATTCAGACAAGAGCTGTTCGTCTGATTGGAGACCCGGAACTGACCGTCGGCCTTGATTCGCTGGAGCATCGAAGAACGGTTGGCGACTTGAGCCTATTCTACAAGTACTTTCATGGAAAGTGTTCGAAGGATATGGCCCGCTTAATTCCTCCCAGAGCGGTGCATGTTAGACGTACACGTCGCGCTAATTCTTCACATCCGTATGAGGTTCAGCTTGTTACTCCCCGTACAACACTTTTCAAGCAGTCTTTTATATGGAGAACATCATCCCTTTGGAATAATTTGCCCAGGACTGTGTTTCCCACCGAGTACAATCTACAGCGATTCAAGAACAACGTGAATCGCCTTCTCCGCACACGTGTCGCTCCTGTAGCGCTTTAGGGACTTCCCTGTAGCACGTGTGCTAGACCCATAAAAAAAAAAAAAAAAAAAAAAAAATTTGGACCACCCTGTACAAGGCAGCCTTCTAACGCCCTTCCTACTCCTTTTAACCCTTTCTATCTTTCACTACAAATATTTATATCTAAAATTTATTCATTATTCCAATCAAAAATCGGAGAAAAGTCTTAAAATAATGCTGTGACTCTGCGAAATTCATATTTGTTGTATTTACGTTTTTTATTTTTATTATATGAAATATAGCATCTGCTACTATAGTCATTAAATTTAACATAGATTTTTTTGTTGCTAGTCGGGTGCTAAACTTTTTGTATGTATCTTTACCCTCTCAAATTGTGTATTAAGTACGAAGTATAACGCTTCACAAGGGCTTATGTTTTCCGCCCTAGAAGTTGTACTTGTATGTTTTTTCAGAGCTGTGAAGTGTTAAAGGGGAAGCACCCCACCCCTCGATGGATTCGTCATAGCATTGCGGCATATGATGTTTGCTCAAATTTTAAGTAGATATTTTTTACCATTTCTGCAATAGGTTCAGAGGTGTATTTAAAAAAATTATATAGTTTTCTCGACAAAAAAATAATATTAAAATACTTTGCAGCATCGCTAAAAAGAATTTAATTTATTTTTTTTGAGTTTAGAATGGGTATTTTTGTGAGTTTTTTTTTTCGCCCCAGTATACTACCATTATCAAAAACTACCCTGTCAACTTCAATAAACCTAAAAATAAAATCCTAATTATCAATTGAAATATTATCCACAACTGTTAATTCTTTACAAAGCTCAAATTCGACCAACTATTTAATACTGCTCCCATATTTGGGGCTCCGCTCCCAAACATACACTGCATTTTTTGAATTCTATTCAGAGAAGAGCTGTTTCGTCTGACTGGAGACCCGGAACTGACTGGCGGCCTTGATTCGCCGGAACATCGAAGAACGGTTGGCAACTTGAGCCTATTCTACAAGTATTTTCATGGAAAGTGTTCGAAGGATGTGACCCGCTTAATTCCTTCCAGAGCAGTGCATGTTAGAAGTACTTCACATCCGTGTGAGGTTCAGCTTGTTACTCCTCGTATACGCTTATCAAGCAGTCTTTTATATGGAGAACATCATCCCTTTGGAATAATTTGCCCAGGACTGTGTTTCTCACCGAGTACAATTTACAGCGATTCAAGAACAAAGTGAATCGCTTTCTCCGCAGACGTATCGCGCCTTTAGCGCTTTAGGGACTTCCCTGCAGCACGTGTGCTAGACCCTTAAAAAAAAATTGCCTGCGAAATAGTCTCCCCCGATGCAAATGGGTCGAAGATTCGGAATGCTGTTTGGCCCCGTTTTAACGTAATCCAAAAGGATTTTTGCGTTGATTTGTAAGAATGAATGAAACATGGATCTACCACTACTCGTCTGAGGTCAAAAGGAAATCTGCAGAGTGACTGTAACCTCATGAAAGCCGACCGAAGAGTCCAAAAACACAAACATCAGCTGGAAAGGGTTTTGGAAAGTATTTTTTGGAATGTGAATGGAATAATACTGTTCAACTATCTTGAAAAGGGGCAAACAATCACCGCAGATTCTTACGTTGGCTTACTGGACCGTTTGACTGATGAAATCAAGAAAAAAGGCCGTATTAAGTGAAGAAACAAGTATTGTTTCTTCACTAATACTATTGTAATGCACGAGCTTACAAGTCAATAAAATTCATGTTAAAATTAAACCAACTGGGCTAGAACTTTCTGATCCGCCGTATTCACCAGATGTGACCACCAGCGATTATCTCTTTTCAAATTTGAAAAGGTGGCTTCAGGAAAAGAGAATGAAGATCACAGTATCGAGTAGCAGCAGCAGCAAGAGCAGATGAAAATTCCAAATGAGATTTTGGCAAAACATCGTGTAAATTCATTGTTAGACTATAGGATTGAAACCCGGAATATACGAGTATATATATATATATATATATATATATATATATACAGTAATACCCCGCTTTACGCGAGGGATACGTTCCGAAAAAAATCGCGTTAACTGAAATTCGCGTATATCGAGGTTTATGATTAAACATAGTCAAAATTTAATACAAAAAAATACAAATCATTTTAATCAATCACTTTAATTCTAAGAACACTTTATGCAATACATACTCTTATTTTTTACGGAAAAATACATCTATTGTCTTTTGGGTAACGTTTTGTTTACGTTCTTGTAAAATACGTTCATAACACCCAACACTGTTTTTAATTGTTTGACACACGGTCAAGACACGGTCATCATTATTGTCTATACTCTGCAATATGTCCAAAAACCTGAATAAATTTTTGAAAGTGCATTTTGTATTTCCCCTGAAGATAAAACTTTCTCTTCTACTTGTTCTTCCTCATCGTAGATAGGATTATTCTGTAACTCGATCAGATCTTCATTGCTAATAGGATCGTCGTGCGTTGCTACAAGTTCTACGAGATCTTCTACCGTGACATCTTCAAGTTCAGACCCCTCAATCATTGCAGCAATGTCTTCAAGCACTTGTCTCTGCATCTGGACAATTCTTCTAGGTGCTTCCACTACATCTGGCCAAAGATTACGCCACACCCCATTCATACAACTCATTTTAACTTCCTTCCAAGCCTCTTCTATGTTGTGAATAGACTTCATAATGTTGTATGACTTCCACCACTCTCGCATAGACTGTCTTCCTTCCCCGTCAGTTTCATGAATTAGTTGGCTAAAAGTGCGGCGATGGTAATAAGCTTTGAAGTTTGCTATTGCTCCCTGGTCCATAGGTTGTAATATTGACGTAGTGTTTGGTGGAAGGAACTTTACGTACACTTTTAAGTCTCTGGGCGTATCAAGTGAGGTTGGATGTCCTGGGGCATTGTCTAAGAGTAATATAACTTTAGGTTCAAGCCCATTTCTGTCACAGTATGATTTGACTGATGGGCAAAAACTATTAGAATACCATTCTTGAAAAATTTCCCGTGTAACCCACGCCTTTCTGTTTGATCGCCACACAACTGGTAGACTTGTCTTGTCTGTGCCTCGCATTGCACGGGGTGTTTCTGAATGGTACACTAGTAAAGGTTTCAGTTTGAAATCACCAGTGGCATTACCACCCAGCAGAAGTGTTAGTCGATCTTTCGCAGCTTTGAAACCACTGGCTTGACGTTCTTCCTTAGAAATGAATGTTCGAGATGGCATTTTTTTCCAGTAAAGTGCGGTCTCATCAACATTGAAGATGAGACAAGCAGGAATTTTCTCTCGTCTAACGAAGTCTTGAAACTTGTCTGGAAACTCAGCTGCAGCTTGAATGTCCGCGCTGGCCGCCTCGCCTGTTATGTGGATATTGTGAAGATTAGAACGCTGCTTGAACCGATGGAACCAGCCTCTGCTGGCAGCAAAAGTCGGAGTGGCACTCCCTTCTCCTTCTTTTGTTTTCAGCATCTCATACAAAGATTTTGCTTTTTGTGCATATGAGATCTTGACTTAGTGGTGTGTTCTTCTTATTCAAATCTTCGATCCAGACTGACAGTAATTTCTCCATTCTTTCTAAGATAGATGATCTCGAACGAGAAAGTTTTGTTGCACTTATAGGTGTTGAACCTTCGCTGGAGATTTTAATTTTTTCCCGATTTTTATAAATCGTTCTTACAGTCGATTCTGAGAGTCCAAAATCTCTCCCAACAATTGTTGCTTTGCCTCCATTTTCCATTCTTCTTAACACTTTCATCTTCAATTCCAAAGTGACGCTTTTACGCTCTTTTTTTCTTTACAGGCGGCATTTTTAACGTAGGGTTAAATTATGTATGTATGTATCTCCAATAAATATTAAAACAAAACTGCCAGCCGACCGAACTAACATTACGGAACAAATGAACACACGAAACGAACGAGGAAATCCCCATAGAACAAAGTCGAAGGACAGGGAATTCCCAATTCTTCAAAGAGAATATTCAGAGAAAGCGGGGATCCCCCCGCGACCATAGAGAAGTTAATGACTACATGAGCGCGAAATTTGAAATTCGCGTTATAGTGAAACCGCGCGTAACGGGGTCGCGCTAAGCGGGGTATTACTGTATATATATATATATATATAAAGAATAATTATTACATTTGTTATTAGCTCATTGAGGTCAGTGAATTAAAAAAAATATATTTTTTATTCTGAATAAACAATTCTTTTTAAATGCACACGAAAACGACTTAATAATATTTTGATATATTAAAAAATCGTTTAAGAATAATTTTTAATATAAATTATTGTCTATAATTCATTGTAGACAATTTATTTAGGTGACAATTCATTGCAACCTCTATTGTTCACTACGAAAGTTAATCTTAGTTAATTTATTTCGAAGATGATTTATGACAGTGCAGGCTTGCAATAGAAATGAGCGAAGTTTTCTTATCGACAAAACATATATGCAATTTTTTATGAAAAATTTCAAATCATTTTTTACAATCCGAAGAATTCCCATTTGGAAACTTCCTTTAAATTTTCATTTTCTACTCGCACTTGTTCAGTTTTAGTTTAGTTTTGGTTCCGAAAGCAGCTTAATATTTTGATATATTAAAAAATCATTTAAGAATAATTTTTAATATAAATTATTGTCCATAGTTCATTGTAGACAATTTATTTAGGTGACAATTCATTGCAACCTCTGTTGTTCACTACGAAAGCTAATCTTAGTCAATTTATTTCGAAGATGATTTATGACAGTGCAGGCTTGCAATAATAAAAATGAACGAAGTTTTCTTATCGACAAAACATATATGCAATCTTTTATGGAAAATTTTAAATCATTTTTTACAATTGGAGGAATTCCCATTTGGAAACTTCCTTTAGATTTTCATTTTCTACTAGAACTTGTTTAATTTTAGTTTAGTGTCGATTCCTTATATTGTAATACTTGCGCGCACTTTTCTTTGTATTATTTTTAAAAAATCGCGAAAAATCACTGTCCCGCGCCTTATCTCGAAAAGTATTTATCAAACAATTTTGAAAAAATTCCGGAATATTCTCCACGGGGTGTAGATGGAACGAAAATTATCACGAGTACATTACCTTTAATAATTTTTCTGGTATTTCAAGGTCATCAGATTTCAGTAAAGATTGGAAACAAACTTTGTTGAAAACTCATTTGGGGTGTGTTTTGTGAAGTCACTGATCATTTTATACATCTATAACAAAAATTTTTTATTTTAAAAATAATCAACGTACGGAACACTAATTGCGCAAGTTCAACTTCCACTTGACCGGTTATTGACTACTTCTGCTCAGTATTTGGATATATTTTTTTTTTATGGGTCTAGCACACGTGCTACAGGGAAGTCCCTAAAGCGCTACAGGAGCGACACGTGTGCGGAGAAGGCGATTCACGTTGTTCTTGAATCGCTGTAGATTGTACTCGGTGGGAAACACAGTCCTGGGCAAATTATTCCAAAGGGATGATGTTCTCCATATAAAAGACTGCTTGAAAAGTGTTATACGGGAAGTAACAAGCTGAACGTCATACGGATGTGAAGAATTAGCGCGACGTGTACTTCTAACATGCACCGCTCTGGGAGGAATTAAGCGGGCCACATCCTTCGAACACTGTCCATGAAAGTACTTGTAGAATAGGCTCAAGTCGCCAGCCGTTCTTCGATGTTCCAGCGAATCAAGGCCGACGGTCAGTTCCGGATCTCCAATCAGACGAACAGCTCTTCTCTGAATAGAATCCAACAAATGCAGTGTATGTTTGGGAGCGGAGCTCCAAACTTGGGAGCAGTATTCCATAGTTGGTCGAATTTGAGCTTTGTAAAGAATTAACAGTTGTTGTGGAGTGTAAAGCTTTCTGGTTCGAAATAATATTCCCAACTTTTTGAGAAGCTCTCCTTGCTATGCCTGCAACATGTTCATGCCAGGACATATTTGCTCCCAAATTAACGCCCAACAAATTGAGTGACGATGTTAGAGGAATGGAGTGCCCCGACATAACTATGTCGGGTTCAGCAACGTTAACTTTTTTAGAAAAAACTGCCGCCTGGGTTTTTGTAGCGTTAAATTCCACTTGGTTACTGTCACCCCAAGATAGAATTTCTTCCAAGTCTTTGTTAAGTTGAACAACTTCCTGCTGTCTGCGGATATTCGTCTGAGTAGCCGATGTCCGAGCGTTCAAAGTGAATGAAGAGATAAGTGTACTGTCATCTGCAAAGCTGTAGATTGGATTCTCGGTCTTTTCCAGCAGATCGTTAATGTAAATGAGAAAAAGAGTAGGAGACAGTATGGAGCCTTGAGGTACACCGGCGTTGATAGTGAAGGTGTTAGAAAGAAATCCGTCGACTGCCACTCGTAAAGAACACTCTCTGAGGAAACATGAGAGCCACAAACAGAACTTTTCCGACATACCATAAGAACGTAGCTTAGCCAACAGCCCATCGTGCCAAACACGGTCGAATGCCTTGGATATGTCCAGAGCAACCGCTCGAGATTCTCCAAAGTGTTCAATTGCATTGTTCCAAACATGTGTTACATAAGTCAGAAGATCTCCTGTTGATCTATTTTTTTTACGAAAGCCATATTGGTGATCGCTAATAATGTTGAATCCTTCAAGGTATTTTAGAAGATGCTGATTGATAGCCTTTTCCATGACTTTCGATATTATTGAAAGCAGTGCGATTGGTCGGTAGTTATTTGGCAAGGTCTTCTTGCCTTTTTTAGTTATCGGCTGAACTGTAGCGCATTTCCCGCAGGAAGGAAATATTCCCTTTCTGTAGGATAGATTTTTAATTCCTGTAATATAGACTCCTGACCTTTTGCCTATAGAAAGTTCTGGCTACAATTTTTTCCTATTAAGAAAGTTCTGTAAAAAAACAAATGATAATCTGAATGCGCAATAATGGGTAAGTACGCAGGATAAGAAAGAACTTTCCACGTCAACTTGCCTAATTGTTTTGTAAGTTATTCGTGCAATATATAGCCGCACATCATCATATTGAAGAATGACATATTTTCGATTGACTAGTATAGTTGCTTTGTGTTTTGAACGTTAGTGAAGTGTTTCTAATTTATGGCGAAAACTTCTTTTATGAACATGACAGTCACGACCACTTTTATGTTCTAATGAAGAGTACCCCCACGAAATTATTTAAACTCATTACTTTGTCTCTGTATTCCCTGAAAATATTTTCGCACTTACGCTTGTTAAACTTATGAAAGTAGCAATATCGCTAACTCATTCACTTGAACCTTGAATATTTCGAACCTAAAATTTTGAAACTTTCATGTTAACACGTAAGCTGAAAAGTTTTTGGTCTAGCTAGTTAAAACACATTTTTTTGCAAAATTCGACTTGATTCATCAATATAGTCTACTTCAAGCACGATACAATCAATCCAACACTTTCCTAACATCTCTATACCTTTCTTGTAGAAGCATTTTTTGAGGTCTACGAATAGATAATAGTCGCTGGGTGCCAAATCTGGAGAATACGGTGAATGAGGAAGCAATTCGAACTTCAATTCTACAGTTTTGCCGTCGTAACCATTGACTTGTGACACGAAGCATTGTCGTGATGAAAAAGCACTTTTTTCTTGTTTATTTGGGGAAGTTTCTTTGCAACTTGTGCCTTCAAATGCACCAATAATTTTATATAATATTCGCTATTGATGGTTTTTTCCTTCTCAGCATAGTTGATAAAAATTATTCCATGCGCATTACAAAATACAAAGGTCAAAACCTTCTCAGCTGACTGTTGTGTGTCTTTGGTAGCTTCGGGCGGCTTTCCCCGGCTGCTGTCCACTAAGCTGACTGCCGATTTGATTCCGGTATGTAGTGGTGGATCCATGTTTCATCCATTGTCACATATTGCATGAAAATGTCCTTTTTATTGCACTTGAACAGGTTTAAACAACGCTTAGAATCATCAACACGTTGTTGTTTTTGGTCCAGTGAGCAAACGCGGTACCCATTTCGAATAGAGCTTTCTCATGCCCAAATGTTTATGTAAAATATGACCAACACATTCTTTTGATATGTTTAGAGTGTCAGCTATCTGACGCAATTTCATTTTACGGTCATCCAAAACAATTCTGTAGATTTTTTTTATGTTTTCCGGTGTAACCACCTCACTTGGGCGTCCAGAGCGTTCAGCATCATTTGTATCAGTATGGCCGCGTTTAAATTCAACATACCATTTAATGATGAGTGATTTTTCCAGGGGCAGAGTCCCCGTAACACTTATGAAGCCATCGCTTTTCTTGAACGGTATTTTTTCCCATCAAAAAACAGTGTTTAATCCAAACACGAAATTCGATTTTTTCCATTGTTTTGAAAATATCAAAAGTAGCGTCACTAAAACCACTGTAACTAATAAATTAATCGTCGAAATGTCATGAAATTTTAACACGTATCATTTGAAGGTTGGTACTTCCTAAATATTATATCGATTTTTTGAAAAGGGAGACATCTGTGTGTCAGGCCTTCAGCCTACCTGTTATATAATATTTTCAGAAATACTCACTTATCTCCTTATTCCTTACCCTTTCCTCACCGCTTGCCTATAGAGTCAGCTAAGTTTATCAACAAGATAGTAGTTAAAGTGAAATATTACAGTTTTGGTGATGTACTGGCCAGCATGGTGATGCAGGCCCAAACTTTGCTGGGTCGACGCGTTAGAAGGGATTGTTATGCAGTAACTCTACATTATGAGGTTTTATTGCGATGAATTTCCACTGTATTGATTTTGCGAGCATAATAATTACTTGTTTATCAAAGACTAAAAAATAGGTACACATCGAATTGTTCATCTTTACTGATATCCTTCCAATGACATAGGAGCTTTTATTATTTAACTTTTGCACGTTACAATTAAGAGTGAAACCATCTACAAAATGCAATTTTTCTAATAATATTTCCCTGAATATAAAAGAGGAGATATGCATAACGATTTGTATTATGTCAATATACGCACATTTAGGTAACGCTTGTCAAATTAAATGCATACGAGAACGGTCTGATGGCGTATCCATGAAGGATTGCATTCCTTTTACCTTATTAGGTTTCAGGACGGCGCAGCCACGAAAATGCTCAACTGATGGAATTATCCGTAATTTTCAACATGTTTAGGGACTTACCATGTGGAAAATTATTCTCATATGCCGACCCGTTGAAGTTTAAAAAGATCGATAGCAATAAAAGTAAAAATCATGTTTTTCAATTTTCTGGATTTTCGCTCGATTCCAGAATATCAAACCTAAAAGTTAAACTTCGAACTAAGTTTACCACATACAGTCTGTCAAGTAAGAACGTGTTCGTGATTCTAGCGATCCAACAAAGAACCGGTAGAAGGAACCTTTATCTACGACGCATTTTAGTAAAAGTATCAGTGATTCCGAACTTATCCAAAATAAGTTACTTGTTTACACGTCGGTTCGAGGCAGTCTTTCTTTGTTCCCATCTTAAGAGGCCTAAACTGACACATTCCGTGGCCGCTAAATTTATTAAAAAGTCAGTGTCGGTGTGAAGAAGTAGGCAATCAGCTCTCTTATATCTTAGATATTTAGGATATAGTTAACATAATCTTCATTGCGGCCAAAGATAATAACAATCAACCATTTAAAAAAAAATTAATCATAAATATGCAGGGTGCTTCTTTTAAGTTGGGACATTATTTTTACCATAAGTATGTTTCACAAAGGTACAAGTCTTATTTAGAAACAGAGTAATTTCAATTATTATAAACGAGCGTTTCGCAAACATTTATATAATTTGTTAGTAATAAGTATACTGAAGGGAACATAGCACAGATTCAAAATTATAGATCTGTTAGCCTGCTCTCCAAAATTTACAAATTATTCATGAGAATTATAACAACGAGGCTGACAGCGAAACTAGATCTCTAGCAACCACGGGAGCAAGCAGAGAGAAAAGTGAAGAATACACGAGCAGATCGTTAATGTAAATAAGAAAGAGAGTAGGGGACAGTATGGAGCCTTGGGGCACACCGGCGTTAACAGTAAAGGTGTTAGAAAGAAATCCGTCGATTGCGACTCGTAAAGAACGCTCTCTGAGGAAACATGAGAGCCACAAACAGAACTTTTCAGACATACCATAGCTTAGCCAACAGTATATCGTGCCAAACACGGTCGAATACCTTGGGTATGTGAAGAGCAACCGCTCGAGATTCTCCGAAGTGTTCAATTGCGTTGTTCCAAACATGTGTTACATGTTACACATGTGTATAATAGCATCTTAGCTACCTAATAGCCAATAAATCAATCTAACTCAATGTAAAATCTAGTGATAAAAGTTTTGTTTAATTAATTATAAACGAATAAAATAAAATTATTTTGTCTTGATACAATAGCGACGCGCTACAAAAATGTACTTGAAAACAAACAAAACGTCCACCATTGTTTCGATGGACAGAGTTTTTATGTTTTTTTATACCAAAAAAATTATCCAACTTAATGCCCTCGTGATAATTTTCGCTCAATCTACAGTTTATTTAGACTATTCTACAATTTTTTTTGGTCATTTTTTAAAAATAGTACAAAATGCAATGAAAATGTAGGTACGTAAGTATTACTTCATATATGTTTTTGAACTCGTATTTTCATCAGCTTTCATTTGAAACCCCACTTTCTGTATCAAATTGTTTCTGAGAAAATAGGATGTAACAGACGGACAGACAGACTGACACCAGAGTAATTCCATAAGTGTTCTGTATGGAATACTAACAATATTTTTACCGAAACTCCTAGT